>CM033682.1:7391141-8049233 GCA_019514585.1 Dendrobium officinale | reverse complement strand
CAAAGTCAAAGGAGTACGCATACAGAGCCTCGTACGGTGCCATACCAATACTGGACTGAAAACTGTTGTTGTGTAAGCAAATTCAATCAGCGGGAATATGATCTTCCCAGCTTCCGCCAAAGTCCAGAACACAAAACCTCAACAGGTCTTCCATCACCTGAATGGTCCTCTCAGACTGCCCATCGGTCGGTCTGAGGATGAAAGGCTGTACTGAAATGCAGTTTCGTACCCAAGCCTTGCTGAATACCTTTCCAAAGTCTGGAAGTAAAAACGTCCATCTCGATCTGAAATAATCACTCGAGGCACACCGTGCAATCTGACTATTTCCTTCACATAAATCTGTGCCAAACGATCCACCGGATCGGTCTGTCTGATCGGAAGAAAATGGGCTGACTTCGTCAATCGATCTACGACTACCCAAATGGCATCATGTCCATTGCCGTGATCGAGGAAAATCCATCGCAAAGTCCATCGTCACCTCCTCCCACTTCCACTCAGGGATAGGCAAACGACTGCAACAGTCCACCTGGTCGCTGATGCTCTGCCTTCACCAAACTGACAAGCAGGCTTCACATCTCGACACAAACTCTGCCACATCCTTTTTCATCCCAGGCCACCAGAACAAAAGCTTCATATCAGCATACATCTTACCACTAAGCCTGGATGAACAGTGTAGCCAGAAAAATGAGATTCATACAGAATCTCCCGCCTCAAATCTCCGAACACAGGTACCCACAACCTGTTCTTACAGAAAAATAGCACCAGAATCAGAAATTTTGAAGTTCAGGAGTCTAACCAGATCCAATCTGAGCAACCAACTTCGAATAATCAGAATCTGACTTCTGGGCTTCTTGAATCCGTGCTTCTAAAGAAGACTGAATACTCATCTGAGCCAATCTCCCAATCACTGGAGGAAATCACCTCCAACTACAATCGCTCCATATCTCGAATCAGAAAGTCATCACAAGTAAGCTGCAAACCTGATAATCCAGAAGACTTCCTGCTCAGAGCGTCCGCTACCACATTAGCCTTCCCAGGCTGATACTGAATGGTCAAATCATAATCCTTGATCAACTCGAGCCATCTTCTCTGTCTCAGATTCAGATCCTTCTGAGTAAAAATGTACTTCAGGCTCTTATGATCAGTAAAGATCTCACATCTGACGCCATACAGATAATGACGCCAAATCTTCAGAGCAAAGACAACGGCAGCTAACTCCAGATCATTTACGTGTCGGGTAATTCTTCTCATGTGGTTTCAACTGCCTCGAAGCATAAGCAATTACCCTTCCATTTTTCATCAGCACACAACCCAAACCTTTCAGTGAAGCATCACTGAACACCTGAAAACCTTCCGTACCTGACGGAAGTGCCAACACTGGAGATGAAGTCAGACAATCCTTCAATTTCTGAAAAACTAGCTTCACACTCCGGTGTCCAAACAAAAGCTACTGACTTCTGCGTCAGTCTAGTCAAAGTAATCGAAATCTGTGAAAATCCCTTCACAAATTTCCTATAATATCCCGGCCATGCCCAAGAAACTACGTACCTCAAATACCGTAGTCGGCCTTGGCCAATCAGCAAACCGCCTGAATCTTCTGGGGATCCACAGAAATACCTTCTCCACTCACCACATGCCCCAGAAAAGACATACTCTTCAGCCAGAATTCACACTTGGAGAACTTGGCATACAGCTGATTCCGCCTCAGAGTCTCCAACACAATCCTCAAGTGTCTGGCATGATCATCCTCAGAAGTAGAATATATCAGAATATCGTCAATAAAGACGATCACACAAACTGATCCAAAAACTCCCCTGAATACTCGGTTCATCAGATCCATGAAAATCGCAGGCGCATTGGTTACCCCAAAAGGCATAACCAAAAACTCGTAGTGCCCGTACCGAGTACTGAAAAGTTGTCTTCACTACATCCGCTTCCTTCACCTTCATTTGATAATATCCGGATCTCAAATCAATCTTCGAAAATACCGAAGATCCGGAAAGCTGGTCAAACAAGTCGTCAATCCGAGGTAAAGGATACTTGTTCTTGATCGTGACCTTGTTCAAATCTCTGTAATCCACACACATACGGGAGTGTCCCGTCCTTCTTCTTCACAAACAGAACAGGTGCTGCTCCCCAAGGCGAAACACTAGGACGGACAAAACCTCTGTCAACCAACTCCTGAAGCTGAACTTTCAACTCGGAAAAGTTCTTTTGGTGCCATCCTGTACGGAGCTTTTGATATAGGAGCTGTACCCGGAAAAACATCGATATAGAGAACTCCACCTCTCTATCCGGAGGTAAAACCAACCAATTCCTCAGGAAAAACATCAGCAAACTCCCGTACCACTGGGATCTCAGAAAACAGAACCAACCTCCAGGTTCAAATCCCGCACCGAAGCCAAAAACACTGGGCATCCTTTCCTCCACATTCTGCTCACCTCAAACGCAGAAATCAAACTGGAAAGAACACCTCGTAATCCCTGGAATACAAACTCTCTCTCCAGCCACAAGCAAACTCACTTGCTTCTTCAGACAGTCAATCTGGGCCTCATACTGACTCAACCAATCCATGCCCAGAATCACATTATACGATGAAATCGGCAACAGAATTAGACTAGCTTTCCACTTCTTGCCAGCAATGTCAATCTCACACAAACAAAATTTCCGAGCAATTAAAGGATTTCCAGCCGGTAAAATCACAGACAAAGAAACCGGTAAAACCATCGAATCCGAATGTAAAGTCTCAAAACACCGCTCGGACAGAAAAGAATGACTCGCTCCAGAGTCAAACAAAACACGACAGGGCTGATCAGAAAAAATGTAAAACCGTACCTGTCACAACATCCGGAGCATCACGAGCCTCTTGCTGACTCAGGCTGTGTAAACTCGTGGCTGAATTGGAGCAGGAGCTGAAGCAACAGAACTACTCGGCTCTCTCTGAACAGTAGGTGGTCTCCATGGTCCAGAACTAGTACTACCACCACCTCTACCCAGAAAATCCCTCAGGACGAGGAGGAACAGTCATCGGTCTTCCTGCTGAACTAACAGGTCTAACAGAACCCTCTGATCGGTACTCAGAAACGCCGATCAAATCCAGCCTGTGGACATTCTGCAATCCTATGTCCCGGCTGACCACATCTGAAACAAAGACCCAGCCATCCTGTAGCACTGGCCATGGTGTCGCCGTCCACAACTCTGGCACACAGGTGCCGTAACTAACAGATCCAGAACTCGTCGTACTGGTAGCAGTACCAGACGACGACCCTCCACTCCTCCTGGAATCAACAGATCCAGAACCAGCTATAAAATCTCCTCTTCCCCAGAGGAACCACTGCCAGAAAGTCTCACCTCCAAATCTCTTCCTACTCGCAGTCCACCGCTGCTGAGTAGCTGTCATGTCATTCTCTATCAGACGAGCTCGTTCCACAAGCTCAGCAAAATCAGTAATCCTGAATGGTATCAGAGGCTGCCTCAAAGTGTCTCGTAGCCCTCTCAGAAATCTATAGCAGCACCTCTCAGCAGAAGTGCTAACCAGCTGCGGAGCGTACCTGGCTAAGGCAGTAAAACTCAGCCTCATACTGCATCACCGTCTTGCTCCCCTGAACCAACCTCAGAAAACTCTCCTGCATCTGCTGTCGTGCAGAAGAGGGGGAACAAACCACTCTCGAAATACTTCAGTGAACTCTTCCCAGGTAATCAAAGAGTTCAGCCTGCCCCTGAAATCTGGCTGCCTGTTGGCATTCCCACCAGTGCTCAGCCTCTCCATCTAACAGAAAAAAATGGCCAACGGAACGGAACCTTTCTGTCTGCAGGACACTGCATCCCCGTCAAAAGTCTTTTCCAATCTCCTCAGCCACTCCTCGGCTGCTCTGGGCTCAACAGCGCCCTCAAATCTCGGAGGTTTCAACCTCAAAAATAACTGCAGGTGTCGATCAATGTCCTCAAATCTAACAGTAGAAGCTCTGCTCTGAGTCTCGCTCATCATCTGAGCAACAAGCGTAGCAAACTGAGACAGTGTATCAGCACCGGCCACTGGGGCTGTACTCCCCACTAGTGCTGCCTGACTGGCACTCTGCCCGTCTGTCATGTCTGGGTCTGGCTGATCCATACAGAAAATCCAGAAAATCCGGAAAACTATCACAAAAACAACACAAAAACAACACAATAAAAAGCAGAACGACCCAAAACTACCCCCAGACAGACTCACTGATCACTTCCTATAGCTCTGTTTTACAATTCAACCAGTTTCCAAAACCAGTGCTCTGATACCACTAAAGTTTGTCACGACCCGACCCGACGGGGATGGATCCCGCCCGAGCCGGATCGCGACAGAACCTTCTTATCCAGGATCTGGCTTTGGAATTTGGTTCTGAACTGAATCTTCCAAAATAATTAACTCAACAGACACACAAACACAGAACAACAGAGCTACTATAAGTCACCAAATGCAGCGGAACAAAACATCTATATTTTCTTCAAAATGACTGATTTCAGCTTTATAATACTCAGATCGGCCCGGCCGATCGCCAGATCGTCCCGGGACGATCAGACCAAAATTCGATCGTCCCGATCGTCCTGGACGGTTCCCAGAACTATTCTCAGGCCGATATTTTCTACAGTGCCGATCGGCCTGGACGATGTCCAAATCGGCCTGGACGATGTGCACAAAAACCACCTGGAGCAAAACTGGGCAAATTCTGGAGCAAAATTACAACTGATCGGAAGACCATAGTTGGCAGGAGATCGGGGTCTGAAAAATCGTAGTAGAAGGGCGGTACTTTGTTAGAACTTCGGACGTTAGATGGTGGCCTGGTGGAGCTCGGGGCCTCAAGTGGCAGTACGGCGGAAGTCCAGCCCTCATGTAGTGGCCTGGTGGAGCATAAGGCCTCAAGCGGTGGTCCGGTGGAAGTTCGGGCCTCAAGTGGCGGTTCAGCGAATGTGACGACCTCAAGTGGTGGTCCGGCGGAGCAACGGCGTCAGGTGGTGGTCCAGCGGAGGCGAAGGCCTCAAGTGGTGGTTCGGCGGAGCAACGACGTCAGGCGGTGGTTCGGCGGAGGTGAGGGCCTCAAGTGGTGGTCCGGCGGAGCAACGGTGTCAGGCGGTGGTTCGGTGGAGGTGAGGGCCTTAAGTGGTGGTCCGGCGGAGCAATAGCGTCAGGTGATGGTCCGGCAGAGGTCAGTGCCTCATGTGGTGGTCCGACGAAGGTCCGGCGGTGGTCCAGCGAAACTCCGGTGGTGGTCGAGGAGGAGCTTCTTCCTTCTCTTCTCCTCTTCTCTTCCTGCTCCGGTCCTCCCCTCAAGAGAAAACCGTTTGGTAACCCAAATTAAGGTTTGAACCTTCCAACAGCGCTTCTAACCCTTGATTTGGACCCATTTGGGCTCGGATTGAGTCGAATTTGGTGTCGTTGGCCGGGTTTGTATTTCAAAGACGCTCAGTTCCATTATAAGTTTTTTGAAATCGGAGCTCAGATGATCCCAGAATTAATTTTTGAAGTTTCCGGCCTGATTTTTCATCGAGATTCGTGACTGATCAAGATAATTTTTGGAGGACGTATCAGAACCCAACCTTAAATATAACCAGGTCAACCTGATTCTAATTTTTTTGTAATTTTAATAAATATTACATAAATCAATTTATTCAGCTATGAGAACATGGTGTGCAAGACTCAATGGCTAAGATTATTTCTGATTTTCCTTATATATAGTTTGATTTATTAAAAAAAAAAAAAAGAATAGTTACAAAATACTTATGGGTGATCGAAAGGGCAAGATTTTGAAATTGTTAAGTTGATATAAATTAAATTATTAGATTAATTGGTTAATGGCACTTAAATTAATGTTTTAAGGGTTTTTAATTCATTTATTGCTTTGCATACCTTCTTAAGCATTGGATAGCAATTTGTTTTTAAAAAGGTTCATTTCAGTACCCTTCAATTGTTTTGACAATTTCATTATTTAGGAGTTATGTTATGACAATAGTTTTGATCATAGTTTTATTTTTATTTAATTATACTTTTAAATTTCAATGTATTTTGAAAAAAAAAATCAAAATAATAATGCATGTTAAATGTCATGCTATGAGCTATTTAAAAATAAATTATATTTGTACAAGTAAACATTTAAAAAATTAGGTTTAAGTTGAGTCGGTCATGTTTGAGCCAAATTATCCTGGTTCAAATTAAGTCAACTTGAATTACTTGATATAAGCTTAAATGAAGCTTGCTAAGTCAGACAGATAGCTCGCCTCAATTATGCAAGTATGGTGTATAAAGTCGGCCCTAGCGACTATACAAATGAGAACTTAGTGATTGGTTATTCAACCATTCGGACAAGCCAAGGCGGTGACTTATTAGCTCGACGGGCGACTTCTTTAAGTTGGATATTCTAATTAGATTACATAATTTTAATTATTTGTTGTGTACTCATGTATATAGCAATTAAATTCTATAATGCTCGAGCCCCAACTCAAATATATTAATAGAGGGTCAACAGACAAGCTCAATTAATACAAATTGTTGGCACTCAAGCTTATTTTATAAAAATCTTTGAGTTTTTCATCCAAAAATTCTTTCTCTCTCTTTTTTTTTTTTCCTGCATGCTTAGTATTATCTATATTGTTTATTGTGATTAATGATAATTATGAATTTAATATCCTAAAAAGTATAATAAACGTATAGCATGCCACAAACTAGCAGGGTATTTTGAGAATCAACTAGAATTTGCATTGTAAGGAAATTTGTAGAATTTGAAGAGAGGATAACAAGAATGATTCAAGGAGCACTATAATGAATTCGAAGGGCCAGTCTTGGGGTGGAGCTACCACCAAGACCTTTTGATTCTATTATGAGGGAAAGAAGGCTTTCTAGAGCTAGAGCAATGACCTCCATTTCAATGGCTGATACAACTTATTATCTTAGTTGTAATGAGTCAGCCTCAGCTTTTCATTGAAAAGAAATATGGGCTAAGAAGAGAAACTTGCCACTAATAAATGTTTTTAAGGGAGATTATTGAGGCAAAGCCTCTAGAAAAGTTCAAGTTTTCTCACCTGAATTCGTATAAGGCAAAGGCGGATCGATCCAACTAAACATGTCACTTATTTCCTATTGATTGTATCATTGTTTGACATTGATGATGCATTGAAGTTCAAGTTTTGCCTTATTACTTCAACAAATCGTCTCTATGGTTGTATATTTCATCTTCCATTATGGGTGATCACTTCAATTTGTTGAGTTTAAGAGGATGTTCATCACCTTGTGTTCAATATACATATGCCATTGAAGTATTTGTTGTCTTTAATACAAATGGGGAAATAGCCGCGTGAGTCTTTGAGGAGCTTCATTATCCTATTTTAAAAGGAGATACTAGATGTGAAGGATTTAGAGTCGACAGTGGTTCGACATGTAATTGACTTGCAGACATGTAATTGGCTTGTAGCAGCTAGGGACTTTAGTCATGCTCTTGGAACTCAAAAAGAGTAATGCCAATGTAGAGTAGTATAACATTGAGACTATTACAACTACAAAAGTGAGGGGAAAGGAGTAGTATTATATGGGAGAGAAATTTTAACAATGTTCTAAGGAACAAAGAAGTCTCTCCAAAATTTAGAGAAATAAAGAAAAATCTATAGATGACAACAAAGTAATATTTTTTATTTTATTTTATTTTTTTCAAAATAGGGAGGCTTTTTTTTTTTTTTCCAGAAAACATGATTCTATTAAAACAAAAGAAACCGTTACAACAAATGAGAAAACAGGGAAAATAAAAAGAGAAAATTACAATAAAAACATGAGCTCAGTAGTGGTTAAAGCTTCTAGCGTCACTGTCACCACACCAGGACCGTCCATGGTGGATAAAGCAACGAAATTCGACCCAACTCGAGAGAAAACACCAATGGTTGCCACCGGTGAAGCATCAATGACGCGAGCCTCAACCCATCATTGCTCAACACCCCACCAGCCAGCAAATCTCTCAGCATATCAGGCAGACAAATCGAATAAAAAAAAAAAAAAGAGGACAATCCAAAAATAAGAAGCTATCTCCTACGCCGTCCCCTTCCACGGCCACGAAATCTTCCCCGAGAGCCAACATTGAAAGTGGTTCTAACATTAACAAGCGTAAAGTCATTCCCATGGTCCAAACCCCCACAGAAATCCGTAGAGGCCAAACCACCACCTTTAGAAAATTCAGATTCAAGATCACCATCTGAAGAATCTAACCAATTCATATGATTCCTAATATCCAGACCAGAACTATCGCCTAATGTATTGCCTAAATTTCGCGAATCGACCAAACTGACAGGTATCTCAACAAAATTATTGGCAACCGAAATGCATTCCTGAGCTACAGCCACATCCAAACCAGGGCCAGGATCCACAGAGTGATCCTCAACTAATAAATCCACATTGTTACTAGGCACACTCACATTATAAGTAGAGGGTAATGTGGGTGGAAAAAAAGGTACAGCATTAGGAGATAAGCCAACGTAGACAGCCTAAGTGATAACACCACAACTATCCAGCCCTTCAACATTTTCGCTAGCCACTAGATTACCAGTCACAGACTCAACGATCTGAGCTGTCACCAGCACAGGAGGAACATTAACGGGGACATCAGACGAAACGAGCTCAGCAACAGCACAACATTCATCTACAGCCTGAACTACCAAAACCAGCTCAACATTTACAGCACTACAATCAACGCCAGGCTGAACCGCTAGGGGCAAGACACCTCCCTAACAGCAGGGGACGCCAACGGTAACACCTCAACGGGCAAAACCACACCATTTTCAACCTCACACTCCACATCCAAATAAGACGTAACAAGTTCAGCATCAACAAAATTTAATTGTGTAGAATAATGTATATTAAGTATCATGCTCTAAATAATTAGTTTTTTTAGAATTTAATTAAAAAATTGTGTACTAATTATCATTATTTATATTGTTAGTATTCATAACAACTAAGTATTTACAATCAAAACTTCAGTAGCTTGCCAGCTAAAAATGTCCTTAAGCAAAAGCAGCCCAACACAAGATCATTAGCCCACTATGCTTAGCTCATGCCCTCAGTCTTCTCTTCATCTCTTCAGTCTTATATATATATATATATATATATATATATATATATATATATATATATATATATATATATATAGATAAAAACTATTTTATCCTAATTTTGATTAAACATTAGAATTATATTTGAATAAGATTTTATCTTTTTTGGTGATTGTTTAAATAATTAATCAAATATATAAAAAATTTATTATTGAATATGAAGTTATTTGTTCAAGGATATTAAGATCTCACTGGAGAACGAATCGAGTCCAAGGAGTAAGAGGAAGAGAGAAGTTAGATCTCCTATAAATCTCTTGAAAAAAAGATCTACATGATAATGTCATCTTTCTCTACCTATTTTACTATTATTCCTTCTAAATTGTAAATAGACAAGGGTAGTTATTTTTCACTAGAAGGTGATGTCTCAAACTTCATTGATATGTAATATTTAACATCTTTATAAATACTTATCTAATATATTAAAAATAATTTATATATCCTAGAATATACTAGTCAAGGATAGTCAAATTCGGGTCACGAGTCAGGTTTGGGTCGAATCTGGAATTGACCTGACACTAATGGACGGGCGTCTTCAGTACTTAAAATTTACTATCCAAAACACCATAGGCTACTGGATTCGTGGTTCTATTTTGCCTAAAACGGTGTGTAAATTTATCAAGAAGGCATGCTCTAGATTCTTATTTTTTGGAGATTCCTCTCAAGTTAAGAAACTGCATATGGTTTCTTGGGACTCTATAAGTCGTCCCATTCTCAAAGGGGGGGTTGGGTATTCAGTCTATAAATGCTATGCAGTATGCTTTTAACTGTTATGTTATTCTTAGAATGTACAACTCCAACTCTCCACTATCTAGCTGGCTATCCAGAAAATACATCTCTCCGTGGTGCCCTCCGCCTTCTACTGCTTCTAAATTTTGGAAATAAGTGTGTAAAACTGCTATTGACGCCAAAGCGCACTTTTCTTTTAAAATTACATGTAATTCCCCTATTTCTTTGTTATGGGACCACTGGTGCTTCAATCTCTCCTTATATGAATTCACGGGAAGCACATTTACTCTACCTGATTGTCTTCTAAGTAAGCTATATGATGGTTCTCATTGGCAATTCCCTGCTTGTATGCCGGATCAGCTAAGAAATCTTATTTTGGCTAATTCTGATTATGAAGGTCCCTGCTTACTGTGAGAAAACAAATCCATCTCTAAATTTAAAGACTATGTTGCTGAATTTTACTCGGGGTTACATAACAATAGCTGGGGGAAAGCTATTTGGCACAAAGGCCATTGCTTAAAATATACTGTTTTTGTTTGGCTGGCGCTGGTTGGAGGTCTCAAAACTGCAGATGCTCTTCATATTAGGCATATTTTGGTTCCAAAGAAATGCAATCTATGTCACATTTTCGATGAATCTGTCTCGCACCTTTTCTTTGAATGTTCTTACTGTTTTTCCGTGTTGCTTGCTGTTATGCCTGATACCAAAGCTCTTCTTATAAGACCTTCGTTATTGCATCTGTTTGCTTGGGTGAATGACTGTTATAAGGGCATTTCTCCAGTTAAAAATTTTTACAAGTTAATGGTTAGCTGTACCATATATTGTATTTGGAAGGAGAGGAATTCTAGGAGATTTGGGAGTAATATGCAAAGCTCCTCTACTCTGGCTTTGGTTATCAAAAAGGTGGTATTTGAAAAGGTGATCAAATGGAAAAACTCAACATCTCTGTT
The DNA here is from genome assembly GCA_019514585.1 of Dendrobium officinale. Taxonomy (NCBI): domain Eukaryota; kingdom Viridiplantae; phylum Streptophyta; class Magnoliopsida; order Asparagales; family Orchidaceae; genus Dendrobium; species Dendrobium officinale. Next base: position 8,038,440 of record CM033682.1, on the reverse strand, counting down.
GGTATTGCTTTAAACAGGTTGGGAATTGGTTTCGGCTGGGTTGCTATTCCTCTTTCGTAGCAGGTTTTGGCCCTCCTGGACGATGATGATGCTCCTTTCTGCTGCTCCCTTGGACGGCCTTCGGGCAACCAGGGAATCGTGTCCCTTCGTATTTTGTTTATCAATTCTGAGTCCAGGTAGATCCGGGCTACGGAGCTTTTCTTTTACATGTTTTGGCATCCTGTTCTCTACAGGTTTTGATGGGCTATTAATGTATTTTTTCTGTGCTTGCCTTAGGGTATTTTTGTCTGGTTGGCTAGCCAGTCTCAGGGTTTTGAACCCTTTTTTGTAATCTCTGTTTTTTGGTATTTAATATACGGGCAAAGCCTAAATTTTCCCAAAAAAAAAAAAAAAAAAAAAAAAATCAATTTAATATTCAAGCAAATAAAAGTATAGTAATTATCACGCTAGTTTCAAGGTTGGGCACAATGATAAGCCTACCAGATTAGACCAGTAAAACTCATCTTCTAAATGATAACCACAATGGCCCTTTTAAAAAAAATGAGACATTGTCATACCCTTATGACCACTATCACCTTGCTTTACATCTTCCAAGTCTGAAGCCCCCCCCCCCCCCCCCCCCCCCCCCCCCCCCCCCCCCTTCGTTCTTCTCCTCTTCTTCATCCTCTACCTCTCCCCCTCTCTATCTCTCTCTTACTCCTCTTATCAACAATGTCGACCACCAATCTCTTGGAAGAACCCTTCGTTCTCTCCTTATCCTCAAGCCCAAGAATTTCCATCTCAAATAACGTCGTCTCCACTTCCTCTCCTACAACTACTGGCTCTTCTCACACTCTCCATCCTTCTTCCTCCTTCTCCGAGTTCGACTTTAAATTTAGCCTTGAAGCCTCTACTCTTGATCCCTCTCCAGCCGATGAGCTCTTCTCCAGTGGCTTTCTTCTACCCCTCCCCCTCAGACCTTCTTGCTCCTCCTCCACCATCACCTGCACAAACCTTTCTCCTCCTCCTCCTCCTCCACATCTCCCTCAAATCTCAAACACCTCCACCACCAATTCAAACCCCTTCACTCACTTCCACAGAAGCTTCAGCCTCAATTGCAGCCGCGCCAAATCCAAGCTAAGCATGATACTTCCATTCCCACTCTCTCGAAGCTACTCAACAGGCTCCAATTCATTCTCAAAGCAGAGGCTCAACAAGCCAAAACCTCACACTTCCTTCCATGGCGACGACAGCTATGACGGAGCGAGGATAAGCTCTCACCATGGCCGTGTGTTCAGATTTCTTCTATGCAGTTGTTCAAATAAGGATGACAGTAAGGGCAATAGGGGTTGGCTATAGAAAGGTGGATCAGTAGTGCTGAGTTGTTGAAATGGCATGCTGTCTGCAATTATGCGAGCTTAGTGCTTTGCACTGGTGATGGATGTGAAGTGGGACTACACATATATTATTGCTTTCCTTTTGCCATCTTAGTCTTTTCCTTAGGGTTTTGAGAGACTTTTTGCATGTGTGTATGTTGATTTTGTTGATTGTTTTCTTGCTTAAGCTTCTTTTATGTAGTCAAGTTACTTTGCATGCAAGTTGTTGTTACTAGCTGTAGATTGATTTGATTTGAAGAAAATAAGAAGGTATTTTATTTAGGTCTAACTTCGTTTGGGACGACTTTTTTTTACCGCTTCTTAAAACAGCTTTGTAGTACAAAAATTTTAGAAAATTACTTTAAGAAGTGGTAAGAAAGCCATCCCAAATGAAACCTTAATATGTGGTGATGAAAAACAGTTGGCAGTTGGTTTGAATTTGGAGATTTTCAAACCTAGCCAAGTAGATTGATGTTTAAAAATATTAAGCAACTCAAATTGAGCTCAATGACATTCTCCTATTTTATTGGAGTAGTATTATATAAAGTAGGTTTACTATCTTTTTATGTAAAGAAAGTTCACCCTTTACATGATTGTTTTGTTATGGTAATACTTTCAACTACAAGTTAGACATTGTTGATGTTGATCTAAGATGTGTTGATCCAATTTTATCTTTTTTCTTATGAAGTTATTGTTGTTAATTAAATTTGATGAAGAAATAGCTAGATGGTTTCTTTAAAAAAAAAAATGAATAAATTTCTATATTAAAATTGTTCCTTATGTTTTTTTTTTTTTTTGTTTGCATGCTCAAAAAATTTTATTTGATTTGATCCCTCTTACACAATGAAATTAATAAATCATTTTTCTCACTATTTGGATTGTATTTTAAGTTATGTTTGTAATGACACGTAATTAAATCTTCCTTGTTACATGCTAGAATTAATATTAGTCATGATATAGAGATAGAATTTTATATTCTAGTTTTGCAAAAAAATAAATAAAAATTGGGGCACACACAAATAAAAAGAAAAATATAGGAGACACTTGAGTTTTTATATTAAAAACTTGAAAGAGAAAAAAATTATAGGGCTTAGCATTGTTTAAATAATCATTTATACAACTTATGTTACAAAAGTTTGTTTTTCTCCATAGCCGGAGAAGACATGATTATAAAATTCAAAGCAATTGCTTGGTCCCCTCTATTTGTAACTTAGATTTTGGGAGTTGTGGTGGAGAGATGTTGATGGCAGATGGATGATATCAATTGGATAACAATAGTCGAATAATGGTGGTTGAATGATATTGGTTGGATGATAGTGATCGAATGATGACAGTCAAAAGATGGGGAATGTATTATAACAATCAAGTGACGGTGGTCAGACAATGATAATCAAGTGATCACAGTAAAAAAAAGGCAATTGGACGATGTGATGCTTACTGGAGATCATCAGCATCAAATGTCGAGTAAAGATTAAGAGTTCTTCAAACTTCTAAGCTCTCTAATCTCAATTCTATGTCTTTTTTATGTGGAGACTAAAAGTTTATTTATAGCATTTTTGAAGTGGCAATAAAATCAGTCAAAATTTATAATATTCCATGAGGCACTCTATATTGAATTTTTTCATCATAGTTTGTTTGTTCAACACCTATGTGACTTAAAATACCTCAAAATTGAATGTTCATGTGTTGACCTCGATTTTGCCCAGACCCGGGCCTAAAGAGTTGACTTGGTCAAATTGACCAAGCCAGACCCCAAGACCCTCCCCAATATGTTCAGTGGGATGATCTGAGTATGCTAAGCCCAGACCCAGGCTTGGAGTCAACCTGGTTGACCAGGTCAACCAGGGTTGACCCAAACTGACCTAAATACCTCCTATTGAGCCAAAATTAATTTCAGAGCCCTTCGAGCTCATTTCTCTCCTCCACTAGACTCAGTAGGTTAAACCCAACCTACTGGACCTAGCCTTGGGCCTTGAGTCAACCCAGTTGACCAAGTCAACTAGGGTTGACCACATAGCCCATTTAGAGCCCAAATCCATTCAAAATCAAATCTGATCAATATCATGGATTGACCCTCACTCTCCCTTGACTCCCTTTCTTGGCTTGACTAAGTCAAACTCTGACTTGGTCAAATTAGGCCCTTAATAGGTTAAATTAACCTATTTAAGTGGATTTAAGGAGCATTTAATGCATTTAAAGGCTCTAATTCAATTCCCTTGGATTCAAAATCAAAACCACGGCCTGATTAGACTAATTTCCCTCCTAATTAACCCCTGATTTAATCTTGGCCGTTTACCTTAGGTCTAGGGCGTTTAAATAGGAGAAATCAAGTCCAATTAGGGATCTTTTTCTTCTTGCTCGTGCTTTAGGCCTCCTCTTGCTCTGAGATTTCTTGTGAGGATTCCTAGAGACTTCCACCTTCATCCCCAATCGAATCCCGACGGTCAAAGCTTGCCGGTGGCGAGATTCTGGCGATCTAAAGGCTTGAACGTTTGAAGTTTCGATCTAGCCGATCCGTAGCTCGTTTGATCGAGGATTCAAGAAGGAAAACTTACGAGGACAGTCTACAAGCTCAACAGTGTCGAGAGTTCGAAGATCGGACGGTAAAATCTCGCGCAATCTCTTAGAATAGCTTAAACACTTAGAGTAAAATAGCTCTTTGTAGGTTTAATTATATTTAAAAATATTTCTTCCCCATGATTTCTGTTCAGCTATAGGATGTAGGTTTAAAATTTCGTGCAATTTCATCCACCCAATCGAAAGAAATCGTCAAAAAATCCATTAGGGTTTCGGATCATCCCGCCGAGTAGCCAGGGCTGATCTCAGCCGTCGATCCCGCGATCGACGGACGCGATCGAAACCCTCCGCGGTTTGGGCTGACCACGGGACTCCGCTCCGCGGTTCGGATCGCCACGTGGCGCGATCTGGTCCCTCCGCTCTAACCGCTCGCGATCGAACGGCTGCCGGCCTTTGCCGACGTGGCTAAGTGCCTGACCGTCGCCGCTCATCACGCAGCAATGATTGCGCCGACAGCGCAATCATTGGAAAACGCGTGCCACAGCCTCCGAGGTTCCGGGAGCGAATGGGACGCCGCCACGTGTCGCCGCGATTTTAAATTTTTTTTTAATTATTTTAAAATACATAAAACTTCAAAAATTCCCCAAAAATTCATCTTTCGTCCGATTTTCGCGTATAATACCTTGTTTTGATCGTATTTTCAATCTCTACATGCTAAAAATTTTTTTTATAAAAATGATATATAGATTTTAAAATATTTATAAAACAGTAAATATGTATCATTATTATTATTTATTTGAATTATATTTTAATAATAATTATTAGTGTATGATTATTTTAATTATATTTATGGTAGTTATTGTATTCCAAGTTATTTGTGACTGTTTTGGTATTATTTATTATTATTCTTATTGTTATTATATTTATTTAAAAAAAATGTAATTTTAATAATTAAATATTATTTAATTATTATATTCAGTTTAATTACTTAAAATAATACTAATAATAAAAATATTAACATCACTTTCCTTTTAGATCATTTTAAATTTAAGAATTATTAAAATATTATTTCCTGCTATTTTTTTTTATACAATTACTTTTAAATATTATTTATTTTAATATTCTTTAAATTAATTTATTATATTTAAACTTCCAAAATTCATAACTTCTTCGTTTTAAGCCCGATTTTAACGCACAACGTCTTGTTTTGAACGTATTTGGATTCTGCATTTACTGGAACTAGTTTTAATTGGAAATTTTTGGCCTGTCTGCAGTTATTTTCCAAAACAGTAAACAGCATCATTTTAAACTATTCAATTATTTTCTTTAAACTTCGAAATTACATAACTTTGTCGTTTTAAGTCCGCTGTCGACGCACAGCACCTTGTTTTGGGTGTATCTGAAATTCTGTACAGTGTGAAGCCACTTCTGGGTGAAAATTCTGTTTAGATTTTCTGGTACCTCCAAAACAGTGAAACAACACTATTTAAAAAAACATTATTTTATTATATTTAAACTTCGGAAATTCGTATCTTCGCCGTTTTAAGTCGGATTTTGACGCGTAACCCCTCGTTCTTTTCAGAAAAGCGAGCTTTATGTTTTGAAACCATTTCCAGCCCTTGGTTTAGGTTGTTTTTGTTGAATCTAGTAATTAGGATGTTAAGCCTAAGTGAATGTCCCAAGGCTAACCAAGAGGGGGGGTGAATTGGCAATTTAAAAAATGTAACTTCAACTCTTGGAATTTTAGAAAACCTTTTGAATTATTGATGCAAGTTAAAATTAAAGTTTAAAATAAAATTTTCAACCAGAGTAAATAACTTGCAATGAAATTAAATGCGGAATAAAAAATAAGAAAGAACACACCAGATTTATAGTGGTTCGGTCAAACCTGACCTACATCCACTCCCCAGAGGCACCCTCTGAGTATTGCACTAATACCACAAAGTGACTCTCCTTTTGCTCCCACAGCAAGGGCGGAGAAAGCCTGTACAAAATCACTTTCACCTTCCCCGGTGCGGCGGAGTAGCCGGGTTCTTTAACACCAAAGAGATCTTCTTCTTGCCAAAACTTCCCTCAAGACGACCCTTGAATCCGATGGTAATGAGGTGCAAGTTCGCCGGAGCAACTGTGTGAATATACCCTTCACACTCCCTTGAAATCCCCTTTCAAGGATCTTCTCCCTCTCAAACTCCACCCTTTCCTCTCTCTCTCCCTTTCAAGTTCTCTCTTCAAGTTTTCTCCACAAGAACGAAGACACAATGACTGTCAAAGATACACTTTGTTGTTCTTTTACACTTCTCCAAGTGTCGGCAGAGAACCGGACCGATGTTGTTGAACTTCACTTGAGAGCCTTCGCCGGAGCAACCGTGTGAATATCCCCTCCACACTCCCTTGAAATCCCCTCCAAGGATCTTCTCCCTCTCAATGATCCCTCTCAAGAGAAAACAACTCCAAAGGCACTTGTAATAGTTTCTAGGACTCCTTATATAGAAAGGACATGAAAAACCGTCCAAAAAACTGCTAAAAATATGTTTTTCTGCGCACTAGATCGTCCCGTACGAAATTTTGTTCATCTGTACGAACCAATTTCGTCCAGGACGAAATTGGTTCGTCCCGGGACGAAAATATTTCGTCTGGACGAACATTTATATCAAAAGTCGGTTCCGAAAACTCCCAGAAACTGCCATAGTCGGTTCCCATCGTCCTGTACGAACTGGACTTCGTCTGGACGAAATTTTTACATAAAGAAACTTGTCCTGGGACGAAAATGATTTCGTCTGGACGATTAGGACTTAGAAAATATTTCCAGTTCAGTTCTTATCCGTTCTATTGCTCTTACAAGGAGATAACTGATCTGATCGTCCCGTACGAACAATGTTCGTCCCGTACGATCAATACAAAAACTTTTTCAATATCTCCTTTAAGTTTGTGTAAATTTATTCACTCAATTACAATCACTCCCTCTCAAATTTAATTCAAATAAAAAGTACAAGCTTCAATTTCACAAAGTATCTCATGCTGAATTTGATTTGAAGTCTTCGTAGTCTGGAGTTTGATTTTCCTGAAATATTAGTGCACACAAGAGCAAAAACAAATCTTCTAAAAAGTGTTAGGAGATAACTACACATAAAACAATAATATTTGGAATCATCAAAATAATACAAGTTGCAAGAATGTAAAACATGCAAATAGCAACTTTCCTAACAGTTTTGACAGTTTTCTGTTTCGGAGCACTATTTGGTTAGTTAATTATTTTTTACTTAATTAATATAATAGTATTTTCAGGATACAAACTATTTTCAAATCGCTTGAGACTTCGATTGGGTGGTCAGTGGGTCTCCCTATACTTATATGTTATGAATCAAATTATTTTTAATTATTTTTATTTTCTAAAAAATATATTTATATGTATAAGTACTTTCAAATTATTTTAAAACTATTTATATCTAAATCCTAACTTTGGGAGACCCGCTATCGTATGAAATTTTTGACATGAATCTTATGTGTGAAGAGCAATCATGGGGGAGAGGATTAGTGAGTGATTGAGTCCCAATCATTCACTAATCCTTTCTTTAGGTGTCTGTCCTTTTATTTTTTATAGATTGCATGTATAGGATTGCACCACGAGCACTTAGCCTAGGCTCTCCTAGATTTAAGGACATGGTGTGTTTATTTCATTTTTGTACTCCCATGCATCTATTAATTTGAGGGTTAGCTAAAACTTCGATTCAAACCCATATAACGTAGTGACACCCTAAGGACAATAATTAAGGACTCGTCTAGCAAACTTAGAAGTTTTCTAGGAGCTATGATAGATCCCTGATTGACATGAAAACCTCCACACTTAAACTTAGTGACATCTAAAACATCACTGAATTTTTTAGGAATTTTTAGGGCTTGTTAGATCCCTTAGTTAACTAACCCTAATTAACTGGTTAAATAAGGCCCCGAGACCTCCCGAAAATTACAATAAATACACCTTAGGTCAGAAAAATACCCATAATACCTTGAACTGACCAGAATATGTCCCTTGACCTTAGATAAATAGGGCTCCCTAGTTTGACCTCAGGTTGACCCCTAATTTGACCATAGGTGAAATTTACCATTTTGCCCCTAATAATTCATTAAAAATTAATAAAAATACCAAATCTTCTCCAAACACTTGGGAACACTTTTTCTGGTCATTCCTGACCTTTGGGAGTGATTCCAATCAGTTTGGAGCTGATTTGGAGCAAAACAATAAAAAAGGCTATTTAGTAGGAAATTTAGAAAATTCCCTTAAATACCTTGATCTTTAGAAATCCATAACTAATTGTAGAAAATTCCAAATTAAGTAAACTCACTTGAATTAGACTCCAATTAGGGCCTAGTATTTATTAAAAATTGTAGGTTTCCAGAAAATGGCTTAGATTAGAAAGTCAACATTTTGGTCAACCGTAGTTCATTTAGGGTCCGAAACTTAGAAAATTCATAACTTTGGATAGAAAACTCCGATTTCAGCCTACTACCTGGCTAACTACTCGTATTAAGGTCTAGTATTTTCCTAAGGTGATAGGAGACTCAGAATTAGTCTTTTTCCCATGGTGACTTTTTGGACCCTTAGTCTAGTTCCTAGGAGGACCCGGGACTTTCTAAAATTGGCTAATGCAACTTAAACTTCAAATATCATTGTCCTAAGTTCTTAAAACTCATCAACAAACTGAAATAATTAAAATGGACCCTAATTCACTAATATTTGAATTTCAACTAAAATATCCTCTTCAGACTCCCAACAAACATAAACTATAGATAACTTTAACTAACTACCCTGCTTAGGACTTATCCAAATCACACTAGCCTTACACACACATAGAATTGTTTGCTAGGGCACAACTTCTAGATCTAGGTTAGGCCGCTGGGCTTTATTTTTCTGCTGTGTGCTGGAGCTTTCCGTGGTTTTCATTGCATGCTGCTTGAAAATTGAATTGCTGCGTTTGCTTACTTTTTCTGTACTCTGTGATGTGATGAGCGCTAGATTTACCCCTAGGTTAGGAACGTCATATATATACTGTTCTTCCGTGCAGGTGGCCATGCTCAATGCTAATAAAAAGGGGGGAGCATTATGATGATTTTTAATAATATTTTATGCAGGTGCTTGCTCAGCTCCCCCTAAATAAAAGTGAGGGCTAAAATTAATAATTATAAATGCACAGATGGAGATGCTTAGCCCTCAAAATTAAGAGCATGGCTTGGCACAGGGTCACTGGTGTTAGCATTTTCATTTTCATATAAACTGCTTGGGATGATTTTTATTAGGATAACCTTGCAGGGATTCTTAGATTTACTGCTTTCAATTAATGTAATTCGTTTGTAATAAATTGTTAAGAGTTGTGAAAACAACCTTGAGTTGGGATATTCTTATCTAACTTGGATTCCAAAAGAAGAAGGCATCCCTAAAGGGGAGAGTCTTCTTCCATTTAGAAGACTGAGTTGGATGGCTTTAGATATCCAAAGAGAAAAGGCAATGCTCCCTATCAAGGGGGAATTGTCTCTTCGTTTGGATATCCAAGCCACGACGGATCCAAGGAGTCCAAGGAGGAGATTTCCAAGGAGTCCAAGGAGGAGACCCAAGGAGTCCAAGGAGGAGAGTTCCAAGGAGTCCAAGGAGAAGACATCCAGAAACCTAAAGATTGAAGACCCAATATCCCACTCAAAGTTGTTGGCGTCTGTCATAGGCTTAGAAATCTGGGTTGTTGGCAGTGGTGCCCGGCCACTTTACTTTTCTGCATACCTTGGGTTGTAATTAAAGGGCAGTTGGCCTATGGACATTTACTTGATTTGTTGGATTTATATTGATGTATTTACCTGATTGTGCAGTAGAAATTGTCTGCTTTTCTTAGGTTTCTTTTCTTGCATGCCGATTTTGTTTTCGCCTGGATTTTCGTTAGGCTCTTTAAGGATCATAAAATTTTTCTATTCATAACCAAAAATTTAATATTTAAGTCTTAAATAACATAGAAACTTAACGAACCTAGGGAATTGCCGGAATCGTCCGGGGACGCATGCATATTACTGCATTCTTCTTTCCTTGTTATAAGACATCTCCCTGTCTGCGGGTTGAGTCCGGATAATCTAGCCTATGAGGATGAAGTGCCGGACCTAGGGAGACCCAGTCTTTTTCAAAAAATTATTTTCTATAAGCCTGTTTTTAAAGTTCTATAGCATTCATGAGCTGACATTTCAACTAGCATGCATTGCATTAGAAATCAATTTAATTAAAATTTAATTGCATTAGCTAGTAGCATCTGACCTACATAAGTCCATGACCACTTAGGAAACTCTCTAGATGTCGGTTCTATTTCCAAAAAACTATACCATCCACCCATCTTTCATAATTGACTTGACAGCATGGCTTTGAATCGATTAGGTGGTTAGCTGGCTCCCCCAATCCAGGCCGGGATAAGTCCAGGTTTTGCATCGCATTAGCTAGGACACTGGTCTTAGTGTGTGTCGAACACTAAGTCCAATCTAGATTTAGGGTTCGAGGCTACTACACTCGGTCTCGTAGTATGCCTTAAATAGTAGGTAGGTCTCTTCTTTTCAGGGACCCTAAATCCTACTTATCTGCGTCACAGGATGACGCCACCTCCATCTTTCTCTCACGCATGTGATTGATTGCTTGTCTTTCTTTCTCCAGTTTCTCTCTAGTACCCTAGAGCCTCCGAATGCTGGTATGAGCCACGCATGTTGACTGAGCCTTTTTGAGACATTTCTTTCCTTTGAGTAGGATTTCCTAGTCTATACCCTTGTGTTAATCCCAATTTGGAAAAGGTAATGTATGGTCATTAATTGAGAGTTTTCTCGGGCTCCGGCCCGGGATGTAATTAACCACGGGGGCTTGCGCCCGTGGGAAACTTGGCCCCGCAATCTACTTTACCCCACTCGATCTCTCGTATCGGGTGGGGGAAACCCGTGACTAGGTCGTGTATATTGCTATCCATCGGGGTGTGTTGGCGATAGCCTCTATCCCCAATGGTCAGTCGTATGCACGATCCAATCTTCCCTTCCATCGACCCATTCGTGTCGAGTGTAGAGGCCTACGATCGTTTTGTCCTACTGGATAGTGCGGCCGTACCCTCTATATTCGTACTCCGCGAGCGGTGCTCCTTCGGAGGTCCACATCATGTACTTGTTGGATTCAACTCATGAAGTTGCTTAATATGAGTATAGGCATGCACAATTTAGAGATTGCTTTATTCTTTAATTAATGTCATGAAGTTTCTAATCATGCTTCAAGTGATTAATTTGGGCTCATTTGAATTCAAATTGAATCACTTTTGATTTCGTTGGGTTCATCTTATAGAGATGTTCTATTCTACGATAAGTTGCTGAAATTGAATTTTAGATGTTCTTTATTTAATTTTTTAAGTTTTCAATACTTATAATTCTTTAAACTTTATAGTGATTAAGTGAAAATTTTTTGGCACATATAATTCACCCACTTATTTTTGGATGTCAAAGATTTTATCATAAGAAATATATATATATATATATATATATATATATATATATATATATAGAATCTTCAATAAAATCCACTAAGTAAGATTATAATGTCATAAAAATTACACAGCATGTTAAAAATTACACAGCATGATCACTCCTGAACATAAATATTGACCTCCCATTGGGGCCATGTACCAAGTAAAATTTTCTAAATTATATCTATTTTTTTATTATGAACTCGACATCCCAATCGAAATAAAATTGTTGAAACTCTTATTCCAAACTCTTCAAATATGTTTGAAATTGATTGTAGAGGGCTTTAAAATCTTAAAATTGAATCTTCAACTTCAAGAAATGGTTATATATATACCTCACAAATCTTGAATAAGGCTAGCTGAATCATGAAATTGGGCATAAAATGGGCCTGACTTGCAACCAGGTAACTAGCGAGCCAACCAATAGGTGTCGGCATGCATTGTAGAAGGTACTTTAACAAGTAGTGAGAAAGCCATAAAGCTACTTTAAGAAGTAGTGAGAAAGCTGCTTTATTTTATTTTGAAGAAAACAATAAGGTATAAGATATTTTATTTAGGCCAGCTTCGTTTGGGACAACTTTTTTTTACCGCTTCTTAGAAACTGCTTTAAGAAGTGGTAATAAAGTCATCCCAAACGAAACCTTAGTATGTGATGATGAAGCACTATTGGCAGTTGATTTGAATTTGGAGATTTTCAAACCTAGCCAAGTAGATTGATGTTTAAAAATATTAAGCAACTCAATGTTATTCTCCTATTTTATTTGGAATAGTATTGATATAAAGTAGGTTTACTATCTTTTTATGTAAAGAAAGTTCACCCTTTACATGATGTTTTGTTATGGTAATACTTTCAACTACAAACTAAACATTGTTGATGTTGATCTAGAATGTGTTGATCCAATTTGATCTATTTTTCTTATGAAGTTATTCTTGTTAATTGAATTTGATGAAAAAATAGCTAAATGGCTTCTTAAAATAAATTGTATATTAAAATTGTTCAAAATGTTTTTTTTTTCTTTTGTTTTTTGCATGCTAAAAAAAATTATCTAATTTGATCCTTCTTACACAATGAAATTGATAAGTCATTTATCTACAATTTGGATTGTCTTTTAAGTTGTATTTGTAATGACATGTTATTAAATCATCCTTGTTACATGCTAGAATTGATATTGGTCATGATACACTGAGAGAACTGTCTATTTTAGCTTTGCAAAAAAATTAGGGCACCCACAAATAAAAAGAAAAATATAGGCGACACTTGAGTTTTTATATAAAAAACTTGAAAGAGAAAAAATTTTATAGGGTCTAGCACTGTTTAAATAATTTTTTACACAATTTCAGTTACAAAAGTTTGTTTTCCTCCACAACTGAGAACACATGATTATAAAATTCAAAGCAATTGCTTGGTCCCCACTAATTGTAACTTAGATTATTGTAGTAGCGGAGAGATGTTGATGACAGACGGATTATATCAATTGGATAACAATAGTTGAACAATATTGGTAGTTGAATAATATTGGTTGGATGATAGTGATCGAATGATGACAGTCAAAAGATGAGAAATGGATTATAATAACCACGTGACAGTGGTCAGATAATGCAAATCAAGTGATCACAGTAAAAAAAGGGCAGTTGGACGATGTGATGCCTAATGGAGACCATCACCATCGAATGTCGAGTAAAGATTAAGAGTTCTTCAAACTTCTAAGCTCTCTGCTCTTAAGTCTATATTTTTTAATGTGGAGAATGAAAGTCTATTTATAGTATTTTTGAAGTGGCAATAAATTAAGTTAAATTCTATAATATTCCTGATACGTCAGCAAAATTTACTTTGATTGAGCGCGAATCTCGAGGCATATTCAAGTTGGAAACTTTCAAAATTAAATTTAGGATCATCTGAATTCCAAGGCCTTCCCCCCAAGGAAGGGCCTCATTTGTAATCAATTGAAAATAATAGTGGATTCATTCAAACTGGGCCAGGCCCCGTGGTTTTTCCCCTTTTTCAAGGATTTCCACGTAAAAGCTCTAGTGTCTCTTACGAATACTACAGCCTCTCTCTTATCTTATTGCATGCTGGATTTTCGTACAATGCTAAGACGTTAGATTTTATATTTCTTTACTGCCGCCGCGAATATTCCAGGACACAACAATTCCATCAGGCAGTCTATATTGAATCTTTTCATCATAGTTTGTTTATTCAACATTTATATGACTATACCTCAAAATTGAATGATAATGAGTTCATTGGATTCAACTCATGAAGTCGCTTAATTGAAATGCACAATTTAGAGACTATTTTATTTTTTAATTAATGTCATGAAGTTTCTAATCATGCTTCAAGTGATTAATTTGGGCTAATTTGGACTCAAATTGAATCAATTTTGATTTCGTTAGGTTCATATTGTTGAGATATTCTATTATACAATAAGTTGTTGAAATTGAAGTATAAATGATCATGATTTAATTTTTATAAGTGTTCAATACTAAATAATTCTTTAAAGTTTACAGTGATCAAGTGAAAATTTTTTAGGACATGTAATTCGTCCACTTATTTTTGGATGTCAAAGATTTTATCATAAAAAAAAAAAATATTGAATCTTTAATAAAATCCAATAAGCAAATTATAATGCTACCAAGTAAAACTTTCTAAATTATATATATATATTCCTGAACTCAACATCCCAATTGAAGTAAAATTGTTGAAACTTTTATTTCAAACTCTACAAATATGTTTGAAATTGATTGTAGAGGGCTTTAAAAGTCTTAAAATTGAGTCTTCAACTTCAAGAAATGGTTTTATATATCTCTCACAAATCTTGAAAAAGGCTAGCTCAATCTTCACTACAGGAAAAATGGCAAATACCGGCGGTTTGCACCGGCGGTTTATGGACCGTCGGTATTACCGACGGCTCCGCCGGCGGTTAAGCCGTCGGACTCTAACGACGGCCAAATCGGCGGCTTAGCTACGATACACCGCCGGTATTACCGACGGTCTATAAACCGTCGGTAAACCGCCGGATATCAACATGAACCGGCGGTTTTCCGGCGGTCTAAACCGCCGTTGATAAGTGATTTTGTTCCGGCGGCCCTAATATGAGCCCCCTCGCTCCGCTCATTAGGGCCGGTAAAAGCCCTAATATGAGCCCCCTCGCTCCGCTCATTTCATTTTCACGCTTTCCTTCTCTCTCTCGGTCGCTCGCTCTATCGTGTCCTCCGCTCGTACGATCAGCCCCCGACGAAGGAACTCCGCCGCCGACCCCATTCCGTCCGGCGGTCTACGAACCAGACGACGCCAGGTTTAACCGCCGGAAAACCGCCGGTAATGTGACCGGCGGCTTACCGGCGGTTACAATACCGGCGGCCTAACCGCCGGCAGACCGACGGTTAAAATTCCGTTGGTCATCGGCGGTATTGGCCGCCGGAAAACCGCCGCAAAAATAAACCGCCGGTAACAAGCCGTCGGAAATGGTTTCCTATGCCGTTTTTTCCGGCGGTTCACAAACCGCCGTTAGACCGCCGGTAACTTTAAAAACCGCCGGTAAATCTAGACTAACCGCCGGTTTTCAGCGTTTTTCCTGTAGTGCTTGAAATTAGGCATAAAACGGGCCAGACTTGCTAGGTAACTAGCTAGCCGACCAACATGTGTCGACGTGCATTGTATAAGCTTGAATGCACTTCTTTTTTCGACTGGATTGTTTGGGGAGGCAAAATTTTTGTACTGAAAAGCTGCTTTAAGAAGTAGTGAGAAAGCCGGCCTAAACAAAGCCTTCATTTTTATAAATACCACCATTTTATTTTAATGTTTGTTTTTTTAATATTTTTTAGAAATATTATTTTTTCAATTTTCATGCATTTTTAAATTGTTATGTGCTAGAACATTTATAGTGATAGAGAGAGACCTCTATCCTAATTTCGGCATAAAAATCCATATGCACACATATTAAAGAGGAGCATAAATGAGCACCAATATTTTTAATGTGAAAACCCCCTAAAAATGAAGAATCACCGAGCCTAGTCCACTTGAAATAATCCAATATATATTTGAAACTATAGAAGTCTGCTCTTGTTCAAAATAGAAGATGAGATTATAAAATTGGAAGCATTTTCTCTCTTATGTAGTTGGAGGAGAGATTATAAGAGAAAGTAGTAGAGGGATAATAACGAGAGATGGAAGATATCAAATGAACAACGATAGTTGGATAATGATGATAAAAAAATGATAGTCGAATAACAGTGGTTTGGGGACAACAATCAAATTATGGGGAATTGCCCATGATCGAAAATAAGACGATGATGGTCAATCGATGACGGTTGGGTGATGACAGTCGGATTATGTGGTGACAAGTGATGATTGTGGATGTTGAATGTTGGATAGAGCATTAGTGTTCTTCAAATCTCCAAGCCACTCCAATCTCAAGTCTTGGTCCTTTCATTTAGATAATGAAGGTCTCATTGTAGTATTTTGGAAGTGTCATTTTGATAAATTTAATCAAAATTTTGTAGCAGTTCATTGAACAACCTATATTGAATCTTTTGATCATAGATAATTTATTCAATATTTAAGTGTCTTAAGAACCTTATAATTGAATGATTTTGAGTTCATTGGATTTCACTCGTTGAGCTGCTCAATTTTAATATAAATATGTAATATTTAAAAATATTTTAGTTCTTCAATTAATATTGCTAAGCTTCCAATTATACTTTAAGTGCTTGATTTGGCCTATTTGCACTCAAGCATACCATCCTTTTGTGTCATTGGATTCATTTTATCAAGATACATAGTCTAATTATAATGTTACTAAAATTAAAGTTTAAATGATCCTAAATTTAATTTCAATATTTCAAGTAAAAAATAATACATATGTTTGATCTGTTTGTGTATTGGAATATTTACGATGGTAGAGATATATAAAGTTTAATGACCTAGCATTGTAAGAATATCCAACACACAAACAAATTAAAGAGCATTGTGTAATATTCATAAGAGACACTAAGATTTTTATGTTAAAAATCCTGAAAATGGTATAAATCATGGGGTCTATCCCAGTTTAAATGAATTCATTAGTATTGATGATTGATTACAAATAATACCCCTCCCTAGAGGAGGGAGCTAACTCAATGTAGCAAATACACATTGTATAGAGTGCATTACATGTCAATAATTCGTAAGAGAGTGTTTGAATATTTATTTAGTTAGTAGGATCGTAGCCGGTGGGTGGCGAAGATTGGAAGTATTGTAGTCGACAGGTGATGGTGATCAAAAGAATCGTAGTCGACAGGCGACGGTGATTGGAAGAATCATAGTCGGCTGGCGATGATGGTCGGAAAGACCATAGACAACGGGTGACAATGGTTGAAAAGATCATAGTCGACGGGTGGCAGTGGTCAGAAGAACCGTAGTTAACAAGCAACAATAATTGGGAGAAGAACCGACATCGATATCATTTGGGAAGAGTTTAGTCAATAGTTGGAGAACGAGCTGAAGTATAGCCGTGAGCGGTGTTCGGTAAGAACTCTGGCACTAGCCTCATTGAATGGAGAATTCAAGAAAGCTCTCAAGCCTTCTCTTCGTCTATCCTCTCATGTGAAGAATGATGAACTATTTATAATTTTTTGGGAGTAGGATGGTTAGTAAATATGAAGAAGATCAAAGGTAGGTTGGAAGTGTTCCATCGGAAGACTGATATTGACTCATTGATCATAAAACATTTATCAAATATTTAAGTTCCTTAATGATGTTAGAATTGAGTGATCTTGGGTTCATTGGATTCATCTCGTCAAGTCGCTTGTTTCAGCTATAAGCATTCCATATTTGAATATTGTTTGATCATCCAATTAATACTTTGAAGCTTCTAAGCATGCTTTCATTTTTTTATTTGAGTTCATTTGTGCTCGGATTGGACTGAATTTGGTGTCATTGGATTCGTCTCCCTGAGATGATCAATTTAACTATAAGCTTGCTAAAATCAGAATTTGAATAATCCTGGATTTTAATTTTAAAAATTCAATTCAAATTCACATCGAGATTTGCGCCGGATCAAAATATATTTTGGTGACACATATATGTATAAAGACAAAGGAGTGGCACATCAGAGGGCAAGGACTTACAGACCCTCTAATGTTCTCCCCCCCTAGGCTGCTACTTGCATAATGCACTCTTAGGGAATCAAACAATACATCGACCTAGCAATTATGTACTTCTCCATACAAAAATAGGCAATAAAGCCAAAAGCTATAGCATATAAACTGGCGAAATTTCCCAAAGATTGGAATTCATCTACTCTTCCAATGCCCATAGGAGTTCAAATCCCCATGGTCAAGCTCAAGCAACTTGTTACTGACTCTCTGGCATAATAAAGAAATAAATAAAATCCGAATTGTGAGGACCCCACAGTAGTCAGTGTGTGCCATGAGTGACATAATTAGTAATTCTAAGGAAGTTTTAATAATAATAATAATAATAATAATAATAATAATAATAATAATAATAATAATAAATAATGTACAATGAAAGTAGACTGTATTTAATAGTAAATTTTATGTAAATATCTTTGTTGCGTCCAGGAGTATTCGCGGGGTAGAGAAATATAAAGTTTAACGTCTTGGCGTTGTACGAAAATCCGGCACGCAATCAGATAAGAGAGTGTGTAGCATTCATAAGAGACACCAATATTTTTACGTGAAAAATCCTTGAAAAAGGGGGAAAACCACGAGGCCTAGCCCAATTTGAATGAATACACTAGTATTATAGTTGATTACAAATGAGGCCCTTCCTTGGGAGAAGACATTAGCTTGATGTACATTTTATAGAGTACATTACATGATGTGAATACAAAGAATCACTATTGACGTGTTCGTTTGGTCGGGAGGACCATAGTCTGGTGACGGAGGTCAGAAAGATTGTAGTCTGCGGACGACGTAAGTCAAGAGGACCGTAGTCGGCTGGCAACGGAGGTCGGAAGGACTGTAATCGGTGGGCGACGTAAGTCAGAAGGACCGTAGTCGACGGGCAACGGAGATCGGAATGACTATAGTCGACAGGCGACATAACACAGGAGGAACGTAGTCGACGGGCTAAGGCGGTCGGAAAGACTGTAGTTGGTGGGTGACGTAAGTCAGAAGAACCGTAGTCGGCGGACGACGGAGGTTAGAAAGATTGTTGTCTGACGACAAAGGTCAGGAGGACGACATCAGGTAGAAGTCTAACAATGGAAAGAAATCCATTTTTGAATAGATGTCCAATGAAAGTCCGATAACCGATAGAAGTCCAGCATCGGGTAGAAACTTGGAGATGAGTGAAGGTTTGGCATCGGGTAGAAGTCCGACGTCTGTTGGAGGCCGAGGAGAACTCGGGTATCACTTGGGCAGAATTTCGGCATCAGGGGGAACTCTATCGTTACTTGGGCAGAATTTTAGCGTCTAGTAAAAGTCATACATAATTTTGGCGTCCCGTGGAAGTCAGGCAAAATTCGGTGTCCCGTAGAAGTCATGTAGAATTCCGGCGTCATTTGGAGTTCGGGCGGAACTTCGGCGGTGGTCGAGGAGGAGTCTCTTCCCTTCTACTCTTCTCTTCTCCTCCTCTCCCTTCGGTCCCCCCCCCCCCCCCCCCCCCAAGAGAAATGAGGGGTTTATTTATATATTTTCTGGAGTGGCATAGCCCGTAAATAGATGAGAGATCAGAGGCAAATATGGAGTGGTTAGAATGAACGACCGATAGTGAATCCTTCAATCATGGACCGTTTATCAGGCCTTTAAAGGCCTTAATGATGTCGGAATTTGGCGATCTTGGGCTCGTTGGATTCATCTCATCGAGACGCTCGATTCGACTATAAGTTCGTCAAGTTTGAAGACCGTTTGGTAACTCAAATTGTAGTACAAACTTTCCAACAGCGTTTCAGGTCCTTGATTTGGACTCATTTGGGCTCGGATTGAGTTGAATTTGGTGTCGTTGGGTTCGTATTTCCGAGACGCTCAGTTTAACTGTAAGTTTGCTTAAATCTGAGTTCAAGTGATCCCGGATTTAATTTTTGAAGCTTCCGACTTGATTTTGCCTTGCCTCGAGATTCGTGCCCGACCAAGATAATTTTTCGATGACATATCAATCTTAATGAATCTAATAAGAAAATTGATTGAATATAATAATCGATATACCATTAATTTTGTAATAGTTTTGTCGGTGTTTGCAATGTTCAAGTTAACCAAATAATATTTTTATTATGGTACATAAATACTCCCTCCTCCATTGACCATAACACCCTCATATCCACTAACCTTCCCAACCAAAAGAGACATGGATGGATTACCTATTAAATAAGAGATTGGCCATTACATTTTGCAAATAAAATATCTTTATCTTTTCGTAACTATTTTGCAGGCAATGGTTGATAGTATATGGCACATGCTTGCCATTATTACCTCGATTGCATTGTCGAAGAAGAAGGGATGGAATTATAAACTATCTATTATGTTTGTTTGACATTCTACTTTCATTATTAATAGGATGATAAGCTCTTTAGCTAATGAAATAATTACTAATAGCACCTAGTTGAAGTAAAAACTCACTGTTTCTTTACTTGAAAAATTTACACAACTATTTCAAATATGGCACATGTAACCCTCAGAAAATTCCAAGTTATTATGTTGCAAAAATGTTATTGATGTCCCTTCATGGCATATAACTTGTCATTACCAACCAAATAGGACCCTTAAAAGGAATATATCCTATAATGTTGGCTTGCAACTGGTCAAATCACAGAACCTAAATTTTGGAAACTTTTCTGAATTCTTCTTCCAATTTAAATTGTAAAATAAACAATAGACACGGAGCTACTAATAGCATCCAATGTACTGCAAAGAAACTCATTCACAAATTCACTTCTCATTCATCATCACCAAAAAAAAAATATTTATAATGATTACACTACAAACATAGTTATAGATAAGAACACTGAACAGAGTATAATAATAATTAGTCATGACTGTACAAAAAAATATAAATAAAAATATATGTAAAAACTCAAATCAATCAAAAAATGGCCACTCAACATATTCCTTCCCTTCCCAGACCCTGAAAGGAAAAGGAAGAACAATTCTGAGCTAACGCAGTTCAATAAATCATATTTATTATTCTAAATTTCCAAATTATTCAGTTACTAAGCATGCAATTGAATGATAAAAAGTGATATAATAAATCACTATGCTAAGCATTAGGGGTATTAATACTTGTTCCGACTCGAAATTTAACCAATCTTGAAAAATTTTGAGTTTTGGTCAACCAGTTTACCTAAAGGGTTGGGTTCGGGTTCAAGATAATGACCTATTTCTAAAATCGGGTTGAGTTCTAGTTGACCTGAAGATCCAAAATCAACCTGAAACTAACCTGGGTCACATTTGTATTCACACAGTCACCCATATTGCTCATGTGTGCACTTCGGTGCTCGCACTTGCACCCGTGCCCTCGCCCACCCATGCGCATGCACTTGCCCCTTGGCCTGCCCTCACCCTCGTTGTTTGCTCTCGAGTCTTACTCGCTTGTGCGTTGGGTCGGTCAACTCGGTAACTCGTGTTGGTCGGGTTAGGTCAACCCAGTAACCCACACGGTTCGGGTTTGGGTTAGTTGAATTAGACCCCGATCATTTCCAAATACGACCCGAACCTGACCAAAATACCCATTTTGACACCCCTACTAAACATAATATTAATTGAAGTTATCAGAACTTTAAATAACAATACTGAGAAAGTAAATAAATAAGTAGTTCATATACCAAAAAAGAAATAAAAGATTTTTCCTCAGGCCCTTATATCTCCTATAAGAAATAAACATCATAATATCATGTCGTTATGGCTCCATGTATCTGCATAATAGAAAATAGACCATTATGACTCCTAATACTTAGCGTAAATCAGATTTTCATAAATTTAAGCACCTATGACTCCCTCTGCATTCAACACTAGAACTTCTAACACACATGATCATATCTCCTTAGAATCATATATTTCTCAATAAAAGCACATAATTTATTATATTACATTAATCAAAATATAAATAAGATGCTTAAAGAATTTCATAAATAATGTAATGGTAGACAGTGGAATACAGTACCATACATAAATTCACTATTTCATAATATAACTAATTATCAGGAATTGTGCAATATGTTGTTTCGAGTTTGACTCGAATCCGACTCGATGACTCATTTTGACACCCCTAATCTGATTGGCTAATCATATCACAATTGAAGTTAAAGTTGACAAAATATGTCACTAACTAAGATTTTCTTAAGGGCTATGAAAGTTTACACTGTGAGCCGATATCAAATCATCAACCTTCGACCATCTATATGTTGGCTATATTTTTGGAATTATTGTAATATATTCTAACTGCTATGTACACTGAGCTTGCATAATAATAATCTTATAAGGGCTATGAACTACTTTTTTTTATGACTAATTTTATTAATTCTTATAAAATTTACTTTAGGGAGACAAAGGGGGTATAGTTCATCAAAGATTCTATTGTGAGGGGTCATGACAAAGGCTTCGTTTGGGACAACTTTCTTACTGCTTCTTAAAATGGCTTTCGAGTAATTTTTTTTTTTTAGCTTTTGTACTAGAAAATTGCTTCAAGAAGCAATGAGAAAGTTTACCTAAACGAATCAACATAGTTGTAGGTGAATGAATTGTCAAATAAGAGCATATAAAATATAATGCGAGGTTTGGTTGATAGTGGTTGAAATGGTAGGATTGTGGGTATGAATGAGAAGAGAAGGTTGATGAGATGCATAGCTAGGGTAGAGGAGGAAGATGTGATGCCTATGGATAGGGTTATAAACGAACTGAATGTTTGACTAGTTACTCGAGGTTTGGCTTAATAAAAGCTCATTCGTGATATTTTAATTAAGTAATCAAATAAGTTTGAATATTTTATTAAATACTCAATGTTTTAATAAATAAGTTTGAACAAGTATGTGTTCGACTCGTTTATGTTCATGAATAATATCGTTCAAAGCTCTTGAACATGCTTAATATGATGCTAGATATAAAGCACAATAAGATAAGAAGTTGGATATGAAGCTTGTGGGAAAATTCAATTACTATTTGATATTAATATTAATTAAGTTTTGTTATAAAAAAAGATAAAAATCTCATTAAATATTTTATCATTATTATGATTAGAAATATACCAACAATTTATTAACAAATTATAAATATAATCAAATAATATAATATATATTGATATATCATTAAAAAATATGTTGATTGGGCATGAATTTCGAGGGAAAATCAAGTTGGAAACTTCAAAAATTATATCCGGGATTATCTGAATTCCAATTTCAGAAAACTTTTAGTCACATTGAATGCCTCATAAATACAACCCAACGACACCAAATTCGACTTAATCGGAGCTTAAATGAGTCTAAATCAAAGACCCGAAGCACATTTGAAAGGTTCAACCCATAATTTGGTATATCATTTCAATTACTCACTATTTTTATTTTCTACTAGAATATATTATTTTGATTTTCTTATATCATTTCAATTACTCGGCTCGGTTCGCAATTCGCACTACAGCAATTGCAATTGCACTTCACCTCTTCAAACTCCCGAATGAAAAGGCACTTAGCCGCTTCAAGCTCGCGAAAGAAAGGCGAAACCCTAGACGTCTTCTTACGCCGCTCAACCCTCAGGGGGTGTTTGGTATATGATTGGATTCAATTTTAGTAGGATTTACTAAATTCTGTAAATCCGAATTTAGTAAATCCTTGGCTCTTAAATCCTGAATTGTGTTTGGTATGACAATTTTTAAATCCTGTTAAATCCAGAAAGATGTTTGGCAACAGATTACAGGATTTAAAACAGTTGGAGATTTAAAATTGAATTGAGTAATATAAAGCCACTTAATTCGCTTCCGTATCAAGTTATAAAGTTGTTTGCCATTAAGGAAATAATTAATTATTTAACTAATAAGCCTACTAATTATTTAATTAATAATTTAATTACTATTTTATCAGTATTAATTACCCGCCTTGTCGCTGCTTCAGATCAAACGTCGAAAATGGGATTTTACGCGATTACCCGCCTTGTCGTAGGCGCCGGACAGGGTTTCCTCCTACCGTGTTACTAGAGCGCGTATAGGGGGTTTGTCGGTCCACCGCGAACGACGAAAATGGGAACATGAGTTTAGGAAGATATACCTTGGGGACCGGCGGGTGTAGGGCACAAAAATCAAGACTACAATTTTTTTGAATTCTTTTTTATAATAATAATAATAATAATAATAATAATAATAATAATCATCATCATCATCATCTTCATTATTATTATTAAAATTAGCATTGTTATTATACCTAACAATAATAATAATGATAATATAATATTATAGTAACTAATGGTTAATAACAAAACTAATAATAATATCATTAAATAATAATAATCTTAATGACAATACTAAGATAAATAATAACAACATTAAGAATAATGGTAAATAATGTTGTATTAATAACCTTATTACTAGTAGCTTAGTGAAATAAATTAGGAAGGGTGTAGGATCTCTAGATCGGCCAAGGGGATGGCTGAGATGAAGTTCGGGTCTGAAGCTTTGGTTGGTGGGGAATCGGAAAACAGGAGCTAGGGCAGAGTTTGGCGTCGGGTAGGGGAGCGTCTGCTAGAGTCGGATCGAGCGGCTTGGTGGAGATCGGAGGAAGGAGCTCGGCTGCGAGCGAGGTAACTTTTTTCGGACGTTACAACATTTTGATCTGAAGCAACGACGGTAGCTCGCTCGCTGTGAAGGTAACTTTCTCCCTTTCGCGCGCTTCTTCGGCCAAATTCTGAAATTCCTTAAATCCGACTTCTAGCGGGATTAGGATTTACCGGGGTTTAGCGGATTTACGCCATAAATCCGCAAATCCGGGATTTACGGATTTACCGCTACTTTTTTTGCGTTTGGCTGGGTTTACCGTAAATCCTACTAAAAACTCGAAATAAATCCGATACCAAACACCCTCTAAAGGCCTAAAGATGCCTTCATTAACTGCATTATATTGGACTTATATTTTACAAATCAGCTTATGCTTTTGTACGTGGAAGCAGAGTCCTAACCAATTTTTATGAATTTATTTGTTTGTTCTTCGCTTATTTTGGTTAAATAGTCTTGAATTGTTGTCTATGTTGGCTTTGTTTCATTGGGAAGGCTGGGAAAAACGTAAAGGACATGCAGAACAAAACCATATCAAAGTTGTTTTGTATCACACTTGAAGTGAGTATGAAAGTTAGAGCATTTCATTGAAATTAGGATAAGTTTCTTGCTTTTTCTACGTACTAGTAATCTTAGAATGTTAATTTGGCCATGTTTTTTGCTAAATATCGTATTAAAATTTGGCCATGTTTTTTGCTAAATATCATATTAAATTTATCTATCGTAGAGAGGTGAATAGTTGATGTTATCATTTCTTTTCGCTGTTGAGGCTGAATTGTTAGTGTGTTTCCTAAACATATTAGTACACTGTCATGTCTGCGTTATGTCGGGATCAATTTTGTTAAGCTATTCACTATTTGATATTTTTCATAAAGCCAACATCTCAATTCTTTATTTGCTCCATGATACTTCCGGGTTTGAGGTGCTACAAAAAGTGGTTGCCTGGAAGTAACATATAGACATATATGATGTTAGCCTAAATTGAACTACCCTCTATTGTTACTATTGTGGTTGAACACTCTAGATAGGATGTTAGCCTAAATGTTTGTTACTCAAAGCTTGTGATAGATCAGCTACACATACTTACCAGGGTACCTATTTGTATGCCAACCCTTGAGACTAATTTATCAAATCTTCACCTTCAAGAAATCAAGCAAGCCAAGCTTACGATGAACTTAAAGGCCTAATACAGCTGGATGTATCCCCAGTTAGTATGTTGCGAAAAACTAGGTGCTCCATATATAGTTCAACACCATCCTTGCATTCTCTGTTAAAGATAACTCTTTGGGAAGAGCTGGTGCTATTACAATAGCTTAAGATAGCCAGGAGATTTCTAGCATTTCCAATGGTTTTCATTTAGCCCCGGCATAAAATTTGGTTTACATGTGGACTTATAATAAATCATATAAATTTTATTAGAATGAGATTCAATAACAAATTCAGTTCTTTTAGATTTCCAATTTTATGCATCATGATTTATATATCAAGAAAATACCCATTTTTCTTTAGAGTTGATTGGAATATCAAAGTATTTTTATTAGGCATTATATTGTTAAAGTTTGAATGATTTTTAGGCAAAATATTAAATGGTTTCAAATATTCTTTCAGTAGAAAATGTCACATGGTTTCAAATATTCTTTCATTGATCATATGATTGAATTTGTTCATGAATAAGATGTACTTGTTCATATTTCATAAATCATTTGATTTCGGTGTTCATTAAGAATCTCCTTCGTTAAAAATATCATTTATGAGCTCGACAAACTACTCTTTTATAGGCTTGATAAGTTTGCTCATTTATGGGAACGAGTAAGCTCAGTAACCTTGCTCATTTATGTGCTTGATATTAGTGTTTGTTAGTATACTCGATAACACTCGTTTGTTAAGCTAAAGAGCATCTTGATTATGTTTGTTCGTTAATAGCTTGATAAGACTCATTTATTAATTGAAGCAAGCTACTCGTTTAAAGCTCAATAAGTATAAAACGACCTGAACATGAACCAAACACAAACCAAATTTGAACATCTTCCATTTTAAATGAACCAAGATTGAACATAAACGAAAAAGCTCGAATCAAGCGAATCGGGCACGAACAAGCATTAAATAAATGAGCTCAAACATGAGCAAACACTTACTCGGCTTGGCTCGGCTCGTTTATAGCCCTACCTATGGAGGGCGCATGACATTGAATAAATAGTGAGAGCGATGACACAAGCAATAAATATTTAACATCTCTAGTGAACTTTAATTAACATTTCCTAGGCTTGCAAACAAATCGAGCCGAGCCGAGCTAAGTGGGTGCTTGTTCATGTTTGAGTTCATTTATGATCAATTTGCTCAAGCTCGGTTTGAGCTTTTCTATCTGTGTTCAAGCTGGGTTCGTTTAAATTAATGGATGTTCATGTTTGATTCATGTTTATCTAGCTTTTAAAAAATGAGTCTTATCGAGTTATAAACAAGCTTTACTTCAAGATGTTCATTGGCTTAACAAACGAGCCTTATCGAGCTTACTAACAAGCAATTACATCTATCATATTCGCGAACATATCTAGGCTACACTTGGCCTCTAGAACAGACTTGTTCAAAAATGGAAAAAGAATTGTTTTTTTACCTCTTTTGGTCGATCGCAACTACCCAACCTCATTATTGGGATCATGGCTACTAGTAGGCTCCACCAGAGAGTGAGTAGCACCATCTTAGGAGAAGATGTCACTGCCTTAGGAACACTGTTCACCACAGCCAGATCTTGATGAACCCTCCGCAATGTGTAAGGAAAGGATGACTCTCGCTTTGCTCGGGTTAATAGTCGCTGTTTTATTTGGCTAATTCATTTTGGCCTTACTCGGCTTAACTTATAGCCTTGCTTGGTTCTACTTCCATTGCCTTGTTATGCTCCTCCCTAGTCGATTTGCTCGACCCAACCACGATTGCCTTCTTTTTAGTAATCTGGCTGTGCTTTTTCCCTTCAACTTCCCCCTTCTTGCATTTTCAGAGAAGGGCTTTTCTCACCTTCTTACTATCCATGTTGGCATATTTGGAGGGCTCATGTCAACCATCTCTCTAGTGAGTTAGTGGAAAACACTCAAAGCATAGGAGTGCAACCACACCAAAGACCCTCATGGCTATTTATAGCCATATATGGTACATGGGTTAGATCAATTCATACTCAGAATCTTGAAAGAGGTGCTCCACTTGATGCAATAGTAAAAAGTAGGGCAATAATCCCCATTTACAATCTATTTTGTCATTTGCTGATGATGGTAAATGCTTTTCTTTGTAATTTCCCTTGTTTTTTTCCACATGTTGCTTTTTAAGGAGCAAGCAAATTGGGGAACTAAAATGTATGTTCATATATGCTTAGATTGATGTCTCTCAAGTATATAAACAAGTTCCTGTCAAGGAGCTTGGCCATATTACACTGCAGGGCACGGCGCGACGCACCTACGACGCCATTTGCATGGTGCAGTGTGCAGGTTCAAGTTGGCGCGCGCCATTTGTACGCAATGTCTCTTGGTTCACGGTATATAATTTTTTAATTTTTATATAATTTTAATTTTAAATAATATAATAATAAATTTTATATTATTAGTTATTTATTTATTAACTAAATCTAAAAACCTTACGGCCAAACCTTATTACTGCTCGATCCCTACTGCCAAAGCTGCAATCCTCACGCCTGCATGGATTCCGCCTTCCTCACGCTTGATTGAAGCTGCAAACCTCATGGACGCCTGATTTTTCAATTCCACACGGGATTTTGCATGGATTCCACCTCCCTTCACGCGCCCGGGTACTCCTTCTTCCTCCCTTCACGAGTATTGACAACTCTCTATTTTTCTCGAACTTTTCTGCTTTTCATCGATTATTAGATTTACAATGCCCTTCTTGCAACTATTTAAATGAACGAAAGTTTTGAATTCATGATTTTTTAGTCACAATAGAGTCTAATAGAATCATTGCTCAATGCTTCCCTCTATCATAATGATATGAATGAAAAGCATAATATATGGAAAATTTATAGATATGTGGCAACTGATAACATATGCCCTAAGACATTTTATTATTCAAATAGGTTTGGCTCTTTTATTTGTTTAGATTATCTTGAACATGCTTGTTCAAACAAGCTTGCTTGGATGTATTGTCGTGCATTAAAAATTGGAATAATGCTACCATAAATAAATTTTCCACGCAAATATCTATCAAACACCTATTTTTTCAATAATTATTTTTTACTTTGCGTCGTGTTCAAAATGGCATGCGCCGCGCCGTGCGCTATGTGTCATGGCTTCAAGGGGATCTTTGTGCTGTGGTGCGCCATTCTCCCTTGACAAGTATGAAGAAAACAAGCTCACAAAAATGCTCGTCTTGAGGAAACCTCATCCTAAGGTTCAATTGCCATCCTAGTCCATGAATAAGGATGAAGTCATCCCATTAGAGCTCACACCATACAAGCTCATCCTTGGAGGATCGGGCCTAAGATGAGCTCGTTTCCGATGAGTTCATCATAGGATATATGGTCACTCATACAGGCCTTGCTTTCACCCTGAGGGGCACTCTTCATATATGTCGGCATGGATAACAAGAAGTTGAGAAAAGCTCTAGGGTTAAGGCTTGTATGGATCAGTGACGCCGGGGCTGAGACGTTAATTGTATTAAATTCAACATAGTTTTAATTCCAATTGGTACATATATGACTGTATAGGAATAGTACTTTTTTTTTATGGTATGTAGCCTTTTATGTTACCTAATTGTCTATAAATACTTGTAGCTATTGCTTGTAATGACAACTTTTGAGATATAAATAATATTTGTGTAATTTTACTCTGTTATTGGGTTTCTGTATCCTGAAGGATTTAAGGTGGTGATCCCTCTCCCAAGGAGTTCTTGGAGTTATCTGGCCACGGCCACCGGATCATCGACGTGGATTCGTCGAACCCCCTCTGGTTCGGTGTCATTTGGTATCAGAGCCGGCAAGCTCTTCTTGTTCGTTTTTCTATATCCTGGACAAAGATCTAGGTGGTGGTCACCATCCATCTCTACCAGCCACCACTTCCTCCATCTTTGCGACAACCAACAATCTCCTTGTTCTGTGGCTTTTTGTCTTTCACCAAAGCCAGCAAAGCGGCGTGGAGGCGATCACATTTTTTCCATTAGCCAACCTACGACAACCCAAACAATAGCATCCTCTACGGTTCATGCCTCAACACCAGTAGTAACCATCTGTTCTTCAACATCAACGACCACCAAATTCAGCACTTCTGCATTAACAATTATGTTCTTTCCAGAATTCTGCATCTTCTTTCCTTATTTTGTTCTTTTCGGAATTCTGCATCCATAATTTCTGCATTTAGAATTTCTGAAGTTTTTCAAGATTCACAACACAAATTCTATAATTTAGAATATCAAGATTTTTGCATTCTGAAATCTGCCACCAAACGCCACCTGTACTTCCATACGTCATCCACCTTCAAAATTGCATCAGCTATCAAGAAGAGGCAAAGATTCATCCAACCTTCGGTGCAAAGAGGTGGTGATTCTTGAGAGATTGAAGGCAAGATCTATGAAAGTTCAAACTTCTTAGGAAAGGCTCAGCATTTGCCCTGTCTAAGAAAAACATCAAGAAGAGTAAAAAATCTTTATTTTGCTCGCTGTCGTGAAAAATCTGTTAGCTTTGAGATCGAGAGTCGGACTCTGTCCGAGCATTCTCAAGCTAGGTGTGGTTCTTGAAAGAAGTGAACAAACACATTTTTCTTTATTAGTGTGAGCGCTCTGGACTCCTCCGGAATTGAGGTCCTTCTTCCCCGGCTGGCCGACTTCGTCTTCGCCATCAATTATTGCTTCCGTCAAACCTCTTCTTCTCTAGAAAAATTCGCTCCAGAAAATGTCACTTCGCCGGAGTTATCAACGACCACTTCAAGACGCAGAAATTGAAGATCTTCAAAGAAAAATTATTCAACTCCAGCAGCGACTATCAAGGCTCGAACGGAAGAAAGGCACTGAATGCGTACGAACCAACGACGCCGAGGGCATTTCAGATAATCAAATCTCTTCTACCCATAAATGCGTTTTTTGAAGGGCCACCTCGTCAGTCTTCCACCCCACCCTTGATCGAGTTCAGCTTTGAAGAATTTGAAGATTCATTTTCGAAATTGTCGTCTTTACTTCTTTACGATGAGCCAGCCCGTGTTTGACGTGTATGAGGATGACATGTTTATTGAAATTCTTGATATTGATCATTTCGCACATGATGATGACGAGAGCAATAAGAATGCCCAATCGGAGTTATTCATGCATAAGGCAACGAATGTGCTTACTGGGAATCAACAATTGGGTAGAGGTGAAAAGACTTGTTCTAGAGTCCAATGCAGCTTATGGAGTGGTGTTACTGGTGCATTCCGCAAGTCAACAAATGGAGAATGGGTTCATGCCTTTTGTGCTGAGTGGTTGCTGGAATCAACATACAAAATGTGCCAGCAAAATCTGGTCGAGGAAATGGAAGCTATTTCGAAGGAAAAGGATATAATTAATTGCTGTATACGTCATAACAGACTTGGTCTGTGCCTTAAGTGCAGCTATGGACATTGCCAGGCTAAATTTTATCCAACCTGTGCAAGAAGTGCTAGCTTATTCATGAACCTAAAAGCTATTGGTGGCCGGTTACAACACAAGGCCTATTGTGGAAAACATAGCGTGGAGCAGATAATAAAGGTTGATAGTCAGCATGGTGCTAAGGGGCTTAAGAATATAAAGCAATTGAGGGTTGACCTATGTCGTCAACTTCAGCTTATGTTGAAGTCTCTCCTAGACGAGAAGATTGACACCGGGTGGAAATATCCAGATCGATTTAGCCAACCAAACCCGCCTCCTTATGGCGGCCAACCGGACATCTTTCCATGAGCCCGAAGTTCCTCTTACCCCGATAGTATGACGCCGGGGCTGAGACGTTAATTGTATTAAATTCAACATAGTTTTAATTCCAATTGGTAGATATATGACTGTATAGGAATAGTACTTTCTTTTATGACATGTAGCCTTTTATGTTGCCTAATTTTCTATAAATACTTGTAGTTATTGCTTGTAATGGCAGCTTTTGAGATATGAATAATATTTGAGTAATTTTACTGTTGTTGGGTTTCTGTATCATGAAGGATTTTCAGGTGGTGATCCCTCTTCCAAGGAGTTCTTGGAGTTATCCGGCCACGCCCACCGGATCATCGACGTGGATTCGTCAAGCTCCCTCTGGTCCGGTGTCAATTAGACCTAAGATGTGCTTATTCCTGACGAGTTCATCAAGAAGACTCACCCATGTAGGCCTTCACCCACCCCAGGAGAGCTTGCTTCTCCAATAATAGTTGTCCACATTCAAGGTCATTTGCATTTTGAGGATGTGCATTTTAAACTACACGAAGCACACACCTATAGAGCTTACGATCATGACTTCGTTGACTGTGTTCATCCTTGGCTTGCAACTGCTTTTTTCCCTGGGACTCACCATTCATTTGTAGAGAATTGCCTTCATAGATATGCCCTAGATATTAGCTATGGAGGACTTGCCCAAGGCACTTGACCCAAAAAAATCGCCCAATGTACTGGCCAGAGAACTCATATAGAGGCAGAGGGCCACATGTGTCCCAGTCAGCTTAGTCCAAGTGTCTGTTTCAGTCTATACCCATCATGTCATTAATTATTTTTTTCATTTTTTGTAGGTGTAGTCTCTCTCCTTTATCCCTGTGAACCCTATAAATAAGGGTTTATAAGACATATTTTGGACTGCATGCTATTTCATATCATTTTATGTTATTGTCATTGTTCACAGAGATCTTAGAGCTTCTTACTTACTCTCCATATGCTAATTTTTTCACTTGATTCTCACGTTTTGACCTACTAGGACTTGCTAATAGGGTTTGCTATTGGGCACTGGCAAATTTGGATCCAGTAGATGCCATGTTGATTGCATCCGACTTCAAATATAGATCTATAGGACTTGGTTATATATGGTGTGCTTGTTAGCATTATCACACACTCACAAACTCATGTTCGATTGTGTTTTGTTTTTGTTTTGTTTCTATTTTGTTTTTGTTTTCCCTTACAAAATAAAAATATGCTTGGATGTGTATTTGTTTACTATTGTCATAATATATGTTTTGTACAACAACAACAACAACATCAAGCCTTTATCCCACTACGTGGGGTTGGCTACATGAATCCTTTTTCTCCATTGTGTCCTATTAAAAGTCAAATTCTCGTTTAAATCTAATAAAGAAAGGTCATTCCTAATATTTTCTAACCAAGTCTTTTTAGGTCTACCCCTACCTTTCTTAACATAAGTCAAATCTAATACCTCTACTCTCCTAATCGGGTCATCGCAAGGCCGCGCGTTTTATGTGACCAAACCATCTAAGGCGACTTTCTCTAATCTTATCTTCTACTGGAGCTACTCCAACCTTTTCACGTATATGCTCATTTCGTATCCTATCTCTAAGGGTAAAGCCACTCATCCACCTGAGCATCCTCATCTCTGCCACACTTAACTTAGTATTATGCTTCTCTTTTAAAGGCCAACATTCGGCACCATAAAGCATTGCAGGCCTCACTACCATCTTATAGAATTTTCCCTTAAGTTTGAGGGGTACATTTCTATCACATAACAAGCCCGATGCATTCCTCCACTTCAACCATCCAACTTGAATTCTGCTGATAATATCCCCATCTATTTAAATAAGTGAAAATATTTCATGTGTTGTTTTCATCAAATTTTTTTTTTGAAATGTTTCTAATATATGTATATATATATATCAACCAATCTAACGAACTTAAGTGCTTATTTTAAAACAAAAAATCAAAACCTATTATTCTTTTAGGCTTATCTAATTAGCATATCTTAAATAAAAGTAATATATATTTACAAATCTAATGAATTTTTATTTAGTCTCTGATTAATCTAAGCTACTATTATAAACACTAATTAATTATTAACTTTTGTTAATTTGCATTATAGTAATTAATATATATATAAACACTAATTAATTATGTATATATATTAGTCAAAACCAAATTTAATTAATATTTAAATCATAATTATAAAATTTAAAATTGTAATGAATTACTAATTAAGTATAGTTAGTAGTTAACCGTGATTTAATGACTAATTATTATGCCATGCTGTATTATCATAATTCAGTATTCGTAGAACCTTATGACAAGAATTAAATATCAATTACTGTATAATTTATCTTGATATTTACTTTGATTATTTTTGAATCAATTGTTGATTTTATTATTTTAATCTTAATTACCTCAATTAAATATTAAGAAAATATTTACAATTTAAATGAAATCTTAACTAATATTTAATAAGCTTAAATAGTTTTTTAATTGCTAATTATTTTAGCAAGTTTACTTATTATTAATTATCTCACGATCATGATTAAATAGTTATAAAATATTAATGATATTAACTACTTTGTAAGTAGTCTCTTTTTCAATCCCACCCTGCGCCTATTGCGAGGTGAATGCTGATGGAGACTTATTAGTCTTCAGAAATTTACTTAAAATTTTTGATAACCCTCAATTGTTCGAACAATCGAACTTATCTTGATTTTTCCTTTTTTTTTTTAAGTTGTTTCAACTTGATTTTCTCTATAAGGGTTTGAATCAGCATTTATTAGAAATATATGGCCATCTTTGAATTGAATCATTTGTTAAATTAATTGTTTTTGTGTTGAATGTAGATAAATGATAAAGAAAAATGACCCAAAATAGCTGAAATTAAGGCTATTCAGCTATTGATGATGATGCATTTTATCTGGAATAAATTTATGTAAATTACTGATTTTTTGTAAATGGATTAGATAGTTGTGTTTGTATTGTTCTACATTTGCTGACTTTCAGATTATCTGATGATGCAGTTGTTTTTGCATTTGGGCGTATTGGAGGGAACCAGTGCTGGATAATCAAACAGAACAAATTCAAGCTGCAACTTACTCCTGTTTATCAGTCATCGCCTGTCTTTTGTAAGTTTTTGTTACTTTTTTAAATGTCTCTTTTAATGTGTTTCACTAGCATATGTTCAGTAGGAACCTAAAATTAGTTTTCTTCACTGATGTGCTGACCTGCGTGCCAATGTTTTGCAGATCTTAAGAGAGGAAGTTGTAATCATGGCAGACTTGGAGAATTTGCTACTACAAGCTGCTGGAAGAACTGGCACATCATCTAGAAAGAACCAGTCCCATCCACATTCAAGATGGCGACGAGACGAATCATTCTCGGATGGAAGTGACTCGAAAGAGGATGATTCTGATAGCTCTAAGTTCAACAAGCGGAGACACTCTGGATCACAAGTTCCTCTAAAGAAGAGGCTAGATCCTCCTGAGAAAGACAAGAGGAGCAACTGGGTAGATGATCATGATGACAGGCCCAGTGGTGATGATTCTGACAGTGCACCTTCTGTTGGAAGTGATCTGTACAGAGATGAGGCGGATAAGGAAGA
Source organism: Dendrobium officinale (assembly GCA_019514585.1). Classification (NCBI taxonomy): domain Eukaryota; kingdom Viridiplantae; phylum Streptophyta; class Magnoliopsida; order Asparagales; family Orchidaceae; genus Dendrobium; species Dendrobium officinale. Next base: position 8,003,865 of record CM033682.1, on the reverse strand, counting down.
GCTGGGAAAACTGACTGAGCTGGATCGGGAGATGATTTTAGCAGAACGAAGCACAAAGATTGATGATTACCGCTTGAAGAAGAAAGCAAGGGCCTCATCAACAAACTTGGAGAAATCTAGAAAAGAGAGCCCCCCACCTCTCTCTTCTCGTGGACGTTCTTCTGTCAGGACAGAGAAGACAGGTGCAAAAACTGATGCATTAAATGAGTTGCGTGCAAAGAGGATGAGGCAGCAGGATCCAGAGGGTTACCGCAGGTTAAGGGATTCGGGTGGAATGACTGGGTCTACTTTTGGTAATAGAGATCCTTCTCCTCCCAAACACCGTTCTCTTTCTATTCCTGCACTTGATTCAAGCGATAGTGATGATGAGGGAACAAGTGTTGATGGTAAGGAAGACAAAATACCTGAAGACGTTGATATTGGGGATAATTTAGAGGATTTATTGACATCTAAATCAGAACCAATTAGGTATGAAGATGCCAAAGAAATAACAATTCGCCGATCAAAGTTGGCTAAATGGCTTATGGAGCCTTTCTTTGAAAATATTATTGTTGGATGTTTTGTAAGAGTTGGTATCGGAAAGACACAGAAAGGTCCTAAGTATAGGCTTTGTGTCATTAAAAATGTGGATGCAAGTGACCCAGACAGAACTTACAAGCTTGAGGGCCGCACCACTTGCAAGTATCTAAACTGTGTGTGGGGCAGCGAGGCCTCAGCAGCCAGGTGGCAGATGGCTATGGTTTCTGACTCTCTACCTACTGAGGATGAATTCAAAGAGTGGGTAAGAGAGGTGGAGAGAAATGGGGGCAGGATCCCATGTCGGCAAGATGTGGATGATAAGAAGGAAGAAATTAAAAAAGTTAGCACTTTTGTTTATTCAGCAGATACAGTAAAGCAGATGTTAAAGGATAAGAAATCAGCTTCTTCGAGGCCATTAAACATTGCAGCTGAGAAAGACCGTCTTAGGAAAGAGATAGAATCGGCAGAGAGTCATGGAAATGGCACAGAGGTAGATAGGATCCGGGCGAAGCTGAAGGAGCTAGAAGACTTATCTAGGCAGCCTAAGAGAATTGATGCTAAGGCGATCAAATTAGCAGAAATGAACCGAAAGAATCGAGCAGAGAACTTTAGGAATGCATCAGAGGTGAAGCCAGTAAATACCAGCTTAAAGGCTGGTGAAGCAGGTTATGATCCCTTCTCAAGAAGATGGACTCGGTCTATTAACTATTATGAGCCTGCCAAGCCTGGGGTAGATGGAAATAGACCAATCACAAATGGTGGTAATGAGAATGTAGTTGCTAGTTCAGGAGATGCAAATGGGGTGACTGCAGGTAATGGAGTGGAAGTTGGCGTGTTAGCCACTGCGGCAGCTCTAGAGGCAGCTGCAGGTGCAGGAAAATTGGTTGACACCACAGCCCCAGTTGATCTTGGTACAGAGTCAAATTCGCTACATAATTTTGATTTGCCAATATCATTGGCTGGTCTCCAGAAGTTTGGGGGCCCTCATGGCGTACATCTCGGATTTATGGCAAGAAAGCAGAAGATTGAAGCAACTATTGGCTATAAGGTACCTGACAATGATGGGAGGCGACATGTATTGACACTGAGTGTTAGTGACTACAAGAGACGCAGAGGTCTTCTTTAAGTGGCTGCTAATTTAGGTATGCTATATTTTTTTATGTTAAAACTTGCAGTACATTTTTATTTTTTATATGTTACTATAACAGGCAGTTTTTCTGAGCTACTTGAACTTCAGGTGCTTGTTTAGCTTGGCATGTTTGGTGTTTCATTTTACAGTTATATTGACTGGCAAAAGCATTATGCTTTCTAAATTAAGTATGAACTGACACATATGTGTGTTTGTTGAATGCTGATTGGTTGATTAGTTTGCCATAAAATAATGTATATCTTGTATCATTATCAACTGGTAATTTTTGATTTTACTGTTCTACTATTACAGTTTATGGATAGCTATTTTGAAGACCTAGACTGGGCATTTTAGTGTAATTCCAACTTTCCAAGGGAAATAGTCTTGATATTCTTTTAAAACTTTAATGATTGCTTGAGATTAACTTTCTAGCTTAAACTTGCTTATAAAGTGTGACAAAGATCATCCTTAGCAACCAATTTGACTCCTTGCAACTCATCAATGATAGATGGCACATTTGGTAGTTTATTTTCCACCCACCCTGCTCCAGGTCACTTAGCTTGCCCAGTAACCTTGCCCATTTTTGGCTCTGAACACGACCAATCACCCCATCTAGTAGCTGCCCCTACCCCATCCTTCTCTAAACTTCACTCTTTTTAGATCTTGAACATGACCAATTGTCCTTTTAGTAATCTCGAAAGCATACCTCAATTGGTCAGGGGGATGAATTAAGTTATAAATTTTTATTTTTTTAATTAAAAACACATGCATATGAGTGTATAAAACAAAAACAGATTTACACCTATGGGTGGTGTGGAGTCAGACTGAAATACATTGAACTAAAGGAGCAGAAGGTCAACATAAGAAATCCAAACTACACTAGAAGAGAAGTATTTATAGCTGTTCAACTTCTTCACAATCCTACATACGCTCCCTAGGATTTTTTTGGGGTTACTTGGGATTTGTTTGAGGTAGTTGTTTGATTATTTAGCTTCTATTTGGCTATAATATTTTTGTTACCTTAAAAAATTTCTTTGGTGAGAAGCATTTATGTATAACTAGATCTACTAGTGTCCGATAGCTGTAAGAAAATAGTTGTTCGAGTTTTTTAAAAGAGATAAAATTTTATAAAACGGATAGCAGCTTGCAAAAAATATATTTTTTCCACAGTAGTTCTAAAGCTACTTCTGTAATTAGTTGCAAACATCTCAAATAGACCCTTATGTGTTTCTACTTTTATTCTTAGGACTTCAGAATTTGTTTTCTCAGTAACAATTTTTATTCTGTTTTCCCAAAAGCAGATTTTATAAAAAGGAGGTAAAAAACAATATAGTTTTTCATCAAACAAATACCTTTTGTTGGTTGCTTTTCTATCACAAAATCAATCAAAAAGTTGTCCGAAATGAAGCTCTAATGATGCGGTTGCTGTCTTAGTGTTGTTACATGATGCAATCAATACTTTATGTTTATTTCAATTCTATTGTAATGTGGACTTTATGTTTTATGTTTTTTCCCCAATGATGGAAGGCAATCATTGATCATGATTAGGTTAGTGTGCTCTTGGATCATGTCCACCTTTGGATTGCTAGCATCCTTGGTTCTTTGGGTATTTGATGTGGGTCGCATTTCATCTTGGGCTTGGCCCATTAGCTGTCAGCTGCTTGGGGATTAGCCTTTTGTTTTGTGCCTGTTGGGATCCTTGCTGAGGGCCCCTTGGATGTTCCGCTCCCCTGGTTGTTTGGTTTAGTCGTGCCTTTTTGTTTGGGATTCCTCCTTGGCTGTTCGGTTTCTGTTGTGCCTTTTTCCCAAGGGTTTTACTATTTTTGGTTGGCTGTTTGGGCGGCTGTTTTGGTGTCCTTTGGGCTGCTTCTTTCCTATTTATAGGAGCATATTTCTGCTATTGGAGTTGGTTGAAGATTTATAAGTAAGTGTTTAAAATATGAGGGTTTTTCTTCTTAAATCTTGAGAGCTTCTTCTCCACCTATTTCTTCTTCTAAGGCTTCTACCTATTTCTTCTCTCCACAAGTTGCCATCCATTGTATCTTTCTTCTCTTTCAAAGTGAAAGTGGTATCGTTGGTGGCTGGTTTGTTAGTATTTGCCAGAGGAGTTCATAAGGAGTTTGAGCCGAATTTGTTGTGGTGGTCCATGGGATTGCATGTCATTGAGCACTCTAATTTTCTATTCGTATCGTACACGTGAGATGACCACTAGTTAGTTGTTTTGAGGGGATTTATTTTAGTTTTAAAAATATTTGCTTTATTTAGTTTCTTTATATTCTTGTTTTGTTCTTTCTAAGTTTTCTTTGATGTTTCTTGAGTCAAACTTATTTGTCGGTGGTTTTTCATCTGTTTTGAATTGAGTTGTGTTCTACTTTCATTAGTGTTCTCCTTGGGCTTTTAACTTGCTGGTTCCCATCATTACCCCTAAAGCTTTTTCTTGGTTACTGTTCTTTTTATTGGTTGGCGTTGGTTTATTGGTTTTATTTGCTAAATGATGAGATAACTTTTATTTTGATTTGGCATATGACAGTGGTCTATTTTGCTATTTCTTAAGGGCAATGTGTGTGTGACGGGGACATCAGATCTTGGAAGGTTTATCAGAGGTGTGACCGCCGATCTACGGCTACGATCGAGTCATTGTATTTTTGATTTATGTATTTTCTTATTTATGCGTCGTTGTATTTGTCTTATGTTTTATCTTATTTTCCGCTGTACCCTTTTAATAAAAGGATGTCGTATGTAAGCCCCGAGGGCATTGTCATCTTTTATTTATAGCCCCTTGTTTTGTCTTTGAAGGTAATGAATGATTAATTAAAATTTCTTCCTTGCATGAGTTCTTGTGAGAGCTTGAGAGTTTGATTGGAGAGAAATCCCTAGGAGAGTGAGATCGGATCACCCACCACCTTGGAGATGGCCGGATTCGTGGTTTTCTTCCTTATATTTTTTTCCTTTCCCCTCCACAACCACCACCAGACATCACTACATCCAAACCCTTCTCCATCTCAAAGCCATCGTCTCTTCCCAACCGAGCTCCACAAACATTCCCCCACTAGCCGCCGGCCACCTTACCTGAAACCCCTCCACCCGCCGGCCCTAGCCTCCTTCCCTCTTAGATTTCCATTGCCTAATTTAGATTGGTATAATTGGGGGTAGATTTTGAAATCAAATCTAATCAATAAAAAATTTAAAATCTTTCTAAAATTATCAAATCTATTTTAGGAAAGTTTTTAAATTAATCATATTTGAATTTCAAATTTAAATTGGAGTTAATTTAAATCCTTCCTAATTCATAATCCCAAAATAAGAAGCCCCAATTGTTAGCCACAATTTTCTCCCACCCTTATGATGCCGCCCCCCCCTCCCCACCTCCAATAAATCCACTTGGATTTATTTCCAAACTCCTCCACCCTTCCCTATTTAATTCCAATTGCCTTTGGAAAGTATTTGAATTTGAAATTAAATCCAATCTAGATTCCAAATCTTTTCTATTTCCTCTTAATTCTTTTTGGAAGGGTCCTAATTTAAATCAATCAATCAACTCATGGTGGATTGATTAAATTAAATCCCTAATTCCAAAATACATTGCATCTAGACACTTGCTCCCTCCCCTTTGCTTGGCTGAACCCCCTCATCTCCCTCCCCTTTGCTTGGCCGAACCCCATCATCTCCCACCTCTTGATTTCTTTCTTAAATTAAAGCCTCTTCTCTTGAAATTAAAGTGGGAATAATTCCTAAATCCCTCCCATTGAGAATTTGAAATTTATTTCAGATTTTCTACGCGTGTTTCCCCACTTGATCTACTACTCCTCTCCCGTTTCCCTTGGCCAGCCACACCTTGCCGTCCTACTACAAGTTGAAGAGAAACTTCTTTCTCTTCAACAAAGTTCGAGATTGCTAGCACCCTTTGGAAGAGATCATCCTTGAGCTTCCATGAATGGCCGATCCCGACACTGACTACGGGCTTGCCTACAACGAGCACGGTTTCGTAAGCATCTTACATTCAACCTTCTTCGGCGTCAGCCCGAGGATCGATCACTATTTGGAAGATTTCATTGAACGAATCTTGGACACGTTGGTGGAAGCTATTGAAGAACAGTTAGAGATCATCGAGTGGAGGAACGCCGCCAATCTTTGACAAAGGTTTTTCCTACTCTTCCTCTTCGTGTCTTTCTTTAGCCTAACCTCTCTTGTGAGTTGATTGTAGTCACGAATGACGCCTTCATCTCCTTGTATCGACCTGAGACTAAAATTTTTTATGTTGCTGAATTTTTTCTTGACTTAATTTCTTAAATATATTTTGTTACTGGCTTTGCTGTTGTTTCAAATTTTGTTCAAATTTGAGACAAATGTTCTAATTGTAGCGATCAAATTATAGTTGCTTACTAATTTTGCATGGTTTGAATTTTCACTATTATTTTTTTTGGCTTATTTGGTTATTACATTATCTTTTGGGCTATAATTTTTATATTTATTATATTGTATTTAATGAAATTAAGTTTTTCACATATTTAGTTGTCTATAATCTCCTAATTCTAAATTTTGTTGCATAATTTACATGTATGATATTATTCTAGTTGCATTAGGAAACCCTAATCCTAAGACATCCTATTTCAAATTGGTATTAGATCTTAAGTTTGCATCATCATATCAACTAAATATGGGACGTTAATTGGCTCAATTAAAAATCAATAAACAATGCAATTTAAACATTTTAGAGTAAATTAAAATTTTATTAAATTAAACATAACTATTGTGAAATTTAAAATTAAATTCTTACATTTGATTTAAGTATGATTATAGAAAATTGTCAGGGTGAATAATAATTATAAAGTTTTTTTTTTTAAATTTTAGCATTATTATTTATTTGATTCTAGAAAGTTGAAGTTGCTGAAATAAAATTAGTGAACACGCTTAGTTATTTTGGTTAAGTGTTTCTAATGCAGGAAAATCAACATGGGTTGGCGGATAGCATAAGTTTAAAGAGAAATATCGACCAATTTTTAGACATCAAGATGAGTTGCATAATCAATTTCAAAGTTATAGGCAAAAAAAGTTAATTATAATGTGTTTGAATATCATGCAAAGTTTACATGTCTTGTATCTTCATATTATTTGTCCTTGAGATTATTTTATTATCGCAGCTTTCTTCATTATTGGTCTGCGAGAGTTTTAGAATAAACCAAGTTATAATTCACATAAAACATCTTCCGTGGTTTTATTATATCTTTGAATATTGGGGCATGTTACAATAATTTTATTAGAGTTGTTGCATCTATACCAATTCCTATGAAAAACTCAATAAGATCTCATCTAAATCATATCATACACAACAACTTAAGAATCATGTACGTTTGAATCCAATGTCATTAAAAATGGTAGTTCATGAATATTTTTTTGTGGATGCATTGGATAAAAAAAAAGATTTTCTTTTATAATATGAATTTATACAACAATAAGAATATCAAGCCTTTATCACTCTATGTGTGGTCGGCTATATGAGTTTTTCTTTTCTCTGTTGTGTACTATTAAGAGTCAAATTCTCATTTAAATCTAATAAAAAAGACAATTCTAATACTTTCTAGCAAGTTTTTTTGGGTCTACTTTTACCTTTCTTAATATATGTTCGATCTAATATATCTACTCTCGTAACAAGGTCATCGGAAGGCCGATGTTTTAAGTGAACAACCATCTAAGGCGACTCTATCTAATCTTATATGCCACTAGAGCCACTACAATATTTTCATATATATATTAGTTTTGCATTTTTGTTTCTAAGTGCACAACCACTTATCCACGTGAGCATTTTCATCTCTGCAACAACGCCATAAAGCATTGTGGGTCTCACCACCATTTTATAGAATTTTCACTTAGGTTTGAGCCTTTTGAGGGATACTTTTCTATTGCACAACATGCCTGATGCGTTCTCTTTCACTTCAACCATCCAACATGGATTCTACTAATAATACCCCAATCTATTTCGCCATCTTTGAACAATAGACCCAAGATATCTAAAACATGCACTCTTTTTAATAACTTGATGGCCCAAAGCGACAATCCCCCACTAGATTTATTATTAATAAAATTACATTTATGTATTCGATTTTAGATTTGCTCAAATGAAAACTTTAAGACCCTTAGGTTGAACTCCATATTTCAAGTTTTTCTTGAACTCTCTCTCTCTCTCTCTATACTCTTATCACACAAAAGAGTGGTGTGGGGTGTGGGTGAATACGTAAGAGCATGAAAATGGATGATCAACATGAGAAATCAAAATCATCCTAAAAGACATTTATTTTGCTTTCACTTTGTCTTCTCTTAATTCCCTTTTGGAAATTTCAACCAACTATTTTACAAACTGTGAAGGAAAAAACTTTGCAAGCTTCACTTCTCTCTTTTTGCTTAGATAGGTAACCACAATTTTTTTTCTTGGGCTCAAGATCTAATCAATGTTATTAAAAATGCACTTTAATGTGAAACAAAATAATGTGATTAGCGTACGCATTGCTGTTGAATGCAACCTTTCAACAATGTGTGTGTCATGCCACTTCATTGTGTTGCGTTGTAGTATTGTGTGCTCAGCTCTAGCTCATAACAAAATCCTAATTTGAATTTCATGGTTTGGTTCAGCAATGTCACGATAATTAAGCATGTGTGTTTGTTTCTTCTCATTATTTATTGTAGTTATTGAGTTATTGCTCATTAATTCTTCATTCTATCGCATAAGAGCTATTCTCTTCTTTTTGGTTTTCATGTGATGCTATCTTGCATGTTAGATTTTTTATATGCTTCACTAGTTTTTGTTATTGCTGCTAACAAATTTTTTTTACGAGCTTTTTCTCGAGAATGCTTCTTGATGACTCATATTCGATCTCTCTTTTGCTTCACATTGCCCACATCTTGGCCTCTAGCTGGTTGTTCAATCTAACCACTATTCTTGATTTTTAAATATTCTTTCATCACTTTATATTTATGTGTTTGATCTTGTTTTGACTTTTGTATAACTCAAAATTAATATTGTATAATATATTTTTATATTTGATGAAAATTATTATCTATTGTGGTTTAAGTTTGGTTGATTAAACTAGGGTTGCAAACAAGTCGAGTCAAGCTTGAGTCTTTCCTAACTTGAGCTCGACTCGACAACCCATTCTCAAGCTCCAAAGGCAAGCTCGAGCTTAGCTCGTCCCATTGAAAACGAGCTCGTAAGAATGATGTGAAACAACATGCGATAAACAAGAATTGCAATTAAGATATTAATAGAAGTGATGAATTTTACTTTGCTACCAAATAACTCTTTGTTTGCTCAAGTTAGAGTTTAAGAATATGGCATTAAAAGATTAGGCAATAGCAATAGATTACATGTTGAGATTACAAGAACTTGCAAAATAATAACCAAAGTTTTAGGTAATGCAAATAGCCAATTATAACGAAGCCTCAAATTTAAAATCTAGATCCTTCACCTTGAAGTCCTTCGCTCGCTCTTGGAAGTGGTGGCTAGCGGGAGAGGATCATAAGTAGACTCAGCGATGCCATTAGTAGACAGGTGATACCGAGAGGACTCGTCGCCGGGGAAGAAGCCGGAATTGGAGGAGCGGGTGGATGGCCGTCGATGGTCCACTCGTAGTCTGGACTTTGTCTGTCGATGACGTGCACGAGGGTGGAGAGGATCCGATCCAAGTAAGCTCCAACTGTGTCTTTGTCGGGGTCAAATCCCGCGTCGAAGAACGGCGAAGGATGTTGAGATTATCGTGGGCGTCGAACACAAGTCCCCATTCAAATTCGGGGTCCGCCATGCATGGTGGGATCTAATAGGGAAGACAAAGGGGGAGGTGGGAGAGTGGGCCGTGAGCTAGGGAGAGAGGGGTCACGTGTTTGGGCTAGAGGGGATTCGGTTATGGTGGGGGTCAAGTGGTAGGATGCAGGAGTTCTAAATTAAATACAGATTTTGGAGGTTTAATGTTGGGATTTAATTTGAAATTCAAATTAATCCAAGGAGGGGAGGGGGCAGCAAAGAGAAGAGGGAGTTGGGGCTGATTTTGTGGAGCTATTAGGGTGATTAGGAGAGAGAGAGGAGCCCAATGAGGGGCTGGCCAAATTTTAGAGAAGAGGGAGGTGGGGAGTTTTAGTAAAGTGGGGACCACAAGTTTAATTTCAGAATTTTAGAAAATCTGAAATTAAAATTTCAGTTTTAAAAGGAAAAGAGATTCCTAAATTAAAGCAATCAATTGGGTTGATTTTGAATTTAAAAATTCGAAATTCAAATCTAATTAATTTGATTGCATGAATTAGGGAAACAATTTAGGAAACAATTAATGACTCATAAAAGGTTAGAATTTCAAATTTGAAATTCGAAAGGAGGGGGAAGGAGGTGGCGGCAGGGGAGGGGAGGGGGCCGGCCGCAGGGGGGTTGGCAAGTGGCTGCTGGCCGGTGGGTTGGGGCTGTAGGCCGGTTATCTGGGCAATCCAGAGGGGGGGCGGTGGTAGTGAGCAAGGGAGGGGAAGTGGTAGGGAAAAATTTAGGGATTCAAGGGGTGAATTCCAATCTCCCACAAATGCTTCAACCCAAATCTCCGCGACGACGAAGCGATCAAGAGAAATAAAGGGAAAATAGTAGAACAAGAAAACTTAGAACTCACAAAGAGATCTAGTTTCTCCTACGAACTCACTAAGAGATCGAGGAGGTTTGCACTCACAAAGAGAACATCAAATGTCAAATTTTCATTCATACAAAAACTAAACTATTACAATGCATGATGCCTCATATAAGGAGGCCAAATTAAACATAACTAAAATGACATAAACGCCCTTAGGGCTACATAAGTGAAACAATGCCCTCAGGGGCAAACTAGGAAAACAAAAGAAAATACACTCATAGCATAAGATGCAAATAGATCAGAAATAGAGACTCTGGATCGTAGCCGTCGATCTGCGTCTCCGGCGATGGTACATGTGTCGAAATCTGATGTCCCCATCAGAGAAGCTTGTGAAATCATGCAGGAGAGGAAAAAAATAATGCTGCCAGAGAAGAAGGCATATCATCAGACAAACGGAAGATGCAATATGCAAATTTTTTTTTTGCTCAAAGGAAAGCTCAAAAGAGTTGAAATAGCTCGAAAAGTTCAATCTAACCTTGAATAAAACATTGATAAGGGACAAATAGGTTGCAACAAAAGCCTTCTAAGCTGGAAATAATGAGTGAAGTTGTTGCGATACATGATAGAGACGAGATACCTAAAAAAAATTATTCTCAGTTGCCACAGGAACTCGTCTGTTGTCGCTCCTCTTACTCACGACCACAAACATGTAAAGAGAATAATCCTAAAGCTTGCTCACAATCCCTTCGTACGAATAGAAAAAAACCCCCAATAAGCGGTTCGGTTTGAAGAGTTAGCTTACGCCTTACGCCTTACGACTTACGACCCTTACGCCGCTTAGTATTTCACGCGGGTGTAGTCTGCCTTCCTCCTACGCGCAAACTCGAGCCGCTCAATGAGTAATCAAAACATAGTATCATCTCGATTGAACTTGAGCTCGATAATTCAATGAACTTGAAAATATGCTCGAGCTCGAAACTTGATAAGCTTGACTCGCGAGCTCGTTACCGAGTCGAGTTCGAGCCGGCTTAAGAGTTGGTTTGACTCATTTGCACCCTTAGGTTAAACTACTTATTTTATGCCTATAATATATGTTTGTGTGATATACAAGTCATAAAAACTTTAGTTTATGAAAGCGTTGCTTCACTTAGCACTTTTCGCATTGAAGTAAAAGGATTGTTATATATTGCAATGTGGTTAATGCTTAGAAAGCATTGGATCTAATCTACACTAAGCTTTTCAATGGCGCAAGAGCAACTATTACCCACCTTTTAATGAGCTCAAGGACAACCCTTGCACAAGTTGAAAACTACAAAAAAAAGGTTGAACACCTTAAGCAAATGATACTACAAAGGTAAAAGGGAAATAAATATATAATCGGGAGCACTTTGGTTGCCAAGTCAATTTATTTATATATATTTATTTCTGCAATGAAGACTTTAATATTTAAGTAATGTTTTGTAAAAAAAAAACAGTTCCATTAACAAGGCGCTACTTTAAGAATCTCGATCAACTTTGATAATGTTAACTTATGGAGTTGTGCAAGCGAAAGCTCAAGTGGTTAAATAACTTAAGGCTAGAAAAGCTAGAGAGCAAGAGAAAGCATGGATTTATTAGAAAGGAAGGACTTATAAAGAGTTGAACGATTTTATCTAGGGGTGTCAAAATGGTTTGGGTTCGGGTCCCAATCGAAATTGACCTGACCAAATCTAGTCAACCTGAACACTACCCAATAACTCTTTTTGATTAAAAAATCAATTTTATAACTTTTTAACAATAAATTTTATGTTAATTAATAAAAAAGACAATCATATCAATAAATAAAACAATTAAGAAAAAACAATATAAACGAGTCATTTTGGGTCAAAATCTAGTTGGCAGGTCAACCTGAATCTAACCCGTTTAATAAATAGGTTGGAATTTCAGACTCGTTAATGATAGTGGTATTGCTAGGCTGTAGTTTGATGCAACAAAAAAGTTGCTAATGTTGCAAACTCAAAACACTACAATATTGCCTTAAAATAAGACCTTCTTACAATATAGCTTAAAAAAAACCTTAAAGTTCAACCGCTTCAAACTTACATTAAATGGAACACTACAATAAAACAAAACACAATAACGCTTACAACTTCTAATAGAAAGAACACAATAACACTTCAACTTTCAATAAAACATGACACGACACAACTTAAAACTTATAATAGTTTTAGAGAAGAAAGATACAATTGAAAGGGATATCGGGGAGCAATGTTTAAAATTGCGTAATCGGGTATTGAGGCGTTTTTCGTTCGTGAGGCGAGGCGTAAGCCTCAAGGTGTTTTGAGGCGTAAGCCTCAAAATCAAAAAATTGCGTATACATAAAATGATAAAATTTGTATATACTAATGAGTAAATAATATATAAAACATAAAAATGCACAAGATATGAAGTGAAATCAAAATATCTCAATAATAAGACAATATGAAATATAGTTTAACTCAAACTCCATCTTTCCCAAATCACAGTATTATTTTCATTAACATATAATTCCAAAAATAAATAGCAATGACATATCACATAAGAACTCATAAGTCATCAGCACTTTCATCACTAAGGGGGTCTTCATTTAAATCATCAGTATGATGAACTGCTCTCTCCCCTTCCTCTTCTATAGAGTCCAATATCTCTCAATCAGGTCCTTCCTCAATATCAGTTATCTTCTTGTTCCATAAATATTTTTGAACAATCTCAAAATAAATAATTGTGTAATACATTAATAAAAGTCTAATAAAATTTTATTATTTTATATATCTTTTTTGATTTGTTTTTGAGTTGTGATGGATGTAGATGCTTTAAGACCATCAAAGAAATCAACATTTAAATCTTCATCTTGTAATTCAGACGGCATCACTTCAACTTCATCATCTACAAACCACTCGTCATCAGATGCCACATCCTTGCAAAGCAAAGAATCTTCATCATCCATTAATCATTTTTTCTTCAAATTCCTATCTCCGAGTCTCCTATTATACATAATGTACACCAAAGAATTCATCTTTAATGTGGACAAGCGATTTTTCCTTTTTATATGTACTTGGTTGTAGGTATTCCAATTTCTTTCACAGCCTGATGAAGAGCATGTCAAGCCCAAAACTTTCACAGCAAAACACTGTAATTTTGAAGTCCCATCGCCAAATTGAATCCACCACTCAACTAATATTTATATAAGAGAGTTTAATTAGTGCGAAAAAAATAACTTTTAAATAAATGTTTAAAACATTAAATAAAATTATATGGAGATCGTTTGACAATTGTATCATTTGCTTGTTGTAACCCAAAAAAGCCTTCTTTGTTCCTAAAATGTACCAATTGTATGTCAGCATTTGATCTTTCAGTTGCATCACTTATTAGCCGATCCATGCAATGATATAATCCCAACTTTATTTCAGGGTTTGTAGACTTATTCTCTTCATATTGATACTGAGGGTTTATATAATAACTAGCTGCATGCAAGTGCTGGTGAAGTTGTAGCGCCCATCTATCATCAATAATATTCCAAATTTTTCTAAAGCTACCCTCTTTGCCTCCTAAGTTGGAGGCAATCATTTCTTTGGCTTTATCCATGACATTATAGATGAAACTCATTGCAGGCTTCTTCTCAGCATCCACCATCCTTAAAACTTGAACAAAGGTCTAGTGGTTGTAATGACATATAAAATAATTTGCCAAAATTTATCATTTAAAACAATCTTTCTAATCTCTTTTCCCTTAGCCTTCTTCGCCCAAGCACAACTCAACCACTGTGTAGATGTGAACATAGCCTCTAAAGGTTGTCTAGCATCTAGCATGCTCTCTAAGGTCAAGTAAGAGGTGACAAATCTTGTTGCTGTTGGCCTTAGAATTTGTTTCTTTGAAAATTTTCTAATAAGAGCTAGAACTCAAGAGTGGTTGTAAATAAACTTTGTTATTTTTTTGCTTTAGTAAGTGCATTCTTATGTTGAGTTAGCTCGACAAGCTTCTCAAGAATAAGATCTATACAATGTGCAACTCATGGAGTCCAGTACAGATGTTTCCTCTTATCCATAAGTTTGTTACCTGCAGCCTTGTAAACACTTGCATTATCTGTCACAACTTGTACAACCAAATGTTCTCCAACCTCCTCATCAATGCTATCTAATAATCCAATATGAACTCAACATCTTTGACCTGATCAGATGCTTCAACTAATCTTAAAAACACAATACCTTAAGGATTATTAATGAGAATGTTGATCAAACTTCTATGTTTAATATCATACCCATCTGATATAATTGTTACTTCTGTTTGGACCCAAGTCTTCTTAATTTCTTCGATGCTTTTATCAGTGCTTTCCAACTCCTTCATAATCAATGTTCTCAAATAATACATGATTGGAGGTTTGAACCATCTCTCAAATGCTCCAACTGAATGAATCATGTTGTAATAGGCAGGTGATGTTGCAACATTAAATGGAATTGCATTTTCGTAGAAAAATCTCCCTATATCCTTACACACTCTTATTCGTACCTCCCTTGCATTTTTTGGGGCCATCTTCTGTGTAGTAGGAGGCATATCCTCTGATGTACACCAGATAATGATCCATAGGCCCTCAAGCACCCCTAGATGAAATGGGCTTCATCGAATAAGATGAATTCCTAACGTTGCACTCACTCTAGTAGTAAGAGCCAACATCAACTCTATCCTCAAATTGCTTTTATGCAAGATGTTTTGAAGTGATAGACTTATTCATGTATGACTCTATCTCCTCTCTTATAGTATCAGGAACTTTGAAGCATGGAGCAACATTCTTGTGAGACCCTGAAAGGTGATCTTTCATCTTAGTCACACCACCCTTCACAATTTTATCACAGTAATTGCATTTTAGATATATATATATATGTTTATCACTTCCCCCTACACCCACCTGAGTGCTATGTTTCCATGCTGGATCTTTTTTATGACCTGACTATCCTTACTTCTGACCATCCTTTATGAGAATAATATATTAGTGCAATATATCAAATCCCTAAACATAATGCTTCACTTATTTTGCATTAAGAAAACTTATACAAGCATTCACTCATGAAGAAGCAGACTAACACTAACAACTACTACTAAAGATGATGAATACAACAATATACCGGTCTGTCGGGGGTCTAAGGGGGCGTTGCCCCCTAGCGGGGTTCGACCTAAAGTTCGTAAAAATACCGAGCGGTACCAAGCATGTACCGAGCGGTACCGGCTCAGTACCGAGCATGTACCGATCGGTATCGAGCGGTACTAAACATTTTTGTACCGAATGGTACCGAGCATATACCTAGCGGTCTCAATGTGGAAGGAAGCAGACGCCGAACAAAGAGGGAAAAAGGTCGCGGTAGAAGATAACTCCAACCCAACTCGCGGTAGAAGATAACTCTAAGAAATAAGCGAAGAGCAACTCAATGTGGAAGGAAGGCGACGCTGAACGAAGAGGGAAAAAGGTCGCTCGAAGAAGAAGGGAGAAAACCTGTTTTCGGGAAATGACGGAAGACCGCGCGGGGGTTGGGGGTCTGAACCAAACAAATATATATTAGGTTCGTTTTTTTTTTTAAATTTTTAGAGTCAGACACCTCTCAACTGTGAGGCTTGGCGCGCCTGAGTAAACTTGAGGCGTCCGCCTCAAATCCTGAACTCATTGCATGTGCTTTGAGGCTTATTGCGCTGAGGCGTGCCTTGAGGCGCTCCTCTTATTGCGCAATTTTAAACCATGTGTGGAGAGAAGAAAAAGATTGGAGAGCGAGACGAATTATACGAAGAAAGGGGTAAAAGACAATAGCTCGCATGCTATTCCAAATCCGCATATTTCTTGCTCCAAAAATTCATTTCCAAAACCATTTAAAACAACATTAAACAACCCCTTATAAATAGGGAAAATGAATCCAAACAGCCCCCAAAAGGTGCCACCCAAGCCTCCAATTGGAGCAGCCAGATTTTATGGGAAATATCCAAGAAAGAGGCATGGTCAGCCCAGGAACCAAACAACCATAAATCCAACAGCCAGCACAAGATTCGAATAGCCCAAAAAACCAACAGCCAACCACCAAAAAGGTGTTGCCCCAAGCCTCCAATGGGAGCAACCAAAGCATGGAAAATACCCAAGAGAGGCATGGCCAGCCCAGGAACCAAACAACCAAAAAAGCAGTCAGCTCAGGATCCGAACAACTAGCCAAAACATGGGAAAAACCCAAGAGAGGGGCACGGCCAGCCCAAGAACCAAACATCCAGAAAATCAGCCAAGGGAAATTGGGCCAAGCCTAAAAGGAAAATTTCAGCCCAACAATAAATGCCCATGATAGGAAATACTTGAGTTCGCAAGAATCCCTAAGGGAAATACTTGAGTTCGCAAGCAAACCCAATCACTAATTAGTGAAAACAACGAGAATAATGCAAAATCTGGGTGGAAAAACAGCCTCCAAACGATGGATTGCAATGAGAAAATCAAGCTAAACAAAGACAAAGCAAGATACAAGTGATCCTCAATTTGAGAGGAGGATCGTTCTCTCCCAAATCTCTAGAAAAGCCCAAACACCCAAGAACTCAAGAGAACACAAATATTCAAGCATGAGAAAACTCCCTCCAACCAACTACCCTTACTAATACAATTCATTTCCTAATTTCAAATATCTCACATTCAAATTTTCCCTCTCAAACTAGCCTCCCAAAACCCCTTCTCCCCATTATTCCAAATGGGTGGTAGCATTAAAGGGGGAGGACCCCACCAATCCTCCTTTTGTAAATTTGAATAGGCCTAACAATACATCCCTCCCAAAGAATCACCTTGTCATCAAGGTGAAAACTAGAAAATTGGTTTTTCACTCTCTCGTATGGTTCCCATGTGGCATCATAGTCAATCATATCCTTCCACTTGATTAACACTTATTTAGCTCCATCTTCTTTTTGGCAAACCCCCATCAACTCTAAGGGTTCCAGAATCATTTCCAAGTCCTCAGTAAGTGTTGCCGGTAACTCCGAGCTGGCTGTGTAATCTCCAATGGCTCTTGTCAGCTGCGACACATGAAAAATTGGATGAATAGTCGTCGTGGGTGGTAGTTGTAGTCGATATGCTACCGCTCCAATTTTGTCCAATATTACATAGGATCCAAAGTATCTTAGAGCGAGCTTTTCATTTCTCCTGTTGGCAACTGTTTTCTGTCGGTATGGTCTGAGCTTTAAGAACACCCTCTCTCCTACTTCGAACGGGATGTCCTTCCTATGCCCATCAGCTTGTTTCTTCATAATTTGTTGAGCTCTCAGTAGATGCTTCTTCAATTCCTCTAGCGCTCGATCTCTCTCATCCAAGTACTCCACTGAAGAAACCGGAGTACTACTACTCCCACAGTACACCAAGTGAGGAGGGTCCCTTCCGTACAACACCTTGAATGGAGTCATCTGTGAAGCCAAGTGAAACGAGGTGTTGTACTAGTACTCCGCCCATGATAGCCACTTGGCCCACAACTTGGGTGTCTCCGACGCAAAGCATCTCAAGTAGGTCTCCAAGCTTCTATTGACCACTTCCGTTTGACCATCTGTCTGTGGGTGGTAAGCGCTGCTCCTCTTCAGGACTGTCCCCTGCAACCTGAATAATTCCCTCCAAAAATGACCGAGGAACACCTTATCTCTATCTGACACGATTGCCTCCGTTACCCCATGCAATCTGACTACCTCTCTGATGAAAGCTGAAGCCACTGTCACCGCGGTGTAAGGATGTCTGAGGGGAATAAAATGAGCATACTTGCTTAATCTATCCACCACCATTAGAATCACCGTGAAGCTTTCTAAACGGGGCAACCCATCTATGAAGTCCATGGATATCTCATCCCATAACTGTCATGGTGATGCCAATGGTTATAGTAGTCCCCCTGGTGACATAGCCAAGTATTTGTTCCTCTGTCATATCACACACCTTGCCACCATCTCCTCCATATCTCTATACATTCCCTTCCAATAAAGATCGGCCGCTAATTTAACATCATTTCCATGAAATTCTTGTAGTAAGTTTGGGATGTGGGTGGAGGTCTTGGGTGGTTACCACCTTGATACAACAGTCTGTCCCCCTCTAATGAATACCCTGGGTGGCTTCCACCTTCCCTCAATAATGCCATCTTGATCTTCCCCAACTCCTCATCCCTAGAGCTCTCCTCTTTATTGGCCTCCCAATCCAGCATCAAAGGAACAGACACTGCCACTGTATGTAGCTCTCCCATATATCTGGACAATGCATCTGCCGCCTTGTTCTCCCTACTAGTTTGTACTGGATTTCAAAATAATAACCAATGTTTAAAATTGCGTATTCGGGTATTGAGGCGTTTTTTCATTCGTTAGGCGAGTCGTAAGCCTCATGGCGTTTTGTGGCGTAAGCCTCAAAATCAAAAGATCGCGTAAACATAAAATTATAAATTTTTTATATACTAATGAGTGAATGATATAGAACATGAAAAAGCATAAGATATGAAGTGAAATCAAAATATCCTAATAATAAGACAACATGAAATATAGTTTAACTTAAATTCTATCTTTCCCAAATCCCAATATTCTTTTTATTAACATATAATTCCAATTTCAAAAAATAAATAGCAATGACATATCACATAAGAACTTATAAGTCATCAGCATTGTCATCACTAAGGAGTTCTTCATTTGAATCATCATTATGATGAACTGCTCTCTCCCCTTCCTCCTCTCCTATAAAGTCCAATGTCGGGCATTTAATTCAAGATTTATGTAAGTTTTAATATATATAGCGTGAGGCGAGGCGGGCCTCAACCAAGTTGAGGCGCAAGCCTCATAAAAAAACTTGAGGCGTTTTTTGCTGGAATTGCGCAAAGGCGGGCCTCAAGGCGAGCCTCATATTACGCAATTTTAAACCATGATAATAACCCAATAACTTTGACAACCATCTCTGATGCTCTTCAGTCACTATCTACTGTTCCAACAAGTATTTCAGGCTCCTCTGATTTGTTTTGACAATGAAATGCCTACCTAGCAGGTAGGGTCGCCACTTCTGGATGGATAAAACGATAGCCATCAACTCCCTTTCATAGACTGATTTCAGCCTGGCTCTGGCTGCCAACACTTGGCTGAAGTAGGCAATGGGTCGCCTATCCTGCATGAGTACTGCCCCCCCCCATCCCGTCCTGAAGCGTCTATCTCCACTATGAAGGCCTGAGTGAAGTTTGGTAGAGCTAAGACGGGTGCTGTGGGCATAACATTCTTTAGTTTCTCAAATGCTATTGTGGCTGCCTCTCCTCATAGGAATCCATCTTTCTTCAACTCCTCTGTCAGTAGCCATGCTATAGTACTATACCCCTTAACAAATCACCTGTTATCCTGTCAGCCCTAAGAATCCTCTCAACTCCTTCAGATTCTTAGGTAAGGGTCATCTCAACATAGCCTCAACCTTTGACTGATCAGCCACCACCCCTTCCTTGGACACGATATGACCCAAGCACTCCACACTGGTTTGGGAAAAACAACACTTCTTCAGGTTGGCCCTGAGCTGATGCTCCTGTAGAACTCCCAATACCAAACTTTAAATGCTTCAGATTATCCTCCTCAATTATGTTGTACACCAAGATGTCATCAAAGAACACCAGCACAAACTTCCAGAGATACCGTCTGAACACCCTGTTTATCAATGACTGGAAAGTAGCAGGGGCGTTGGTCAGCCCAAATGGCATAACCAGACTCATAATGCCGATCATGTGTTCGGAACGCTGTCTTTGATATGTCTTCCTCCCTCATTCGGATCTGATGGTATCCTGACTTCAAATCCAGTTTGGAGAACATCACTGCTCCATACAGTTCACCCAAAAGCCCGTCAATCACCGGAATGTGAAATTTATCTGGTACAATCTCCTTATTTAACGCCCTGTAATCCACACAAAACTTCCAGCTCCCATCCTTCTTTTTGACTAGTAACACCGGGCTAGAGAAAGGACTTACACTTGGTCTGATGATCCCAGCCTCCAACATCTCCGTAGTTAGCTTTTCAATTTCATCCTTCTGAATCTAGGGGTAGTGGTAGAGTTGTACACTAATCGGTGACACTCCCTCCTTTAGAAGAATTGCATGCCTTGTTCTCTGAGTGGTGGTAACCCTTGAGGTGTCTGAAATACCTCATTGAATTGTTGTATGACTGGTTGCACTACAAGAGGAATGTCCCCCTCTTCCACCAAACTGACCCTCTCCAATCGTTGCAGTTCCACCAAATATCCACCTCCAACCTCCTGTATGGTTTTGATCATGGACTTGAGAGACACTCCCGCTCTAGACAGCCTGACATCTCCCTGTATCACCATTCTCCTTCCTCCCACCGCCAATTCCATTCTCAGTGCTCCCTAATTCACCTTGCCCCCCCCCCCAAAAGATTTGTAGCCATTTCATCCCTAACATGACATCCGTACTCCTCAATTTCAAGGGAAGAAAATCCTCCCTCACCTGTATCTCCTGAATGGTCAACACCACTCTCCTACAAACTCCTCTGCCCATTTCTACCTTTATGGTGCACATCATCACCCCGTACCCTCCTGTGTCCACTAGTTTCACCCCCAATTGATCAACAATTTGGGTGGAGATGAAATTGTTGGTTGCTCCACCATCTATCAACACTACCACATCCATATCAGCTATCTCTCCCTTCACCTTCATAGTGTGATTTGGAGTGAATCCCACTACTGAGTTTAGGGAGACCTCTGCCACATCAAAATGCAACTTCTCCTCATCTTCCGTCTCTAACTCGCTTCCACCTCCCTCTTCAGCTTCCACATCATCACAGATGGTGAGAACTTGAAGAGTTCGGTCCTTACACCTATGCCCTGGCATGTACTTCTCATCGCACCTGAAACACAACCCCTTAGCCCGCTTCTCTTGGATCTCCTTCTCTATTAGCTTCTTAAAATGTCCTACAGACCCTCCTCCAGACTTCTCCCTCGGTACTTCCTGTGGTTCTCCCTATACAGCTCCTTTGGGAGCTAGAAAAGTAGTAGTCATCCTGTAGGATCCCCAGAAACTACTGCCACGAGCCCCTCTCTCCAGATACTTCTGATCCTCAACCAGTTGTGCCAACTCCATGGCCTCCCCCAAGTCGCGCAGTCACATCACTCGAACAGCTGCTCTAAGCTCCGGTTTGAGCCCTTTCATGAAGTTCCCCTCAAGCACAGTCTCAGATAGACGGTCCAGTCGGCTAGCTAGGTACTCAAACCGATCACGGTACTCTGCCACTATCCCTTCCTGCGTCAAGGCAAAGAATTGATTATAGAAGTCCCCTCCCCTTCTGGTTCGAAAACGTTCTAGTAAGCACGCCTTGAACTCTCTCCAGCTCTTGATGGGTTGCCTCATGTCCCGCCATTAGTACCAAGTCAGTGTCTTTCCCTTCAAGCATAGTCCTGCCACTGTCAGCTTCTCTTCCTCTGTCAGCCCATTGACGGAAAAGTACCGTTCCACCTTGTAGATCCAACCATGTCCATCATCGCCCTCAAAGATGGGTATCTTCAGCTTTCTGACCTTTGGGTCAACCCAATTGCCTCTGGATCCTTCACATCCTCCCATGTCACAAACGGGAGGTGCTCCCCAGCTGTCACGATCTTCCCTCCGGCGATCATAACCAAAGTCCTCATCAACTTATCCTCTCATTCTTTCAAAATCAACACCTCGGTGGTGGAAATACCCCCTTCTTCCCACAAAATCAGCACCCCTTTTTTCTAAAGGTGGCATGTCATCCTCCCCCTCTAGGATGTCCACTTACGGATTTTTCCTCCCCCTAAACGGGTTCAGATTCCCTCCTATACCATGGCTGCCGGTGGTCTTCCTTACTTCCGATGTCGTCGGATTGGTCTTCACCTCTAATAGTTTCTTCAACATCTCTTCCATCAAAGTGAACTTCCCTTCCAACCTTTCATTGTTGGAGGAGATTTGATTTTGAAAATCAAAGAATTTTTCCTCCAAATCCGATTTTAATTGACCAATTTCGCCTTCCAACACTTCGACCTTCTTTCTGGCCATCTTTCTTCTCAAGGATCTCAAGAGAGTTTCTACCGGATGCAAAAAATCCGCAAAGATTTCGAAAATTCAGCCGCCGATGGTCCCAAAAAGATGCTCTGATACCAATTTGATAGGAAATACTTGAGTTCGCAAAAATCCCCAAGGGAAATACTTGAGTTCGCAAGCAAACCTATCACTAATTGGTGAAAACATCGAGAATAATGCAAAATCAGGGCGGAAAAACAGCCCCCCAAAGGATGGATTGTAATGAGAAAATCAAACCAAACAAAGACAAATCAAGATACAAGTGACCCTCAATTCGATAAGAGGATCGTTGTTTCCCAAATCTCTAGAAAAGCAATCTAGAGCCCAAACACCTAAGAACTCAAGATAACCCAAATATTCAAGCATGAGAAAACTCCCTCCAACCAGCCCCCTTACTAATACAATTCATTTCCTAATTTCAAACATCTCACATTCAAATTTTCCCTCTCAAACTAGCCTCCCAAAACGCCTTCTCCTCATTATTCCAAATGGTCGGTAGCATTAAAGGGGGCGGCCCTCATCAATCCTCCTTTTGTAAATTTGAATAGGCCTAACAGCCCATTAAGGAAAAAAAAAAAACTGAAATTTTTGCCTACATCATAGTTAGTGGCAGGCGGCAATGATTGGTGATGACAAAGCATTATTTTTGGGTGGTGGCCATGGCCGCCTATTAGGAAGATGGTGTACTCGAAATTTGGTAGAATCAAATAATGTTGGAATTTGCCAAAAATAAACTGAAGGGTGACTTTCAAATTTGTCTAAAATATATTTTTTTTCTAACCCAGCCTTTTTGTAAAGCCGAACTGGGTGGTGTTGGCTAATGATAGTGGTATTGAAAGGCTGAAGTTAGCGGAGAACTGTGATGATTGGTGGCGACTTTCAAATCTGTCAAAAATTTATTTTTCATCAGGCCCCCCCCCCCCCCCCCCCCCCCCCCCCCCCCCCTCGCACTAACACACCAAAAATAAAAATAAAAACACACTCACAAAACAACCCATAAATTAAGATATACATGCATTCATATTTATTAAATGATGTAAGCGGTCGGTATGGTTGCTGGTGTGGCCAATGATAGTGATGTGGTGGGGCTGTAGCTAGTGATGATTGGTGGCTGCAAGACGCAGGTTGTGGGTGGTGGCTGCGACCACCTTTTGGGAAGATGCATTGTGTACTCTAAAGTTAGTGCAGCCCCTAAATTATGATATACATGCGTTCCTATTTGCTAAATGATAAAACCCTCAAGCATGAAAAAATTTGACAAACTAGTTGTTCTTAGGTTTGATCCTAATAAAAGATGTAATGGCCAAATGATTAGGGTTGATGTTGTATTATGCTCTTTCATCTTAGTCTACAATCCATAATTGTAGCATTTGCTTGAAGAAAAATAATTAGTCCTCTAATTGTAATGTTTTTATAAATTTACTTGATCAAAGTACATGCGTCTCAATATCCTTTTGATTCTTGATGTCACCTCTTATTGTTTATTTTTTAGGACTTCTTCACCCTACTTGTTAAGAACTAAAGCTTCTCCTTTGTCATTATTCATTTTTTTAATACTTTACTAGCACATAATTTACAATATTAATATAATAATTTAGTCAGATTTTTGCATCATCATTAATCAACCAAAAGTCGATGATGACTACTTGCATTTGTGAGAATACGTATGATGTTGCACAAAGACCACAAGTAGAATTAAAAATAGACGGGAATAGAAATTTTTTTATGATGAAGGAAAGATTATGTGAGCTATATGGTATTCACACCCTAAATTATGCGAACTTGCTCTCCCATAATATATGGGGAGTCACACGTGAAAGGGAATAACTGCCCTTTATATTTTGGTGAATTACTGAACCAAATAAGAATAATTTCTCACGTTCATCCTTAAAAAATATCCTAAATCCCTTCAGATCTAAGCCTCTAATAGTCTCAAAGATGAACCTTTTGGTCAATTAAAAGAGGTTCTTTGATGGTTAGATGTTTAATTAAATGAGTTGATTGGTAGAAATTACAATTAACAAATGATTAATACTTCATGATTCTCCAGTTCACTAAAAAAACTCAACATCAAGTTTAATTTTTAATGATTGTAACATGGTTAATTGACACTTATGGGAATTCTCAGATGAAGGTACTTGACATGACATTGTAATTTATTTAATTTAAAAAAATAAAAACATTGAATTGTTATTGCATAAGTTAAATAAAATATGAAATAAGCCTTAAAATTCTAACATTATAAAGATGCAAAAAACACGATATTTAAGGATTTTTTTTTTTATGATGAATTACTTTCATTTTTTTAACAGTTGCATTTAGTCATAAAAAGATTAAAAGATTTTTTTTTGTTTGAAAAATAACCATACTGTATTGATAGATGGGCAACTCATATTTAGTTAACAAGTTTATATATTTATAAAATGAACATATTGCATTAATAAATGAGCATTCAAGTTTAGTTAAAGAATCTAAAATTAAAAAAGAATGTTTTGAACGGAAAAACTAGTATGAATATTGAATTAGATGATGCATGTAAGACATTAAAAGTAAAAGTATTGCATTTACAAGATAGTGAGCATCAAGCACATATGAAACTTGAAATATATAAAAGTGATATCATAAAACCTAGAGCCATTGCATTCATGTCTGCACTTGATCATAAAAAAATGCATTAGGGCATCGCATGCATCATCCTCTCATAAGAGGAAGATTCATTCATTATATAGACTAGCTCATTCATTTCAAGGAATTAAGTGTTACTCTTGTGGTGTGGTAGGACACAACACAAATATGATCATATAGGATCCACCAGAACTCACAACCCCTACAACACCCCAACATAATGGCATATCATAAAGAAAAAATAGGACATTGATTGAGGCTGCAGGAGAGGACGCATCATTAGTAGCTCTCAACCACAGTAATTCATCATAAAAAAATTCGCATACATGATCATCTTCAGCATTTGGATTATTATAATCCATTACATTTAGGGAATCTCATCCAAAGAAGAGTCTCTTTCATCCTTATATATTTAAGCCATTTTATAGCTTCAAAGTTGAACTTCTTGTTCAAATAAACGAGTATTTATTGGAGGATAGTTGGCCATTGGGAATTTTAAGCAAGGTGATTGACAGATGGTAAGTAGTGGTTGTTGTTGGGAAGTAGAATTTGTATAAAAGATATGCCTTAAAAGTAAAAACAGTGAAAGAAATAGTAGAAAATTGCAGGAATACTAGAAACAATTGTTGACTTTATATTATCACTTCAATACAAAAATAAGATACAAGTGATTTACGATTAGAGAGTTAGATCGGCTCTCCCAAACAACTTAGACGCTGCTAGGAAGCCCTCAAAGAAAAAAAAAAAATACGGCAAACACAAATCACATATATACATATACAAATTAACCTGTCGTAAATAAATTATCCTAATTCCCTCCCAAATCAGCCTCTTTCCTTAATTAATTCTCTCTCTTATTTGAATTCAAATTAGAAATCTTTTCATAAATAATTCCCTCCTTATTCCTCCTAAATGAATCACAGCAAAGCTGGGGCCCACAAGGGGGGGATCAAAACTCCTGCTCCAAGTTCCTTCCTGCCCAGCGGCTGGTTCGATTCCTGCTGGACTGGTTGGCTGGGTTGGCCTAAACCGCCCCCAACTCCTGCTACTATATCATAATTCTTCATACTTAATTTTTCTATTTTCTCCTGTTGAAATGTATCCCCTTATAGATTTAATATCTGAAATTGTAGTATTGAAAGTTTAATAGGTACTTTTCCTTTCAAAGTTGCATCCTATCTTTTGTGCACATTCCTCATTTAAACCTTTTCTCATAGTTATCATGATCTTCATTAATCTTTTCTCATCTATCTTTTATTAAGCTCTATTATTTGTCTGAACATCCTCTATCTATCCTTCCCAACTTCATCTCTTGCCACCAGCATACAGATCAAGACAGCTGGAGTCACTGTCACTGCCACAATGGAAGTCCGTTTCTACTTCTCTTTGAAATGCTTTGGATAGAAAAGTGGAACCAGCAATGTAGGAAGAGGTGAATAGTCTTCTGCTATCAAGCTTTACCACGCTAAAATAGATTCATTGTGGAAAATAATTTGTCTTATTATAGGTGGAAATGATTGCTACGTCCAATTTTCTAGGAAGTGTGATGGTAGTTTGACGTATAGTTCAAGTGAAGTCCAAGTTTGAAGTTATGTTATATAACAATGGCGGATATCCGAAGCAGGAGAGATTATTTCGTGTGGTGTCCGGACCGTCCGGAGGCGAATCCGGATGCGCCACATCACCCAAATGCACTGGGCCCCGGGTGACATGGCGTGTCCAGATTCGCCTCCGAACAAATCCGGACGCCGCGTGTAATAATTTTCCCCGAAGCAGGACATGTCCTTCCCCTCTTGCCTGCTGCCAATCAGTTCCAGCTAGCAACACTTAAATGAATTTTTTTTTTTATAATCGTGAGCGAGAAATCGTGAAGTATGTGATTTGAATAGACAATCTTCTTTACTAACCTCTGGATCATGAGTTATTTCACAGTCGAGCTAAATGATATTATCAAAGAAAAATTGTATAGACAATTAGACATGGAAAGTGTTTACTGTTACCTTGTAACTGGAGTTTAGAGTTATAGTAGCTTTCCTTCTGCATGTTTGCTACAACTTTTTGTTGTGGAAAAGTTGGTTCGCATGTTTTAGCCGGCAATTTCATACATCAATTTCAGCTTCTCAAAGCATATTCTGAGAACTTGTTCTCTTTTTCTTCAGGAAGATTTCTGCCTACACTGCCATGTTCAAAGGCCATTGCAACGGCTCTCTGCAAATAAAGGCTGGTACTTAATGATGGGTTTCTATAAAGGTATGCCATCGTAACCCAAACGATATTTTATTATCATGGTTTGTCTAATGAAACATTTAATTGAAAAGTTATGATATTCTAGTTTGGAACAATAAAATGTAGCGCTAATCGGTTTGCTTTGTTATGTATTGAACTGATTGGATCTCAGACTTACTGTTAATAAATTCTTGGCGCTGCCTGTAATTTCGTTAGTCTATTTCCTTTGTTGCTCTAAGAAGTATAGAGTGGGAAAATCTTAAAAGCCTGAACTGAAATATACTCACATTAGAACTATAAATCCAAACTTGCTTTAGTTTTTTTTTACTATTCTTTTAATGTTATTCAAAATTTTATAATGAAAATAATAATTTAAGACAATTAAATATACAAAGCATTTGAAATTAAATGTTGTATGGGACCCTCTCAAATTAGAAAACTTATTTCATGCGGAGACCCGATGAGAAATTTTCATCCAAACTGTGTGCACACTATATACATTGAATATAATTTTTATACACGATTTGATTCAAAATATGTACACATTATTTATACATAATGAATACACTCACAATCCGAACAAAAACTTCCCGTCAGGGTGAATTGAGAATCCGGACATAGGAGATGACGTATATTTTTCTTCTATTATTTTGAGCCGTATGTACAAAGTCATCAAACTATGGCTTCTTTTCTTTAATGTTTTTTAAAATAGCTTTTTATTACATTTTTTTTAATTAGAAATTTTTGTACTAACAAATTATTTTAGAATGCAAGAATAAAGCTATCTCAAACTAAACTTAAATTGAATGAAATAAGAATTGATACATCATCAAAAAATTAGTTTGATCAGGCACGAATCTCGAGGCAAAAGCTAGTTGGAAACTTTAAAAATTAATTTTGGGAGCACCCGAACTCCGAACTCCGATTTCAACGAGCTTACAGTCAAACTGAGCGTCTCGTAAATACGAACCCAACGACACCATGATCAACCCAAATGAGTCCAAATCAAGGGCTCAAAGTGCTGTCGGAAGGTTCAAACTGCAATTTGAGTTACCAAACGATCTCCGATTTTTTCGAGCTTATACTCAAATCGAACAGCTTGACGAGACGAATCCAACGAGCCCAAGATCGCCAAATTCCGACATCTCTAAGACCTTCAAATGTCCAATGAACGTTCGTGCACGATCGTAGGATTCAAAATCAACCGTCCATTCAACCACTCCCAACTAACCCTTGATCTTCCACCTATTTACGAGCTATGTCATTCCCAAAATCTATAAATAGAGCCCCCTCTTCTCTTGAAGGAGGACCCCCGGGAGCTTAAGGAAAAAAGAGAGAGATCGGAGATCGCTCTTCTTAGCCTCCTCGACCACCGCCGGAGTTTCGCCGGACCATCGCCGGACCACCACCTGACGCCCTGTGCTCCACCGGATCATCGCCTAACGCCGTCACTCCGTCGGACCACCGCCTAACGCCATCACTCCGCCGGACCACCACCTGACGCCCTACACTATGCCATTCTTTCACTTGAAGCTCTCATCTTTGCCAGGCCACCATTGGAGATTCTCACATTTGTCAGACCTTCATCTAAGGCCCGAAATTTCTGCCTTATCATCATCTAAGGCCTGAAGTTCTGCAAGACCATTACTCGATACTCGGATTTCTATTGTACAATTGCTACTTATAATCTGATCGTCCTTAGAGACGAATCAGCCCATTGTAACCTACTCAAGTTCTAGTGAAATCTTTTCAACTAGGCTAGGGCCCGTGGTTTTTCCCCTTTCAAGGGTTTTCCACGTAAAAAATCTTGTGTTCTCAGTATGTGAGCTGGATATCCGTATAATACTAAGACGAATAATTAAAACTCTATCGCCGCGCATATTCTAGTCCGCAACAAGAATATTAGTGACAGAAAAATATGTGCTCAGCCATCACCATCTAAAGCAAGTTTTGACATTGCTACAAATCTATATTTCACAAATTGCAATATCTTGCTTGGGGAGCAATAAAAACAATGAAGAGATGGCCAATTTTCATAATAAATAGAATTAGATTCCTCATCATCTCTGAGTTCAATGTAGAAAGATAGATAATAGCAGTGTGCAAAACAAAAGCTCAATCAAAGACTAGATGAATGAAAGAATGTTAACTGATCAGAAGATTACAATAATTGAGTTTATGGAGAATCATTGTAGAGATATATTATATTACATAATTAGGGGTGTAAAAATTTTGACATGACTCGAAACTCGATTTGGGCTTGACTTGAAAAGTTTTGGGTTTGGATCAAACCGTTTAATATACAAGTTGGTTCATGTTCAGAAAGTCGTTCAGTTTCAAAAAATGGGTTGGGTTCGGGTTGACCCAGAAACCTGAAAGTGACCTAGTTGACCCGTTTAAGAAATCCTAGGTGCACCTTTAATGATTTTGCCTGTTCTCGAGACGCAATTTTCGCCCGCCAGTCTTCAGCTCACACGATGCGGTTTTTAGCTTTCCGCCCACCGTCTTATGCTCGCACACTTTGTCCGACCATCCAACTTTCGGGTTTCGCAGCTTCTAAGTTCATTCATCTGTCCTACGTTGTCTACCTGTCCGAGGTGCGAGCGTGTCCGATCGTCCTTCCTCTGCCATATGTGGTCTGCCCGCCCGCACACCCCTAGCTTCAAAAGGCTTCAAAGCTCCTCCGGTAGCCCTATGTCCGCAGTTAGCACTTCGCATAGCTCGTCCCGGGTTCGCTGGTCGGGTTGGGTCAATTTGGTAACCCGTGTGGGCCGGGTCTGGGTTGGATTTTCTATCCCATTTGCAAAAATGGGTCAAGTTAGGGTCAACCTGGTTAGACTCGGGTCAATCCAGGTTCGACCCGAACCTTACCCGTCAACCCATTTTGACACCCCTAGCTATACTGAAAATTCTTTGCATAGCTATTACTCATAGTGCAACAACAACAACAAGTCTTTATCTCATTACGTGTGGTTCACAAATCTATTATTTCATACATAAAATTGCATTGTGGCATCTTCTTATGAGACATTGAAGATGGTAGTGATAGTCATGATGAAATGAGACTGAGGTTTCATTATGGATTGCTTTTTTAATGTTTCTTAAAACAACTTTATAATAAAAAAAATTAATTTTTGTATTAAAATATTACTTTAAGAAACAATAAGAAAACTGTCCAAATAGAGCCTAAAAAGTGCAAGTAATGCATTAAAAATAATTATATGATTATAAAAGCAAAACATATCATATTATATATCAAAATAAATGTAAATGGGTAAATAATTCTAATAAAATCAAAATTAAGACTAAATTTATTTATTATAGGATAATTACTTTCATAATCATGCTTAATACATAATTAATCTAATCAAGCAACTTAATAAAATGCATAAAACATTTTGAATTAGTTAAATTTGCAAAATAAAAAACTTAATCAAGGAATATTAGTAATATTTAAACCAAGCTCAATTTATTTAACAAATAAATTAATGATGTAATTAGCCTACTAAGCTTAATAAAGCAATTAGGTAAATATAATACAAGTTCATGTTCAGCTAAGTTTGCTATCATGCATATCTAAGCAAACAGAGGCGGAACCATCCCAAATTTTTAGGGGGGGCAAACTTATAAGGCATATATGTCGGGGGTCCAAAGGAGAAGCGCCTCTTGATGGAGTTCGACCTGTAAGCAAATGATGAGTAGATTAAACACATGATCATAATATTAATGTGCTTGAAATATGAAAAAATTATTAATTACGTCTAAACTCCACACGAAATGATTTTTTTTTTTAAATTTATTTTATAATAATTTCTCTCAAATATGAAACTCTGATGAAAGAGAAATCTCCCTACCATTTCCTTGCCTAACAAGAAACGAAACAGCTGTCATATATATAGCTGTTTTCCTCAAAATTAATAGAACTTCAGCTATTTATTATGCAGTTGAGATTTTTATTGATGTCACTAACTAATTAGGTGAAGGCAAAGTACGTACTAACAGAGACTGTTAGTTCTAAAACCAAAAACTAACTGAGAGTTTGTTACAAATATCTAAAAATTAGTAATTAACTGAAAATTTAGGGTTCCATTTTATTTGGAATAATATTTTTATTGTTTTTTAAAGCAAATAATTTTGAATTTCGTTTCAGACAATTTTATCTTTAAATATAATTAAAAATTATTTTAATTTTTTATAAACAGTTCAATCAAAGAGAGAATTTCGATCATTTTCTCGGATAGTATGAACATTTATTGCTGACATGTCTGGACAATAATGGATGACATTAATAACACGATTAGGGCGACAGGTCATGCACGTGATCCATGTAGATCACGTGATAACTGAATTCCATGCGCTTCCAACTAATTCCAACCCTTTTCTAGAAAGCAACAAACGCAGATAATAATAACAAATACTTTACATGCTTATCCCAACATTATTATTTAATATTAATATATAAATATTTATAGTTACTTGCGCATTATTATAATATTTAAATCATATTTTATTAAAAAATTTATTTTTATTTTAAATAAATTAATATTAATTATATAATCGATATAATTTTAAAAAAATGAGAGTTTTGACAAATAAAAAATAAAAATTTTTAGATGTTAAATACATATTTATAGCAGAGGTTTGTGATATTTATGTAAATTAAATAATAATTCTTTTAAAGCTAAATATAACACTAATATATACAATTACAACACTTATATATATAATTAATTATTAAAATTTGATTCTCAACATATAAATTTATGAAAAATAATAAATAAATTAGACGCAATAAAAAAAGTTCATATAGTAAGATAAAAAGCCTATTGTTGTAATAAATAAATAGTAGTTAAATAAATATAAAAAAGAGGTCTCGAAAATAAAATAATACAAAATATATTTAAGAGGACCCTAAAATTAACATTATTATTTATTTTAACTTATAAAATAATATAAATTGTTAAAAAAAAACTCTTAAATTCATAAAAACTAAAGCTTTTGAAATTAAACTACATTTTCCACCACGCGATCCACATCCACAATAGAGACGCCCTCACGGAACCAAATATCCCGCGGTGCAACGGAAAGCATGTTCCTATACGACACGGCATCACTACCTGTATAAAACCCGCCTTGCACCCGCCGTCCATTTTCTTCTCTTCTACCGTCCGCTTCCGCTTCTGACCCCATAGCACTATTGCTCTCGATGGACATGGAGTTGCCTCTAATCGCCGAGGAATTGGGCCAATTAGAAAACCCTAGCCTCGTCGGCGACCTCCTTTACTCCGCCGCTACGGGGTCTTTCTGGAACTGGGGCGTCCTCCTCCTCACAGCCGTCGTCACTGCGCTCGCAGCTACCGCCGTCGGAATCCTATTGTCAAAGCTCCAGCTTTCCAGGTTCCGAAGGCGGAAAACCCTGATTCGGCTTCCGTCCTTCTATTCCTCCGGCAGCGACGATGACGATGCCTCCGTATCATCTTCCGATGGTGAAGATGATGAAGAGGAGGAAATG
Organism: Dendrobium officinale; assembly: GCA_019514585.1. Taxonomy (NCBI): domain Eukaryota; kingdom Viridiplantae; phylum Streptophyta; class Magnoliopsida; order Asparagales; family Orchidaceae; genus Dendrobium; species Dendrobium officinale. Next base: position 7,971,200 of record CM033682.1, on the reverse strand, counting down.
GATGAGATGGAAAATAGGGAAGAGGGGGAAGAAGAATCTGAAGATTTTGGGAGAGGAAAGATGAACGAGATGGGCGGTTTCTCCTTCTCTTCATTCTCGTTGGCGGATTTCGTGGGGGGAGTGGGCGTCGTGAAGGCCTGGGATGGGTTTGGGCTTGGATTCGATCGGACCGGAGGGGGGGGGTTCGTTCCTCGATACGACTCGCGGCGATATTCTTAGATCTTATAATGGCGGCGCTAGCGGAGATACTACGGTGGTTCAGTTTGCGTCTCCAGCGGAGATAGTTTCTGCGGCGGATGATGCCGGAGGGTCGGTGGTGAAGATATGGGATGTCAGGGCGGGGAATGAAGCTCCGGCTGCTGCTGCGCGGCCGCTTTTAAGGCGGAGGGTCACCGGGGTTTCGGCGCGGGAGGGGAAGGTGTTTGTCGGCGATGAGGGCGGGGAGGTGGCGGCGCTGGATTTAAGGAACTTCACTCAGTTGGAAAGCTGCGAGAGTTTCGGCTCCTGGTGGCGAAGCGCTGCGAGGTGTTTGTCGCTGTTGTCTACTCGCCTGGAGAACGCTTAACTTCTCCTTCCAGCGGTGGAATTTGTTCCTCTCGTCTCCATTTTATGTTTTTTTTACTAAATTTCTATCCTTTTTTCTTCCTGGTAAATTGTAATGATTTGTCACAATTGTGATGATGATAGATTCGTCTGATGACTCTCAAAGAGTTCATTCGATCATTCTGTTTGTCTTATACTGAAATAATGCACATGCAACCGTTCGAATTCCCTGCAACTCTTATATATTTTGCACAAAAGTTTTGAATTTCTGGCTTAAATCTAACAATTTTAACTAGGTGAATCCAATGACATCAAAAAGGTCTTAATCCGAGTTCAATTGATTATAGATCAAACACAAAAGAATAAAGTTGAAATTTTGATGATATCATTGGACTCACATTCGAATCTTGTATGTTTATAGTTTAAAATAAGTATCTTGATGAGAGAAGTTTAAGATCACTTAATTATGTTATCATTAAAAATACTCGAGTGCCAAAAAAAATTTATATGATTAATGAGATTAATATGGGCCGTTCGATGCCGTATTTAAGATTTTGGTTTAAATAGTTGAAACAACAATACAAAAATTAGAAATAGAGTCTCATTTTATACATATGTAGGGGAACTAAAATGAGAGAGTTTATAGATCTGAAAATTTTAAAACTGCCTAATCATCAACAGTAGTGATCAAAGCTGGTAAATGTTATTATCTGATCATCGTCACAGTTGTTTTTGCCTAAGAACTGTTGTGTGAAACCTCTTAAGTAAAATAAACTAAATTTTTAAACATCGAGACGCCTTTTGGGATAATTGTTGGAATTTCATTAAGAAACTCCGCAGGTAAGCATGCTCATCCCATAGCAATTCTGGGATGGTTGACCTACTGGGAAGTTACACCAATAAGATAAAACCGTGAGGCACTTAGGCCAAAGCGGACAATATCTCAATATTTAAGAGTTTGGGCTGTTACAAATGGTATCAGAATAATATACCAGCTGAAAGATAGGAAATAAGTGCTATACAAGACAAAGTGCTATGCCATGAGAGCCACCTCTTGAACCCTGTATGTGATAAAGTGTTACATGATGGGAGCCACCACTTGAACTTGTATGAGCCACCTCTAGAATCCTATCTATTTGGTGGATGATTCTGGGATAAAGATACTGACGAGGACGTCTATTATTTAAGTGTGGGAGATTGTGAAACCCCTTAAGTAAAAGAAACTAAATTCTTAAACATTGCAGCGCCTTTTGGTGTAATGATTGAAGTCTCATTAAGAAACTCCGTAGTTAGGCGTGCTCATCCCAGAGCAATTCTGGGATGGGTGATCTGTTGGGAAGTTACACCAACAGAACAAACCCGTGAGGCTCTTAGGACAAAGATGACAATATCTCGATATTTAAGAGTTTGAGTTGTTACATGTAGTTTGACTACCTTCTCTTAATGATGTTAGTCAAATCCATACTACCATCTTATAACATTGACGTTGGACATCACTATATTATCACATCGTAATGTTGTGCTAAAAAGGTCATCTTTTGTTGTTAACAATGACTTCAATACTTGCCATCACAAATAGGGCTAATACACGATGTTTACTAATAACTGTTATATGTCACTTATAACAATGTTGATGCCCAACAAACTAACAAGGTTGATGTAAGTCGTTGACACCAACGTAGATGTATGCCATCCCTAACAAAATCAATTCCTCCCATTAACATCAATCTAGATGCTTGACATAGCCACATGAATCAAGATGCACACCATCAATACCAATAATGCCCTCGTCAGTAACAAATCTAATGCCCATATTTGCCAGTAAGGCCTCCATTAACATTAATGCTAATGTCACGCTCTAGAATCTAAATTGAAAGAGTTGCACATCATTTATCTTTATTATCATTTCTTTTCAATTAACAACGAGAGCTAACAAATTATATAAATAGGAAAAATATAAATAGTTGAAATACATAATTATATTACTTATCACTAAATATTTACATGAGATTCAAAGTCCAAAATTCACATATGTAATAACCATGACATTCAACTACCATACGCCACTATAAATATATCATGATTACAAAATAAAGAAAGACCAACATATGCAACAAGAAACACCAACACACAGCTCAAATGAATCTCATTCCATAGGATTCATACTCTTGCTTAAAAAAATGTAAAAATAACATAATGAACATAAATGTCCACAAAAAAAAAAAATCTACAATAAAATTCAATGCACAACATATAAATAATCATATTAGTATAAAAAATCATCTATCAGACATATTTGTGTCATTTATAATGTAGCATATTATATCAAATTCATATCATATATATACAGGAAAAACTCACATTAAAATTTAGTCAATGGTAAAATGTGCTATAGAAACTTTATCCCGACGGAATTTTACTGCTAGAAATATTTCCGGAGGAATTGTGCAGCAATATTGTCGTTTGCGAAGCATTCGTTTCGGCAATATTGTCCGCCGTAAATGATGGTAGAAAATTCGGCCGGAACTCCGGTTGATAACCCGTCAGAAATGTCCTCCGAATACGAATCGACATGATTTTCTGGTGGATAACCCACTAGAACTGCTTGCAGAATTTTTCTACCAGAAAGATGATACATTTTCGTCGTATCTCTGTTTTCCGAGGGAAACTCCCTCGGAAACATGTACAAAAAAAGCACTCCCTTACATGTTTTCTACAATAAAACAAACCAATATAAAAAATATACACATATTATATTCACATTCAAACATTGAACATAAGACATGCTACATACACCGCTGCTAATTGGCGAAATATCAGCTGGTTACACCACCGCTACTACTAGTGGATATAATTTTGCCAGAAAGTCCGCAGGTATACCCAAGTTTTCCTGTAGTGTATATCATATTGATCTCATATCATTCAGGTGGTGAGTTATCCAATATTGTCATATCAATTAGCAGTTTGTTAGTCCTTCAAATCTATATTTTAATCAATGATATCAATCAATCAATCTTTATAAGTATTCTTATCATATATTAGTACTATCCATACACTTATCATGCATTAAATATTTCTATGAGGTATCTAGATCTTAAGGGTATCACATGCAATTATTCATCTCAATAAACTAGTGCTCCTGCCCTTATGATTCCTGTATCAGTCTAGAACTCCTTATAACTTCAAATTAGTGAATCACATGAATCTTATTCTTGCATTTATGACTCTCGTATTAGTCTCCACCTCCTTATAACCCCCAAATAGTGAATCACGTGGATTTTAACAGTATCATGTTATAATTATTATATCATATATCTAATATCTATAAGTACATCATTTTCATATCAATCATCTAGTCTGCTCAATTATATAAATATTATGGCAATAATCTCATCAGTTTATTTCTCTTTCTTGTTTGTTCTTACACATCACTTCATTCACATATATAAATCATGTGCATATCATATGTATGTATTTTTTCAAAAAATTATGTTATGCCAAATGAACAATAATTGTATGCATGTAATATACTTAATATCCATATTTCTTACATTAGTACCTAATCATTTTGCAGTCAATATTTTATCTACTTATTTTAGATAAAGTATCATATCAATCAAATTACCATGTGAAACTTCAATATAAACCAATCAAATATTCATAATGATGATATCTGCAACATATCAAAAGTTATATGGTAAAATTCACTAAAATAAGAGATATAACATTTTTATCATTTTTAGGAGAGAAATAAACTAAATTCAAAATCATTAAAAATAAGAGTAGGGTAATGGTCACTAACAACAATCAGAAAAATTTTCCTTAGAGTGATAGATGATCGAGCCCGAAAGATAATCTCCATCCACTCTCTTTCTTCTCCTCCCTTCTCTTCTCCCACCCATGCCTCAAGTGGGATGGTAGGGACATTTATATTAAAATATATAAAAACTCATTTTAATGTTTGGCATCGTGGCGTCAAAGTGACCTGATGTAATAACCTAAAAATGTGAAATAAATTTATTTAAAATTAAAATATAAAAATTTTGAAGTGGAGCGTAGTGGTACTAGGGCACTAATAGTGTGTGTGTGTGTGTGTGTGTGTGTGTGTGTGTGTGTATATATATATATATATATATATATATATATATATATATATATATATATATATATATATATATATATATATATATATATATGTCTCACCCCACCACATTCCTCACTTGATTGCTTGGCTAGAAAGAAATTAAATGAGGAAAAGAATAAAAAGGAAAGAGAAAAGTATTTGGGTCGTATTTGTCGGTCATTCATGCTACGAATTTTGTTCAATTCTTTGTAAGTTTATCTTCTTATTTCTCTTTTCGATGATTTTGATTTATATGGATTTATCTCTTCTAAATCTATAAAAATGCATTATATCATGACTCTATAAGCTTTCATCATATAAATTTTGATATATTATAGATTTGATCATTCAACAATATGATATGATTTATTGTATTTTCACCAGTTAAATACGTGTTTAAGAATTTCTAGGTAAAATGAGTAGGTAAAAAGATAGATTGAAAATGGGCTGAAAAATGTTATACTATGATTTGACATGAATAGACTATAAAGTAATATGTACTAAAATGATTCATATAATTGAGTTATGCAAGAATATTTGCTACTAGTCTAAATTTGATCTGATGTATAAATATGATGTACTAATTGATATCAGATATATGATATGATAACCTCATATGATATCCTCAAGATTCATGTGGTTCATTGACGAGAGTCTTAATGAGCTAGAGATTGATTAATATTTATAAGGAGTTGGGGTGATTGATTCACGTGATTCAAGAGAGTTATAAGGAGTATGCTTATTGGGAGTCATAAGTGGTGACTTATTCATAGTCATAAGTGTAGGAGCAAGATATCTTCAAGATACCCTCACATGAATATCTAATAGAACACTGATTGATTGGTATAATTGATTGAACGTGATACACACAAACTTAAGATACCCTCATCTTAATGTCAAATATTGATACTGATACTGAAAAGGTTATTACTATTGATTAATGATATTGATATCGATTACTAATATGGATAATGATATTGACACCAATTATTGATTTTCGATATTAATATTGATTAATAATACTGATGTTTTTATTGATACAATTCTGTTACTGATACTGAATATTATTATTGATATTGTGATTGTAACTAACAAATTGATGTGAGCTGAATGAATGATAAGATTGGATAGAATTGATTGAGTGATAAAGATTGATTGACTAACTGATTGATTAACTGATTGATTATAGTTTATAATGGAAGAATGAAATATAACCAACTGAGATATGATATATTATAGGTTGATTATTGATACAGATAACTGATATAAATGCATTAATGATGCATATATTATTTTATATGATTTATAGCATACTGCTCTATTTTACCTTCATTGATTTCAGCTACAAAATTTTGATTACTTGTTGGACTATGTGCTCATTAAGCGGTTTTTCATATTTTCAAAAAGTGGCAAAGGTCCTAAGATACGAGGCTCTATATAGTATGCATAATTCATTCCGCTATTTATAAGATATTGATAAGATTTTCTTAAATGGCGAAAATGAAAGACATATTCATTCAATATAGATCCCGAGGTGTGACACCTAATGCTGTTGCACTACATATGATTAATTCCATAGTTACTATAGAATAGAAAATATTGGCACCTCAGTGATATTTGTTGGCGCCACCGCTCATCCATATCCAACACCACTTTCCAGCCTAGCACAACAACATATAAGTGCAATCTTGATTGGAATATTAAAATGCCATTGATCAATTGAGTTGAGTTTGAGTCACCCCTGACTTGAGCTTTATAGTTTATTCTACAGTTCGAGTCAGCTCGATTACTATGAAAGAGAGAAAATAATTATAATTTAAACAATCATTCACTACCAAAAAAAACAGGGCTATCGCAGCACAAATTATTACCTTTTCCCAACGGTTATAACCCCTACATTTTACTTTGCAGCAGTTTTAAAAACGCTGCCTTACTGCTGTGATTGTAGTGCGCTGCAACGACATTCCGCAGCAATTTTGGGACCGCTGGGGTAGATTAAACGAAGTGCTAGTTTTAGCGGCAGTTATAACCAATGCTACCTTCCAAATTTGCATCGTTTATAACAACCGCTAAAATCAAAACAAAAAATTATTTTCAAGTTTGTGGTGGTTTAAACCACCACATTACTGGAAGGTTGTGGCGGTTTTAACCGCCAAAATAGTCCAGATTTTTTTTTTAAACAAAACCTGAATGTTCACTACAATTTTATGGTGACAATTGCAGGAAATTCATGTCAAAAACACCACACATTAACTTCTACAAAACCTTAAACTATGCATGATTCAAATCAAGAAATTCCAAAGAATTACCTCATAAGTTCACACAATCTTGTTTGAAATACCGCATAAAACAAAGTGAAGATTGAGTGAATAAAATAAGCAAAAAAACTACGCCAAGTCATACTCAATCAGTCCAACCAACTAATAACATTATCCACATAAGTACTTCAAAAAGAAACATGATCTGACATCCTTGTCGGAAATCTTAAGATACAAAGAGCTCTAATGATTTATAAGAAACTAGATCGAGGTGAAGCCAAACATAGCTATTTTTTGTTCTGCTTTCAACAAGTTTCAACAAGTTTTTGTTTTTGTAAGAGCTTGTTTTAAAAAACTTTGTTTAGCACAATAAAACATGTATACAAAAAGAGTCATCACATCAATGGCAAGCCACCCCATCACAAATAAGAATAGGATTACTGATACATGATGAATAATGGCTTCATGTGCAAAATAATTTAGTACTCATGCTAGCATATGGCAATAAAAATACAGCAATACGAGCAATAATTATCTTTTATTGCCAGATTTTTTAAAAAATTGATAAATTATGAACAATTTCAAGTAGTTGAAATTCATTATTATCATATAAAAATGGCCTTATAGCTTATACATTTCTAATATTTCTGAAACCAAAATATATCAACATAAAGCTCCTATTACAAAATTCTATATCATTTTTCATTTGCTTGCATATCACAAGTAATTTAATGTAGTAGATGATTTTTAATGATATGATTTTTGGTAACTTATTAAACTCCCAATCTTCATTGCTTACAACTCATTTCAGAATCAATAGTAAATAGTCTGTCTTCTCCTCATGTTGGCATGGATTTTCAATATTGTAATGTTTGTAGTCCTTTGTTACTATCTTCAGTTCAATGGAAAAAAGAATCATCTATAGGTGGACTCATTGTGTGCATAATATTTAAAGAATAAATAAAGTTGATAAAGGTAATATAATCAAACTCATGAGATCTAACAATATAAATAGTGATATTCCAAGATCTAATGGAATATTTAATTTCCTAAACCTACTTTTCTCAACCTATTTTTCTCAACCAACAATAGCAAGCGATGAAATGGGCATATGGTAGTGTTTGCACATACTTGATCAAAATTTTTTTTTTTGTGTAGATGAGAAACATAAACAATTCCAAATGTCTCTTGGGAGAAACATGAGCCAGTTAACATTTTAGAGAAACATGAGCCAGTTAACGTTTCTAATGAATGAAGAGATAGAGAAAGTAAGAGCAAAAAGGCATCTAGCTTTAGACAAGTGATTTTCAGCAAAAAGATTTCAGAAAAATGAGAAGAAGAGGGAGAATAATATGAAGAAGAAGAAGAAGAAGTAGAAGAAGAAGAAGGGGAAGATACTCACAGTGGGAAAGGGCTGGCCGTCCGAGGGTCTTTGTGTGAGAAGAGGAGCGACGCTCGGCGATTCGCTCCACACGGAGAGGCACGGCGGGTGGAACTAGGGATCGAAAGAGAAAGGAAGTGCATAGATAGCGATTGGGAATTGGGGATTTAATTACGAATCGGGGCTTTAGCATCGGTTTAAACCGGTGTAAATGCACCGATTAAAATCGGTGCAAAGGAGGAGTTTTAGAAGCGGTTTTAAAACTGCTCCTAATGACCGATGCAAAAGAATCTATTTTTTTGTAGTGATTATAATAAAATGATAAAATAAAAGAGAGATTTTAAAAAACAACAATAATAAAAAAAATTAATATAAAAAGTGAGATATAAATTATAAATATTTTTTAAATAATTTTGTATTTGAAATATTGAATTCAAATATATTTTAATTGTATTTTATATTTGTTGCGTCCAGGAGTATTCGCGGCGGTAGAGAAATATAAGATTTAACGTCTTAGCGTTGTACAAAAATCCGGCACGCAATCAGATAAAGAGAGAGGGTCTAACATTTATGAGACACCAAGATTTTTCCATAGAAAACCCCTGAAAAGGGGGAAAAATCATGGGGCATAGCCCATTTTGAATGAATTCACTAGTATTATAGTCGATTACAAATGAGGCCCTTCCTTTGAGGAAGGCATGTGTTTGATGTACATTTTATAGAGCACATTACATGATATGAATATAAAGAATCACTATTGACAGGTTCGTTTGGTCGGGAGGACCGTAGTCGGCGGACGACGGAGGTCGGAAGGCTTGTAGTCGGTGGGCGACGTAAGTCAGGAGGACCGTAGTCGGCTGGCGACGGAGGTCGGAAGAACTATAGTCGGCGGGCAACGTAAGACAGGAGGACCATAGTTGACAGGCGACACAGGTCGGAAAGATTGTAGTCGGTGGGTAACGTAAGTCAGGAGGACCGTAGTCGGCTGGCGACGGATGTCAGAAAGACTATAGTTGGCGGGCGACGTAAGTCAGGAGGACCATAGTCGGCTGGCGACGAAGGTTGGAAGGACTGTAGTCGGCGGGCGACGTAAGTCAGGAGGACCGTAGTCGACGGGCGACGGATGTTGGAAAGACTGTATTCGGCGGGCGACGTAAGCCAGGAGGACCGTAGTCGGCTGGCGACGAAGGTTAGAAGGACAGTTGCCTTGCGAGGGAGGCTGGAAGGACTGTGTCTGACGATGAAGGTCAGAAGGACGGCGTCAGGTAGAAGTCCAACAATGGAAAGAAATCCATATTCGGATATACGTCCAGCGAAAGTCCGATAACTAGTAGAAGTCCGGCATCGGGTAGAAACTTGGCGAAGAGTGAAGGTCAGGTATCGGGTAGAAGTCCGACGTCTGTTGGTGGACGAGGAGAACTCCGGCATCACTTGGGCGGAGTTTCGGCGTCAGGAGGGAGCTCTATGGTTAATTGAGAAGAATTTCTGCATCCCATGGAAGTTGGGTAGAATTCTTGCGTTCTTTTGAATATCCGGCAGAGTTCCGGCGTATTCAGGCGGCAGGAAGAGCTCCGGCGGTGGTCGAGGAGGAGAGGATTCTTCTTTTCCCCTTTCTCTTCTTCTTCTTTTCTTCTTCTCTCTCTTCACCCCCCCCCCCCCCCCCCCCCCCCCTTATGAAGAATGAGGGCTCTATTTATAATTTTTCTGGAGTGACATGGCTTGTAAATAGGTGTGAGATCAAGGGCAAAGAGGGAGTGGTTGAATGGATGACTGATATTGAATCCTTTGATCATACACCGTTCGTCAGCCATTTGAAGGCCTTAGTGATGTCAGAATCCGACGATCTTGGGCTCGTTGGATTTGTCTCGTCGAGTCGTTTGATTCGACTATAAGCTCATTAAAATCGGAGACCATTTGGTAACTCAAATTGTGGTTTGAACCTTCCAACAGCGCTTTGGGTCCTTGATTTGGACTCATTTTGGCTCGGATTGAGTCAAATTTGGTGTCGTTGGGTTCGTATTTCCGAGACGCTCAGTTTGACTATAAGTTTACTAAAATCGGAGTTCAGGTGCTCCCGGATTTAATTTTTGAAGTTTCCAACTTGATTTTTGCCTCGAGATTCGTGCCCGATCAAGATAATTTTTGCATGACATATCAATATTAATATTTTTAAATGAACCGGGTCACGAGCCAACAAGTTGAGTCAGTACTGGCTCAAACTTGACTCATTAGCTCATCGGGCTCGACTAATAAGTCATTTATCGAGTCAAACCTGAGCCAACTCACAAGCTGACTTGACTCCCTCACACCCCTATCATCATCCATCACTAATCAACATCAACACCCCTCGCCTTATCTTATAATCCCTCATTCTTTGAAGTCTGAAGATAGAGAAGGGTGGACCTTATGTTGGATATTGCATGTAAGAATCTTGCATCTCTTTTGAGTTGCAATTTATTCATTTATTTCTAAGCTAAATTTTATGTAATATTGACATGATAAATTTTCCCTCCACCAGTATTTAAAATTCTAGCATCCAATAATAATATTAAACAAAAAGTTCTTGCTTTTTATTTAATCGGTGAACTTACCTTATATGATAAATCATTACAATTGTTAATGAGAAGCCATAAGCTACCATGATTATGCTCAAACTAATTAGTTATATTTTTTTCGGGTAATTGTTTTTTCTTATAAATATATGATTTTATAAATTATTATATTTTTGGTAAGACTTATTCAAATGATTTTTTTTTTTAGTTTCATTTATTAGACAAGCTAAATTCAAGCTAGGCCTCATTCAATTGTGTTTGGTTTTATGGTAACTTCATTATAGTCATGTTGGTGCATGAACATTCGAGTTTGGCTCTATTACATGCTTAAAAAATTGGGTCGATAAAGTGCTTAATAGCTTAGCTATGTACAATAACATAACTCCCACAAATAGAAGTTGGAAGACGCACATAATTTTTGTGTTTAGGGAAATATTAATCTAGTTGTAATAGTCAACTATATAATTAAAGATATTAGAGTGCTATTTTCCACAATTAAAGAAGGTGATGTTATAGAATTAAGAGCGATTGCCTGATTTTGTTATAGGGATTACAGAAGAAGTAGTGATAGATAGTGAAAATCATTATACAATCTCAATTGATACTATGATAATGTAACAAAGGTCAGTTGTCCACAATTGGACAATGGAATTCAACAAGGTTTGATGTTAGCAATTATGTGATGGTGGTCGTGGTTGCTGATGATGTCCGGGGCAATTATTAGGTAATGTAATAGAGATCTTAAGATCTCAGGCTCCTAAATCTCTTTGACGTAGCAAATGAGATTTTATTAGCTTTTTTAGGAGAGCTATTTTGATATATTTCAATATAATAAAAAAAAATACTCTATTGAATTGCTCATATTGATCTCATGGATCATATATCCTTTAGTTGGCATTTGAGCACCTTAATGGTCTCATAATTGAGATAATTGGATCTATCTTGTGAGTTTTCTCAATTTGATTATAAGGATATACAATTCAAAGATATTATTTTTCTCTAATTAGTGTCCCAAAGTTTCTAATTATATTTTAAGTGCTCAATTTAAGCTCATTTGGAATAAGATTGAATCAATTATGATATCGATGAGCTTGTTTAGTACAGTTATTCAGTTCAAATATAAGTTTATTGAAATCAAAGTTTTAATGATCCTAAATATAATTAAAAAAAAAAGCTTCTAATTATCAATATTTATACCAATCAAATGAAAATTTTGAAGATATATCAATTGTCCTTTATTTTTTAACATCAAAGCTTATGACATCTAAAATATATATACAAAATTTTCTTTAAAATTTGCAGTGTAATTCTTTCTCTTAAAAATGATTTTTCACTGTCTTGTTTAAATTGTGCATAATGCATCTAGGGCTGCAAATGAACGGAGCCGAGCCGAATATGTGAGTGTTCATGTTCGAGTTTGCTTATCATTAGCTTGTTCATGTTTGGTTAATATTTGATTCAAGCTTTATTGTTTGTGTTCATGTTTGATTCATTTAATTTAAGGGTATTCATGTTTGGTTCATGTTCGGTTTGTTTAGTACTTAATGAGCTTCAAACAAACAAGCCTTAACGAGCTATGTTCTTGAACATATTTAGCAAACAATCTATTGAACAAACAAACTTTAAATTTAATTATTTACGAACTTCTTAAACAAATAATCTAGCAAACATGGACAAATGTGAAATATCTCTTATTCATGAAATTAAATTTATAATAAAAGCAATTGTCTATTTAAAATAAAAATATGATTATTCTATATGAATATATTTTCAAATGAAGCCTACCTGTTGCATTTCTCTCTATTTAGTAAAACAACTAAAAGATTATCTTCTGTGTTAGTAGAAATACTTCAATGGTTCTGTCAGAACTACAAAAATACTCTATCAAAACAAATACATAATATAAAACACACTATCAAAACAAATACATCATATAAAATAAAGCATGTTGATATTTACCACATAATGAAATATTTATATTTGTATATTTATCAATTTTATAATAAATATTAAACGAGTTTTTATTGAGCTTATTCACGAGTTCTGAATCAAACATGAATCGAGCTTAATGTCGAGTTTGTTCACGTACTTTAAATGATGTTGTTCGTGAACATAAATGAACCGAACACATAAGTGTTCAAGCTTGTTTGTTTAAGGATCGATTATTTATAATGTTGTTCAAGTTTGTTTGTTTAGTTAGTTAAACGATCACAAACGAGCTTTAATCGAACCGAGCATCGAGTAGCTCGTCGAACGCTTGATTCGCTTGCAGCCTTAAATTCATATTTCAATGGCTTCAATAATCAATTATCTATTATTTATTAGGTGATGTGTACCCTTCATTGCATACTTCTACTAAGGGTAACAAACTGTCCTTCATGCATAGAGTTACGAGAAAATTTGAATCTTTTAATTTTCTCTTTATAGGTTCTAGTTTCATCTCCTAAAAAAGGCTTGATGCTATCTTGTACATGTAGATTGTTATTCCTTTAGACCATCCTCAACCGAACGTTAGACGTGTATGGTGTCCGCGAAACGATTCAACCGAACGCCAATTGCCCTGCTAATTTGATTAGAGGTAACCTTAAAGGCTCAAGTATTTTCTCTATCATGCAAACTGAATCACCCTACATAAGAAAATTTTCAATCTTTTCAGCAGATCATTATTGTTCTGAAATTTTCAACTATGTTTCAAGTGCTCATTTGAAGTTGGATCCAATCACTTGTGGTCTCTATGACTTTGTCTCCTTGACGATCGAGCTATGATCGGAAAGTTTCTAATATAAAATAATAAATCAAGATTCATGTTAATAAAAAAAAAATCTTTGAAGGCATACCAAGCTCAATAAATAACATAGCCGAACATAAATAAATAAATATATTTTTTACATATTTATTTAAGAAGCAAAGAAAATAATGCTTGAACTTCAAAACTCGACTCATTTACATCCCTACTTCCAACATCTTTGTAGTTTGTCTTAGCTTCTACTTCTTGGCCGATTTGCTTCCCTGCTACCGTGGACATCTGTAAGAATTAGGTTGCTGCTTGCTTCCCCACTCCATCAAGCAAATTCCAACACCATTATTGCCCAACCAAAGGAAGTTCACCAAGTTCTTCAATTAAATAGCTTAAATAAAGCCAAATAGAGCATTTTGTAGTTTGTAGGATTGGTGCGACTGTGATTAGAGGGCTTAATCTTTTATTAAGATGCACACACAATTTCCAAAACCTTATAAGGATTGAATTTAGGTAAATCTTTTATAAAACAACAAACAATTAATTTTCTTAATAAAATTAGAATGGTATGATATCACCTTATCCGAATCCAACATGTTTGCAAAACGGGTTGATCAAAATCCGAAATTTTCGGGTTGGATTTAAGTCAGATTTTCAGATTGTGTCAAATATTGATACCCCTGATGCTAATGAGGTGAACCTGCTCGTTTCAAGTTGTAGCCTTATCAACCCCTTGGAAAACCACTACCCTTTCCTTTCTCTCCATGCAATGGACTTCCACATAATGCTCATGCATGAATACTCAAATTAGGGCTGACAAAATTGGGTCACGGGTTCGAGTCTATTTTGGGTTAACATGTTGACTCAAACTCGACCAATTTTTTCAAACGGGTCGAATCCTGTAACCCGAATCCAACATGTTTGCAAAATGGGTTGACTATAACCCGAAATTTTCGGATTGGATTTAAGTCGAATTTTCAGATTGTGTCAAATATTGACACCCCTGCCCAAATGAGGTGAAACTGCTCGTTTCAAGTTGTAGCCTTATCAACTCCTTGGAAAACCACTACCCTTCCCTTTCTCTCTCCTTTGTTTTGATTTAAATAAATGTGATGGTCTAACAGAAAGAAAAAAAAACTATTGTAAAGCCCTTATTGAATCAATGAAAGACCGAAGAAGTGTTCTTCTTGATTAGTTTTCTTGCTTGCTGTTTGGATTCCATGGTTGATGGCTCGTTAGCTTACAACAGATCTTAATCCTTTGGTGAGACTGAATTTTTATTATCTTATACTTTTATTATGTAAATGTACTCCATTAGCATTTCCCACAGCTTCATAATCATCACCTTGCATCCCCAATGTATCCTTCATAAGCAATAACAAAGTTAGCCACCCCCCCACCCCCCTACTCAAATTTTTTCGATGTCTCAAAGCCATTGTTACTCTGATTTCATTTGGGACAACTTTCTAAAATGACTTTCTAGTACAATAAATTTTAATTCAAGAAAATTTTGCACTTTAGAAAGCAGTAAGAAAATTATCTCAAATGAAGCCTTAGTCTTAAATTGGACATCCTTGTTGACCTCACATCGCTTTCCCAACATCCTCAAATGGCTTCCTCTTCTCCCTCAATGTCCATAGAATTATTTCTAAGGCTTCCTTTGGGGTGAATCTTTTTTTACTTTCCATAAAAAAAGTTCATGACATTTTTGTATTGGATAGCTACTTTAGAAAACAGTAAAAAAATCGTTCAAAACAAGCTTCGTTTGGGACGACTTCTTTTACAACTTTTTAAATTAGTTTTCTAGTATAAAAAATAATTTTTTTACTAAAAAAATTATTTTAAGAAGCAATAATAAAGCTGTCCCAAACGAAACCAAAGTCTTCCCCAACCCCACGACCTCACCCCTCCTTCAAACCATAGAACATAAAGTTGTTGAGTTTTCCACATCTTAGAAAGCCATGATAAATTCCCCATCATGCACATGTCCCTACACATAATAATAACCAATCATACATCCTCATACATACCCCATGAATCCAATCTTAAACAATCCTTAAGCAATGAAAAAAATAGTGGCCAAACAAAAATTCTGAATGTTATCTGAAAAACAAAATAGTCAGAAAATTGTCACTATTTTTCAATAAATAATTTATGAAAATTGTCTATTGCATATTTGATAGTGCTTAACTTTTTGATTTACACTTTTGGTGTTATCATAAGTAAAAGTTTGTTCTTTAATGAAATAGTATTGCAAAAAGATAAATTTTCCTCTTCCAATATGTACTATTTAGTCTTCTTCCATTTGTTTGTTCACTAAATCAACAAATATTTCTATCTAATCCACTTTACTATATAAACATAATATTATAAAAATAACTTTTTTATTAATTTTTATTTTCCAAAAGAAAAAGTAGGCAAATTATGTGAATGCATCAAATTCCAAATAAAAAGTATTAATTTGCAATAAGAATAATTACAAATAAAATGAATCCATATCATGTGAAGTGTCAAATTTTAGAAAAAACTATTCCGTGTGGATATCGGACGGCGTCCGAAGTCGACTCAAAGCGCGTTGTGTCACGTCACCTTTTTGCTGTGTACAGCGACTGTGTACCAGGGTGGAGTGGCACACTCTTATTCGTCTCCGAATGTTCCGGTGTCCGCATAAAATAATCTCTCCAAATTTTGATTGTATGGCAGTCCTCATGCATTTAATATGATATTTTATTTTGATTATCTTGATAGTGTTAAGGATAGCAATACTAGCAGTCACAATAGTTATTCAAATTTTTGGGCCGAAAGAAAGGTCCTATTGGGCTCATTATAATCCGTTTGCTTTCGGCCCTCGAAAAGCTCCTCTTTAGCCGAAATCCACCGGTCCATTTATGTTGCATTATATATATATATATATATATATATATATATATATATATATATATATATATATATATATATATATATATATATATATATATATATATATAGAGAGAGAGAGAGAGAGAGAGAGAGAGAGAGAGAGAATAATGGGTTGGATATGATTGAATTAGGGTTTATTCTGATTTGACTCTTTTAGAAATCGAATTCAAAATATTTGTTGAGTTCAACTCAATTAGAATTTATTTGGAACAACCGTAATTTTTTTTTAGGTGATTATAAAATTATTATAGAGAAAATAACTATTTTAAAAGAACTGTAATTATCAATTTATAATCAACTTCATTTCTCATCCGAGTAAAGCACTTCAAATTTAACTGAGACATTTACTTTGATTGATAATCAAAGGCAAATCAACTCCGAGTCACTGAGTTTTTTTTTTGTTGCTAATGAAATCATTAAGGAAAGATCATCTAAGTAAAATAAAACCATTTACCATCTTGTTAAATGTAACCATTGATGATCACTTTCGAAGCATATATCATAGGTTGATAGATTAAAGTTTTGTTTGGGGCGATTTTCTTATTGCTTCTTAAAATAATTTTTAGTTCAAATATTTTAATTTTTGTACTAAAAAGCTGTTTTAAAAAGTAATAAGAAAGTCGTCTCAAACGAAGCCTAATGCACTCATTACATTTAAAAACTGTCACCAATAACCCAAAATATAGTGTAATGATTGCACAAATTAAATAAGAAAATACATACAATCTAATTTATATAATAATTAATTTTATTCTTCTATAAAATAAAAAAATTAACATTTTAAAAAACATGTTAAGCAAAATTAATTAGTTGTTAATGGTACATTTCAATTATTTCTTTTTAGATAATTTTTTTATGTCATTGTCTTCTTGCAATTCTTTTATTATCATCATCGTTAGTTCACTTAAACCTACAACACTATTTATTTATTATTTTTATTAGAAAATACTGATGGTTTGGACATATTGGATACATCATACTTTGATATTAATTATAAAGTATTAGTGCATTATAGGAAAATAGATAAATAAATTACATTAGCTACTAATCAAGCATGTAATAAAATTGGAACAATATTCATCCACTCAATCTTAAAAGTAAAAAAAATGGAAAAATGTCATAAAAAATTGATAGTTAAAATCATATCCTATAATCAAACATTGAGCGATACAATCGCATTCATTTTTTTTTTTTTTGCTTAATCGAGCATGTGGCACAACATGTAAATATATTGCCTAAGGCACATTTGACTTCATTTTTATTTCCTAAATTTTTTATTATAAAATATGTACATGAAAAGACAAGATACATATCATATTTTCTTTTCTTTTTTAATTTTCAAAATAAAATAAGTTGTTTCCTTAAAATATGAAATAAAATAGTTTATTTTTGAAATCACGCCTAAGAGATTAATGTTTCAGATTAATTAAACTAATGATGAGTTAATTAGAGTTAATGATGAAGTGGTGGATGGATTTTTGATGGAGAAGGCTAATAGAGGTGGCTTTGGAGTAGCAAGCCTAATCTCAAAGAATTAGCATGGGTATAGTATTAATAGTGTTAGTTGACTTCAAAGGCTCGTTTTGATCATCTTTAAGTGGGCTATAAAATAATGAAATAAGTGATTATTAAAGTAGATTAAAAATGATGACACAACTAATATAGTAAACACATAAGACTATAATAAGCTTACATATTATGGTATAGTATTGAAGAGCACTCCAATGCATGTCCATGCATTAAATGAAATAATTTTCAATATTAATTTTATGCAAGCATGTCAAACACACAAATAAAAGATGTAGATAAAATCTTCATTAGCTCATAAACTAATATAATTACACAAAAGGGATAGATAATTCAAAATGAACTTCATACAGCCTACTATTCCTAAAAAAGATGGAGCTATTGCATGCGCTAAATGATTGGTTTATTATTAGTAATTAAGAATATCATTTGATTTTTTAAAACATAATTAGGCTGATAGTGGAGTGTGTGCACTATTTTCATCTATCATGACCATGCCTTTCATCTATCATGTCCGTGCCATTGATGCCTACACACATCCAAGAGTCAATACTTAGATAAGGCAATCTCAAGCATTTATAGGCTACATACTTATTAACATTTTGTAATGGTAGAAAATCATCATTAGTTCAGATTAAAGTTCATTTGTTATTATATGCTACGGCTATTCACCCACAATTCAACCTAAAACTTGAAGAAATCATTGAATGCAATAAGGCAAAAATTTAATATCAAATTTTCTTATATGAAAGCATGGGATTTCATACCAAAAAACATCTAGTTTGTAATGGAAAGATGAGAAGAATCATATTGCTCACTTAACACATTCATGGTGGTTATGTGATGAGCTTTGCATAATTCACCTTGTAGATTAATAATGAATACCTTACGCCATTTTTAAAGTTTATTCTGAGCTCTTAGAATGTACATAGTTAGATGGAGATTTTATTTTTATATCCTGATAATTAATGGTACATTCTTTCTTCGTAAATATAGGGTTACATTATTGTCCATCATTAGAATAAGTTAATAGGGTTATGCTAATGCATGCATATATATTATTAATGATATGATGCTTCCTTTTACTATATACTTTCCTTATGAATTATACTAGTAGTATCTCCCATTGCTCGAGGAATTAAAGTACTATCCTAACAATTGACAAAAGGTGTTATCTAGGCATACCTTTATTTATAGTTGTGTGTTTATATATTTTGTATGTCTAAGCTTATGAGTTGATATATATATATATATATATATATATATATATATATATATATATATATATATATATATATATATATATATATATATATATATATATATATATATATATATATATATATATATATATATATATATATTAAAGGTATGCCTAGATAACACCTTTAATGTAAACACACAACTATAAATAAAGGTATGCCTAGATAACACCTTTTGTCAATTATTAGGATAATACTTATGAGTTGATATATAGTCAAAATGGCACCACGTATACTATATTCAAAGTCTCTAGGATACATTAAATTTAGATGATAAGTGGCTAGAGTTTTAATGGTTATATGTCATATGATCCATTGCATTAGCATCAATTATCTAGTCATCTTTTTCAGTAAAAAAACATACTCAACTTATCAATAAACCCATTAATAGAGGATAGATTACTAATGAATTGATGTCATCCTTAGCATTTGATGCTACTGTAGATGTCTTCTAATCATTTGGACATTTTGAATACCTATATCTACAACTTGTATAAGTAACATGGCTAGTACATATATAATGAGTACACTTTCTATCCATCATTGAGGTAGGTATTTTTTGGTACCAAACCATCACACTTGCTTCTCAATAATTCCTCCAAGCAGAGGACTTTGGTGATTAGATTTTGTACAAATTATAAATTTGACATGTCATAAAAAATCTACGTAATTAAGTATGAATCTTAATGCATTATTGGAATTAAATTCAAGACCATGCAAGCTCTAATTTTAGGAAATTTATAGTCAAACTAAATATCTTATTGAGAATAATCCAATGATGCTAAAAATTATATGATTTATATATGTCTAAATGAGCTTAAATAAAACACATGAGAGGTAGTAAAAAACTTTGTGATATTAATTGAAGTACCAAACAATCTTCGATTTTTTTCATGATTATACTTAAAAATGAGCATATTTATGAGAGGAATTCAATTAGTTCAAGATTATATATTTTCAAAGTCATTAAGGCCCATAAATGTGGAAAGAATGGTCTATAATCGATTGAGTGTTTTTATATTTTGACAAAATTTTCTAAAATGTTACTCCCAAAAATTATAAATAGACTCTTATTTTCTATATGAAGGGAACTCTGAATTGAGATTGTAGAGAACTTGGAGATCTAAAGACCTTTAAAACACCACCTAATTTTTGACATTAATAATTATCGTCAGCAATCACCACCATTTGATTGTCGTCATTAATAGTCTGTCAATATTTAACTATCCTTATCTGACCATCGTCACACAACCATCATAATCCATCTTCAATTATATAACTATCATCATCAAATTGTCATCGCCCTACACCTAATGTTTGATTGACATTATTCAAATATTGTCATCACTCTTTAATACTTCTTTATCATTCTCAACTTCAATAAAAGATTGAGCTAATGTTCATATTTTATAATAAAGTCTTATCTAATTGATAGTTAGAGAAAAATTTTGTAACCTTGCTTACATAGTGGATTACTTCAGCTGATCCAACTCTCTTGACTTTATCATTTTGGATTTTCAACATAACTCTAGTGATTCTCATATTATTTTCTTTTATCTTTTTATTTGCAGAATCTTTACTCAAAAGTAAGACATAAAAATTTCTTTCTAACATCGTGAATTCTCTTAGCATTCAACAATTTTGATTAACAATTTAGTGATTTGTATGCTCGGAAGTGGTTTAGTACTAAGTTCATGACTTCAGGCCACATATAAATGAGAATTACGAACCTCAATAAATTTTTACAAACAATGAAAATTATTCTTTATTATATACTTATCAATATCATTGTTAAGTAGTTCATCATCAATATCATTGTTAAGTAGTTCATCATAAAACCATCAATTTCATCGAGTTCTTGCCATATTTTTTTGAGCCCGCTAAAATAAGAAATAATAAACCATATTTTTGTTGAATAGAAAGTACCTCATAGTGGAGTAGATAGGCTTCGATGCACATTGTTCCAACGAATTTGTCTTTTTCACCACCATCCATATTTCTTCTTTTATTGTAGTCAATTAAGAAAAAGAGATATGTTGGTATCCTTTCTTATTGCATCAAGAAACCTAGATTAGACAAAATAGCTTTGGTGCATGCACCCTCCCAAGTCATTTCATAACCTTCTAAAAGAGCATCATTTGGTTAGCCTTTGCACAAGATGAAGCCCCAATATTTTCTCCCACAAATCTTGTCTTGAGTGCTTAATAACCTCTTAATGTAATTGGTACAATCAAATCATTCCAAAGTGATTAGAGTAGAAAATTTTCATAAGGAGCCCAAGTGATGAGGTAGTAGGTTCCTTCTTCTTTACAAAATCACTAACACTTTTTTTTTTTTTTTTTTGAAGAGTCTCAATCATAATGCATGTTAAGGACGTATAAAAATGTGGCATTGTAGCGATATGCTATGAAGATAAACAATAATGACAAATCAAATGACCAAGCCTCAACTCCTCTAAGTAAGAGAAATGTTATTGAAAGAGGTTCTCAAACAATGTCAAAAACACAATGATAAAATAATTTTCCTCATATTATTCATTTACCATAATAACCTTCCAATTTAAAAAATATTGCCTATATCAAACCCTTAATTAATTCAATCACTAGATGCACAAATTGGGCTTGCTACTAGCTTATTTGACCAAGCTATTTGACTACTTCTCTTCCTTCATTAAAATGAGCTGATTGTGAATAAATTCCATGTAAATATTTGACCTAATGATTCAATAAGGTTTAGAGAAGTGGATGCTACAGTCAAGTTTTGTTTGTTTCTCTCTTAGCAATATTAAAACCCTAATTGTCAAAACATACTACAACTAATACTTGCGTATGCTCCAGTTGTCATTTGACTGCTCGTTAAACTAATAATTGTGTAGTCATACTGAGCTGTTCATGCACCTCATACTTGCTTAGGTCATGTGTGAGGTCATTTTTTTTTTTCAAATAAATTAAAATTTTATAAATTTTGTTTGTTAGCACATTATTTATTTATTTAAATAATTTGGGTTGTTTCATAAAATAATGAAAACATAATTTAGATATTTTTAGTATTTTAATAACAAGAATTTTTGTCTTTTTACGAAGTCTCGTTGTGACTTTGCTCTGGTGGACTATGAAGCTCGATAATTTTTTAATCTTTTACCTTTTCATCAGCGGTGAAACTCGGAGGTGGCTAATTGGGGTGGTCTCCATCTCTAGATTTTGAATAGACCTTTTAATATTAATATAGTATATTGAAAATTTTGCATTCTAAATTGCTTCGTATCAATTACTTTTTAAAATTAATTTAATTTATATAAAAATTTAATCATATTTTAATTAAATATAAATATTATAATTATGCTAATAAATTAAATATATGGTTTTTATTTTTATAACAATCATAACAATTATAAATTTATAGTTTAAAGAAGTCTAATCATAGTAGTTAGATTAAAAATATATACATATTTTTAATTTTATAGATTGTTTTTAATATATAATTTTTTTTGTCTTCTTATGTTTATTTAGAAAGTTGAATTTCTAATTTAAATTTATTTTTGTCAATCGATTTCGCAACCATATTTTTAATTCTTGATTCCTCTACTGCTCGTCGTCATCTGCTCCTAATCACACCACCGCTCTCCGACAACACCGCCCCTAAGCCGGCGGTTCGTCGTCTCCATGATGATGATCGTCGTCCTGCACTCTCCTCTATCGAGCGGCGGCGGCCGGCTTGTCCTCCCTCCGTCCTCGATCTTTCTCATTCTCTCTTCTCCAAAGGTGGCTGTGGATATCACTCTACTCAGCTTTTCGAAGAATCGTTGAGGAAGACAGAGCAGGAGATAGAGAAGATGGCAGTGCTGAACGTTGTGGATGCAAAGATCAAAATGGACGTGTTACGTAAAGAATGGATCTTGGCGACGTCAGATATTAGGGTTTGTGGACATTTGACGCAGGGAGGGTGGTGGAAGAGTTACGTAATTTTTTTTTCATAAATTATTCATAAAGTTTAGGTAATTTTCATAAAACAGTAAAGGTGTTATAAAATGCAAATATAAGTGTCAGAGAATAAAAAAATAATTTATAAAAGGGTAGACTTGCAAAAAAAAAAAAAAAATCCAAATGGCAGCTAGCAGGTGTGCTTATATTTTAGTTCCTTACTACTATGTTGAATTATCTCTGTCACATCATAATGAGTCAACTGTAAACATCCTAATTATATTATTATAACTTAATTAATCAACCAAATGTAATTAGGAGTGTTAATTGCTTTAATATAGTACAAATATAATAAGAAAACATAGTGATTTGATCCTCTATAATTGATATAAAAATAGTCTATAATCATAGAAAATAAAGGAGGGGTACAACCCGCATATTAAATGTTTAGATTACGTAGGAAGAAATAATTATTAATAGTTTGACTTGCTGATGTTGACCAAGGCTCGCCATAGGGTCTAATCCATTTTTTAATCATTGTCATCAAGTTGTTTGGATATGGTTCTAGCTAGTTGACTCTACACATTTTACTCAATATAAATAATATATTTATAATTATTTTTGAGTTTATAGAACTAAAAATTAGATATTATAAGAAAAGCAAATATAATTTTATATTTAGTGTGGGCTATTTTATTGTGAAAATTAAAGCCATATAAATTTAATTTTTAGATGAAATAAAAACATGGGAGTTATGTGTTGATTGTTTAGAGCCAACTCGAAATCATTTTTAGTTTATAGAATTTATCTTTTATTCGAGTGAATTAATAACCAAACATAAGAATGTAAATAATGATCATTTGAGTTGCTTTTATGTTAGACTAAGAATTTGAAATTTCTAAGTTCAACTCGAATTTGACTCACATAAACTCGACTCAATGCAACTTGTGACAAATCAACAAAGAAAATTAGATTTCATTATTTACTTCATATATCAACATGATTGTTGCAAGAAAGAAAGACTACTATGAATTTTGAGAATTTTATGTAATCCTCATTGTTCCATATAACTTTTTTTTTTTTTTGATAAAACCCATAGAGGGATTACGAGTAAATCAATAAAATGATTACAAGACTTTAAGTGAATCAAATGCTACTAATACTCAAAGAGCTAGAAAGAAAAGCAAAAAGAACACAAGGAACCAATGATCCATACTAAGATACAAAATAAAAAGAAGAACTAAATAGAGGAAAAGAGCCATCCCCCCAAAAAAATGAAACCAAAGCATAACCCAAATAGGTACCAACATCAAAGACATAAGTAGTTCACCAAACCATCAAATGTGCACACCAATAATTCACAAAACCATCAAATAAGCACACAAGCATCAAACTCCAACGTAAATCTGATTGTAGTTAGATTCTTGTTATTTCTTTTTATTTTTCCTCTTTTGCTTACCTAAAGCAAGAAAAGAATCATCTTGGATGATTTGTATAACATTTAAATCAACATCTTTTTCAAAACCACCTTCATCAACAGTATGAAGCTCTCCATCTTCTCAAACAGAGGGAGAACATCTGACACAATGCTCATCACGATTCTCAAAAGAAAGCATGTCCTCCGAAAGCAAGCCCTCCAAATTAGGCTGTGACATATCGTCTGGATAAATATGAATGGAAATTTTGAGAACTAAATTGGTGACATCATTAATACTAGAAGAAGGATTAAAACATACAAAAGGAGTCATTTGATTATAAATTTGAGCTTTAGGATTAGTATTTGCATTTTCATCAACAAGGTTTGGAACAACAACAATAAAAGATGAAGGCTCCTCAATATCTTTCATAGGTTTAGAGCTATCAAAAGGATCTACACATTCCTTATTAATGTCAGCATGATCACTATCAGTAGAAGACGAATTAATAAGCACGATATTACCAATATATTTGGCTTTATCTTTTCTCAAGTAGGCATGTAAAATACAACACTCATTAGAAGCATGACCATAAATTTTATAATGATTACAAAAAATGGAATATTTTCTATTTTGTAGGATTCTTGGGAGGAAGAAGAAATTCCTCTTAAACTTCTTTGATGAGAGAGAGAGAGAGAGAGAGAGAGAGAGAGAGAGAACTAAACTCGTATCTTTATTACTTATTGGCTTGGTCTGACAAAGTCTATTACAATATCTTTATATATAGAGACTTATAAGGATAAAAAAGAATCTAAGAATCAACTATCATAAATTGGAACAATTCCTAACAATCTCCACATTGATCCAGATTTTATATTGAATATCAATGAAACATTTGTTCACATGAACCTATGATCTTCGACAAGCATTCGACCAAGAACTCCTGTCTCCTGCAACCAGTTCTTAGCCCAATCATACGAAAAATTGTGCGAATAAAAAAAACACTTGCCTATTCTCGTGCAACTTGCTTTTATTATCCAGCCCATCTTACCAAATTGACTCATATTCTTTTTTACAATAACACCATCATAGAATTCCATTCCATTCTCCTATGGAATCCCATTTTTCTATTTCACTCTAGGCTCATGGCCCTAACTAGGCTATTCCGCCGACTTCCGCGCGAGCGTAGCACTTGACCCCTAGCAACCTCCTCCCACGTACTCACTGAAGCCCCCTACCCTTATAGATCAGTCTCCTACACCTAACCGTGGGAACTCAAGTGCATCTCCATCCCGGGTCTTGCACGTGGATCCAATCATGCTGCTCCTCATCTTGCGCAGCCACTTAGCACCTCACATAGCTCTTGACTGAGCCCTGCGTACCCTTGGTTCGACCATAGCTTCCACTATGTGCCTTGGCCCGCACGTCTCTTACAGATCAAAGCTTGCCTCCTATTGAATCTCCCGAACAGGCTCTGACTTCTAGCCTAACACAACCTTACGAGCCTGATCTTAAGCCTTACCCGCGATCTTCTTATATATGTATATCCATGGGAAACTCCTCCCCCCTTCTTCTCTTTCTTGGAAAAGAACCTTCCTCTACCCGCACCTAGATCTGATGCCACCTATTAAATTCTTGGGAGGAAGAAGAAGTTTCTATTAAACTTCTTTGATGAGAGAGAGAGAGAGAGAACTCAAACGAAACTAATCTTTATTGCTTATTGGATTGGTCTGACAAAGTATATTACAATCTTATATATATATATATATATATATATATATATATATATATATATATATATATATATATATATATATATATATATATATATATATATATATATATATATATATATATATATATATATATATAATTAAGAATAAAATGAACATATGAATCAACTATCTTAAAACTGAATCAATTCCTAAGATAATTCAACTTTTTTGCATATAATCAAATGATTCAGGCCCAACACATACTTCCTTTTGGTATTGTTTTGAAATATCCAATTCAGCAAGCACTCTAACAATAGAAGGACGTAAGCGAGAGGTAGTGGATTAGTCAATTTTAAGTGGGAGAACAAAAATAGAGCCAAGGACATATAATACTTGGGGCCGGGTTGAATAGATGTAACCTAAGATTTGGAAATGATATCCAAATAGGAACAATAGGTGGTTCCTCCTTAATATCAAATAAAGGAGTCTACTTCGACACATACATTTGATAATTATTAATATAGTAAGCTCTTCTTGCAAACACCATACTATAATCCAAGTCATTAACAAGTTGAATGACAATATGTTTGGCATTCACAAGGCCAACAGAGAACATACCATAAAGATTAAGATTAACAAAAAACTGATGGATATCATCAAGATTCGGTCGATGCATATGAAATTTTCCTACTAGTGTAAATTCAAAAGGAGCAGAAAACTATTCCAAAACATACTAAAAAAATTACAGCAAGAACCCCCTTAACTGAGGTTTTCATGAAGGAAAAAAAAAAGGAGGTGAAGAAGAGCTCGATTATACCAACCATCACATCTTTGAAAGAATGCGAGTTAGAGGAAATACCACGAACAGAAACCCTAAAAGGCATTGACTCTTAATTTTCAAGGTAGGTTTGGATGAACACCATGGATTTGGAGGAGGCGCCACCATCCCGATAGGCCACGAGCACCAAACCATGAGTTTGATTCAGGCTGGCAGGACAGACGCTGGACTAGGGGAGCTAGGGAATCGAGAGAACTAACCAACAAGGGGAGTCAGCCTTGGTCGACGATGGAAGCTGGAGTCGGGGAGACCGCGGGATGGAGCTAGGGCATCGTGCACTAGTAGCATTTCTCATGAGGCGGGGTTTATTCTGAAACTGCTAAATTGCTCAAGATCTATATAACTTATTTTCTCACTCAAAATAGAAGTGATTAGGGATTTTATAAAAGATGTTATAATAGGCAAAATTACATATCACATAAGTGAGTCTGATTATTTTTACTACATATAAATCAATTATATTACAAACATTAAAATTCTCTTATAAGTAAAAGGGTTTCTAATAAAAGATATCAACTGATAATTGTCAATGTCAAGTTAGATTAAGATGGTGAAATCTAAGTTTTGTGTAAAGTGTGTAGTCATGGAACTTGGAGTCTGATGGATGCATATGGATAAAGCAAAAATTGAAAATGGTTGCGGACATATGCTAAAAATTTCCATCAATTTCAATTTTCAATCATAGAACTTGTTTTAGATTTTGTTTGGGATAGTCTTCTTACTGCTTTATAAAGTAACTTTTTAGTATAATTTTTTTTTTTGAATTTCAAAAATTTTAACTAAAAATTTTCTTTAGAAAGTAGTAAGAAAAATGTCTATAATGAAGCATTAATCAACCTTTCAAATGAATAACTAGAAGGGATCAATATTTATTGTGTTTTTGTCCTGGTCAAGGGTTGGAGGTTTAAAGGGAAGTCAGGTACTACAAGAAAATCATTTATTACCGTTGAAATTTTTCGGCAAAAATTGATCATTTTCTGGCGGTTTTCGAATTTACCGGCTGTTTAAAGGGATCAATATTTATTGTGTTTTTGTCTTCTGTTGGAAGGCCGCTAGAAAATTCTGCCGGTAATGGATGATTTTCCTGTAGTGATCGAGATATAGGAGGGGGGTTCATATTTATCTTTAGTGATGGAAAATCTGTCAAAAACAAAATTTTCCTGGTGAATCTACTGTTGATCTCATGAGTTTCTATAGTGTGGATAGTTCTACATATTATGAGTTTGAATTAAATGTATAGATACAGGCTATGTGATATAGAAAGATGTGTAATTTTGGTGGGCATTATGAAGATGGAAGTCCTTATCGATCCGTCCATTTCATGGAGATTGATATATATGGCACGATTATCATGAATACTTGTTACTGGAAAGAATGTCAAGAACAATAGTGTCCTGTCTTTTCTAAGGGAGCTACGTACAACAACAAAGTCCTTTGGACGGTGCATCTAGAGAAAGCCTAGATGATGATGGGGATGATAATGAAGCTTGTAATGAGTAGGAATTTATTTCTAATTTTTTTGTAATGTATATATACGCTTGTACATGTATCATTTAATCTGTTGCTGATGTGCATGGCTAGGGGGGAAACTTATAAGTAAAAGTGTACAGTTTTTTTTTTCATAAATATCCTTACAACTAAAATTTGTTCTGAGGGTACTGCCTCTCGACTCCTATTTGTTCATCGTTATACGCTTCAAAGATATGTCGGGGGTCCAAATGGGTAGCCCCCCTGACGGGATTTGACCTAACCAATTTTGGTTGTAAGGATATTTTTAGATTCTTTTTATTATTTCTCTTTGTATTTGGTTCATCGTTCCCTAACAATAACATCTCTACGCAATGTGTTTAATTATGTTAGAAAAATTACCTAAAGATCATAGTATTTTAAAACTTTTAGGGGGGGGGGGGGGGGGGGGGGGGGGGGGGGGGGGGCTAAAAAATACTTATAATAAAGATTAAAAAATACATTGAGGAAGATAAATTACCTAAAGAATCACATAATAAAAGAAATTTTTTATTTTTTTCACCCCCTGCCCTTAAGGTGGATCCGCCCATGACTATAGATCGTCAAAGCATAGTCATTTTGGTTCATGTGCTGATCCATTTTTGTACAAGAGATGGCCACATAGCAGGAGATAACACACTGATGAGGCCATGCATGGTTACAGCCGATCAGATCTCTTCTAAATACTGAAATATTAAGAAACTTTTATACGCAGAGCTATATATGAATGGAAGAGAAAGAATTGTCTATTTCAATCAACGACTTCTGAATTGTTTCTGTATCAATCGTAATGATATAAGCATTTTTTGAAGTTAATAATCAGTAATTGCTCATCGTTATTGTGGAGTTCATGCTGTCATGTCGCACTTAAACTTTGGATATTTTTTTCTAATTTGATGATTAGCCATTAGATAGGATGTTTGTCTTCAGTGCCCCTATTAACCACATTAATTAATATTTAATTAGAGATTAATTAGCTAAAGATAATTAAATTTGCTATGGCTTAGGCTGAGTTGAGAGGGCACAAAAGAGTGGAATTGAGGACCCATAGGAGAATATATGCATGAGTTTGGTTTTTTAAGGAGGAAAAATTAAATTAAACCTACTAATGGGGCATTAAGCTTTGTGTCCACCTATCGCATATTCACCAACTAATTATTAAAATGATTCCATCTCTTATTTTTAAGCACTTTCTTTGATTAGAGAGACCTTTCTCTAATCTATATAAAGAAGTTTCCTAATAAAACACAGCTGTCCTTTGAAAAAAAAAAATATTTTTTTCAGTGATTCATTGGTGATTGGTGTGACTATATTAATGATATCTTCCTTTGGATGAAATATTTTTAAACAAATTGCACGTAGAAGATAAAATAATTTAAGAAACAAACAATATGGGGGATTCGAGGCATGAAAATAAAGCTGTAGCCTGCAGATTCAATCATGCAAAAATGAAATCATAGTGCTTAGATTAAAATAACTTTTAATCAAAAAACAACATTATGTTTGTATATGTTTATGTATGTATATATATGCATGCATGTATACACATGTACACACATAAGTTTTATAAGATTTTTTAAATCTAACAATTTATCATGCTTAAACAAAATTCATAGATTTAATTGAATAAGATTTTAAAAGCATTTTGCAGATTAATTTTCATTTTTATGAATTTAAAACTGATATAAGAGTTAATGATAAAGTTAAATAATATCTTATTTAAGAAAAGAAATGAGCATATTATCACTTATAAGAATGGATATAGTAAAAGTCAGATTGATTGTTTTCTTATAAAAAAAATATATCTTTGAGATTTCAAATATTGTAAAGTTATTCAAAGTGAAAGTTTATCTATCTAACATCGCTTTTTAGTTTTGAACTTTAAGATGAAAGGGCATAAAATAAAAAATAAAGTAACACATTGTTCTAGGATTAAATGGAGGTATTTAAAGATTATTAACAAAAATAGACAGTTGCAGGGGTTGTACCTTGTTTATATGCTTTTTGCTGATGATATTCTTCTGGTTGATAAGACTAGAGAGGGAGTTGAAAGTAAAATTGAGTTATGGAGGTCAACCTAATTAGAGTCTAAAGGCTTTTGTTTGAGAAGATCTAAAACTTACTATATGGAGTATAATTTTTTAGTAATAATAGTTCTTGTTGGGGGATTATGACTTTGGGTGATCAAGTCATTAATAAGAGTACATGTTTTAGAGATATTTTAGGTCTATTGTTAGAGTGATGGTGAAATAGATAGGGATATTATTAGTAGAATTCAAGTTGGATGGTTGAAGTTGAGGAATGCATCAGGCTTGTTGTGTGATAGAAAAGTCCTCTTCAAACTTAGGGGAAAATTTAATAAGATGGTGGCTAAATCTGCAATGTTTATGGTGTAGAATGTTGTCCTTTAAAAGAGAAGCATAATATTAAGTCAAGTGTTTTAGAGATGAGAATGCTTAGGTGTATGAGTGGCTTTACTCTTAGAGATATGATATAAAATGAGCATTATATGAAAATGTTGGAGTAGCTCTAGTGGAAGATAAGATTAGAGAGAGTCGCCTTAGATGATTTGGTCACATAAAATGATGGCCTTTTAATGACCCGATTAGGAAAATAGATGTTTTAATTTTGACTTAAGTTGAGAAGGGAAGAGGTATACCTAAAAAGACTTGGTTAGAAAATATTAAAAATGACATTTCTTTATTAGATATAAAATGATAATTTAACTTTTAACATGGCACATTGGAGGAAAAAGTTTCTTGTAGTCGACCCCACTTAGTGGGATAAAGGCATGATGTTGTTGTTGTTGTATCATATCTTCCAAAATTTAGTGTAGAATGTCTAAGTTCACTTAAATTTGAATATGTGCATCCCACATCTTCACCAACATGTCCTCATCGATACTTATTAAAGGCACAACTATAAATCAAACTAATTTTCTAGCCCTTAACTAGTTTAGGTCTATTAGTATTAGAGCTTAAAAAAATAAATCAGCGTGTAAGTGTTGAATAAAACTAATGCCTTTTGAGATCGTGATGTGTGTAATTGGAACATTAATATTCATATGTAAGAGAAAAAATATAAGAAATATGTCCAAGAAAAAATAGCATGCGAGTATTAAGAAAGGATCAAATGAAAGATTTTATAATTCTTTTTAATTTCTAAACAATGATTTTCTTTGCACATGTGAATTTCTATATGAAGAAGTATTATTCATACAACAAAAAGTGCTAGTAGAAGTAAACCATGAACATAAGTAGATGATAATATATTCTTTAAATTAACATTATTTTTCTTTAGTTGATTGATCTTGAAATGTAAACCATGATCATAAGTAGATGATAAAGTATTTGATAGGTTCCCCCATTAGTAACTTTGATCAGATTTCTAGAGAATTGTGAGTTTCCAACCTCAGTGTTATTATTCTATCATGTTCACCTTCAAGTAATGTTGTACCATTTGTGTCGAACCCTCGCTTAAGTGCCTGATATTTTTTCTGGCACTTAAAATTGAAAACTTCTCATACAAGGCATTTCTCCTCTTCTCGTATGATCGTCTTCCTCATTTCTTCTCTCAGTCAATGATCATGTCCTAATAAGGGTGGTCTCTTAGTCGCCTCTACCTAGAATTTTCTTGGTCCCTTTATATTTAATATTACATTTTAGAATATAATTTATAAGAGTTATTCATTTATCTTGTAATATATAATAACCAGAGCTATCTATTTTTTTTTATCAATATAAATATCATACTAAATAAAACTATTGATCAAAATATTTATAAGTACATTTATATTCATTTCTCCAAAAAATTATGTGCACTACTCAGGATCTATATAATCATGTCATAACTATTCTACTATGAGTACAAAATAAGAGCTAAAATAATTAGAACATGAACTTGAATGAACTAGTCAATCTCACACTCCTGCGCCCTTGCTCGGACATGAAATCATTTAACCACATATAATGAGATCAAGAGCCTTACAAGTAACTAAATCTTATAAAAAAACTCAAAGCATGACAAATGAGCAATATGCATATATATCTGTAGTCAAATCATTTTAGTAATAGTCATGTGATCATGAATTTGTACAGATTTTAGTAATTGTCATATGATCCTGAATTTGTACAAAAATAATAAAACTCATATGTAATAGACAATAATAACAGTACAGTCTATAGACCATAAAATAGTACAGGGGAGGAAACTAATAAACTACTATGAGTGTAAGATCAATAAAACAATCGATGAATTAATACTGTCAATCAGTAAAGAAATAATACAATTAGTAAAACTAAAACCTCGATGAAAAATTGACAAAATTATATATCAATTAATACATGAAAACTCTAGAATAGTTTACACATGTTATACAATACATCATACGCTCAGTATATTACATGCTTATTATGTCATATACTCAGTATCTATATAGTGAATCAATAGTATTAAATATTATCGAAGTCTGTATTGGTAGCAGTAATAGTCCAATATTATCTATAAAATTGATGGAAATAATGATAAAATAATACATTAATAATGAATATGTATAGTAATAGTAAATTGGTACAATAATTATAAGGTCGTACATTAAAAATGATTTAATAACACGCATTTCAGTAATTATAATAAATATGTAAGAAGTTCTAGTTTAGGCCCTATTTTTCAATTGTAGTTTTAGTAGTAATCATTGGCTTAATAAACTGGAGTCATCACTCTTTACCTGTTAGATAAAAAAATAACTCTTTATAACTACCAAATAATGTATCACATGAATAAGTAGAGCATAACATCCAACCATAATATTTAAAGCAAAGTTATCGGCCCACCATCTTATGCATGTTAATCAGTCTCTAACCAAAATCAGTAAAATCAACTTCTACTTATCCTCACATATATTATTAGCATAGTATTATAATAGTAATAACGACCAGCGAGCAACTATTATCTTATCATAACTCATTTTCATTCTCGTTGTCTGTATTAAGAGCATGTTTAATAAAAAAATATTTATTTATTTATTTAGTAAAAACCATTAAAAAATTCAATAGCTTCTACTTTACTCAATGAAATTCAATAATATTATATTCAAAATATTCATATTGTCAACATCTATCACTTGACAAAAGTTATGCAATAAAAGTTTGCTAAAAATCAAGATATCGTAACTTTGTAAATTTTGAGGAAATTAAAATACATAAAATACAAAATATATAAAATGTTTAAAATAAAAAAATATGGTAATTGTTCATTACTATGAAATGAGCAAAATTTTCAATATGATCTATTCAAAAAAATCGCCCTATAGCCTCAAAATCCTAGCTTCACTTTTCTCTCTCTTATTTCTCTTTACATGTCTATGTTAGCCAAATTGATAAAGGAAAATGACATTTAATGGATTTTGTAAGTGATATTTGATATTTATAATAAAATAATAATATAATATAATTGTCATTATGTAATTTATTTAGTTTTAAATATAAATTCCTATAAATTTTTTATATCTCCAACTTCGAAGCTAAAAAAATTATACAAAAATATTCATAAAATAACCTATCATTTTTAGAACACTCTAGTGAAATCAGTTTGCAAAATAGATATCTAACGGTCCCAAAATCCTCACTTGTATCGACATGTATTAATTTTATAAGGATTTGCATTAATGACAAAAAATTATAGAAAAATTAGTGTAATTTAAGCATAACAATATCTGTACTAAGACAAAGATGATTTGTGATTTGAACTTATAATGAGTCCTAAAAAAAAATTATTTCACTAGATCAGAATATAGGCCATTACATTTATTGTTTCCCCCTCTTTTATTTTTTTATTCTATTTTTTGCCTAGCATTTGGGTTGTCTTTCAATTCGCACTAATATTAGTTGCAAGCAGTTCTCCCAAATATTCTTCTTGATTGATATTCTAAAATTTTCTATCTTCACCTAAGAGCCTACATGCTCTATTGTTATGGAATATCAAAAGGGATGAATTGGTAGCCCACTTTTATCTTTCACTAATTAAAAATATTTTGGGAAAGGCCTACATTGCATGTAATTAGGAATTCTCAACAAAGTTAGTGCTCTTGGGGTGGCATCTCTATCTCTTTACATAAGTTAAAGAATTTCTTTAATATCAATAGATTTAAAGATTACTTGGTTTTTTTTTGGTTAAAACCCATAGTGGGGCCTACGCGTTAATATAAAAAAGTCGGTTACATAGTCCTTAGAAGGTTCCTCTAGCTCGCTAATGCTCGAAAGAGCTACAAGATAAAAGAAAAAAATAAAAACCTAAGAGCCGGTGGATCCTTTTCCTATGATTACAAAAAGAACCCAACAATATCACTCAAGGCACTCGGGCTGTGAGTAGACAGCACCCAAAAAAGGAGAAGCATAATGGTACCATTCAGCACAGCTCTCCTGCAAAAAAGATGATAATAATAGAGAAAGGAATGCAGTAAAGTGAACCAGAATACCTTGCAGTCATTGAAGCTCAAAATACAATACTTGTTAAGAAACTTGCAAAGAATTCTACAAAAAAAGTGAGAGAGATATAGTAGTAAATAAAAATTAAATACCCGGTACACTCGTTATAACCAAACTTATCATCATCAGAAAAGCACCTCAAAATACCCTTTAGCACCGTCCATATAATAGTACCATTCATATAGGTACACCCCATACTCATAGAAAATATAACACCCAAATTATTCTTCCAATGCCAACCATACCAGTTGCAGATGAGGGCAAAACAAAAATCATTACTCCAAAACATCACCTTCAAACCAGCAATAATATTAAAAGGAAATGACCAGTTACAAAAGGCCAGATTCAAACAAACCCAGCACATGTGGAATTTATCAAAATAAAAATACATAGCATGACCCACAATACTCCCAGAAAAAACATACATAACCGTGTGAAAGATCTCCCTCCCAGGAACAGAGAAAAACTGCTCAGACGGATAATGCTCCAGCACCCCACTCATAGCAGGTACATAAAAATTAGTATTTGAAATAAAATGCCAACAAACAAAAAGATGCCACCAAAAAAGATAGACAACCAATAACACAACCAACCTCATCAAACCAACAAAAAAACAAGGAAAAAGGAAATAAATACAGAAAATCAACGCTTCCTAATATAAGGCATACCAGCTTTGTCCAATAAAATCATACCCTTCAACATCGGATCTAAATTGTTAATATCAAGATCTACATAGCCATTAAGGGAGTAGCTCTTATTAGCTAACCAATCCGCACAGACGTTCCCTTTCCGATAAATATGCGAAATATCAAACTTCATGATGCTTAAAATAGTTTTAATTTTTTTTCTGATAAGATAGAAATTTAATAGAATTCCCGGGGCACAACTTCAGTGATAATTTGGACAAGAAGCATAGCATCAACTTCAATCCAAACAAAAGTAAAACCCAATTTAAGACATAACTCCAGGCCCAAGAATAAAGCATTAAGCTCAGCCGTAATTACTTCAGAATGAAGCAAAGGAGCAGCAAAAGCAGCCATGCAATCACCCATAGAATCATGAATAATACCACCTACACCAGAGTTTAATTTGACATATGGAGGTTTAGGTTTAATCCAATAGACCACAGAATCAGCCGTATTAGGACTGAACAAGTCCAGATTGATACCACAAGCCACCGCCAGATTTCTACATTTATTAAAAGTCTTACCAGATATGACATTAAAATTATAAAGCTATTGAACCTTTCTTTTTACATTGGCAATAATAAGGGTCGCATCCATCTTAACCTCTTCATGTTTAGCCTCATTTCTAGCTTTCCAAATATACCACAAAATAAGAATAGGCAATAAGTTATGAATATGACCTTTAGTAGTATTTAACCAACTCTCTAACATAGAAATCAAGCTACTATGATTAATCGTAGAATTCTTATCAGCAATGCTATTGAAATATAATCACACCTTATTGGCAACAAAACCATTAATGAAGAGATGATCAATGCTCTCCAAATTCGAACAACATAAACATTTAGAAGCTAAAATAAAACCTTTCTTTTGAAGAAGATCATCAACAGGCAGAAAACCTTTAAGACATTTCCACACAAAATTAGAATAAGAGATCAGAAAAGTACTATGCCAAATAGCAGCAAAAACAGGTGATTTGTCAACAGAAATTCTAAAATTCTCCCAAATGTTCCACAATTAAAATTTACCATTAGAAGAAGAAGGAAATAAGATTTGATCACTGTAATTCAGATTTAAAGGTATATTAACAATCTCATCCACTAAACAGGTAGGCAATAACTCCCTCAACATAGGAATGTTCCATCTATTATCCAAAATGAAGGCAGAAACTTTCATAGAGTCAATCGTATGAGTGTTTAAATAAGAATCAATCGACATATTACCCAACCAATTGTCCTGCCAAAAATAAACATCTCCCTTACCTAGACCCCACTAAATGTACTACTTAGCTTCCCATTTAATATTACATAATCTTTTCCAAGTAATGGAGTCAGCATTTTTATAGTAGGAAATACTCTGATGCAAATTATGACAATATTTAGCATTTATATATCGGGCCCATAAACTGATATTAGTTCTAAAAGAATCACAATTTATGAGAAAAAGCCTTAGCAGTATCACTTAAATTCGTGCAACCTAAGACCCCTTCATTTAAAACACCACAATTTTTATGCCAAGCCGCCCAATGAATACCATTGGTATTAAATTTCGAACCCTAAAAGAATTTGTTGATCATTCTCTCCAGTCTAATACAAATAGAAGCAGTAGGCATTAAAGTGTGAAAAATATAGATAAGAATGGAATTAAGAACAGACTTAATAAGCATCAATCTACCTCCAAAAGAAAGAAAGTTAGAAGTCCAACTAACCAACTTTTTTTGAACAATAGTAAATATACCTTCAAAAAGGATATTCTTTTTCTTACCTTTATAAATAGGCATACCCAAATATTTTATAGATAACTTTTTTGCCTAAAACCCACATATTCTTTGAATAGCATGAATCCTGTTTTGATTTATCGATTTACCAAACAATAAAGTTGATTTTGTCTTTGCTGAAAGCAAGACCACTACAACCATGAAAGTTATTAAGGAATCTCATTAAAATTTTAATATTCTTAGTAGCACCATTGGAAAATAAAATGAAATCATCAGCAAAACTCAAATGAGATATAGGAAAGCCTCTAACCGTATGAAAATCAAGGTTAACATTTTTAGCATACAAATCATCTAAACCTCTAGATAAATATTCCATAGCAATTATAAAAAGAGCTAGAGAAATAGTATCACCTTGACGAAGACCTTTAGAAGATTTAAAATAATCATGACTTCTACCATTAATAATAATAGAGAAATAACAGTTTGATCTTGAAGTTAGAGGGATTTCTCATGAAAAATATTAACAAATAGTCTGCCAAATCTAATATTTTATTTGAATACATTAATACTCATATTTGAATTCCCTTTCTATAGATAACATAATTATACATATTACTTCAGAGATTATTCTAACTCAAATTAATTTTCTTCCTCTAGAAGTTCCAACAAATATTGTCATTGATGTGCCTTTCTTTTATCATATAAATCTATTTATATAGCAATTCAATCTTCAATTTAACAAATTCAAAACATTCCACAAGAGCAAAATACTTCTTACTATCATGTTGCTTCATGGGGGAATGTATCCCATATATATAAATGCATTATTGTTTTGAAATTTCTTAAGGAAGAAGATGTCTTCTTCAGCTTCTTGGAAGAGAGAGAGAGAGAGAGAGAGAGAGAGAGAGAGAGAGAGAGAGAGAGAGAGAGAGAGAGAGAGAGAGAGAGAGAGAGAGAGGAAAGGGTGAGGGAGATAAGCTCACAAGGATTCATTCCTTTATTCAATGGGCTTATTATTGTGAAATTCCTTTACACACTACGGTAAAGTCAGACATTTGTGGTGAAAACATATGTCACAAAATAAGCAAAATCCATCATAAATTTCATTTTACGGTGGATTTGTGGCAGATTCATGTTCAACGTTAAATGTCGTGTCGCAAAAGTATTTGCGACAAACTAAATTCATCATAAATATTCTGCGGCGGATTTGCGACGGATTTAAATTGCAAAAAATGATGATTTTATTTTTATAAAATGCCAAAAATTTTGTAGCAAATTATGTTGGAATTGTGGTAGAAATGCCATCGTAAAATGTGGTGGATATTCCATCGTTATTTGCAATGGATGTTTCCATCACAAAATACAATACTTGCTTGTC
This sequence comes from Dendrobium officinale, assembly GCA_019514585.1. Classification (NCBI taxonomy): domain Eukaryota; kingdom Viridiplantae; phylum Streptophyta; class Magnoliopsida; order Asparagales; family Orchidaceae; genus Dendrobium; species Dendrobium officinale. The sequence continues at coordinate 7,932,238 of CM033682.1, read as the reverse complement.
ATTTCTATGTTTGTGATAGAATGTCTGTCACAAACCTATAAAAAAAATATCTCCTACAATCAACTATTGAGATTTTCAACAATAATAATCCAAGCAGTTCAAAAATAATATTAAATATTGCTAACATTTCAACAAATAACGATAAAATAAATTTAAGAAATATAGTTTTGTGTACATTCCAATTGCTTATGTAAATAATCATATTTTCACTACAGGAAAAACAACCAATACCGACAGTCTTAACCGGCAGTTATATGGCCGCCGGTAATACCGGCGGTTTTGCCGGCGGTCTAGCCGCCGGTATTGGCTCAACCGGTGGGTTTTTATGTTTATACTGCCGGTAATAGCGACGATCGTTTAACCACCGTACATTAAAAATACCGGCGGCTTTCTGGCTGCTACAACCGTCGGAAATCGCCGGTATGACACCGGCGGTGTACTAATGCGTGCGGGCGATTTATCTGACGCTCGCCGCCGGCCGTAACCGCCGGCAAGCCGTCGGTGAATGGACCGCCGGTGAGCCGTCGGTAAAATGACCGGCGGTGCAAACGCCGGAACACCGCCGGTACAAAGAGGGGTATTAATCGGCGGTCTACGTCGCCGGAAAACCACAGGCGAATTAAGCCGCCGGTAAAAACCGCCGGCAATTTTTTTTCCTACTCCATTTTTTTCGGCGGTTCAATTACCGCCGGAAAGCCGCCGGTGTTACTGAAAACCGCCGGAAAAAACTGTCGGTATTGGCTATTTTTCCTGTAATGTTTGCATAATTCTACAATTACAACATTGTTAAAGTATCAATAGTTCATTTACATCAAAACCCCCTAAATAGACAGTCTAAGTGAATTAGTAAAGTCACTTTCATGCTCGACCGATGCAGGCACAGGCTGATTTCTGCCAAATTGCTCACTCAATCTTCAAAGCTCATCAAGTATATGAGTGTTATTATCCGCTTATAATTTTAATACATTTTCTAGCTCTGCTATCAAATTAATCAACTATTAATTATATAAACTCTCATGTCTGCTTGCAGATTAGCTGGAGCCAAAAGATGACTGTCATTTATATGTGTATGCATGTAAGCCTAATCCATAAATTTATTCTTCTATATTTCACTAATTTCCTGTGACCAAGTGCGATAATTAGAAATATCTGTGAAATCCCTTAAGGATCCCGCTCCAGCTGCATTCTATAAAACATAACATAATATTAATCATCATATAATCATTACTTATAATATTTTTGTAAGTATAATATTCTTATATGCTTACATATGCCCTCCTTGCTTGCTCATCCACTCACTATTGGTTCTCCTAAGACTTATGAATGTGACTGTGTAACTCAACTGCAGTGGGTTCTCTACTAAGCATCTCCTTTTATAATATATTTAGATTAACATGTATAACCAATAAAATTATTAAAATATGTTAACTTTTTTATCAATCTTCGCTTGTGCTCAATGTGTGAAATTAAGCCCTTAATATGGAGGTAGCTACCAAGGCCCCCAACATTAAAAGCTTGATTATGTATGTTCTACTCCCTCCTCACTGTATTATCCAGGCTGCCCCAAGCACTACTAAGCTCAGTCCATACACCCTCTCTAATACAAACCAGTTGCTCGTTTGTCCTCATGATACGAATGAACATGTCTCATAGGTGAGTTGCTCCGCATTTCTTAAAATTTTTTCTAATTTGTGTACCGTAATCAAATAACCAATAGAAATCTCGTTGTATACAACAAATTAAAAAAATAATCTTTATTGTCTTAATAAAATATGGACAAATGTTAATAATAATACAACTATGTTAGAATTTGTAGATGTGCCTCATTGAGAGTCAAAATGAGGCATGTACTCAACATGTGAAGTTCAAAATCAATATTCAGGCATGAATTCTCTACGATATAGATCAATAGTAATTAATCTCATATGGTGTGAAATATGCTTGATATTTATGTTTAGAATATAAACAATGAAACATTTATTTGATATAAAGAAAGGTAATTAATTGACAACCTGGTTGAATGAAATAATTCACCCCGTTCAAAAATTTATCTATTAATTTCTTGCATCTAGTTAATAGTTGATTATACATACAACTTCTATAATTTCGAATGTCCATAACACACTTGGGATATAAATTTCCTACAACCAAATAATGAGATTTGTTTCAATTAAAAAAAAATATTAAATGAAATCATGCAACATGCCCATGGGAGCATCCTAAATCCTAATACTTTCATTGAAAAGCTCTATAAATTCTAGTACAACAACAAGCCTCTATCCCACAACGTTGGGTTGACTGCATGAATCTTTTTTCTCTATTATGTCTTATTAAGAGTCAAATTCTTATTTAAATCTAATAAAACATATTTTTTAATAATTTATAACCAAGTCTTTTTAAGTCTATCTCTAACTTTCTTAATATAGACCAGATCCAATACATATGCTCTCTTTGTTGCAACCCATGACCCCGAGTTTGAGATTTTGATGATGCCAAATAATGAGTGACTTGGAACTGCTTTTCATTGCTTATTATTTTATTTGTTATTTTTCTTGAGCACTAACATTTCAGGAAGATCACAAGTGACTCAGGAAGAAAGGAAGACTCAAGACCGGGTAGATTAGGAGTACGAGTCAAAAATTGTATTTTTCCATTTATTGTATTTTTTACTTTATTGAGTCTGGCCACAAAATGCGAAAGAGTAAGAGCAACCATGCACACACACAGGGGGAGAATTTTTTTTTTTAACTGAAAATATAAGTAAAATTCTTCTCTGGAGATCGTACTGTACGATGTTATTTCGTACCGTACGATCCAGGCTATGTGGGCAAATCTGTGAATAGATCGTACTGTACGAAGTACTTCGTACTGTACGATATGTTCAGATCCAAAAACCCTAGCCGTGACTTAATTTGAGGAAGTGATTTTTGCGCCGTTCGTACTGTACGAACTTGTTCGTACTGTACGATCTGTATTAAAATACTTACTTAAATTAACACGTGATTAGTGCACGTAATCAAGGCCTAATTGAGATTTGCACATCGTACTGTACGAATATGTTCGTACTGTACGATTGGTTTTAAAATACTTACTTAAATTAACCCGTGATTAGTGCACGTAATCAAGGCCTAATTGAAATTTGAACATCGTACTGTACGAACTTGATCGTACCATACGATGAACAGAGACGAAGTATGATCGTCCCGGATATCGTCCGGTACGATCTCTTGGTTTTTGTCACATCGTACTGTACGATGTCAATCGTACCATACGATGAACAGAGACGACATCCGATTGTCCAGACCATCGTCCTGTACGAATAGTATGTTGTTGAATCGTACCGTACGATATTGTATCGTACAGTACGAATTGTTTTTGTACTGTTCGTACACCTTCGTACCGGGACGACGGCTGTTTATGAAGATCGTACTGTACGATGATGAATCGTACTGTACGAACAGTAACGGCTAATTTTGAATTCAGAGGTTTTTGGAGCCTTTTTTAATATGCCAATCAAGTTCTTTTTGGGTAAAAGATTGTTAGAGAGGGTGAACGTGATTAGAGAGGGATTCCAAGGGAGAAAACTCAAGAGAAATTCTTGAGGGTTGAGAGGAAGGAGGAGGTGAGCGTTGTGAGGGAGAAGAGGTGTGAGGGAGATCACACGGTTGCTCCAAGCTCGCTGCATCTTGCTCCTCCTGTGGCCCGAGAAGGATTTGAGGGAGGATCTCCAAGGGAAGGCTCGTCTGCATCCGTTACCTCGAGGTTCTCTGCCTTCTCCAGGAGGGAGAAAAACGAGAAGGTTCTCTGCCGTCGCCAGGAGGGCGAAAAACAGAGTTTGGTCTTCCGCCACGCCGGGTTGGTGAAAGGGAGGTTTGTACAGGCTTCTCCGCCTTGCCAAGGGGGGCAAAAGGAGAACTATTTTTATAGTGAAAATCCCGGAGTGGAGGACTCCGGGGGAGTGGACGTAGGTCATATTTTGACCGAACCACTATAAAAATCTTGGTGTGTTCGTTCTTTATCATTGTTTACTTTTTTGCTTGCACTTTAATTTTTCATATCTATTGCACGTGGTTTTTTGATAAAGCAAAATTGCATTGATCTTTATTTTAATATTTCATTTCAAAAAAAGAAAAACAACAAAAAATTACTCTTACAAGGTCTTGTTTTTATGTGACCAAAATTATCTAAGACAACTTGTCTAATCTTATCATCCACTAGAGCTGCTCTAAAACTTCTCATGTATTATGTCTCAAGGTGTGAAGTCACTCATCCCACCTGAGCATCCTCATCTTTATAACACTTAATTTACTGTTTCTCTTGTAATGACCATTATTATGCGTCATAAAGCATTGCAAGTATCACCACCATCTTATAGAATTGTTCCTTATGTTTGAGGGGTACTTTTCTATCACACAATAGGCTTGATGCACTCCTCCACTTCAACCATCCAACTTGATTATAACAATAATATTTCCATCTATTTCAACATCGCTTTGAATAATAAACTCGAGATAACTAAAAAGTGCACTCTTTATAATGAATCGATCACCCAATATCACAATCCCACCACTAAGTCTTGTACCACTAAAATTATGCTTCATATATTATGTTTTTAGATATACTCAAATGAAAGACTATAGATTCTAAGGTTGACCCCCATAAGTCCAATTTTTCATTAACTCCATCTCTAGTCTTATTAATAAGAAAGAATATCATTCAAGAAGCATACACCAAGGTACATCCTCTTGCAAATGTTGAAGTAAGGACAACTATGCAAACATAATATATGGAGGATTTGAGAATATCATTAGCAAAAAATATATACTAGGGGTTGTTTGGCAATAAGATTTATGTATAATTTGAGTAGGACTTATGCTAAATCCTACTAGCATGTAGATCTCACAGCGAAAAAAATAATCCTTTTGTCATAAATCTTAGATCTATTAAATCTTGGAGTTATGTGGATTTAAGGGATTTGGATGAAGAAGCACGGGAAAGAGAGGTTACCTTCACAATGAGCGAGTTCCCGTCACTAGTTTTGAGTAAGTTGTGGTTAGAGGAGGTGGTTGCTGCGAAAATGAAGAAGAACGACAAGGAAGTGAGACTTTGGATGCCATAGGAAGGAATGTTATCGAAGGAGGTGATGTCATAGGGGAGCGTGGAGCTGAGCAATGGCGTGGTCCATAACTAGCGAATGAAATAAATGCCCATTTAACCAGTTTAGATAGGTTTGTTTGTGTAGGATTTATGGTGGATTGCGGCTGAAATTTCATCAGCAAAATTCCCCATGCAAATTCACCGCAAAAAAATGACGAATACTTCCATCACAAATCGATCACAATTTCTTAGAAAAAAATTTCTGCCGCAAAGCCTTTCATGTAGTGACATCAACCTATACATTCTATTTATAGGCCTTTTACATAGGTGTGATGTCATGCAGGAAAAACTAACCTAAAACTTGATCAATTCATAACAGTTATCTTAAGTGATTTTAGAACACATATTAACTTAGTGATAAAATCATATAACAATTTAGATTCTTTGCATGTGTGGTGGCCATGGTTCAAACATTATTGATCCAAACTTTTGGGATAGAAGCTTCTTGTTGGAGGTTGTTCTGCATTCTTCCTTAACTTATCCATCTAGTTCTTAGCATACTCATACTCCCATTCATTTATCTCCACCAAAAGCCTCTAGTTGTAGCCAAAGTGCAGTGGCTTTAGAGCTTAAATGAAACATCAATTTATTAACACGAACTCCAAATCAAGAGATTATATTCCCCTGGAAGTTAAAGATTACTTCAAAAAACAATCCATGAACATAATAGTTGAGGTACAAAGAAGTAATATGAGAAGAACCATCGTCTTACTCGAGCCTTTGTTGATCATCTACACTATAGTGGACTGTTTAAGTGAGAAACTAACTTCCCTATTTCTATACATCAATTTTTTTGAGTTTGTATTCGATTTTGTCCTAATTTCTTACCTTATATTTTACTTGTCTTTTGGAACTAGTACTCTCCCATTTTGCATTTTCATATATGTCATAAAAAATATAGTTTATTAAAAAAAAAAATCTTTCTTATGGATGTAAGACGAATAAAAACTTGCTTCAACAATTATAATTTGCCCCAAATATATGCCAGCATCTAGAAGGTGACATGTAAATGAAAATACCGGCATATCACTCGATTTCTCTAGCTCCTCACGCCTCATACATATCTCTCTCTCCCTCTATCTACAAAAATTTTATCCCCATTCCCCTTTCAATACTCTACCTAGTCTAAATCTCAGTTGAATTTGAACCTCAAGGAAATCCCAATGCCATGCATTATCCAACTAACAAGATTGGATTCCAATCTTTTTACCTTGTCCATATCAAAAGCACGTGAATTTGTGTGCTCCACTCTCCAATTCTCTTCTCTTTTATTCTTCTCTCCATTGTTCGCATGCTATCGATGAGTTTTTTTAATGCAAAAAGTAGCTTTTTCATGAGAGTTATTCTTGGACAAATTTTCAATAGGAAAAGAGCCACTTTAAATATAAAATTATAGTTAATTAATCAGTAGCTGAAGCTGAGCTCTTCCAAAGTCTTCACGAGGTATCATAGCCTTTTTTTGATGATTATCAATTATGAGCATAAAATCTTCAAAGCAATAGTTTTGCATAAAGGAAGACCCACTCGAGAGACTACCGTTCATTTTGTTTGTTCTCATCTCCATTAAAGATTAATGTTTCATTTGGGATGACTTTCTAACTGTTTTTTAAAGCAACTTTTTAGTATAAAAATTAAACTTTTTTACTAAAAAATAATTTTAAGAAGCAGTAAAAAAACTATCCCAAATGAAGCCCAAATTTTGTTAATCTATTTTATAAGTTTATTATCATTTAATAATCATTAATTACGTTCACTTTTGTGGTAATTACTAAACCACAACACCAAGAAATTGATGAGAATGTCAATAAAGAAAAAAAAAAGTTTTGAGTTAGTTAATATATAATTGAGAAAAGGAAAGCTAGTTGATAAGCTAAGCTTCAATTAATTATTGTAGATTCCTATCAACCTACAAGCAATTATTTGGATTTCGTTTCATTGGCTATAGTTCAATTGAGAAAAGCTTCAATTATGAAAAATAATTTTGTAGGAATATGACGTAGAGCTTAAGATTAGCTTCAAAACTGTTGAAGTTTTTGTGCTCTCTTGAATCTTTAGTCAAAGTCTAAGCTCCTTTCTCCCACAAAATGTGAGAGCCTAATTATAGATTTTAAAAATATCATATCTTATACATATAGCTAAATTCGAAATACACTATTGAATTCCGCCCTAAATTGTAGAATATTCTTTGGTGTTTAAGCTCTTATTGAAGCCAGAATTAGAAAGCAGTGAAAGCCTTAAGTGTTAGCCCGTGTAAATTGGTGTGGGTTGCATGCTAGGTCGACCGGGATTTTCACTGGTCTAAATACAGTGCTTCCTTGTCAAAAAAAAGGCAGAATTAGATAATTTAGAATTTGTTAGATTTATCTCGTCAAACATCATCCAAATTTACACTATTTTTTTCGTAATTTTTTTACTACTAGTGTCATAAACGACAAATCTGTCAATTCTAATCTGCAAACAATCATGATAAAATGGATCTACTAAGTCCAAAAGTTTTCTACTGGCTTATTCTGATACTATTAATACTATTAGATAGAGTATTAAAGAATAGAGAACCGAATTGAGGAGGATCAACGAGCCGCACATATAAAGAAGATTTCCTTCGCACTACCCATCTTTTTTTTTTTAAAAATATTTCTGTCAATAAGTGGGTTCCAAAAGGATCAGTGGACAGTTCTATTATGGAAGTGGAAGAGTGAATTACTCATAGTTAGCTGTTCCTATTGCTTAAAATTCAGAACATTAGCTTATTTTAGCTTCTCCTTTGGCTTTTTTCCAAATTGGTTAACGAAGTTTTGTTGAAGAGATAGGTTCGTTTGGGACAGCTTTCGTGCTGCATTTTAAAACGATTTTTTAGTATAAAATTTTCTAATTCAAAAATTTTTTACACTTGAAAGCTGTTTTATAAGTCTGTCCCAAATAAAATCATAGTTTTGAAAAGCAAATTTTTTCCGGATATATATTATCTTGATAATATTATGTGTATCAAAATAAAAGATAAATAATTAAATATTGAACAAGATTTATAAAATTAGAAAATTTAAATAAAAATATTAAAAAAATTCTCAGAAAATTTAATCTTAATTTCTAAGCATTTCTTCTCCATTTTTTTTTTTTTGAAAGAAAAGTTATTAGAATATTATGATATAATTTTTCTTAGTTAGTTTTAGATAATAAGATTGTGAAAGGAGATCCTCTATAATCTTTGTCTTTTCAGATTTGCCCTTCTAGAAGATTGGTCTGTCAGCTAGAAAAATTGTTTGTCATGCTGTTGGTGTTGATGCCTGTAGCCAGCAGTGTATGCATAATGCATGGATGGAATTTTATATTTCAGTTTTATTTGGAACAGTTTTTTTTACTGTTTTTCAAAGTAATTTTTTAATATAAATTATTTCAAATAAAAAAATTTTATAATAAAAAATTGTTTTAAAAAGTAATAAAAAAATTATCCCAAATAAAACCTTTGATGCATGTTGGATAGGCCATCTACATATTCATTTAAAAGAATTTAAGAAATTTAATGTACACACTTGTACAACATATTGTTATTAACAATAAGTTTAAAATTTAAAAATATATTATATAAATAACTCATGTTACTTGCTCTTCTATTTTTTTTTAAATATATTATTAAAATAATTTAATATTTTTGGGCATTGATTTAATAAGTTTTAACACTGGTTTATTTCCCTAATTTTATTCTATTTTAAAGATTTTTTATAAGATATATATTTTTTCAAAAGAATAAATTTCCATAACTTAAAGCTAATTATCTATAATATCATGTGACTAATTTTTTTTAATTGAGTTAAGATATTTAATAAATTTAGATATATATTTTTTATTTTATGAGCAATTGAAATATATTTATCATTATATGAATTCATTTTATGTTCATTCAATTTATGTCATTATTTTTATGATATAATCTTGATACGTCACCAAATACCAAACCAGGTTATACGTGTGGATATCATCCATAAACCAAAAAATACTCACCTCTCCATGAATATAATTCCTGACAATATAGTGCAAAACCCGAATGCAGTAGATTAAAATCCCAAACAAATGCTTGACAGACCTATTACCCGGAATAACAAAGAGAACATGCCTGGTAACAGATATGAAATCATTGTTAGACTTGGAAATAACCAAATTTATATAACGTATAAGTTTCTTAATTTTGAGTCTTATGCTGCTTCAAACTGCTCCGAAGCCAGGCAAGGGCCATCCAGTTTGGAGTTGAGAGCAAAATTGCACCAAGGACCAACCGAGCAAAAATGCACCACCAAATGTTGCCACAAGCCATGGCTTCAGATAAGTGAGCCCTAGCCACATCATCGCCAAAAACCAACAATCACATTCTCGAAATTTAAATCAATATCCAACAAAAAAGCAACCACCACATTTTAAAAAATAACTCATAGCGGCTCCCAACTAAAGCAGCAACCCAAAGGAGAGAGTCCAATGAAAATTATCTCATACCCCTACCACATCTACCCCTCCCACGAGAGGAAACCGGCACAACAGGTCGGTCAGGTTGCACATCAAATTCATCCACATGTTCTTCATCTCAACTAGCATCTAAGGAGGAATTAGGCGAACATTGAAGCCAGTCAATTTGCAATCTCACACTCTCCCCCGAATTGGCACCCACTTGAGAAACTTATGCGTTTGGTGAAATTAATTTAACAGGAACATAAACAAAAAGGTCCAAGCACAAGAACAGTAGGCGTCAAAGCAGGAGAAACAGATGACCCGTAATGCACCATCTCCATACTATGTGAAGTAACCTCAGCCAAAATACATGGAGCAGACACAGTACCCACACGAGACAAAAGAGTTGTAGAGATAACACCACCCACTTCACTAGCACATTTACGGGATGCCAAGACAACTGCAGAGTCCGGCAAAGGAGGCATAACCGCAGGAGAACCAACACCACCATCTCACTAGTCTTCAGCAATTTCCCATAATGAGCAGGGTAAAGAATAGAAATAGGACCGCCCACAACACCGACAAAAGAATTGGTGGGACAAGCAACAACAGCGTCCAAATCGACCAAAATAGGGGAAACAGGGGATACGCCAACAACCATATTTAATGACTGCTCCACAGGATAAAAAAAAATTAATTCATTCCGAATAGGCATAGGCGAACCAGAAGCACAAACAGCACCGACTAAACCAACATTAGCAATATTCACAGCTAAACCAACATTATCATTAATCAACACCGCAGGAGCCTCAGGGGGAAATGAAACAGGTAAATGAGTCAGAAATTTACCAACTAGCACAAACTCAAAGGAAGCAGCAAGAGCTAGAACTTCCTCATCCGAAATCCAAAGCGATGGCAGCCCCCGAAAAGACTAAAACTTAAGATCAGGGAAAGAAGAGTTTGAACCAATAGAAGAACCCGCTAAAGCCTCACGAAAAGAGCGAGAAGAGGGATTTTCCGTCAAAAAATCAGGATCCAGAAGCCGTTTACCCTCCATAACTACAAAAAACCAACGAAAACGAGAGAAATTAGGGCAGGAAACTTCCCTGAGAAGGCTAGAGAAACACGCAGCGACAAAGGCGCGAACTAGAAACCCTAGCAGAGCACATGAACCCTTAAAAATAGATGATGATGTTAATACCTAACATTATTTCTTGAACAATTAACTGCTTAATTATAAAAATAAGAAAATCTTTGAGCTTGTTGACCCTTTTTTTTTGTAGTAGGTTACCTATGGACCTACAATTGAGCTTCCTAGGTTAAATTTATACCCAAAAAAAAAAAAAAAAAAAAACTCTTGCTCTATTCCTTAGGATCACTAGGTACACTAAGGCTTCATTTGAAACCACTTTCTTACTGTTTCTTAAAACAACTTTCTAATTTAAAAATAAAGCTATTTTAAGAAGCAATAAAAAAATCGTCTCAAACAAAGCCTAGAATTCCTTTATAACACAAAGATTTCTTAAATGTGTTTTAGTTACAATAAGAAAATAGGATAATTTCGACGGGGTAGACTCACCAAAAATTTAAAATGCTAAGTTGGCTAAAATATTTGGCCATCAAACACCATCGACCATGCCATTGGTAAAATTTTTAGCGTAGCATTCTACTAGTTTAATCCTCTCATCTCACTTATTTTTCGTGACGAAAATTTTTGACAACTAGGTTATTGAAAAAGTCCACTGAAACTTACAAAATATCCAAATAATTTAGACAACTTATGCGACAGCTGCACTGCATGTTTGTATTCGTGGTGTGTCCATCGCAACGTCGCGTGCCTATTGCAAATCTACTTGAGAGTTTTTTTAAGGGCATATTTGACTGCTGGCATGTATTTCTGACAAATTTTTTATCAGCCAGTTCAAGGACGTTAAAAACTATCTGAATTTTTTTGCTAATGAACTTCAAACATTTGACAGCAAATTTTCTCCTAAGAAATTGCATTTTTTCTGTAGGGTTTCTTACTGATTTAAAGTTTAATTAAGAAGATTTGCATTCACTATATTAATTTTTTCATAGTGTATTTCTTCTTAGTATTATAAATTGTATATTAATTATTATTATTTGTTAGAAAATTTGAGTCGATAGAATATGTGTTTTACTTTTCAGCGTTGTACAAAAATTTAATAAGTGCAGATAAAAGTAGTGAGATAGTAAAAAAATTTTCGTAGAAAACGGGAAAAAAACACAGGACGTAGCAAAGTTGATAATTTTCATATAAAGTATATGATATAAGAATATTCCCTTCCTCATAGGCTAAAGAAGGGGATTTTTTGAAAACAAATTGTTTGCGAGCTTTGTTGAAAAGTGCAGAGTAATTTGTGATTATATATATATATATATATATATATATATATATATATATATATATTGAAAATTTGATTCTTTTAGAATTTTAGTTTTTAAGCAAATGCATCATTATGAATGATATATCACCTTGGAAGGTAAAATTATCATTCTCTAATGAGTTCATATTATAAAACTACAAACTTCATTATGATTAGCATAGTTAATTAAAGAAAGAATTACATAAAATACCAATGGTCAAAATGATGTTCAATCAAGTATTTAGATATCATAATTTACATGTATTATCATTAATTTCATAATCAAAATTATAATAATAAATGATACAGCTTCCAAAGAAAAGTAAATATTATTTATCATCAATCATTTAAATATGAAGATAATCATCGATCTTGATTTTTTTCTCAAAGAGGATAATTTTTCATTCACCATTCAATTTAGAAGCTATGTAGAATGAGACAGTACTTTTCTGGGGTCTTGGATCTCGTATGAGCTTTGAGTTTACTATGAATATTTTTTATTAAAATAATGATAAAAATTTTATTTGGGATCTTCAAGAAGTGATATGAAAGGAATGAGGTAAGAATTTCAATAAAGAATGAATCAATTTTGAGCACTTATTTTGAAGGCAAAGAATGAAAATTAAGTTTTAGACATTTTAGGATTCTAAAATAATTTAGAAATGTCTTAATCTAACCTATGTGTTGGACTTTACATTTTGGATTATAGAATATTTTAATGAGTTGATATTTTATTAAAATTTTGATATTAAATTTTCGATGTTGGAGACTTATGATTTTGAGCCTGTTCCGGATCTTAAATCTAATTTGGACACAAAATAATAGTAGCTTGAATCTAACTAATACAAATCTTGGCTTATCTCGGCTTGTTTTGGAGTGCTAGCTAAACCACATATGCAATTTAAAACCATGAGTCCAATCTTTATGAAAGATGGATAGTTTGTTATTTATGTTTTGAAAAATTGGGATCGACATCTAGAGAAAATTTTAATTGACCCCTTTTACTTATGTAGAGTAATTGTGCTCAAATGCAATTAAAATTATATTAATTTAATCTATTTATAATGCAATGCATTTGGATTGACCTTGTATACATAAATGATATGAAGCAGTTTAAAAACTTAGCTTAAAAAATAAATTTTTTTCCTAGAGATTGCACAACATCTTCTAGACAGAGCTCCACAATAATATGTTAGATGGTCTTCTATGACCCGTATGTAAGGAGGTGCCTAGTAAGGAAGATAATACATAATATGAATCCTTGAGACCCTCGATGTTTTCAAGATTATTTCTTAGGGTCATTTAGATTTCTACGTTGGCCTAAATTTTTATTTAGCTATAAGTTGAAAAAAATTTATCATTAAAGAGCCTAATTGCATTCAGGCTAATATAAAAGCAACATGCATATAGAAATATTATGAAACTCCTAAGGCATATAAAGTAAACAAGTCAATTGCATCATATCATGAAATTATATTAAATGAATGTAAAAGGGCCATGTGGAAAATGTTACTTAATTATAATACATGGTCTGCAAAAATAAAAAATGGTCAGGAACAACTGATAAAAAATTTGAATTCTAACCCTAAACCCTAATGCAAGATTCTAAAATGGGATATTTTCACTTAGTGGTCATCATTTATTCGTCTTCTTTCTTCAGGCTTCTTGGATTTGTCGGAATCGGTTACCCAAATGAGAAGAACTCTTCTCCAAAGAGGTGTTTCTTTTTTCTTTGGGTTTTTAAGTCATCTAAATTTCAATATTCAAATGAAAGGAACTCTCTCCCACGGATGTCACCTTCCTCTTTGAAAGTCAAATTGGATATCTAAATATCCCATTTTAGTTAAACTTTTAGAACACTTTTAATTTCAAATTACATTTAGAAAATAAAAAAGATTCTAATACAACCTGCATGATTATCCTAAGCAGTTTATATATAAAACCATCAACATCCCAAGCATTTATAAAGTCAAATTACTTTCATTTTATCATAAAGCACACTTGACCATGCTTTTTTAGAATTTTAAGGGACTACACATTTAAAGCACATGCATAAAATTTTATTAGTTATAATTTTTTAGCCTCCTTTATTTTAGCCTTGCATAAGCATGGTCCATGTAAAAAATTTCACTAGCATTCAGATCATCAAAACATAAGAGAATCTAACACCTATTACACTACATCACATATAGCAAGGTAAAGGAAGAGCATCACATCATAATCAACAACACAAATCACATAAATCCATATCAACCAAAATGTAGTGAAATTCATAGAAATCTCATCACACAAATAACATAAAAAGAAAGAATACATGCCAAACCTAAAATTAGGAGTGGTTATTCTAACAAACCATTTAATGTGTGTGTATTATAGTGTGTGGTTTGGATGTGTCTTAAGTTGAGTTATTATTAAACTTTTCTAATGATTTCTCTAATTTATTGTAGGCCTAAGTTGAGTTATGTTTAGTGTGACTATTAAAATGACTGTTATTGAAAAATTATTCATATTAATGTACAAATTTATTATTAACACTATTATTGATTTATTGATACAAAAAACATGATATATATACATTGAGCATATGATATATATGATATACTAAGCATGTGATTAAGATACTAATTTAATATTGATATTTGATATAAAATAACTGGATATTATATATATATATATATATATATATATATATATATATATATATATATATATATATATATATATATATATATATATATATATATATATATATATATGATTGTACTATATTAATTTGATTTAAATAGTCTTTATTGATTTTTTATGTTTTAATCTGATTTCTATTTCGATTGGTATTACACATATGACTATTATTTTATAGATTTGACACTCGTACTAATTTTATTATTTTACTAGCTTTTGTACGATTGTGTCTTATTGTTTATATATTCTACTAGTACGGTATGTGAATTTTATAATTTTTGCACTGATTCAATGATCATATGAACGTAATTATTATGATTTGATTGTTAACATGTATATTACTTCTTTATCATATTTTGAATTCAATTATAGATTTTGGTGACTTGGTGGACCTTTTAGCTTATTATGTGTGATTAAATAATTTCATGTTAGGGCAGATAATCAGGATGGTGAGGCTGGTCAGAATTCCTTCAGGTTTACACTCTTGTATACTCATGATAGGATATATATGTGATAATTATATAGATCTCAAGTATTGTATATGATTTTTGGGATGAATATAGATGTATATTAATGTTTTGATCAATAATTTTATTTCTATTCCTATTGATATTGATAAAAGAAATTAAGTAACTATGGTTTTTATTTATTAAAAATATAAAAAGAATAATTTTTTCAATTTAGATTCTCGATCATCACGATTTTACCCTTCTTAAAGCTAAATTAATAGCCCCACCTCCCCGAGTTACCGAGTAGTAACCAGTATTATTTGGATAATTTAATTAGTTCAAATTAATGGTTGATCTTTTTTTTAATTAGTTGGTTACTAATTTGATTAAGTGACTTCGTAATTTTCTTGAGTTTTGGTTGATTATTTATTTTTTTTTTAGATTTTATGAGTTATTTTAATTCATTAAATAGGGTGTCTATTTTTTTACTTTTTAATTTTGGTTAATTTTTGAAGTTTTGATATTTTTTTATAAATATTAGACTCTGAGATCAGTAAAATGACACTAAATTAGCTGGATTTGGATTTTTTTAGAATTATTTATAATTTTTCAAAATTTTGATGTAATTTTAAGCTAGAGTTGACACAAAGAGTTAACTTTTTTATTTTATAGTGATATCTGGAGATTTGATATTTTCTTAACAAATATTCAACAACATAAATTCATTGGATTCACTAACAATCACCATTTTATGCTCATAAGTTCCTAAAAATATCTAAGCCTAATGTTATAAATATAAAATTGAATCATGTTAATTTCTTTTGAAATTTAAAGACTCGCAATTCATCTTAACAAAATGTGGTGTCATTCATATGATATTTTTTATTTTAATTTAAATTATTTAAAGATTTTCTCAAACTAATAAACAATAAATTATATAAGAAATAAATTTTCCCTCGGTTTGATATGCATCTACATATGAAAAAATTATTATGTACAGAGTGCGCACCGTTTGCACAAGTACTGGGTGCCTAGCGGTATCCAACGGTACCAAGTGCGGGTACCGCTAGGTACTCAATATTTGTGTGGACGATTCTCCCAGTCCCTACTCCACACCTAATAATCTCTCTCTCCTACATATGCTAGGCGTAGGATATCTTGTAGTTAGTTCAATCTGATCAGGGCCGGCTTTGCCGTGCACACGATCCCAACGCACTAAGCATGCGCTTACACGCACGGGACCTGACCCGCTAGCACATTTTATATAACGAAAGCCAAGGCAGGCTGAGTATTTAAAGAGGTCCGGATGATAGAAGAGTCACTAACGCCAATTTTGCATTCATGTTTGAACATATTGGTGCCCGTTAAATTTGGAGCCTAATAAAAAGGGCATGAGAGAGCGGTGAAGAGAAGGGAGAGGAAAGAGCGAAACGACTGAAGCGGCAGAAGAGAACAGAAACTGTACGAGCGCTGGTAGTGGGATGGCCTTCACCACCATCGCTGCAGAGCCGCGGCTAATGGGAATTTTCACAAACGCCTAGTGGGCATTTGAAGAATACAAGTTCCCGCCGATTGAGGTGGAAGCCATATTCTATATGAGATTTTCATTCCTTCGCGGCGGTGGAATCTCGGGAGGAGGCCTTATCCCTACTTTTCAGTGGGCGATTACGGCGATCGGAGAGAGGGGTGGTGGCATGGGGTTTGGCGGCGGACACCAGAGTCCGTTGCCAGAGAGGGAGAGGAAAGAAGGATGTGGTTGTGGTGATCATGGGCGCGACAGGGACGGGGAAATCGAAGTTGTCCATTGACGTTGCAGAGCGGTTCTCGGGGGAGGTGGTGAACGCTGACAAAATCCAGGTCTACCGCGGCCTCGATGTTACCACAAATAAGATGCCGATTCCTGATCGGCGCGGCGTGCCGCACCATTTGCTTGGTGCTCTGGATCCTGCTGCCGGCGAGCTTCCGGCGGCAGGGTTTCGATCTCTGGCTTCCGATGCGGTGGAGGCCATTACCACGAGGGGGAAGATTCCAGTGATCGCTGGAGGCTCCAACTCATACATCCATGCGATGATGGTGAATGGGTATGATCCCAGGATCGACCCCTTCTCCGGACCGCCGGCGGGGAGGCATCGGCTCCGCTACCGAAGCTGCTTGCTATGGGTGGACGTAGAAGCAGCGGTACTTGAGAAGCATCTGGACAGGCGGGTGGACGAGATGGTAGGGTTGGGGATGGTGGAGGAGCTGGAGAAATACTTCGCCAGGGGAGAAGGAGATCGGCATCCCGGGTTAGGGAAGGCAATAGGAGTGCCGGAGTTCACTGAATACTTCAGGCGGAGGACGGCATCAGCATACGAGGATGCAATCATGGCGATAAAGGAGAACACGCGACGGCTAGCAGAGGAGCAGGTGAGGAAAATAAAGCGGCTGGGTGAGATGGGTTGGCCGCTGCAGCGAGTTGACGCAACGGCCACGGTGGCCGCTCGGCTGGCAGGCGACGGTAGTGCCGCGCAAGCGGCAGCCTGGGAGCGGGACGTCCTCTGTCCCAGCCTCCGCGCTGTTGAGAGATTCCTCGAAGATAGACTCGACGCATCAGCAGCAACTCAAGTCATATAGCAATCAATCCGCGACTCGAACCCCTCGAGCTCAATCGATCGATACTCTTCGACACCCACGCGCGCGCTATTCTTCCCATTTGAGATAAAACAAACAATGAAGCGATGCAAAGTTGCAACGAAGCCGAAGAAAAAGTAAAAAAATACAAAGAGAAAAAGGTGGCCGTGTATCATTATCGTTATAATTTTGTTTTGTCGTTTATCTGTTTTATGGAAGCTCCAATGATCAGAGAAGAGATGAGAAATGTAGTGGAGAGAGAAGGATAATATAAAATTATAAATTAAAAAAAAAAGAACGGATAAAAGAGTAATTTGAAGGCCGGAGCAGTAGCAGCATTGGAGGCGGCCAATTTTGAAGCGCCTGGACGCCTCTCACATTAGCAGGGCCGACCGCCGGTGTTTCTCTTCGTAGTAAACCGGTAACACGTCGAAAGAAGAAGACAATGTAGAGAGTTGGATTAGTTCGTTCATGACTCCTGGACGGGCGGGATGGGAATATGAGCCCTTTCATGGGTGTTTTAGTCTTTTCAATATTTTATATCTTTTTTTTTTTCTTATAGAGCCACTTGTCATAGAGCTGCTTTATATACTCCATATTCTGCGTAGGCCCTTCCGTTTTTTTTTTCCTGCATTTATAATTTCCTCTTAATATTTTTCTTCTAATTTTCCAATATTCTTAAACACGAAAGGAGCAGCCTAATCACGATTAGCGCGCGTATTTAAGCCAGGCTGGCAAAAAGGAGCGCACTGAAGGTGTGGCGATGAGTAGTATTAAAATTCGTTTTCGCATGCGGACGGACCGCCTTGCTTCGCTTCGTCCTCTCCTCGTATACAATATGCCAACTGGCAACTTATTCAAAAGAATAGAATCATGTAACGAACACGTAGAATAAAACAAAATTTCTATAAAGAAGGTTTTGCAAAATATCGGAGACATTTTTAATTAAAATAAATTTATTTTAAAAAAAAAGTTCGTCTAAAAAAAATACGTTTTGTATCTGATTTTTACCTTTTTGTAAGAAAAAAAATTATAGAACTATATATTTATTTTAATTTATGTTATTATGTTGAATCAATGAATTTGTCGAATTCAAAATTATTTGTAGAAGATATCAGAATCAAACACAATGAAGTTATGAGAATTTAATAAATCAAAACACGATGTGAGAGAGAGAAAAAAAGTATGAGTTAGGAGAACTCAAAGTCTAAATAAAGAAAATTTTAGATTTTATCGGACAACGGAGTTGTAATCAAGGTTGTGAAAACCGGACCGGACAACGAACCGGAAGAGGGAGAGGTTCACGGTTTGACAGGTTCGACCGGTTCGGTCGAACCGGATGACGTAATAAATAATAATATTATTAAAAATTAATAACATAAAAATCATATAATATAAGTATATGAGCATTTAATAATATTTATAAAATTTTAAAATATATAATAAAATTTTATACATATAAATATCATTTAAGAATAATATATTTATAAGAATAATACTTAATATAATATATAAATTTATAATATAAAAAATTTATGATCATTAATATAATATAAATAATTAAATGTATGACCATTTAATAATATTTATAAATTTAAAAAATATATAATACAAAATTATGAATATAAATATCATTTAAAAATTATATATTTATATATTTATATATTTATAAGAATAATATTTAATATAATATATAAATTTATAATATTAATATTTTATAATATAATTATTATAAATTTATAATCAATATCATTCAAATATGTAGCCCAATTAAAAAAAATTAAAGCCCAACTAAAAAAATTTTTGAAGCCCAACTAGCCCAAATAAGCCCCAAGTTACATTCTAAATTATTCGTGCAACTTTTTTAGTCCCACATCATAGAGGGAGTTTGAAGATGTTTCCTTGAACCCTTTATAAAGTGAGAAGTACACTCTCTTTACAAAACAATTTATGTGAGGTATCTAAGATAACTTGCATGTATTATGATGAAATTAATCATCATATTTAATAAAAATATTTTTAAAATTTTAATAAACAAAAATATAATTTTAAAATTTTAATTAAAACAAAAATAAAATATTTTTATGAACCGGTCGGTTCTTTCCAACCCGGATCGGTTCAACGGTTCAACCGGTTCAACCGTGAACCGGTTGAACCGGTCCGGTCCGGTTTTCAAAACAGTGGTTGTAATTTGTAAATGACTTTCCCCTAAAAGTTCTTAAAATAGGCTTCTTAATTGCATTTATAGAGTTTTTAGCATCACAAAAAGTAAAATATGCATTCTAATTTATTAAACATGTGATCTAAAATGTGTATCTAGCTAACTATATTAAATTCTACATACCCTGAGTTCATGTAGTGCATGGCATTTGATATATCATCAAAAAATTATCTTGATCGGCCACGAATCTCGAGGCAAAATCAGGCTGGAAATTTCAAAAATTAAATTCGAGATCACCTGAACTCCGATTTCAGCAAACTTACCGTCAAGCTGAGCGTCTCGGAAATAAGAACCCAACGACACCAAATTTGACTAAATCCGAACCCAAATGAGCCCAAATCAAGGACCCGAAGCGCTATTGGAAGCTTCATACCACTGTTTGAATTACCAAACGGTTTCCAAATATGATGAGCTTATAGTTGAATCGAGCGGCTCGACGAGACGAATCCAATGAGCCCAAGATCACTGAATTCTAAAATAATTAAGGCCTACAAATGCCTGACGAACGGCCCATGATCAAGGGATTCAATATCGGGTGTCCATCCAACCACTCCCCATTTATCCTTGATCTCTCACCTATTTACGGGCCATGCCACTCTAGAAATTTATAACTAGACCCCTTATTTCTCTTGAAAAGGGACCAAGCAAGAAGAGAATAGAAGGAAAAGAAAAGGAGAGGAAGGAAGAAGCTCCTACTCGACCACCGCCGGAGTCTCGCCAGACCACCGCCGGAGCTTCGCCGAACCACCACATGAAGCCCTCGTCTTCGTCGGACCACCACCTGAGGCCATCGCCTTCGCATGACCACCATTTGAGGCCCTCACCTTCGCTGGAACACCACCTTAGGCCCTCACCTTCGTTGGACCACCACCTGAGGCCCTAACCTTCTCGGGACCACCACCGGAGGCCCTCGCCTTCGCTGGACCACCGCCGGAGGCCCTCACCTTCGCCAGACCACCGCCAGAGGCCTTCACCTTCGCCAGATCTCCACCTGAGGCTCTCACCTTTGCCGGACCACCGCCAAAGGCCTTCACCTTCACCAGACCACCACCTGAGGCCCTCGCCTTCTCCAGATCATCACCTAAGGCCCAGAGTTCTACCAGACCATCATCTGAGGCCTGAAGTTCTGTCAAACCATCAACTGACACCTGGACTTCTATCATATAATTGTTACTTTTAATCTGATCGCCCTCGAAGGCGAGTTAGCCCATTGTAACCAACTCAAATTATAGTGGAATCATTTTCAACTGGGCTATGCGCCGTGATTTTTCTCTTTTCAAGGGTTTTCCACATTAAAAAAATATTGTGTTCTCTGTGTGTGAGCTGGATATCTGTGCAATGCTAAAACGTAGTATTCTAACTATATCGCCGCGTATATTCTAGCCCGCAACAGCATTAATGACCACGCTCGAACCACGATAGGCCATCGACTTACTAAAGTTGATTGTTGAATTGCACTGTCTTGATTGCATAAAAGAACCTGCTAAACAAACTACAAATCTACTGAGGAAGGCACCAATCAGCTAAAAAACTCAATTTATTGTGTAAGTCAGTGTCCTTCAAGAGTCGCCTTCTTAAGACGAGTTCATTTGTTGGCGAATTCCTCAAGCCGAGATGAAATAGATTTTAATTGGACCTAACTAGCTTGATTTGAACCAAATCGACTCGTCTTGAATCAATTTTATTTAAACTGAGCTTTAAATATTTAAATGTACACTTGTCAAATTTATATGTTCAGAGGATATATGGATGCTGATTTTTATTCAAAGTGAATTGAGAAGAATAAAAGAATTTAGCAGCTCAGTAAAAATTCATCTTTTTCAACGCGAATTTTATATAATTAATTTTTGTTAGATTCAACAATAATTTTTTAAAATAATTAATTTTTGGAGATGTTAAAATAGATTAATGGGTTGAGTTTAGGTTTGATTCAAAATTGACCTAACCAAAATCAGATCAATTCAAACCCGACTCATTTATTAAACGAGTCGAAAAGATAGACCAGATTTTGACATGCTAGCAATCAAATGGCTCGATAACCCATTTGGATTAAAGAATTTATAACTTTTTAACAATAGATTTTAGATGAAACAATAAAAATATGAAGATCATATCAACAAATAAAGGAATTTAAAGGGAAAAATATTAAACATTTTAAAATTGAGCTGATGTGTCAACATGAACCTGATCTATTGATAAATGGGTTAAAATTCTGGATTCGAATATGGCACGTTTATTAAACAGATCAACCAGAATTTGAATTTTTTTTGTTAGATCTGAGTTGAGCCAATTATTGATACTCCTAATTTTTTTTAAATATTTTTGATGTTGTATGAATTTAATTATAATTATTATAAATTAATTATTAATGAGCTCAAATGTTAGAGTAACAAGAATAACTAAATAAATAAACAACAACCGAATTAATTGACACCTAATGTCATGACTTCTCAATTTATTTTTTATTTGAGTAATTTTAATTATAATTGTTAAAAATATTGCCTTCACTATGAATCAGAAGGCCACGACAGGAGAAGGGAGACTTGCTCCCTTGTACGCCGCATTTCCTTTGACAAATAACCTCAAATAGTGGAGATCTTCAAGTTCCAACGACTGAGAAAGAAAAAAAAGTAGATTTTTTTTTACCTTTTTAAAATTCTGAAAACTTTTAGAGCCAATTTTAGAAAGGGAAATTTACATACATACCACTTTATAATATCTTATTTATGGGGCTGTTTGGTTGCCCGAATTAGGAGGGTAAAGTAAAACAATTACATGTATTTATTAAATTTAGTTGTTTGGTTAATTTTAAGCAGAACAAAAAGAAATCCTCCAAAGTATTAGGAGTGTATTAGGAGGCCTGTTTTATGCGAATTAGAAACCCGCTCAATATGAGTGGGTTATAAATTCATCCGAAGAAATGTTCGCATCGTCGTTGCTGTTCGGCTTCTTCGCAGGAGGTGTAAGATTGCACGAGAGGCTTCTTTGGCTCCTTCGTTCTTGTTCGACTTTGCTCCTTCGACGACGTCCCCTTTTCCTGGATCGGAAGTTGCGACATTTTGATCGGAAGGCAGGACGGGAGCTCGCTATCTCTGAAGGTAACTTTCTACCTTTCGCGCGTTCTTCGGGCAGATCCCGTCAATCCGCCAGAACGCAAGAAGAACCGTGTGCGAGAAAGCTGACCTTCTTCTCGGGTCTCTTTCGCTGTAGCTTTCTGCCGTGAGAGCAGCCCTTATCTTCTTCTTCGCAAAAAGGAGTAAAGAAGTTGATAGATAGGTCGAGAGAGTGGGAAGAGCGAAAGAATGATCGGCTGAAGGAGGGGTGCTGGGTTCCGCCGCCCATTGGCTTCTTGGATCCACCGTTGCTGCTACATTTTTCAATGTAGGTTTACCGTCATAATGATTATGCCCGACCTCTGCTTACCTTTTTCTTTCCATTTCTCAAACCTTAACCCCTCGTTTTTTCTTGTATCCAAAACAGTAACCCTGTTTTTTGTTTTTTGGTGCATCTCAGGCAATATTTCTCTGGGACAAGGAGGCCATGCTCACGCTTGGGTTTGCCCAAGACCAGTGCTATCAGGTTGTTTATCTGCTTTTACTAGTTCTTTATGTGAAGTGTAGGAATTATTATATTCAAAGATGAATTGCTGAAATTATTTTTCTCCCGTAATTCTGACTGATGGTATGAATCTTTTGATGCTATGTTTAGAGCTCTAACCTTTAGTAGCTTGGGATCTATAAAGTATTATTACATACTTTGTTTTCACTTGTATGATTATTTTTTATGATTCATGCTAAATCTAATTAAAAAATTTGTTCTTTTTTTCTTTTTTAGGTGCTGGTGCAGTTGAATTTATTATATGTCATGCGGAGGTTGAGATTGTATTTGTTGAAGAGAAAAAGATTGGGGAGGTCTATACCAAATAGTTTCTTTGTGAATTGATTAGATATGGCTAATAACTACATAATTGGAGAGAACATACTATTTTCTTTTCTATTTTTCATATTGATATTTTTATGTCCTTAGATGTTACATTTTTGGATATTAATAAGTGAATTTTACAAGCTTATGAGGTTATTCATTTTCCCTTGATATATGAAAATTTTGATTTTAATTATCATAGCTTTTGAAGTGAAAATCACCACAACCTTGATTTTTTTAAATTGATTGAAGTAAATCTTAACTTAACTCGATTTAGGTTTAAATAAATTGAATTAAATAAAAAAATTATAACACCAAATAATATTAATTATTTTAAATATACTGCTTTTATAAATATACTTATTTTAATGCCAAAATAAATTATTAAAAAAAATGCTTTTACTTTACTCTGAATATACCTAACCAAATAAGGGAAATAATTATCCTGTGTTTATTTTGCAGAGAACCAAACATGCTCAAAGTATTCAGAATGCATTACATTTACTTTACACTGCATTTACTTTACACTGCATTTCTTTTTCAGACAACCAAACAGCCCCTATATATCTAACACCTAAAACTTTAATATTACATGAATACCACACTATATTATTTTAATATCAAATATACCACTTACATTTCTTTTCTACCACTCATATATTTCATTTATACCACTCATATTTGGTATGAAAATGAACTATGAGTGGTATGTATGTAATATTAAAATTTTAGGTGTTAAATATGTAAATAGCATAGTATTAAGTGGTATGTATGTAAATCTCCCTTTTAGAAAATATCTATTTTTTTTCTTTAATTAATTCCCAATTTTGAGTTATTTATTTATAATTTTAAAATTTAGTTGCTTCATGATAAAAATAAAAGGCACACGTGCTTATACCTTCGCACAACGGTTTTGTTTGGGATGACTTTTTTTACTGCTTCTTAAGACAACTTTATAGCATAAAAATTTTAACTTTCTATTAAAAAGCTGTTTAAAGAAGCAAGAAAAAAACTGTTCCAAATGAAGCATATATCTACAATGTCCCCACTTTACACACTGTTGCCCAAACAACAATTACATTATTTAGAATATGAATTATGAATGCTAGTATGGTGTTGCACTCAATTTTTATACTGGCATTCCTGACAGAAGGGGTCGAAGTAGTGTACACTGTAATTAGTAGTCTAGCGACACACTAATACTATTAACTAAGTGGAGGCTGGTGATGATCAGGTTATAACTTTTCTTTGAAGAGAAAGTTATAAGAAACACATTATTGTGTAGTATAGAAGATGTCACTTGAATCCACCAGGGATATTTGACCGCTTTGAAATTGAGAATCCACTAATGATGAACAATCTATCCAAGGTTATATGTTAGAGTATTACTCGATGATGTTAACATGTATAAAAGAAGTTGAGAGAAACTACTTAGAATTTATAACCTATCTGAGGTTGTATATCAGAGCACTACTCGATGATGTTAATTTACATAAAAGAGGTCGAGAGAATCCACCAAGGCTGTATGTTCTATCCAAGGTTATATGTCAGAGAACTGCTCGATGATGTTAACATATATGAAAGAGGTCGATAGATTCCACCAAGGATGTATGACCAATCCAAAGTTGTATGTCAGAGCATTGCTTATCGAGAGAATCTAACAAGGATACGATGTATGACCTATCTGAGATTGTATGTCAAAGCACTACTCGATGACGTTAACCTATGTGGAAGAGGTCAATTCGATCGACTCCCCCATATATCAATTTTTCCTTAACTAGAAGGGGGATAACCTCGCATGTCTCCTAAATTGAAAGTGAAGAATGATCTATCTTAAGACCGTTGTTGTCTTTTTGAGGTTGAGATTAAAATTTTGCATAAGGAGTAGAAGTCTAGTTAAGAACTTATGATTTATTGGAAGTATCCTTGCATTCACTGGAAAATTTCTGAAAATAATTTCTCTAGATATCATCTTGGATGTTGTAAGTATTGGATGAATCTTTTTGACCACTGATGTTGTCAAAGTTGCCCCCATTCCGCTTTTAATTTTCATAAAATTGATGCAGCAATAGTTGATGCCAAGACGTTGACATGAACTATCTTTTGAGGTTGGAGCAAAAATTGTCCCTTAGTTAGGAATCATGTTCCCATAGACATCACTAAACTGTTGCATCCTGGAACATCCACGATGGTAGAGAAACATAAAATTTAATGTGTTAACTTTTTACGATGATCTAGAACACAAGTAGATAAATGAGAGAAAGAAGTGTTCGTAAAAGACACCAGAATTTTTACGTGGAAACCCCTGAGAAGGGGGAAAATAATGGGGCATGGCCCAGTTTGAATGAATTTACTATTATTTACAGTTGATTACAGTAAAGTCCTTCCTTGAGAGGAAGGCCTTGGGTTGATATAGCAAATGTACATTATATTACATGGTGGAAATTTAAAGAATTAGTATTAAAAAAGTTAGTTTAGTCGGCATAACCATAGTCGGCGGGTGACGGATGTAAAAAAAAAAAACTATAGTATTATGATGGTGATCAGAAGGACTGTTGTTTGACAAGGGAGGACGGAAGGACCGTAGTCGGCAGGAGACAGTGATCAGAAATACCGTTGTTTAGCGAGGGAAGTCAGAAGGATCATAGTCGGCGGGAGATAATTGTTATAAAGACCGTTATCTAACGATCGAGGTCAGAAGGACCATGGTAGGATACGAAGGTCGAAAGGACCATATTCGATAGGTGATAGAGGTCGAAAGACCGTTATCTAGCGATGGGGGTTGAAAGGACCATAATATGTGACAGAGGATAGAATGACTATAGTTAACAAGAGATAGGGGTCGGAAAGACTATTATCTAGCGAGTAAAGTCGAAAGTATCATAGAAGGAGACGAAGGTTGGAAGGACCATAGTCGACAAGAGATAGGGCTCAAGAAGACTGTTATTTGGTGATGGAGGTGTAAAGGACTGTAGTAGGGTGACAGATGTCAAAAGGACCGTAGTCGACAGGAGACATGGGTCAGAAAGATTGTTATCTGACGATGGAGTTCGGAAGGACTATAGTAGGCGACGAAGGTCGAAAGGACCGTAGTCGACAGGAGACAGAGGTCAAAAAGATCATAGTGGTAAGGCGGTGGTCTGGCGAAAGTTCGGGCATTATTTGGTGCACCTTCTGATAGAACTTTGACTTCTATCGGTGGTCCGATGAAAGTTCGAGCCTCAGTAAGTGGTCCGGCGGTGGTTTGGCAAAACTCCGGTGTCGGGTGGTGGTCCGGTAGAACTCCGACGTTGGGCAGTGGTTCGACGGATGTTTGGTGTCAAGCAGTGGTCCTGACGGAAATCAAGCGTCAAGCGGTGGTTTGGCGGAAGTTCGACTTCAGGCGGTGGTCCTGATGGAAGTCAGGTGGTGGTTTGACGGAACTCCTGCATTAGGTGGTGGTTTGGCAGAGCTCCGACGTCGGGCGGTGGTTCTACTAGAAACTTATGATTATTGATACATCACGCAAAAATTAGCTTGATCGGGCACGAATCTCGAGGCAAAAGCTAGTTGAAAACTTCAAAAATTAATTTTGGGAGCACCCAAACTCCGATTTCAGCGAGCTTACAGTCAAACTGAGCATCTCGGAAATACGAACCCAACGACACCAAGATCGACCCAATCCGAGCCCAAATGAGTCCGAATCAAGGGTTCATAGCGCAGTTGGAAGGTTCAAACCGCAATTTGAGTTACCAAACGGTCTCCGATTTTGACAAGCTTATACTCGAATCGAACGAATCGACGAGACGAATCCAACGAGCCCAAGATCATCGAATTCCGACATTATTAAGGCCTTCAAATGTCCAACGAACGGTGCATGATCAAAGGATTCAATATCGGCCGTCCATTCAAACACTCCCTGTTCGCCCTTGATCTCACGCTTATTTACGGGCTATGCCACTCCAGAAAAACTATAAATAGAGCCCTCATTCTACACCAAAGGGACTCAAGTGAAGAGAGAGAAGAAGAAGAGAAGGAGAAGGAGAAAGGGGAATAGGAGATTCCTCACCTCCTCGACCACATCCGCCGGAGCTCTTCCTGCCGCCTGAAGACGCCGGAACTCTACCGGATTTTCAGGAAACGTCAGGAATTCGCAGAATTTTGTAAATTTCGTGGAAGGAACAAATTGTACTTGGATTATCCTAACTTGTGGGACGAAATCCGCCATTTGTAATTTACGAAAACACTAGTGGAATTTTTCAACTGGGCGAGGCCCCATGGTTTTTTCCCTTTTTGGGTTTTCCACGTAAAAACTATTGGTGTTCACTTTATCTTTCTGTTTGTGTGTGAAATACTCGTGCAACGCTAGGATTCGAATTTACAAACTCTACCGCCGCGTATATTCTCGCACGCAACAATTATAAATTTTATAGATATATCAATTAGAAAAAAATTAAAACATTTTATAATAAATTCTATCTACACAACCATAATAATCATTTTCTAAAGTTTTTTAAATCATAAAATTATCAAAAATATTTCATTAATATTAAGATTACAAATTTTATTATAATTACAAATCAAAGAAAGGTAATATAATGATGTGAAGACAGGCGTGATGTCTGTTGGATTTATATTGAGATTAATTAATCATTTCTTTCTATCATAAGTAGCCCTAATCCCAAATAAATTTAATGAATATAAATATGTATCAATATCTTATTTTATTTCATTTATAATAATATATGACGAAAAAAAAAAAAAAAACTGCAACCACTTCTCTATCATAAGACTTAAACAAAATCTACAATACCAACCAAGCTCAAGTTAAATCCTATATGCTCTTAGGCTTCGTTTGGGACGGTTTTTTTATTGCTTTCTAAAACGGAGTTTTAATACAAATTTTTTTTTTTTTTTTTTTTTTTACTAAAACTCCGTTTTAGAAAACAATAAAAAAACTGTCCCAAACGAAACCTTAATGTCATATGATATTGAAATATGCTTCGATACAGCAATCAAATTATAGTATCTCAGTGATTGAGCGCAAGCACTGTCTCCCATCGGCTCCAATTCGATTCCTAAATATCCCAAAAAAAAAAAATGTAGAATCTCATCAAACTATTCTCAATACTTAGCTTTTTTTTTGCTGCTAAGCATTATCGCCAGTATCAGTGCATCACCCCCGGAATGAGAGGAATATTAGTACCTCAACAATGTCAGTCACTCTCATCGAATCACATTTATTGACAGTTCTCTCCATCTAAAACAATACAGTTACTGAGTACAAGTTCAAAAGTAATAAATTAATATATATATCTCTTGATTAGACAAAAAATAGATGATAAGATCAATTAAAAATATTACTCTTATCAGGCCAAATTTGGACGTAACTTTCAGACACTCCTCGTGCGCTTAATTTTTGGATTTATTGCAGGTTTCAATAGTGTTTGCATAACCATTTGATAATCTTACTCAACCTCTTTTGAGATCTTACATTAAGGATATGAACTGGAATTTCCCTGTTTATGCTCCCATGCAACTGTGTAATTTGGCTGTGATTCTTAGTTGGAGGGCTGAAAACCGCTGATGCCTTGCTCATTAGGAATATTTATATTCCAGGCACCTGTAGCTTATGTCACTCATATCCTGAAACTGTTAACCACATGTTTTTTGAATGCTTGTTCTCTTTATCCATTATGGTTGATCTTATTTTGGACATGAGAGAATTTCTTCTAAGATCCTCGGCACTGCAACTCTTACATTGGCTGGATTGTCGTTTCTCTGGGAGAGTCAAAAAGCTCTACTTGTTGATAGTTAGTTGCACCATTTATCAAATTTGGAAAGAAATGAATAATAGGAGATTTGGAGCTGTGATTCTTAGCAGCTCTTCTTTGCTGATCAACATTAAAAGAGTGGTATATGGAAGAGTATTAAAGTGGAAGAACTCGATCAATTTGCTGGAAAAAATATGAAGCTGTATTAGAATAAATATAAAATAAGTTAATTAATCAAGAATGTTCTGTAGCCGTTACATTGTAATTAGGCGTTTGTACTTTCTATAAATACTCATGTTCTGTATCCTGTAGAAAATAATAAAGAAATACTTTTCTCTTTTCATTACTTTCTCTGAGCTTCTCTCTTCTTCAAAGATGTATTAGTTTCTACAAGCTGGCTTATCTCTTTGCCTGGAACACTGACCCTTTAAATCTGCTGCTGGTTTGATTTGCCAGGACAATGATGAAGCTCCAAATGTTGGTAATGAATGCCTAATCGCTTGGATGGCCATTGGGCAACCAGGATTAGGGCTGCTTAGTGATTGTTATGTTAATCTGAGTCCTGGTATTATGTATTGGAGCCCTGTTTTTTGAGGTTTGTTGTGCCTCAATTTTGATTTCTACAACTCTTTTGGCTCTTTTTTTTTTTTTTTATTGCTCATTTGAGCTTTGTCCTTTTTTTCCTGGGCCTTTTGTTTCAATTTATATATGTAATCTTTTTGGTATTAATATACGAGTTATGCCCAAAATTTTTCCAAAAAAAAAAAAAAAAAATCTTCACTTCAGGATATCGTCGCAGGCAAAGTATAGTACCAAGCAAAAATGGAAAATCCAACGCTGAGTCCAATCATTATCTGATGTGATTTGATGAGAGAATTTGTGCATTTCCACTACTTGATTGAATGACTGACTGGCTGATTGATTGATTGGGCTTATACGACTATCTATCTGCATCGGCATTTTGTATGGACAATTTTAGTTTATTTTGACAATGCGGTGATGCTTTGGCATCAAAGAGAGGAATGATGATGTGAGGCATGTTTTGTGAGAGGACGCGAATCTAAGTTTGAGGAATGCTTATTTTAGGTATGATGGCTGATATTTTATCTTATTGTATAATTATTGATTAAATTGGTTTTATGAGTTCCTAATTAGTTTTTTTGATTGGTAATATAAAATTTAGCACTTGTTAATGAAGATGATATTTTTCCATAAATTGCTCTCTATCGATAATTAATTTCTTCACGTTTGCGTCGACATCTGATATTGGAATTTGTCATCATCTCTATTAAGACGAATTTCTCCCGTCGTTGCGACATGTCAAATGGTTGATTGAAAGAAAAAGCAACTCATGGAAGACTTGTTTACTAATAAGTTAGCCTACATATTTCTTTTTATTATTATTATTGTTATGATAAAAAAAAAACTAACCAAGCGAATAAATATAGGGACAACTCATGTCTTTTTTAAATAGACTAAGAATAATCGAATAGACATTTGAACTATATAGATTGACAACATTGAATATTCGGAGTTACCACCGGTGGACAGCTGTTGATCACCCTAATTTGTTTGGAATAGAGTATATATATATATATATATATATATATATATATATATATATATATATATATATATATATATATATATATATATATATATATATATATATAATGCATTCTTATTTCGTCTGAAGGATGACTTATTTGTAAAACATATGGTGAAAGTCGAACCAATTGTTCTTGCCTCCATGCTTCAAAGTGAATTACTAAGTAAATTCCATGTAATATGGATAAGCTAACTAATTCCCAAAAGGGTTTCAACTTGAAAGCACATCCTATGTAGGCAAGTGATCATCAATTGCCTAAAATAATGCTACCCTCATTTTGAAGTTTTGTTTAGTGGATATATCATATATACTTACTCCTTTACAAAATAAACTTAAATCATTGATTAAAGGTTTCAAGAATTCATCTATATTTGCTTCTGGATTATGTGGCCCTGTAATGATTAGTGTTAAAAACATATATGATGTAATCATACACAACTTTAGAGGAAGATTATAAGGGGTGTGTATTACATGCCAATATGAGTAAGGTGAAGTTAAATGGCTAAATGGAGTAAAATTATCTGTTTATAAACCTAATCTTACTTTTTTTATTATACGGTGAAGGTAGGATACATAATATTAAAGTGTTTTCAGGCCCTGCTTCTAATGGATGTATTTGTTATATTATCTCATATGTGCAACAGAGCTCATAGATGCATATAAGCATTCTAATCTAGGAATTATGTATAAGTAAAATATCCTATTAACGGGTATATCATTCTACTTTCTTTTCATTCCAAACTCTAGTTTAAATCTTGGTGCATTACAATGGAGGCATGCAATCTCTGATATATTATCTTTATAGTATAAAATGCATCTATTAACATAATAATCTATTTTTGTATATATCAAACCAAATTTGAAAACCAACTTTTTAATCTGATATAAATCTGTATGAATTATGTTATTTACTGAATTGGTCTCCTTAAGTAGTCCAATGAAGTTATTAAAACATTCATAGGACAAATTGAATTCTTTCTTGATGCTTAACATCTGCACATTAATTAATAACTCTGAATGAACAATACAATCCTTCCAAACTAGTTGCTGAGCAATATGCAGCAAATCATAGAAGTTTTGTGCCTCCTTAGTTAGTAACTTTTTGTATATTATTCAAATTGTGTCTCAATTGCATCATAAATTAAGTTCATCTAATGTCCAAATATTTTATTCTTCAGTTATATTAAAACTTATGAATGGGCCGCATTGAGAATCGAAATGTGGCTTGACTCACCATGAGAAGTCCAATATCAATATTCAGGCATGAATCCTCTATGATATAAATCAATAATTACCTCATATGATTTGAGGTGGACTTAATTTTATGTTTAGAAAAAGAACAACGAAACCTTCCATCCGAGAGAAAGCTAGACAATTGACAAGCTGTGTGGTTGAAAAAATTCACCCAATTAACG
This sequence comes from Dendrobium officinale, assembly GCA_019514585.1. Taxonomy (NCBI): domain Eukaryota; kingdom Viridiplantae; phylum Streptophyta; class Magnoliopsida; order Asparagales; family Orchidaceae; genus Dendrobium; species Dendrobium officinale. The sequence goes on along the minus strand of CM033682.1, from coordinate 7,899,597 downwards.
AACTCATATGTTAACGTCTTTCATCCTTGCATTAAATAGTTATACACAACGTTTTTAAAACCGGACCGGACTGGCCGGTTCAACCGGTTGAACCGGCACCCGGCCGGCCGACCGGTTCGGTTGTCTGGCGAAATCGGATTATCATCGGACCGGATTTGAACCGGTCTGACCGGCGGTTGGACCGCGAACCCGGCGAACCGGAACCGGGAGCGAACCGGCCATCTCTGATTTCCACCGTCTGATTGAATCATACGGTTTAATCTTTAAAAGTTAAAAGTTAAAACTTAAAACAGTAAAACATTTACCTAAACCTAAATTCATTTTCTACTCCCGTAACTCCCGAAGCCACCCCCGTCTCCGATTTTTCCTTCGTCTGATCGCTGCAGCTCCTCCTTCATCCGTTCGTCGCCGGTCGCCGGTCGCCGGTCGCTGCAGCTCCTCCTTCGTCGTTCGTCGTTGCAGCTCCTTCGTCCGTGCTTGGATCGTTGACGAACTGGCCAACCCGGTTAATCGACGCTGCAACTCCTCGATCGTCGCTGGTCGTCGGTGCTTGAAACATTGTTAGGTGAGGAGATTGTATATGCTAAGCTTGTGTTTTACACATAGAGTTCACCTTTCAGGCTAATATTGATCCATTGTTGTTTAATACTACCAATGGATCAACAAAACAATCAATCTGCACATTCAACTCAAAGCGTTCGTGAGAAAGTAGATATCGCTTGGAACCATTTTGCTGAGTGTAAAACCACTGACGGTAAGAAGCAATATAAATGTCTTCATTGTGGAATAATTTATAAGGGAGGAGGCATTCATAGGATGAAGCAACATCTAGCGGGGATTAAAGGGAACATTGCTTATTGTAAGAAGGTGTCACATGACATACGATATCAGATGCAACAAAATTTAAATGAGATATCAAAGAAAAAACAACAAGCACAACAAGACTTGTCGCAGATTGATGATTTACTTGGTGAAGATTTTGGTAAGCCCATTGCATCAACATTAGCAAAAGAAATGCAACCAGATAAGATGACAAAATTTTGAGATTTCTGGATCCTTGATGATGAACCAACTCCAGAATTGCATTTAGAAGACTTGGAGTCAGAAATTTACAAAGATGATGCAATTCCTATAAATATAGAACCAAACTTAACATCATCTACACCAATCCCAAGTAAGATTGTTGATTAATTTATATCATTTGAGTATAATATTAAATATAGACTTATTATTTCATATTAATAATTTGCAGATGAAGACAACTTAGCTAATATATGTGATGAAGATGACATACCTTGTGAGGATGCAGAAGTATTTGGGATGCAAGATTTTGGTGAAGAAGAGTTTGAGAATCCATCATTCGATCACACAAATTTAGTGGATGATTATTAAATTCACTATGAGTGTTTTGAGTTTTTTATATGTAAACTGATATAAACTGATTACTTTTTTGTCTCTATGGTATTAAGTTAAAACTTTTTATATTTATGAATTTTGAGTTTGTCTTATCAATAAAGTGCTATAATTTTGCTAAAAGTTCGTCACTGCAGCTCCTTGTCACTGCAGCTCCTTGTTGGGAGTTTCGTTTGATTTTAGATGTTTTTTTTTTTAATTTTCTTGTTAACCATAGCTAATTCCACTTCACAGTTTGATAAAGGATTCTTAGGCGGCTTGCTCAGAACCGTGAAGCTGCCAGAAAAACAGATTAAGGAAAAAAACAAAAAAGGTAACAGTGAACATGGTCATTACTTCATTTGCAATATTTCTTAACTGTTTATGCTCAATAATTTTGTAAACTCAGTGCTATTGAAGTTCATCAATTTTACTACATTTTTTTCTCTTATCACACCAATAACATGTACCTTGAAACATGTATAATGGAATAATGGATATTGCTGTTATTGGGATATTTTTCTTGAAGGTGGTTTGACAGATTGAGAGGTGGAAATTTTTCAATGATCAGTTGCAAAGGGGATTCAAACATCGTTACAGTTGTGCTCAATAAAAGGTATGTTGTTTACTTGTTTGCTTATGTTTTATAAACTTCGTTGATGCCATATTTATATTATTTGATTAGTTTGACATAGAAATGAAATACATAAGAGGAAATTTTGTCATTTATTTCATAATTTTTAATATTATTATTATTTATTACGTCATCCGATTCGACCCCGGTTCGACCCCGGTTCGACCCTGGTTCAACCGGTCGAACCGGTCAAACCATGAACCTCTCCTTCTTCCGGTCCGTTGTCCGGTCCGGTTTTCAAAACCTTGGTTATACATCCAATTTCTCTAATTTTTTATATTCATAATATGAAGAATTTATCCTATACATGCATAATATTTTATCCTACACATGCATAAAATTCATAATGAGCAAATCGACCTAGAGTGCACATGGATATAGTTCGAAATGATTTGCATTATCTCTTTGACGTGAGAAAATATTTTCAATAGGCACTATTGATATTGAAGATAATTCAACAATAAAATCAACTAGGACTTGTGCTTTAGTTGTAACTCAACATAGTTCTTGCCAATATATAGTGCAATGACACATCCTATAGAGCGGAGCTTCGATATTATCATTTGTATTGAAGTTTCTTTAATTGCTTCATATTGGATCTATGATTTTTATACTCTTAAAAATCTTTTCATTAGCTAAAAGATGAATGCATAATAAAATAAAATATAGAGTAAGAGGAATGATGGTTGGCTAAATGATTAGGATTTTATTTTAGCACGTATGCGAAGATAATTTTTTTAGACATTTCACCCTCCAAGACATAGGATATAATTTTCCTATCTTAAAATTAAATAAACGTCTTCCTTGAATAATGTTTTAACTGATGAAATAGAATGATTGACAAACTCTTATGTAAATTAATTAAAATTTTTAAAATTTTTTCTTTGATGATATAAAATAACTTAAATAATTTTTTATTACAAAATCACCGTTTTCAGGAAGTTTTTTATGCTAGCAAGTTTTTTTATAGCAACAAAAAAATTTTTTTTTTTTTTTTCATAACAAATTTACAATCATCTTTATAAAAAACTTCACCCCACAAACTAACATTTAAATAATTTTAAAAATAAATTTAAAACTCATGACATTCAACTTCACTCCAAATTAATCAGAGTTAAATTTGAAATCATCAATTTGAAGTTGAAAGTCTCCCGATTGAATTGGTCTTATTACTCAATAGCAGTACTCCTACTCTCCATTTTTCTTTTATATTACTGATCAATGAGCAACACCTTCTCTTTCTTTCTTTTATCATCACTAATATTAGTAAGTAACGTACTATATAAAAAATTTATCAGAGTCTTAACTCTTAAGAGCCCATTTGGCAGTTTTGGAACTCATGAAATCACCAATATTTAGACCTTTCAATCCACCCTCAATTGCCTCATGGCATTGCCAATAAGCCTTCTTGGCCAGCACGTTGCTTTCATGTCTTTTCAGAAAAAAGACAAGTTAAAAAATCGGATCAAAGGATGATTAAAATTGAGACTATATTATTTTATTCTAAGTAAAGAGTTGAAGAGGGTCAATCATTATTAATATTTTTATATAAATCCATTGTTTAACTATTCAATATGAGACTCCATTTAATATCCGAATTATTATATATATATATATATATATATATATATATATATATATATATATATATATATATATATATATATATATATATATATATATATATATATATATATATATATATATATATATATATATATATATATATATATATATATATATATATATATATATATATATATATATATATATATATATATATATATATATCCCTCATGTGAGAGCTTATCTCGAGAGAAACTATTAGCCTATAATCCTTGAGCCATTGCTCTCTGCTTCGGCAAATTATTGCGTACGGTCACCGGATTCGTCCGGACACCAATCCGGTGTCGTCACGTCACCAAAATACATCAGGACCCAGTGTATTTGAGTGACGTGGCGTCACCGGATTGGATGTCCGAATATCCGATAACCGGACGTAATAATTCGCCCTTTGCTTCAGCCATGACCAGCGACTTAGGAACGAAAACGAAAGTGGTAATGAATTGTGACATGTGAAGTGTGGCAAACTAACATGATGACACATGGAAACGAGAGATGTTATTTGTTATTTTTCTTTTCATATCTTGAGTGCAAGTATGCAAATAGGAATTTTTAGGTGTATATATGTAAATGAAAAAATTTTAAATGCTATATATGTAAATCCCTTCCCTTTTATATATAATATTATTTCAATTATTTGATGTAGAATAAACCTAATAGTATCACATGTTTTAACAATGACAACTATGGGTGTCAATATTTGACACGACACAAAAATTTGATCCGGAACCGACCCGATTTCAAAACGGGTCGGGTTCGGGTTGACCCGGCGGGTTGCCGGGTCAACCCAAAAACCCGTTTAATTAAAAAAAAAAAAAATGGATTCCTGCCTGCTGCCCGTTTCCCCCGCCTACACTGCCCGCTGCCCCCGCTCGCTTCCCGCTGCCCGCTCCCCGCGCTGCTGCCCCCCCCCGCGCCCGCGTCCGCTGCTCGCTCCCTGCCCCGCACCCGCTGCCCACTACGCCCGCGCTGCTGCCCTCGCTCGCGTCCGCTGCCTCGCGCTGCTGTCCCCTCCCTCGCCTGTCACGTCAACTCCCTCGCCCACCGTCCGCCCGCAGCCGTTCCAACGTTCCGGCGCCAGCAGAACCTAAAATCGGGTCGGGTCGGTCAACCCGGCAACCCGCAGGGTCGGGTCCGGGTTCGGATTTCCGACCTGTTTGTCTACCCGAGTCGGGTTAGGGTCGACCCGTTTAAACTCGGGTCATTTCCGGATCCGACCCAATCCCGACCCGTGACCTGAAATTGACACCCCTAATGACAACCATTAATCTCTGCTGAATCTTATCCATCCCCTAGAGTTTTCTCCGCAAAAACTTAAAAGTTGAACATAGAGGCAAATAATAATTGTTCACTCAAATTTTTTAAGATTTATTTGGGAAACTCTAACTATTTGTAAAGATATTACAAAACTGTTACGTGAAAATTCAATATTTTAAAAGCTATTATTTATCACTATTATATATTTTTTTCATTAAGAGAGCTATATGTTATTTTTTAGATAATTACTATAGTTTAGAGAATTTGAATATATAATTTTTTTTCATGTCTATTTTTTGAAAACAATCAACTAAACGGAACAATAATGATTTTCTTAAAATAAAAAACTCAAAAAAAAATTGTAATTTTTTGAAAACAATTAACTAAACGGAACAATAATGATTGTCTTAAAATAAAAAACTCAAAAAAAATTGTAATTTTTTGAAAACAATTGAACAATAATGATTTTCTTAAAATAAAAAACTCAAAAAAAATTGTAAAAAATGAACCCTAACTTTCCCTAATTCACATCAACTAAAGCTTCGTTTGGGACGGCTTTTTTATTGCTTTCTAAAACGGAGTTTTAGTACAAAAATAAAAAAATTTGTACTAAAACTCTGTTTTAGAAAACAATAAAAAAGCAGTCCCAAACGAACCCTAAGACTTCATTTGGGACGACTTTTTTATTGCTTTTTAAAGCAGCTTTTTAGAAAGCTATTTTAAAAAGCAGTAAGAAAACCGTCCCTTCCTTTGTGATAGCGCTTAATGCTTTTGAAAACAGTTTTTTAAAAAGTTGTTTTAGAAAATAATAAAAAAGTTGCATCAAGCAAAGCATAAATCTTTGCAATCAATTCATATGTGAAATTGCAAACGGCAAAAGTAATCAACTATGAAAACAACCTAAAAAATCTATCATCAGAAGTAATAAACTGTGAAATATAAAGTCCTATTTTTTTCAAAGGCAGTTATTAAAAAAAGAGATTTTTTTTTCTCTTTCTTACGCTGTAGAAGAAGCTGGCCCATAAAGTTTCTATGGACGCACGAACTGGCCCAACCCAATAGAAATATGGGCTATTTCCAAAGGACCTATTCTCTAGCAATTTTGTTTTGGTTTTAAAAAATATTAATTTGAATGAGTTATATTCCATTGTGTGTGTGTTTTTTTTAACTTGACCTGATCCGGATTCGACCCGAAAAATTCCGAGTTCGGGTCAACCCGTTTGTCATAGAGTCAGATTTGAGTTTTGTTTTTTGACCCATTTCTAAAATTGGATTATGTTCGAGTTAACTCGTAAACCCGTAATGGTACTTGTTTTAAGTCTATAAATCATTCATATAAGCTGTTTGCGACTGTGTATTTACAACCTTGAAATAACATGATCTTTTGCGTGATCCAAATTCTTAGTAACTGTGATTTGGAAAGATTTTGAGTCAGTTGGGTTTCAACAGTATGTAAGCCTTAACAAATTGGTATTATAAATAGTGGTTAGTTTTTAATTAAAATGAGAGTTTCAAAAGTCAAGATTGAGAGATTTGATAGAAAAACTAATTTTTCGTTTTCGTAAAAAACTGAAAGCTATTCTGATCCAAATGAAGGTAGCTAAGGCTTTGAAATGAGTAAGAAATTTACCCAGTTCTTTAGTTCTAGATGAGAAGACAAAAATCATGGAGTTAGCGTATAGTACGCTAGTGTTACACTTGAGTGACTAAGTACTTCATGAGGTCGATAAGAAAATTACTGTAGTTTGGGATCTAGTTGAAGTTGAAACAAATATATATATAACTGAGAAATTGCATAATTGAATCTACTACAAAGTCATACGCAATTGTTTCAATTTCAGCCAAATCGTAGCATTAGTCTTTCCTTATCAACCTCACGAAGTACCTTGTAGATCAAGTGTAACACAAGCATACTATATGCTAACTCTATGATGTCTACCTTCTCATATGGATCGAAAGAACTCGACAAATTTCTCCCTTCTTCCAACGGCTAATTAGCAACCGTCATTTGGACCAGAAAGGCTTTCATTTTTTTTTTCTCAGAATTGAGAATTTGATTTTTCCATCAAACCTCTCAATCTTAACCTTTGAAACTCACATTCTGTTTAAATCTCAACTACTGGCTCTGATACTAATTTGTTAAAACTTATAGACTGTTGAACACCCAATTTACTCAGGAACTTAATTTTCAAAACTTTTATTTGATGGTTTTAATTTGCAAATAAGAAATTGATATTTCAAGTTTAATTATTAAAACGAACCCACAAACCACCTAAATGAAGGATTTAGAGATTTCAAATCTGATTTGCATACAAAGAACAAATACACAAGCTAGTGAAATCAAGCTTAGGTAATTAAAGAATTATATTACTTATTTAATTACAAATATTAAAATCAGTAAGTTATTAATTAATTCATCAATTAATTAGAAACGTGTTTCCATTGAACTTTGCACAATAATATGATTAATATGTTCTTGCTTCTAACTAAAGATTTATTATCAAATATTAGTAAACAATATCATAATATTCACTTGCAAAATATACTAATTGAATGAAATTACAAGATAAATCAAAACTATACAATCTATTACAAGATTTATGCAAGTGACACAAAATCAGCCACCAAAGATAATGAACACAAGCATATATGTAATTAAACACATTTGTTCTTGCATCCACAGAGGGAAAGAGGGCTTATACCTTTCTTTAACTTGCACAAAGATTACAAATCTCTAACATTCTTTAGATTTAGGTTTATCTTTTAAAAAAATACAAATTTCATAAATAAGTAAGAATGGAGAGATATATATCAATTGACCAAGCCCTTTCAAAAACCAAGAATAGATTGCCTATTTGCTTCACCTTACTTCTAACTCAACTCCTACTTCAAGAATCGGTTGAACGACGATGCCCTAGCTTGTTGATTACTTTCAGAACGCTCCAAATGGAATAATGAGAACCATGATGATTACCTCTCATATCCTAGCTTGGATGCACGCACCTTCAACAAGCTCTACCGGAAATCACAAGGAGGAACAAAAAAGAAGTCTTTTTCTCCTCCCTGCTTGTTGCTCGAAGTCGCACGACCAGCTTCTTCGCTTTACTAGTTCGATAGTTTGTTTGCTCACTTTAAATTTCCAGTCGAAGGACCTAGCTGCTAATATAATTAGCAAAACAAAAACTAGAAAGAAGCTACTCCAAAGACTACGTATAAGACTACACAAGTGAGAATCAATGTTAGTAGTAAAAATAGGTATTTAAAACAATTTAGTATAGATTAATAAAACAAATTAACAACCAATATTTGATTTAATAATTAATTAGCAATTTAATTAACACTCCACTATTGCTTACATTGTGTAGTTTGATCCCAAATCTATATCATTATCATTTATGAAATAATTTACAATTGCTCACTCCTCTATAGAGGCTAAGTATTGATTTCTCATAGCCGCTCTACTTAGAACTATATTGCATGTATTCCCCCCCCCCCCCCCCCCCCCCCCCCCCCCCCATAACAGAGTGTTCATATTCCAACATCTCCCATTAGTCTATTGTGTTAATGCAGCAACCTATTCATGCTCCAATCCTATATTTTTTTTCACTCTTGAATGGAACATGTTGCAATAAATTACAATTCTATTTGAGGTCGAGTCTCACACAAAGCTATCATTAGAATACTGAAGGACCAAATTGTAAAATACCGAAAGCACTTTTTTGATATTTATGATTCATTTGGAACGGCTTTTTGATTGCTTCTTAAAGCAGATTTCTAGTATAAAAATTAAATTTTTGTACTAAAAATATGCTTTAAGAAGCAGTAAAAAAGCCATCCCAAACGAAGCCTTAGCAGCGATCTCCACAAATAGCTTTTTCAGATGTAGTCTTATTTTTTCTATAAGAATCGGGCGTGTGGCTCGCTGGTTGAGCGAAGCACTTCCTCTGTACGATGCTCATGTTCAAATTCCAAAAAAAGAGGTTTTACGTACATAACACCTAAAACTATTAAAATTACATATATGATACCTAAAGTATACAATTTATTTTTCTACCACCTAAATACTATTCATCTCCCCTAAAGTACCACTCTATAAACTCTCGTCAAAATCTCACCCCGACCTTCGTTTCCCGAACCCCACCCCGACTTTCATTTCACGAAACATCGCCGAAGATAGGGAAGGTGTTTCTAGGGAGGAGGAGGGAGAGGGTGAGTGTGATGGCTAGTATACCGATGGCTATTGTTGGCTTTGTCATTGTTATTCTGGACTGCCGGTACAAAATCACTTATCAACGGCGGTCGGTAAACCGCCGGTTCATATTGATGTCCGGCGGTTTACCGTCGGTTTAGGGACCGCTGCGATTACCGGCGGCTTAACGTAACAAAATCATCGGTTCGGCCGCCGTTAAAAGCCGACGGTCAGACCGCCGGCTACGCCGCCGGTAAAACCGGCGGTCCATGAACCGCTGGTTAGAACCGCCGGTAATGGGCATTTTTCCTGTAGTGTGGGAAGCAGACAATGTGTTGGTTCCATGGAAGGAAAGAGCTTGCAATTGAATGCAATCCTAATTCACATCTCCACAACTATCAGAGAAGCATCCTCATATGATAAGCTATCTCCTTCTATGTAGTTGTGAGACCTCGTTCCCTTATTGTTCCTCTCTGATTTGGATTTTTTCTCTCAGGATCGTCCAGGCCGATCGGCACTGTAGAAAATATCGGCCTGAGAATAGTTCTGGGAACCGTCCAGGACGATTTTTCTGGTCTGATCGTCCCGGGACGATTTGGCGATCGGCCGGGCCGATCAGACAAATGATTTAAAGAAAATCTGATCGTTTTGATGAGAGAGAAAATCATTTTAAATTAAAATATCTGATTTGAGGAGAGAGAAAGAGAAGGGAAAAAGAGGAAATCCTGGTTTTGGAGGCCGCGGAGCGCTTTTCGTCCGAAGCTGCTGTTGGGAAAAGTGAAGATCTCGCGGTAAGGACTCCGAACCCTATTTCTGTTTTCAATGATATTGAGTTTTGACCGAGTTATGATTTGTTTTGTGTTTTCGTAGTCGACTTTTCGACGTGATTTGGATTTGGCACAACTTTCAGCGCACAACTTTTGATATGTTATAGATATGATTATTGTACACGATTTGACTGTATTCTACGAAGATTTTACCGGTCGGAATTGATTCTACGCGATTTTAATTGAATAGAAAATTATCGGGACTTGATTTGATTTGATTTCTATAGGGCAATAGTCTTGTATTGATGTCATCGATATTCGTCTGTAATTTGGAAAGATTTGGAAATTATGCCTTTTTGCAGGATTTTTGTGTAAATTTGACCGACTGCCGTTACGCTGCCCAATTTTCGTATGATTTCCGAATTTTCTTGAATTGATAGATTGAATTGATATGTGCATGACTATTGATATGATTGTTTTAGATTGCTTTAATATTGATTTTTGCCTCGATTATCGATTGATTATTGGATTGCTTATTGAATTGACTATTGATACTGAAAGACAAGTGGGAACATGGTTGAACGTTGGTTGGAGATAGACTTGACCTGTACAGGATAGTGGGCCGACGAGCTTTCCTTTAAATCATAGATCATGGATCATGGATCATGGAGGGAGTTATAAGGAGTTTTATACGCCGACGGGCAAAAGAGTGACGACTCTTATTAATGGAGCCAACGTATAGACATCTACAACAGCAATACGGATTCTACAACAGCAACATAGCCAGCGTTTGTGCTTGTCTAGTAAGACCATTGAATGATATGCATTGATTTATTGATTTCTGATTGGATTTATCGAATTGATTTCTTATCGTACGGATTCATTGATTTCATTGATTGATCATTGAGCATTGATACTACTTGATTATTGATATTGATATGGACATGGACGGCATAGACTCATGGATACCATTGATTCTTCATCGATTTGACTTGCTGCTGCTATTGTTTTATCGTATTTCTTTAGAGATTGATTTTACCGACTTGATACTAGAGATTTGCTTTGATACGATAGATTGGTTCGATACAATTGATTTGACTGATCGACGGATTCTCTTTAGATTTCACGTACTGATTGATTGAGCTGGATTAATCGTTTTGCCTGCTGTTGCATTGACTATGGATTCCACGTTGCATAGACTCATTGACCATTGACTGATATTGATTTGATTGACTGACATGCATATTGATAGCATAGCCGTGCTTTAATTTCAGTTATAGGTATTAGGTGACCTGCTGGGCTTTGTAAAGCTCATTATATGTGGTTGATATTTTCAGGTCAGGGCAAGGGAGCAGAAGATAGGAATTGATCCAGATCTTCAGGTTTTTGTCTTTTGATTGATTTTGATTCTTTTGTGCTCAGGATAGATTTCAGAACTGGTGATTGTAGTGTAGTTCCTGAGTTTTGTACATGACTTTCGAGATATGAATCGACTTGTATATTGATGTTTTAAATTTCATAGATGCTTGATAGACTGCTTAATTGAAGGTTTTAGATAACTCTGGTAAATTGTTTGAAAAATGTGATTGACATTCTTTCCAAGTTAGATCTTGGGGCATCACAGTTGGTATCAGAGCAGTGTTATTGGAAGAATGGATTGTTACCAGAGTTGTAGAATTGAATTGAGCATTGGGTAGATTGGGTGGCTTTAAGAGCTTCATTGGCATACATCATTGCATGTGTGTATCATCTGTTCTGAATTGTGCAGGTGAAAAGCTATGGATCATCCAGCAGAATCCAGTGTACCGAATGAGCAACATAGCGCAGCCCCAGTACCTTCAGAGAGTATGATGCAGTTAGCTACTGCGATTGTACATGTAATGGGGGATGCTCAGAGCTAAATGAGTGGTAGCAAAGAGGAAGAAGTGGATAGACATATGCAGATGTTTCATAAGCTGAGGCCTCCGTTGTTTAAGGGAGGTGTGGGACCCCAGGCTGCTGAGGATTGGATCCTGAGGATAGAAAAGATTTTCGACAGCATGCAGTGTCCGGGGAATCGAAAAGTACCATTGGCTGTGTTCCTGTTTGAGGGTGAAGCGGAGAGATGGTGGATTGGACAGCAGAGAGAGAAATTCCAGGGGAAGACCAATGCTGAGATCACCTGGGATGAGTTCACTGCAGTGTTCAGGATGTGGTTTGTACCACCGTCAGCTCAGCGACAGATGCAGGAAGCTTTTATGAGATTGGAGCAAGGCCGCAAGTCAGTGATGCAGTACGAGGCCGAGTTTACTGCACTTGCGAGGTACGCTGCTCATCTGATTCCTACTCCCGAAGAAAAGTGCTATAGATTTCTGCAAGGATTGAACAGAGAGCTGAGGCATCCACTAGTACCCTTCCGGATACATGAGTTCTCTGAGCTAGTGGAGCGGGCCCGATTGATAGAGATTGATTTGGCGACACCGGTATCGAGGTACGAGGATACCAGGAGGAGGAGAGATGAGGTACGACGAGATAATTCTGGTAGAGACAGAGATAGAGAGAAGAAAAGCAGATACGATAGTTCGAGAGGATCTGCATCGGGATCTGTATCGCGATCTGCATCGATAGTATCGTCTGGTAGTTCTGGAGCATGTATTCACTGTGGTAGACGACATGCAGGTCAGTGTTACCTATTGACGGGGCAGTGTTTTTACTGTGGACAGCGAGGGCACAGAGCAATAAATTGTCCTCAGAAAGGAATGGGTGGAAGGACTGATTCTAGCACGGGTACAGGACAGCAGAGGACCGTTGGTTCGTGGACTTACAGTGAGAGATCAGGGAACCGGATGGATGATAGGGACGATAGAGCTGTCAGAGATCAGCGAGAGACAGTTGCGCCACGACCTCCTGCACTTCCTCCAGTAGTGCCACGTGTTTACAGTCTACAGCATCATGCAGATCAACAGCGACCAGAAAGTTCTACTGGTAAGATTGATTTGACTAACCGATTGATTGATTGACATTTGATCATGCATATTGATATGTGATTGATTGCATTGTGTGTTTGTTTGGATTTCGACGAGTTTTGATTTGGATTTGGATTTGGATCGATTTCGTTTTGCGTTGTTTTTGTCTCGCACCTGTAGGGAAATGTCGGGACGACATTTTTCTAAGGTGGGGAGATTGTGAGACCTCGTTCCCTTACTGTTCCTCTCTGATTTGGATTTTTTCTCTCAGGATCGTCCAGGACGATTTTAGATCGTCCAGGCCGATCGGCACTGTAGAAAATATCGTCCTGAGAATAGTTCTGGGAACCGTCCAGGACGATTTTTCTGGTCTGATCGTCCCGGGACGATTTGGCGATCGGCCGGGCCGATCAGACAAATGATTTAAAGAAAATCTGATCGTTTTGATGAGAGAGAAAATCATTTTAAATTAAAATATCTGATTTGAGGAGAGAGAAAGAGAAGGGAAAAAGAGGAAATCCTGATTTTGGAGGCCGCGGAGCGCTTTTCGTCCGACGCTGCTGTTGGGAAAAGTGAAGATCTCGCGGTAAGGACTCCGAATCCTATTTCTGTTTTCAAAGATATTGAGTTTTGACCGAGTTATGATTTGTTTTGTGTTTTCGTAGTCGACTTTTCGACGTGATTTGGATTTGGCACAACTTTCACCGCACAACTTTTGATATGTTATAGATATGATTATTGTACACGATTTGACTGTATTCTTCGAAGATTTTACCGGTCGGAATTGATTCTACGCGATTTTAATTGAATAGAAAATTATCGGGACTTGATTTGATTTGATTTCTATAGGGCAATAGTCTTGTATTGATGTCATCGATATTCGTCTGTAATTTGGAAAGATTTGGAAATTGTGCCTTTTTGCAGGATTTTTGTGTAAATTTGACCAACTGCCGTTACGCTGCCCGATTTTCGTATGATTTCCGAATTTTCTGGAATTGATAGATTGAATTGATATGTGCATGACTATTGATATGATTGTTTTAGATTGCTTTAATATTGATTTTTGCCTTGATTATCGATTGATTATTGGATTGCTTATTGAATTGACTATTGATACTGAAAGACAAGTGGGAACATGGTTGAACGTTGGTTGGAGATAGACTTGACCTGTACAGGATGGTTGGCCGACGGGCTTTCCTTTAAATCATAGATCATGGATCATGGATCATGGAGGGAGTTATAAGGAGTTTTATACGCCGACGGGCGGCCGACGGGCAAAAGAGTGACGACTCTTATTAATGGAGCCAACGTATAGACATATACAACAGCAATACGGATTCTACAACAGCAACATAGCCAGCGTTTGTGCTTGTCTAGTAAGACCATTGAATGATATGCATCGATTTATTGATTTCTGATTGGATTTATCGAATTGATTTCTTATCGTACGGATTCATTGATTTCATTGATTGATCATTGAGCATTGATACTACTTGATTATTGATATTGATATGGACATGGACGGCATAGACTCATGGATACCATTGATTCTTCATCGATTTGACTTGCTGCTGCTATTGTTTTATCGTATTTCTTTAGAGATTGATTTTACCGACTTGATACTAGAGATTTGCTTTGATACGATAGATTGGTTCGATACGATTGATTTGACTGATCGACAGATTCTCTTTAGATTTTACGTACTGATTGATTGAGCTGGATTAATCGTTTTGCCTGCTGTTGCATTGACTATGGATTCCACGTTGCATAGACTCATTGACCATTGACTGATATTGATTTGATTGACTGACATGCATATTGATAGCATAGCCGTGCTTTGATTTCAGTTATAGGTATTAGGTGACCTGCTGGGCTTTGTAAAGCTCATTATATGTGGTTGATATTTTCAGGTCAGGGCAAGGGAGCAGAAGATAGGAATTGATCCAGATCTTCAGGTTTTTGTCTTTTGATTGATTTTGATTCTTTTGTGCTCAGGATAGATTTCAGAACTGGTGATTGTAGTGTAGTTCCTGAGTTTTGTACATGACTTTCGAGATATGAATCGACTTGTATATTGATGTTTTAAATTTCATAGATGCTTGATAGACTGCTTAATTGAAGGTTTTAGATAACTCTGGTAAATTGTTTGGAAAATGTGATTGACATTCTTTCCAAGTTAGATCTTGGGGCATCACAGTAGTCCTTTTTAGTCGAAAGGCAGAGTATCCAAGCCCATCTTAACACTCCGACAATTTGTCTGCGCGCAAAACCCCAGATATGCCCAAATCTAGCATCTACTTATGCATAGTCCTTTCCGCCACCGCCGTTTCTGGCGTCGGCGCCGACACTTAGCTCCTCCGTGTAACTCCATTTTTCCATTCGATCAAAATGTTGAAATCAGCAAGGAGAATCCATCAACAATGCAGGGAAGAACATTAGCGGAGAAAATTGATGATGGATTACATTCGGAGATACCAGATTGAGAGGAGAGAATGAAGGTCATGGTGGGGTTTGACGGGAGTTGATGGAGTGGTATTTTAGGGGAGATGAATAGTATTTAGGTGGTAGAAAAGTAAATATTATATTTTGGATGTTAGATATGTAATTATAATAATTTTAGCTGTTATGTATGTAAAAAAAAAAAGGCAAGTTCAGGTAAAAAAAGGTCACGATTCTTCAACTGTGGAAATCTCTCTAACTAATTTACAAGAAACGAGTAGGAATGATCAGCAATTGTCTTATCTCCATTCTTGTCATGATCTGAGGTTAGACCAATGCTCATAGGAGATTCCAGGAAGATTAGATGTAGGAATTTTAAGTTTTAAATATCTAAATGATTTTGAAAATTATTTCTCATTTATTTATCTCTTTAACAATTATTAAGAGATGGCTGTCGACTCAGCAATTGTGATAGTTTGTTTCTAAATAAATTTCACGTATCCGTCTCATCTTGGTATGTTGGTTGGAAGTTTTGATCGGATTTGAGTCTCGCATAACTGCTATGTGTGTGAATTTGTATTAATTGACCTAGTTGTAAAAAAAAAAAAAAGATTCCATATAATAATTGTGTCTCATTTATTTAATAATCATTCATCACGATTATTAATCTTATCTCAACGATTTTGGGGATGACATTATCATTATTCTTATTTGTTCTTGTTGAGTGTTCTGTTAGATAGTTAAGTATTAAACTCCTTTTCTATTTGGGATTGCTGCATCTTTTTATAAAGGTGATTGTAAATCTGCTAGCTGTGGAGAAAATAATTTTTTAAAAGCTGCTATAGCATAATTTTTTTTTAAAACAGCGAAAAATTAGTGACTAAAAAGATATTGTATTTTTGTTCTGAAAAGCAAAGCACGAAGAAAATTGTCTCAAACAAAACCTCAATCATTGGAAATCTTTGAATGACTTCTATCCATATAATTATGAACTTTTATTACGTCCTCTGACCGGACGTAGCTCTACGTTCGGTGAGAGGATTGTTACTCGATTTTTGCTCGGTATTTGGTCGGTATTGCTAAATATTATTTGGTAATAACGAGGAATACCGCTCTGTGAAGATCAATACTGAGCAATACCGAGCAATACCTCCATTGCCCACCGACAACAGTCCTTTTGACTTACATCACCCACCGACTACAATCCTTCCAATCAAACAAACACATCAACAGTGACTCTTTGTATTACCACAGTATAATGTACTTCATATAATGTACATCAATCCAAGAACTTCCCTCTAAGGAAGGGTCTCATCTGTAATCGACTACGAATAATAGTGGATTCATTCAAACTGGGCTAGGCCTCGTGGTTTTCCCCCTTTTCAGGAGTTTTTCACGTAAAAATATTGGTGTTTCTCATAAATGCTACACACTCTCTCTTATCTGAATTCGTGCCGGATTTTCGTACAAAACTAAGACATTAAATTTTATATTTCTCTCTACCGCCATGAATTTCGAGGACGCAACAGTTATATATATAAATATAATTTCCTCTCAACATCCTACCTAAATATTCTTAAAGGACCACTGCAGTCAGCATGATGCTTTACTAAGTCGTCACCTCCAAGTCATCAGTAATTGCGCATTCTACTGACTAATTATTATGGCTATTATTTCTCATAATTATGTTGGTTTATTAAGACTAATCGTTCAAAAAAATGATGAGCTATATGGCTTTAATTCATAATTTTGTAAAAATAAATTTTTTCAAGATATAATCTTCTTCATTAACTAAAAAATGGCACGAATTGTTTCATAAATAAAAATTATTTTTAAAAAATTATAATCATCTAAAATTAATTGAACAATTTGAATTAATAATTACAATGTAATAAAATTAAAAAAAAATAAAGTTATAAAAAAATAGAAGGGGGTTTTATTGCATATCATCATATTTTTATATATTTAAATAATAAATATTTTTTCTTTTATATTTATTTATATATCATAATAGTGTTTAAATCACATTTAAAATATGCAAAAAAATTTATTCTATTTTGATTGAGTTAGTATTAATGACATTTTTGAGATAACTTAGATATTTGACAATTACATAACTAGATATAAAAATTTATATGTTAAATATGTAAATATACGAAACTTTTGCCGTATGTATGAAAATATTCAAAAAAAAAAAAAAGGTCATTTTTCTCTCTCTTCATCCTACTAAAAGAATCAAATAAAATTAAAAAAAAAAATCACATTTTTGTACAAATAATTTTAATGAGGTTATATAATAATTATATAATTTCAAATAATTTACTCCCAAATAAATCAAATGATTGAATCAGATTCCTATAATTTGAAATCACTTTCATAATATTGCAAACCTAAATTATTTAATGCAATAAGTTTGAGTTCATCTCACTTCACTTCAATGCATATATTTCATACAACTTTACTCTTACATCTTAGAGAATGGTCATAAGAGGACAAAGGGCATTGAGATCAAGTTATATAATCATGAACACTTTATCTCAAAGAATCATCACATTTAGTGCTCAAATTCATTGCAGATTACTTGAAAATAAAGTTAAAATCTTAGTGGATAGTAGAGGTGCCAATATTTGACACGACACGAAAACTCGACTCGAACCCGACCCGAAAAATCTGGGTTGGACCTGACCCGATTTCAAAACGGGTCGGGTTCGGGTTCCAGAAATCAACCCGTTTGAAAAACGGGTTGGGTTCGGGTTGACCCGACGGGTTGCCGGGTCAACCCGCGAACGCGCTTTCTCATGTCGCGATCCAGCGCGACCCGCGAACCCGCTTTCTCCTGTCGCCTGTCGCGACCCAGCGCGACCGCACGCGACCCCAACGACCCCGCTGTCCGCGACCCCAGCGCGACATCGCTGTCCGCGACCTTGCGACCCCGCGCGACCCCACTGTCCGCGACCCAGTTGCTGCCCGCGACCACTACGGCACACCCCGCTGCCCGCGTCGCCGCGCACTCACCCCGCGCAAAAGCTCCGCGCGATCCGCCCAGGGCGACAGTTCCCGTGTCGGGTTGGGTCAACCTGGCAACCCGCCGGGTCGGGTCCGGGTTTGCATTTCCGACCCGTTTACCTAACCGGGTCGGGTTAGGGTCAACCCGTTTGAACCCGGGTCAGTTCCGGGTCCCACCCGAACCCGACCCGTGACCCGAAATTGACACCCCTAGTGGATAGTGCTCATTTTGCCCCCAAAAAAATCATCACATATATTATACATTATAATTTAGATGAATGATAGATAAAATGCATGATATGTTGGTATGTGATCTTTACTTTCATAAGATAGATAATTTTTTTTAGAAAATTTTTGCCATGTGAGCACAAATAGATAGAATTTATAAAATGTAAGAGCTAGTCATAACTCAATAACTACCTACTAAACACCTGATAACCTCAACTCTTCTTCAATACCAAATACATTTATGTCACTCAAATTACCCTGTCACAATCTCACGCCAACATAATCAAGAGGGTTTGTTTGTTACATTCAAAGATTTTTCATATTTCTATCATTATGTTGATGAAATGATGAGTCAAATTTCAAGAAGTGTTATTTTACTAAATATATAATGATGAATTTGACTACAAAAGATAACTTTGTTCAAAAAAATTCCAAACATAACGACATTTATATTATACAAAGATATCAATCAATATCTATTACCTTATCAAGGTTAACAAATATTTATCATATACATATAAATGATCTTGCTTACATGCAAGAACTAATCTTAGCAAACCTCTTGGAAATTTTGCTATCATCCCATGTAACATACTAAATAAAATAATAATGTTAAATTTTATTATTATTATTATTATTATTATTATTATTATTTTGAGAACGGAATATTTATCTGTTGTCACTCCCGAAATGACGTTTGGTGGCGTGTTTAATCATTGACTGGCCTAGAAGAGGCACCCACCTCAGAAATGTTCTGACATGCACTTGATTGGGTATCACTTAAAAAACGTTGCCACTCGAGCGGAATCGAGCAGGATTTGGGGGATTCCCAATCGTACTCACCCATCAATCAAACTAAGCAATGGTGGGTAAATTTTATTTAAAAAAATATATTTTTTATCAATCTTTTCATCATTAAAATGATGGACCATAAGTACAAACATGATTGCAAAAGCTAGCCATGTGCTTGATCTATAAGCATTTTCTTTAAAAAATTCTTCCAATCAAATCAAAGTGAGAGCTACTTGGGAAATGACTTCGGCATTTGGGAAAGCTTCAGTCGTTTTGCTATCGGTCTTTTTATAATTTATTGCATTGAGGACAAATTTAACCATTAAAGCCATGGAAGAATCAATTATCTGTACATCACAAAGGTTTTGCTCTCTCCACTACCACTTTCGCATGCAATTTCCTATAAATCTCCTTGCCATTTCCCGTGGCTACATATGGTGTATATAAAGAAATTAAAGAAGAAGAAGCCGCCGATCGACCAGACTAATGGAAGAGGAAGGCAGAATAAAAATTCCTCCTTTCCGCTCGCCACCGCCGGCGAAAATAAGCCAGGCCACTGCTCTGCCGGCCATCGCGGCAGATGAGGAGGAGAAAAGAGAGAAGTTCTGCGAGCTGATAAATAACCTCAAAGCACTGAGTCATATTTGGAAGAGTGAAGCTCCAAGGAAGAGGAAGAAAAGCGAGAGCTTGCTCTGGAAGCCAACCTTCGAATGGGAGGACTTCGCCGGAGGGAGCGAGGGTTTGCACTTGAAGCCGAGGAATGAAGGAGATGGCCGGAAGAAGAGCCGGAAGACAGTGGAGGAGGGAGGAGGAGAGGAGAAAGTGTTTTTTTTTGATCTGAATCTTGGTTTGTGATTTGATTGCGTTGATATGATGATTGAACGATGCTTTGCAGCAGGAGAATTGATTGTTAAATTAATCTCCAGATCTGTAGATTTCAGGAAATGTATTAGTTGTGATCATAAGGTGTTGTAAGCAAAGTGGAATCCATTTCCCTTCCATCTATATCTTTTTTATGATCAAAATTATAGCTATGAGGTATTCAAACTTCATTTTTTATAGCTATATTAAATAGTTTCATCTGGCACAACAGTAAACTTTAAAGAATTTTTAATTAACTTCTCCATTCAAAGGAGGCCACCCTTAGGAAGGAAGTAGAAATTATTTCGTACGGAGATCGGACACAGAAACCATCTGGTTTGTCTCTATGAATAGTAAAAGCGCGGTATTGCGCTTTTACTGTTCACAGAGATAAAACATAACGATTTTTTGTGTCTAGTCTCCGCACGTAATAATTTCTATTAAGGTTGATATTTAAAATTATCATCATCATGCCAACTAGTGAAAGGTCCTCTCTACTTCATTAGGAAGGTTATTATTAGCCTCATATCTCATCTTGAATTTGTGAAAGCCATACATGATCACCTAAGGATAGGCTTCATCTAATCCATCTCAATCAAGAGAGGTTTCAATTCCCTTTATTTATTCTAGATAAACAAAGGAAGTAAAAAGGATTTTGACTATGAGTCTCCTACTAAAATTCATAAATAGTGTTCAAAGTAAACTACTTAGAGAATTCTAAATGATTTCTTGGAGCTTTACATAAAGTTTTAGATCTTCACTTGCAAAATAATAATATTGCCAATTTTCTTTGGTTAATGATGGATATGTAGTTCATTCTTGTTAATTGATGATAAATCCATCACTTAGTAAACATGAATAATGCCCACTAATAATGAATACACTACTTGATTGTTATAACTGGGATCTAAAATATAGTAGAAGTATAATCTTACACTTGACTCTTTTTGAATTGAACATATTGAGCTTTCCTAGTAGAAATGCTCTAAACTCTCTTTCAGTGGAATTTATGCTCATCATTATGGTTGCTATCATTTGATTATCCTGAAAGAAATATTTTACAAATCATTTGATTCCATCATGCTAGATTTGTTATTTTGAAGTCACTATAGAGCCATGAGTTATATAAACTTATGAGGTTGGCAGCCATAACTTGTGTTTAATAAATTGAGCTTATTCGTAATTACCAAAAGCATAATTTAGGTAATTGTAGTTCAACTTGACCCAAAAGCATGGCTAAACTAGTCGTAATGAGCCAAATGAAACTAATTCCACTCAAATTCCCCCATGTGGCTCTTGATTACCCAATATTTCACAGCATTTTTATATATATATATATATATATATATATATATATATATATATATATATATATATATATATATATATATATATATATATATATATTTCATAGCATTTGATCCTTAGCAACCCATTGATCTTCATTGAACCCTCAAATGATTTTGGATCAAGTTCCCATCATAAGATTTGTTTATTGATTGAGCCATGGATCCATGCTATTTAAAATCCTCTAATTTTATGATCACTATATAAACCCTCTTCATCACTCTAGACAAGTTAAGTTCCATCAATCGATCACAAGCCTTCTTCTCACTTCTAATCCTCTCTCTTAGTGAGCCATCTTCTAGTCATTCATGGTGGAGATCAGAAGACTTATACATGAGTCTCCAAGGATCACAGAAACTACAAACATTTTTGTCGTTCTCAAGCAAAGGTTTCCAAACAATACAACCAATCTATATATCTTGATTTTAGTTGAGACAACGAGCTCATACCCTAGCTCCTATTTGATGTGATGATCAGGATGCACACACACTAATCCTCTATGAAATTATTATTAATTGTGGCTAGAGCTCATCAAGATATATGATTTAGACCCTTCGGTAGCAAAATTCAATTATGACATTAGGGATAAACCACCTCAAAAATTTTGTGCTATAAGCCTAGCTATTATCATCTCTTAGAAAAAGAAGATAATCCTATGGTCCTTTGACTTAAGATAAATAGAATCAAAAGCTTATATCAAGGCATGCAAGCAATAAGCCATAAAATCTTAGTGTTTTTATATGGACAATTCATTAATAAAGTTAAAATGCACTATTTGATTAGTGATCAATGATCATAAACCCTCAATGTATTGAATCAATCTAGTCCATTCATGTGGAAATAACTTTCTACATATTCAAAAACCTAATAACAATACATAAATATCCAATGATTGGGCCTATCTTTTGAGACATGACCAATTATTTGAATACACTTTCTAATTGTAAGATCCCATGATGCTTCCAAGTTAATTACATTTGCTTTTTTTATTTTATTTTATTGTCTTAGAGCTCAATCAATCAGAGCTTAAGCATCCATAGTATTTTAGTATTATAAGTTATTTACCCATATTTAATATCTAAGAGAATCCATAATTGCATAAATTTCTTCTTTAAGACATCTGCACAATATTCCTTAAGGCAATATTTGCAAATCGTCAAGACTCGCTAGTCAATAACTTTGGATTTGTTTGGGATGGCTACAATATTTTATAAATTGGTTATGAAGTTGTTGTAGAGAAAATAATTTTACTACTATAGTTGCAGAAAATATATTTTACAACATAAATAAAAAAATATTGAGAAAACAGTAGCTAAGCAAAATAGTGGCTATTGTGTGAAAAACAAAGCAGCCATAAACACTATTAATAAATTAGACTTTGGAGACAATTTTTTTGACCTACTTCAACAGTTAAAATACCTGATAAATTTGTTGCAGCGGTTTACAAAGTGCATCAAATTTGCTATACTTTCAAGTGTAGGAAACGACTTTTCCAGCACTCCCTGAATCGTTGTGTTATATCTAGTTTTGATGACAGCATAATTAACAACAATTTTAACTCAACAAGCTAAGCACTTATCATAGATATTTGATAACAACCACAACAACAGAAGTAGGTGTAATAACCATATCCACTACAAATATATATCAACAACATGCAAATAAAAGATTGATTAGAACTTTTCCAAAATTGTAATACTTAGCGTAGTTAGGCAGCTTACAGAATTTTCATCTTTAGCTCACTCATCAATACTTCAAACAACAAAATAGAAAAATAAAGCATGTGTGTATATCTTAGAGTTAACAAAGAGATATATAGATAGATTCCTTATTTTGTGGGCAAAAAGCCTTCATGATATTCATTTTATTCTACACTCAAAATACTTCAAAAGTCAACTTGTATTTAAACTTATGCAACTTGTATTTTATTCCATACAATTTCTTGTCGTACATAATGATTTCTAAATTTGTTGGTCTTATTTTAAGCAAAATAATATAATATAAAATATATATATTCCACAACCTTCTAAACTTTATCCCACTCTTCTCTCTTAATAAACTTCTTCAGTGTTTGACAACATGTAAAACTCAAGTAGCATTTTTTATTTTCTCAGGAAAAAAAAAACATTTCTCTAGGTTATACTCAAACTCTCAAACAAGCATATGGATTCTCCCTTGAAAATCAAGATTCTCGTATCTAAAAAGTCATTTTTTTGCTGCTTTGTAAAACTATTTTTTATAAGAATTTTTCATACTAAAAAGTCATTTTAGAAAACAATAAAGAAGTTGTCACAAACGAAACGTAAGTCAAATAGTAAAATATTTAAGAATATGATGTGTATTGAAAACTTCAAATTGTTTATGACTTCTGAAGAGTGCACATGCATAGCATGTTAATTCCTTCCTTCAACTATGGACTTTTTATTTGGTCCGGTAACCTGATGTAGCTCTACATTCGGTGAGCAGTAAACAAGCGTTATGTGTTCTCACTATATACCGCGCCACCCGACAATCCGACCAGGAACGGACCCGGGAGTTTGCGTATTGCTCGGTATTGCTAGGGATTGGTCGATTTTGCTCGACAAAAATGAAAAATACCATTCTATGAAGACCAATACCGAGTTCTTTTAGGTATTACTCGGTATTGGTCTTCACAGAGCGGTATTTCTCGTTATTGTCAAGCAATACCTAGCAATACCGTACCGAGTAATACCTAGCAATACCGAGCAATACGTGAACATAGTAATCCCGGATTCCGGTGCGAGACGGGTCGTCGGGCCGCGCGGTAAAGAGTAAGAGCACGTGGCGACATATTATTTGCTACCGGACGTAGAGCTACATCAGGTCACTTGACCTAATAATTTTTGTGAACTATGAGGGCTGAGAAGATCATATAAAGCTTAAAAATGATGTTATTGATGGGCCGATTGGGCTCGGCCTTAGTTAAATTAATCTACTTTTACGCCTTCCAGTCCAATTAAATAATAGTTAGATTACTCCTAAGCAATACCATTAATTTAATACTCGTACGTAAGAATTATTTAAGAAATTCATTTATCATATTTTGTAATAATTAAAAAAAAGTACATATTTTTTAATATAAATAGTAAAATATAAATATTTAATATATTGTATGAGAGACACTCCTTTATATATTTTATTTTGAAAAAGAAAAAAAAATAATTTATATGTTTTTATTCAAAATTAAAATCGCCCGTAAGCTAAAAAAAATATCTGGTGAATGTTATAATTGCCCCATTAAAGCACAAAAAGTGATAAAATGACAAGAAGCCAGTGTAAAATATACAACAAAAAATAGGTTAAATGAAGAGAATATACTAGAAGCCTCCAGAATCATCTCCCAAGCTAAAGCCAAAGTAAATATATAATCTTTCCATCTAGCTAATCAAGAAATGGAACAAGTTTTAAAGCATATTTTCAATGATTAAGAATTTGTTAGAGGCCCTTGCAGCTTTTTGTAAAGGTTGTTATAAAATTTATATGTAGAAAGTCATTTTTTTTTAAAACTGTTGTAAAAAGCAACTTATTAATATAATTTTTTTTTAACTACCAAAAAATAATGGCAAAACAGAAATTAAGATTACGATCTGAAAAACAAAGTAACAAGAAAGCTATCCCAAACGAAAACTAAGGCTTCGTTTGGGATGATTTTCTTAGTGTTCTTAAAGCAACTTTTTGGTACAGATTTTTTATTTTTTTATACTAATAAGCTGTTTTAAAAAACATTAAGAAAGCCGTCCCAAACGAAGCCTAAGTAAAAATTCCATCTATAGCTAAAAAATTTGAAAAGCAGCCTTTAAAACATTAAGTTCGTTGAGTTTTATTACGAGCTAGAAAATTTACACTGATAAAGGGAGAGTTTTGTATTTTAACCTCATATGAAGATCCAATGCATATAGACAAAAGAGAAAAAAATCCCAAGGCTCATAACGTTTCACATTAAAAATCAAAGGAAAAAAAATCATGGAGTCTAACCCAATTGAAATAATCAACTATGTATTTGAAGTTACAGAAGCCGCTCTTCCCAACAAATAGAGTATAAAAGTATTATGAAGTTGAGAGCACTTACTTGGTCTCCTATAGTAGAGATTATGTAAGAAATATTTGAGGGATGATGATGAAATATGAATGGTGTGTTGATTTGTGTAGAATCTGAATGTGTCTATCAATCAGATTGTACTATTTCCTTGGACCTCAAGTTATTTTCTCATGCTCGTTGGTGGGTGCAGGGGTCCTCCTCCTGCCTAGGTTCAGGTGCTTTGCACATATATTTTTTTCCTACAACACATTGATGTTGTTTACCCGATTGCATCGGAACTACAGAGTTCGTTGTGATAAATGACAGAGAGTGGATCATCACAGTGCTCTAGATTCCACATCGCATAGTTGTGTACTATCGCAATACTGCATGTTTGAGCGTTGCAGCATCGTCAACGGATCAGGGTCAGATGTTTGAGCGCTGTAGTGCTCCAAACTGGCACCGCAGTATTGCAAGATAGACTAGACAGTTTTTCTTTCTCTTTTTTCTTAAGGGTGACGTCCATTGGTGTCACTTAATTGTTTTCTCTTTTGTTTCTTGTAAGGGAAGGATGTAAGAGAAGAGAAGGAGAGAGTGAGAGAAGAGAAATTTGTATTTATTTCTCCCAATTTTTATAGTAAATTTCTTTGTGGGAGTGGCTCCATGTTTTTTTATACCAATTTTGGGTTTTCCCAACATGATGTAACTGCCAAGTAACATTGGTCAAAGACCATGATAATTTGATGCAATAACCAGATGACATTGGACTATGATGGCCCAAAAATGTTCAATTGGATTTAAACTTTATTTTATACATAATATTGAAGGAGTGTAAAATATTATTGAAAAAAAAAAACTAGCAATTATAGTCCCTTCAAATATTATAATACTGCTGATATAAAATAATACGAAGTAAAATTTTTATAATCAAAATCAATTACATCCAAATTCATTCTACTTCATGTATTCTTCAAGATAGAAATCAACTAAAAAGCATTCTCAACTTTATATTATTATTATTATTATTATTATTATTATTATTATTATTATTATGCTTGATAAGTCACCAAAAATCAACTTGATCTACTAAGCCGTCGACAACCATCAGACTTCTATCTGACCATCATCAGACCATCGTCCGGTAGCCAGACTACCACATGGCCATCAACTGTCGCAAGACTCCCACCTGACTATTGCCTAATCACTGTTTGATCGTCAGACTTTCCCCGGACGCCTTCGGACTTTCGCTCGACCATTGTCAGACTTCCACGTAGCTGCCGACTACCGAACTCCCACTTGACCATTGTCGGATCACCACCTGATCGGCTAACTTATACAGAAGTCATTAGACTTTTGTTTGATCGTCGTCGGACTTCCGCCCAACTCTTCAAATTGTTGTAATCTTACATTCTCTAAGTCAAGGGACATATCAACATTCGTAATTCACTCAAATTTAGGGGAATATTTTCACCTCGGCAAGGCCCCGTTATTTTTCTTCTTCGAGTTTTTCACATTAAAATGACATGGTGTTTTACTAGTTTATCTCACTATCTCTTAAATCATAGGTGTCACAACCTAACCCGGCCACGACAGGTCCTTTCGTATTGAGCTGTGACAAGAAAATCCCAAGATCTAGTTTTGGAATTATTTTTTTTTCAAATTTTTTGTCGATATTTACTGAAATAAATAACGAACTATAGAGCTACTAAAACATATAAATATTAAAAAACTCATCATAAAGTTTCTTTTATTCATCAAAATAAATATATACACTACAGTATATATCTACATGTAAGAGCTACATAACTGAAAATTAAACTAATCATGACTGTACAAAAATCAAAATACCAAATTACCTATGACATCAGATCTGATCCTGAACAGCTAATCCACAACCTCTTTTTCCTTCCTAGATCCTAAAGACTAGAAGTAAAATTACAGTGAGCTACAACAGCTCAGCAAGTCATACATACCAATCTAAATTTTCAAACATTCTTTTATCAAATAATTTATTAAAGATTTAAAAGCAGTTAATTGCAGTTTAAATAAATCACTGAACTGAGACTCACAAAACTAGAAAAATATAATAAATGCATAGCAGCTATTCTATAATTTAGATAACATTACAAAACAAATGAATAAATTGAATTTCATATCACAAAATAGTTCAGATCATATTTTCCGGACCCACATAGAATCTCAAAAGATTCTGCTCCCTTATAACTCCCTTTTTATTTATGCTTATAATACCATAATATATCAGATATCTGTCTCAGACAAAATTTCAAATGATTCTGGTATCTTATAACTCCCATAAATTTTCTGACACATACAGAATCTCAAACGATTCTGATCCCTTATGACTCCCAACATATATAATTTAATCACATATACACATATATGATCACATTATAAAAATTAAAGAGTAATTGAGCATGTATCAAAATTCACAGTATTGTATAATGGCATATAACAGAAAATTCAACCAAACAAAAATGCACATTTTCATAAAATTATCAAATTGCCATGAATTGTGTAAAATAATGTTTTAAGATTTTTATTGTATTGCAACATTATTTTTCAACATCATGATAATTTTCTATTCAATAAAAAACCTCGTAAATTTCAAAACCTCAGGTGAAAAATTTTCATAAAATATTCAAAATGGGCATAATTGTAATCTCTATAACATACAAAAAGTTACGAGTTAAAATTTTACCGGTGCAAAGTTATCCCCGTTTTTCGCTAACAGATACAAAATTTTATTCGAAATATTCACCAAAACTTTCACATTTTTGAAAATTGAGATAGGCATTATGTGTCTTACCTCGAGACGAACAATTTTCCCAACTGCGTCGACGAACAAAAATAACTCAAAATCGTCCAAAATTAAACTTTCTATTTCTCTCTCTTTTCTTTTTCGCTCTAGCCCTCTCTATCCCGATTTTTTCTCCTCTGTTAAAGGCAGAAAACGAATTGCGAATTGCTTATATAACTCATTAGTTTATTAGGATATTTTAGATTTTTATAATTAAATAATATATAATAATATTAGTATAATTAATTTTCAATAGAAAATTCATATAAATTATTTTAAGGATTCCAAAAAATACAAAAAAAAAAATCATAAATTAATAAATTTTATTTAGAAAATTATAGTGAAATCGGTTTGGAAAACAGACACCTAACAGTCCCAAAACTCTCACTTGTATCCACATGTGTCGATTTCTTAAGAAATTTTGACAATGCTAAAAAATTATGAAAATATTAGGGAAGCTAAAACACGACATTATAAATATTCTGACGAAGAAGGTTTGTGATTTGGACTTCTCTATGTCAACAAAAAAAAAATCTTGAAAATTTAAAGGGTTTCACAAAATATTTGTGTGTTAGATATCCATGCATCACAAAGACGAAAAATTCACTCACTCTATCGCCGCAAATATTCTAGATCGCAACAATGCTAAAGAAATTAAATTATTTTTTTCAAAGAGCATAAATTTTAATTATATAGTTTAGTATTTATGCTCTTTATATAGTTTAGTATTGATACGGCATCGCAAAATCATCTTGATCGGGCACGAATCTCGAGGCAAAAACCTAGTTGGAAACTTCAAAAATTAATTTCGGGAGCATATGAACTCCGATTTCAGCGAGCTTACAGTCAAACTGAGCGTCTCGGAAATACAAACCCAACGACACCAAGATCAACCCAATCCGAGCCCAAATGAGTCCGAATCAAAGGTTCGAAGCGCTGTTGGGAGGTTCAAACCACAATTTGAGTTACCAAACAATCTCCGATTTTGACGAGCTTATACTCGAATCGAACGGCTCGACGAGACGAATCCAACGAGCCCAAGATCATCAAATTCCGAAATCATTAAGGCCTTCAAATGTCCAACGAACGGTGCATGATCGAAGGATTCGATATCGGCCGTCCATTCGGATCACTCCCAATTCGCCCTTGATCTCACGCCTATTTACGGGCTGTGCCACTCCAGAAAAACTATAAATAGAGCCCTCATTCTACACCAAAGAGAGGGGGAAGTGAAGAGAGAGAAGAAGAAGAGAAGGAGAAGGAGAAAGGGGAAAAGGAGATTCCTCACCTCCTCGACCACCGCCGGAGCTCTTCCTGCCGCCTGAAGACGCCGGAACTCTGCCGGATTTTCAGGAAACGCAGGAATTCTGCCCAACTTCCATGGGATGCTGAAATTCTTCCCAATTTACAAGAGAATTCCCTCATGACGCCGAAACTCCGCCCAAGTGAAGCCAGAGTTCTCCTCTGCCACCAACGACGTCGGACTTCTACCCGACGTCGGACCTTCACTCTTCGCCAAGCTTCTACCCGACGCCGGACTTCTACCGGTTATCGGACTCCGCTGGACGTCTATGCGAAGATGTATTTCTTTTCATTGCTGGACTTCTACCTGATGCTGTCCTACTGATCTTCGTCGTCAGACTACAGTCCTTCCGACCTCCGTCGCTAGCCGACTACGGTCCTCCTGACTTATGTCGCCCGCCGCCTACTACAGTCTTTCCGACATCCATCGCCCTTTGAATACGGTCCTCCTGACTTATGTCGCCCGCCGACTACAGTCCTTCCGACCCTCCGTCGCCCGCCGATTACGGTCTTCTTGACTTACGTCGCCCGCCGACTACAGTCCTTCGCCGCCAGTTGACTACGGTCCTCCTGACCTACGTCGCACGCCGACTATAGTCCTTCTAACAAAGCGAATACGTCGATAATAGCTCTTTGTATTTACATCATATAATGTACTCCATAAGATGTACATCAAGCTAAGGCCTTCTCTCAAGGAAGGGCCTCATTTGTAATCGATTGCAAATACTAGTGGATTCGTTCAAACTGGGCTAGGCCCCGTGGTTTTTCCCCCCTTTTACAGGGGTTTTCCACGTAAAAATCTTGGTGTCTCATAAATGTTAGACCCTCTCTCTTCTTATCTGATTGCGTGCCGGATTTTCGTACAACGCTAAGACGTTAAACTAAATATTTCTCTACCGCCGCGAATACTCCAGGACGCAACAGTTTGGCGCCGTCTGTGGGAACGTGGTTCCCGACTGGGGGGCAACTTTTGCTCCAATCTCTCAAAAGATCGCTCTTATCAACTTCCTGACATCAGTCATTGCTGCATCAGATGCGGACTGGGGGGCAACTTTGACCCCAATTCTGGTCAAAAAGATCATCCGATGCTTTCTATATCAAGATGATATTTCAGGAATATCCGAGAAAATGCAAGGATACTTCAAATCAATTACAAGATTTATACAGTCCATTGTTGGACTTCTACTCCTCGAGCAAGGTCTTAACCTCGACCTCAAAAAGGCAGTAACGGTCTAAAAAATAGATCATTCTTCACCTTTGATTCGGGATACACGCGGCATTCGCCCCCTCCCAATCAAGGTAAAATCGATCCCAGGGGGATCCGATTCGACCTCTTCCACACAGGTTAACATCGTCGAGCAAAGGCTCCGACATACAACCTCGGAAAGGTCTCACATCCTTGGTGGATTCTCCCGACCTCTTCCACACAGGTTAACGTCGTCGAGCACGGCTCCGGCATACAACCTCGGAAAGGTTTCACATCCTTGGTGGATTCTCCCGACCTCTTCCACACAGGTTAACGTCGTCGAGCAAAGGCTCCGACATACAACCTCGAAAAGTTCTCACATCCTTGGTGGATTCTCCCGACCTCTTCCACACAGGTTAACGTCGTCGAGCAAAGGCTCCGACATACAACCTCGGAAAGGTCCCACATCCTTGGTGGATTCTCCCGACCTCTTCCACACAGGTTAACGTCGTCGAGCAAAGGCTCCGACATACAACCTCGGAAAGGTCTCACATCCTTGGTGGGTTCTCTCGGCCTCTTCCACACAGGTTAACGTCGTCGAGCAAAGGCTCCGACATACAACCTTGGAAAGGTCTCACATCCTTGGTGGATTCTCCCGACCTCTTCCACACAGGTTAATGTCGTCGAGCAAGGCTCCGGCATACAACCTCGAAAAGTTCTCACATCCTTGGTGGATTCTCCCGACCTCTTCCACACAGGTTAACGTCGTCGAGCAAAGGCTCCGACATACAACCTCGGAAAGGTCCCACATCCTTGGTGGATTCTCCCGACCTCTTCCACACAGGTTAACGTCGTCGAGCAAAGGCTCCGACCTACAACCTCGGAAAGGTCTCACATCCTTGGTGAGTTCTCTCGGCCTCTTCCACACAGGTTAACGTCGTCGAGCAAAGGCTCCGGCATACAACCTCGGAAAGGTTTCACATCCTTGGTGGATTCTCCCGACCTCTTCCACACAGGTTAACGTCGTCGAGCAAAGGCTCCGACATACAACCTTGGAAAGGTCTCACATCCTTGGTGGATTCTCTCAGCCTCTTCCACACAGGTTAACGTCGTCGAGCAAAGGCTCCGACATACAACCTTGGAAAGGTCTCACATCCTTGGTGGATTCTCCCGACCTCTTCCACACAGGTTAACGTCGTCGAGCAGGGCTCCGGCATACAACCTCGGAAAGGTTTCACATCCTTGGTGGATTTTCTCGACCTCTTCCGCACAGGTTAACGTCGTCGAGCAAGGCTCCGACATACAACCTCGGATAGGTCTCACATCCTTGGTGGATTCTCCCGACCTCTTCCACACAGGTTAACATCGTCGAGCAAAGGCTCCGACATACAACCTCGGAAAGGTCTCACATCCTTGGTGGATTCTCCCGACCTCTTCCACACAGGTTAACGTCGTCGAGCACGGCTCCGGCATACAACCTCGGAAAGGTTTCACATCCTTGGTGGATTCTCCCGACCTCTTCCACACAGGTTAACGTCGTCGAGCAAAGGCTCCGACATACAACCTCGAAAAGTTCTCACATCCTTGGTGGATTCTCCCGACCTCTTCCACACAGGTTAACGTCGTCGAGCAAAGGCTCCGACATACAACCTCGGAAAGGTCCCACATCCTTGGTGAATTCTCCCGACCTCTTCCACACAGGTTAACGTCGTCGAGCAAAGGCTCCGACCTACAACCTCGGAAAGGTCTCACATCCTTGGTGGGTTCTCTCGGCCTCTTCCACACAGGTTAACGTCGTCGAGCAAAGGCTCCGGCATACAACCTCGGAAAGGTTTCACATCCTTGGTGGATTCTCCCGACCTCTTCCACACAGGTTAACGTCGTCGAGCAAAGGCTCCGACATACAACCTTGGAAAGGTCTCACATCCTTGGTGGATTCTCTCAGCCTCTTCCACACAGGTTAACGTCGTCGAGCAAAGGCTCCGACATACAACCTTGGAAAGGTCTCACATCCTTGATGGATTCTCCCGACCTCTTCCACACAGGTTAACGTCGTCGAGCAGGGCTCCGGCATACAACCTCGGAAAGGTTTCACATCCTTGGTGGATTTTCTCGACCTTTTCCGCACAGGTTAACGTCGTCGAGCAAGGCTCCGACATACAACCTCGGATAGGTCTCACATCCTTGGTGGATTCTCCGGACCTCTTCCACACAGGTTAATGTCGTCGAGCAAAGGCTCCGACATACAACCTCGGAAAGGTCTTACATCCTTGGCGGATTCTCCCGACCTCTTCCACACAGGTTAACGTCGTCGAGCAAAGGCTCCGACATACAACCTCGGAAAGGTCCCACATCCTTGGTGGATTCTCCCGACCTCTTCCACACAGGTTAACGTCGTCGAGCAAAGGCTCCGACATACAACCTCGGAAAGGTCTCACATCCTTGGTGGGTTCTCTCGGCCTCTTCCACACAGGTTAACGTCGTCGAGCAAAGGCTCCGGCATACAACCTCGGAAAGGTTTCACATCCTTGGTGGATTCTCCCGACCTCTTCCACACAGGTTAACGTCGTCGAGCAAAGGCTCCGACATACAACCTTGGAAAGGTCTCACATCCTTGGTGGATTCTCTCAGCCTCTTCCACACAGGTTAACGTCGTCGAGCAAAGGCTCCGACATACAACCTTGGAAAGGTCTCACATCCTTGGTGGATTCTCCCGACCTCTTCCACACAGGTTAACGTCGTCGAGCAGGGCTCCGGCATACAACCTCGGAAAGGTTTCACATCCTTGGTGGATTTTCTCGACCTCTTCCGCACAGGTTAACGTCGTCGAGCAAGGCTCCGACATACAACCTCGGATAGGTCTCACATCCTTGGTGGATTCTCCCGACCTCTTCCACACAGGTTAATGTCGTCGAGCAAAGGCTCCGACATACAACCTCGGAAAGGTCTCACATCCTTGGTGGGTTCTCTCGGCCTCTTCCACACAGGTTAACGTCGTCGAGCAAAGGCTCCGACATACAACCTTGGAAAGGTCTCACATCCTTGGTGGATTCTCCCGACCTCTTCCACACAGGATAATGTCGTCGAGCAGAGCTTCGGCATACAACCTCGGAAAGGTTTCACATCCTTGGTGGATTTTCTCGACCTCTTCCGCACAGGTTAACGTCGTCGAGCAAGGCTCCGACATACAACCTCGGATAGGTCTCACATCCTTGGTGGATTCTCCCGACCTCTTCCACACAGGTTAATGTCGTCGAGCAAAGGCTCCGACATACAACCTCGGAAAGGTCTTACATCCTTGGCGGATTCTCCCGACCTCTTCCACACAGGTTAGCGTCGTCGAGCAAAGGCTCCGATATACAACCTCGGAAAGGTCTTACATCCTTGGCGGATTCTCCCGACCTCTTCCATACAGGTTAACGTTGTCAAGCAAAGGCTCTGACATACAACCTCGAAAAGGTCTTACATCCTTGGTGGATTCTCCCGATCTCTTCCACACAGGTTAGCGTCGTCGAGCAAAGGCTCCGATATACAACCTCGGAAAGGTCTTACATCCTTGGCGGATTCTCCCGACCTCTTCCATACAGGTTAACGTTGTCAAGCAAAGGCTCTGACATACAACCTCGAAAAGGTCTTACATCCTTGGTGGATTCTCCCGATCTCTTCCACACAGGTTAACGTCGTCGAGCAGGGCTCCGACATACAACCTCGGATAGATCTTACATCCTTGGTGGATTCTCTCGACCTCTTCCTCACAGGTTAATGTCATCGAACAAATGTTCTGACATACAAACTCGGATAGGACTTCTACCCGACATCGAATTTCTACCCGACGTCGGACTCCTCCTTGTCGTCAGACTCCTGCTCGTAGGAAGACTCCTACGCATCGTCAGACTTCTGCTCGCCAGCAGACTTGTACTCGTCGTCGGACTTCTGCTCGTCGATGAATCTTCGTCGGTATTCTACCCGAAGTTGAACTTCTACCCGACGTCGGACTCCTCCCTGTCGTCAGACTCCTGCTCGTAGGAAGACTCCTATGCATCGTCAGACTTCTGCTCGCCAGCAGACTTCTACTGGTCGCCAGACTCCTGCTCGTCGATGAATTCTCTTCGGTCTTCTACCCGACGTTAAACCTGTACCCGACATCGGACTTCTGCTCATCAACGGACTCCTACTCGTCGTCGGACTTCTGCTCGTCAGCGGACTCCTACCCGACGTCGGACTTCTGCTCGTCAGCGGACTCCTACCCGACGTCGGACTTCTGCTCGTCAGCGGACTCCTACTCGTCGTCGGACTTCTGCTCGTCAGCGGATTCCTACTCATCGTCGGACTTCTGCTCGTCAGCGGATTCCTACTCGTCGTCGGACTTCTGCTAGTCAGCGGACTCCTACCCGACGTCGGACTTCTGCTCGTCAGCGGACTCCTACCCGACGTCGGACTTCTGCTCGTCAGCGGACTTCTGCTCGTCAGGGGACTCATACCCGACGTCAGACTTCTGCTCGTCAGCGGACTCCTACCCGACGTCGGACTTCTGCTCGTCAGCGGACTCCTACCCGACGTCGGACTTCTGCTCGTCGGCAGACTACTACGCATCATCGGCTTCTCGCAACGCATTCTCGAACTCTCCCCTTTGACTCCACACTCGATCGTTGACTACTAACGGGCTTCAACTCGATCGTCCATCGCCAACAAACCTCCGCTCAGATGGAAAAGTGATCCCGTAGGCTTCTGCGCACGAGGAGGGGCACTAAGTCGAGCAGGAAAAAATTCCAACTCGCAAATAGCGGAAGCCTCAACCTCCAGTAAGCCGGAGGGGGAGGAAGAAATCCCGTAGGTTTCTATCGCCAGAAAACCTGAGGGGGAGGAAGAAATCCCGTAGGTTTCTATCGCCAGAAAACCGGAGGGGAGAGGAAGAAATCCCGTTGGTTTCTATCGCCAGAAAACCGGAGGGAGAAGATGAAATCCCGTAGGTTTCTATCGCCAGAAAACCGGAGGGGGAGAAGATGAAATCCCGTTGGTTTCTATCGCCAGAAAACCGGAGGGAGAAGATGAAATCCCGTAGGTTTCTATCGCCAGAAAACCGGAGGGGGAGAAGATGAAATCCCGTAGGTTTCTATCGCCAGTAAACCGGAGGGAGAAGATGAAATCCCGTAGGTTTCTATCGCCAGTAAACCAGAGGGGGAAAAAGAAATCCCGTAGGTTTCTATCGCCAGTAAACCGGAGGGAGAAGATGAAATCCCGTAGGTTTCTATCGCCAGTAAACCGGAGGGAGAAGATGAAATCCCGTAGGTTTCTATCGCCAGTAAACCGGAGGGGGAGGAAGAAATCCCGTAGGTTTCTATCGCCAGTAAACCGGAGGGAGAAAGAAGGAGGAGTTGCAAGTTTCCTAAGGGCCTAGGAGGCCTATTTATAGGTTTTGGAGAGAAAGGATGGAAGTTATTGCCATTTTTTAGTTTCCTTATTTTTCTAAATTTTTTTCGAATTTTTCGGAATTTTTTGGAATTTTTTGGGAATTTTTTGGATCCAAAAATAGCAAAAAAAGCCATTTTTGGACGGATGTGGGGCCCACATTGGCGGTGCAGCCAAGCGGCTGCACCTTTTCGCGCGGCCAGGCCAGCGATCCGCGGCCAGCACACGCGGATCGCGGCTGGCCAGCCGTGGCACGCGTAGGCCAGCGCAGGCGCACCCCCGCGCGGCTGGCACGGGCGCACCCCAGCGCGGGCGCACCCAGCGGGCGCAGCGCACCGCAGCGGGCGCGGGCGCGCACCAAGCGGCGCGGGCGCACCCCAGCGCGGCGCGGGCGCGGCGAGCCCGAGCGCGGGCTCGCGGGCGCGGCACGCGCGCGCGCGCGCGCGCGCCGCAGCGCGTAAGCGCGGCCGGCGGTTCCGCCGCCGGCGGCGGCGGCGGCGGCGGCGGCCGGCCGACCGGTCCGGTCGGTTCGACCACCTGGCCCGTTTCGGGTCCGTTTTTTTTCGCCCCCCGAAAGTCCAAATTCGACATTTTTTGGGCTCCCCGGGACCGTTTTTCGACGTTCTGGACTCAATTTTGGCATTTTCGGAGCCGTACGGGGCTTTCTACAATCCAGATCAATCCTAGGCCACTCAGAAAAAATTTTCCGAAATTTGTGACACATATTTTCGGACCTCTGAAGCTACGACGTCCGAAAATAGGGGGGCAACTGATACGGCATCGCAAAATCATCTTGATCGGGCACGAATCTCGAGGCAAAAACCTAGTTGGAAACTTCAAAAATTAATTTCGGGAGCTTATGAACTCCGATTTCAGCGAGCTTACAGTCAAACTGAGCGTCTCGGAAATACAAACCCAACGACACCAAGATCAACCCAATCCGAGCTCAAATGAGTCTGAATCAAAGGTTCGAAGAGCTGTTGGGAGGTTCAAACCACAATTTGAGTTACCAAACAATCTCCGATTTTGACGAGCTTATACTCGAATCGAACGGCTCGACGAGACGAATCCAACGAGCCCAAGATCATTAAATTCCGAAATCATTAAGGCCTTCAAATGTCCAACGAACGGTGCATGATCGAAGGATTCGATATCGGCCGTCCATTCGGATCACTCCCAATTCGCCCTTGATCTCACGCCTATTTACGGGCTGTGCCACTCCAGAAAAACTATAAATAGAGCCCTCATTCTACACCAAAGAGAGGGGGAAGTGAAGAGAGAGAAGAGAGAAGAGAAGGAGAAGGAGAAAGGGGAAAAGGAGATTCCTCACCTCCTCGACCACCGCCGGAGCTCTTCCTGCCGCCTGAAGACGCCGGAACTCTGCCGGATTTTCAGGAAACGCAGGAATTCTGCCCAACTTCCATGGGATGCTGAAATTCTTCCCAATTTACAAGAGAATTCCCTCATGACGCCGAAACTCCGCCCAAGTGAAGCCAGAGTTCTCCTCTGCCACCAAACGACGTCGGACTTCTACCCGACGTCGGACCTTCACTCTTCGCCAAGCTTCTACCCGACGCCGGACTTCTACCGGTTATCGGACTCCGCTGGACGTCTATGCGAAGATGTATTTCTTTTCATTGCTGGACTTCTACCTGATGCTGTCCTACTGATCTTCGTCGTCAGACTACAGTCCTTCCGACCTCCGTCGCTAGCCGACTACGGTCCTCCTGACTTATGTCGCCCGCCCGACTACAGTCTTTCCGACATCCATCGCCCTTTGAATACGGTCCTCCTGACTTATGTCGCCGCGCCGACTACTACAGTCCTTCCGACCTCCGTCGCCCGCCGATTACGGTCTTCTTGACTTACGTCGCCCGCCGACTACAGTCCTTCGCCGCCAGTTGACTACGGTCCTCCTGACCTACGTCGCACGCCGACTATAGTCCTTCTAACAAAGCGAATACGTCGATAATAGCTCTTTGTATTTACATCATATAATGTACTCCATAAGATGTACATCAAGCTAAGGCCTTCTCTCAAGGAAGGGCCTCATTTGTAATCGATTGCAAATACTAGTGGATTCGTTCAAACTGGGCTAGGCCCCGTGGTTTTTCCCCCTTTTACAGGGGTTTTCCACGTAAAAATCTTGGTGTCTCATAAATGCTAGACCCTCTCTTCTTATCTGATTGCGTGCCGGATTTTCGTACAACGCTAAGACGTTAAACTAAATATTTCTCTACCGCCGCGAATACTCCAGGACGCAACAAGTATTTATGCAGAGATCTCTATATCTCATTCGACACCAAGCCGGTTGTCCGCCACAAGCAATGATGATCGTAAAGAATTCTTACAACTTAGGCTTCGTTTGTTTTTTTTTTTTTTTGTGCTTTTGTAAAACACAGTTTTAAAAAACATTAGTTCAGAAAATGGAGTTTTCCAACGGAGAAGCACATTTAAAATGCATTCTCAAAACTGCAGAAAAATGAGAAAAATGAGTTATTGGGAACGTGATTTGACGAACCAAATAACACAAAAAAAAAAATTCCTCAATTTTAGGAAACGGAGAAGGCAAAAAAAAGCTCAAACAAACAAAGCCTTAACTTGTGAGTTAACACGCAACTCATTTTAGTCTATTAGTTGAAAATTTTGACTATTAATAAAGAAGTTTTGGATTTGAATTTTGCATATATCCAAAATTTATATTAGTTTAATTTAATCGGCCTAAATGTACAAATGAAAGAAACATTTCGAATCAAATTAAATTATGATAGCATTTATTTAATGTTCAGACAAAAGAAAATCTTCAAATTTTTGTCCGACAAATAAAAGATGGGCCTCGAGCGGTCCCAAAAAACCAAAAAAAAAAAAAAAGTGGGGAGTTTTCATTTCTCGAAATACTTAAATTATTTCATCCATCAGTGTGGATATGTTTTCTCACTTTTTTAATATGTTTTAATTATTTCATTATTTATTTAAAAGAGAATTTATTTTTTATTCATCATAATATTTGAAAAATTGAGAAATATGTCATTATTTTTTTTCGAAATACATTTAAATTGTTATTTCAAATGAAAGACTATTTAGTAAAATTTACAAATTTTCTAGATAGCTATCTCATGTTCACAAGTTCTCTAAATGACGGCTTACGGCCAACAAGCATAATGACTGTAAAAATTTTGCATTTGAAAGGATATGAGCGGGGACGATTGCGGAAAACGTCGGAGGCTCTTGATTTCGAAAAGTGAGCGAATTTGAGCGGTTGAATGAGCTCGTTTCAGTTGACTCGAGCTTGACTCGAGTTGAAGCTCAGTATTGGACTCACGAGTCAAGCTCAACACCCCAGATAATTTTGGTTTGGCAAACATAAGGTGGGCCTTGAACGGTCCCAAAAAACAAAAAAGAAAAAGTAGGGAGTTTTTTTTTTTTTTTTTGGGAAAATAAAGTAGGGAGTTTTCATTTCTTAAAGTACTTACATTATTGCATCCAACAGCGTGGGTCTGCTTTCTCACTTTTTTAATATGTTTTAATAATTTATTTATTTATTTAAACAAGAATTTATTTTTTATTCATCATAATATTTTAAAAATTAAGAAATATGTCATTTTTTTAAATACATTTAAAATTTTATTTCAAATGAAAGACTATTTAGTAAAATTTACAAATTTTCTAAATAGCTATTTCATGTTCACAAGGTCTCTAAATGACGGCTTATGGCCAACAAGCAAAATGATTGTAATAGTTTTGCATTTGATAGGATGAGCACAAATGGTTGTGGAAAATGTTGGAGGCTCGTGATTTTGAACAGTGAGCAAATTCGAGCTACTCGATGGCCTGTTCCAGTGTCGCGAGTCGAGCTCGACTCTAGTTCAAGCTCAGTATTGGACTCACGAGTAGAGCTCGAACACCCCCTGACCCGAGCTCGAATAGACTCATTTATACCCATAATCCAAAAATCCCTACCATCAATGAGTTCTTCTCGTCAAATCACAATATTTTAGCCAAAAAATTACTAACAAGTAAATAAAAGGTCTACAATGAATAATAGTCATCACTCAAAAGTGGCTTAAGGTTGCTTCATTGTATGCTTATCTATCTCATGGAACTGACCTAATCTGCCATGATTAACTTGGCCCAACCTCTCAAATTGGGCATTAACCAATCAATTTGACATGCATGAGTTATCTTTTTATATTTTTTTTTCAAATTTGCATACACATTATATACGTAAGTTTAAAAAAGACATTTTTGTTAATAGTCAAAACTCGCAACCAATAAATCTCGACTTAGCTCATTGGGTGTTACTTTAATATTTATTTTTCTGTATGGCTTTGCTTCTATTTTATTTGTTCAACGAATGTGAACTTAATGATTTACTTTCATAATATTCAAAGTTGGGTTACAGATTCAAAGTTTGAACTTTTCTCAAGAGAAATAGTACAATGTTAGTACAATGTTGTCCTATTTCATTCTTTTTTATTATAATGTTGTCGATCAAATAAAATGAATTATTAGGGGTTTCAATTTCGGGTCACGGATCGGATTCGGGTCGAATCCGTAACTGATTCAGGTTCAAACGGGTCGACCTTAATCCGACCCGGGTATGTATACCAGTCGGAAACTCAGACCTAGACCCGACCTGTCGGTTTGGCTGATTGACCTGACCCGACACGGTTTGGCATCTGGCAGCGGCGGGATGGCGGGCATTGAGCGCGCAGGATAGCTAACAGCGGGCCGCAAGCGGGCTACAGGCTCCGCCGATGCGCTCTCGTGCGGGCTGCACGCGGACATGGACTCATACGAGCGTGCGGCGGGAAGCAGCGAGGCCCAAGCGGGCGGCAGCGCGGCGCGCGAGCGGGCAGCAGCAAAGCGTGCTCGCTGGCGGCAGTTGGCATGCAAGCAGGCGGGGCAGCTCGGGCAGTTGTGGGGAGTCCAATTTAAACGGGTTTTTGGGTTGCCCCGACAACCCGTCGGGTCAACCCAAGCCCGACCCATTTTTCAAACATGTCGAATCTGGGAACCCGAACTCGACCCGATTTCGTTTTGAAATCGGGTCGGGCCCACCCCGAATTTTCCGGGTCAGGTTCATTTCGGGTTTTCGTGTCATGTCAAATATTATTTAACACCCCCCTATGAATCATCATATTGAATTTATATTATCTCTTGTTAAATATTTTAAGTAAATACATAGCTCAATATATTTATTCTATGATTTGATAGAGCACAGATTCTGAGGTAAATTCGCATTGAAATTTTCTAAATTTAAATTCTGGAGCATCTGAGCTATAATTTCAGCAAATTTATAGTCAAATTGAACGTCTCCAAAAGAGGAACCCAAGGACACCAAATTTGACCCAATCCAAGGCCAAATGGGTTCAAATCAAGGACCCAAATAACATTTGGAAGGTTCAAACCATAACTTGGGTAATCAAATGATTTTCAAAAGTGACATGCTTATAGTCGAATAGAGCGGCTCAACAAGACAAATCCATTGAATCCAAGATCTAAGAATTATAACATCATTAAAGAGCTTAAATACTTGATAAATGGTCTATGATCAAGGGAGTCGATATCAGCCGTCCATTCAAAATACTCCTAACGTGCTTGCCTTTTATCTTCTTCATATTTACTGATCATGTCACTCTCATAAAACTAGAAATAGGCCACTCATTCTTCATGGAGGTGGATCCAAGCAAGAAAAAGGAAGAAGAGAGAGAAATCTGATTTATCTTGTTACTAGATTCCTCCTACTCAACCACCGCCTGGACACCAATCATCGCTGGACTTCTTCCCAACCACCGATCATCTCCTGACTATCTATTGACTTCTACCCGGCATTAGTTGTCACTGAGCTTACTCCTGACCACCAATTGACTCTAGATTTCCGCTCGTCCACCGAATGCTATTGGATTCTCGTTCGTAGCAAGATTTCAACTTGAATGTTGTAATTTGATCGTCCTCAGTCTCAAGGACGAACTAATCATTTGTAATCTATTCAAACACTAGTGAAATCATTTTAATTGGTCATGGCCACGTGGTTTTTCCCATTGATACTTCTTATTTTACTCGAACATCAAGTAATTTATTTTCATAATTGCCCAATTTATAGAATGGTACACAATTCCAAAAATATTACTTAAAATATATGCCTAAAAAATATCGAAAATAATAAAAAAGGGCAAAAGATAAGAGCATAGTTTTACAGCAAATTAAGGCTTCGTTTTGGACAACTTTCTTACTATTTTCTAAAGCAGCTTTGTTGAACCAAAATTTTTAGTTCAAAATTTTTTTGAAAAACTGATTTAGAAAACAGTAAGAAAGCTATTTCAAATGAAATCTAAGTCTTCCAAAACTGACAAAAACATCAAATGTCATCATAAGATTAGCTGCAAAGTGACAGAAAACAAAATGCCAAGCCAACCACACCTAGAAACCAAATTGAGTAGTAAGATCGATGGAGAGAATTGATCTCTTCAAGTTTATCATACTTATATTGTTATTTGTCGCTCTCGAGTCTGAAGATAAAGCAAATTCTTTCAATAATATTACACACAGTCCACCTCCCTGTAAATAATATTATTAATTTCAATCCATATGGGATGAGCTATGATCTGAACAGCTATGAGGTAAAGCCTTAAAAGTAATTTTTAATGTTGATGGCAAGTCGCAATCGTATGATCAATAGATTGAGAAATGGTACAATCAAGAAGGAAAAAAAAAAAGTTCTTCTTAAGACACACACAAGTCGATGTGGCCATAAAGATTAAGAATTTAAAAAAAAAAAAGATGATTAAGGATTTATTTAAGATGGTTGTTAGATTTTTAAAAAGTTATTGCAAAGCTGTTGTGAGATAAGTACTTTTTTTAAACTATTGTAAAAAGCCACTTCTCATTACTAAAATTTTAGAAAAAAAAAAAAAAATAACGTCAACTAGAGATGTGGTTATGATTTGAAAAAGTAAAGCAGAAAGAAAGCTGTCTCAAATAGATCGTAAAAGCTTATTGATGAAATTTATATAAAGCATGCTTTTGACCAATCTAAATACTCTAATAGTAAAAGCAACCTGTGTTGTAAAGCCTTAAATCCTAAATTTCTAAGTAAAATAGCCAAATTTAAGAACAAATATTTTGACATAAATAAACTTACTCCAATCAACATTTTCGATTAACCTCTTATCTTCCCCTCCATTAGTGGTTGCTAATGTCACGGATAGTCCTACTGCTAGTAGGAAGGATTCCTCATTTGCTGGTGGTATCTATGATACTAATTTGGTTGTTGAAGACACTCATGTTTCTTGTCAGATTGTGGATGATATAAACTTAGTTGTGTGTGATGTTAATAATTGTGGTATTAACCTTTCAGCTAGCCATTCTTGTGCGGATGTTGTGGTAGATTCGGGTGATATGTATGTTGTTGTGGGTTTCGGGGATAGTGGTCCTACTGGTGAGGATTTGGTTGCTTCTATTTTGCAAGATTTCTCTCCTATTGTGAATGTCTCTAAGAGAAACGTAGAGTATGTTGATATTCTTATTATAGTTATGCAGATTTGAAAGCCCATCTGACTCAGTCATCGAATAACTCTATTTTGATTCAATCTGATTGGTTGGATATTGATGAGTCCCTCTCCACGTCTTGTGAGGGAGAGGGATGATTTTGGTGACCATGTTAATGATGATATATATAGTTTCATGGTGGAGTGTGTTGTTGATCAAGCAGTTCTCAATGGTGGGGGCAAAAGACATAAAAATAAATCTAAGAAGAAATAGTCTTTGGGTTTCCCTATCGCTTTCATTGTCGTGGGCTTTACTAATGCTTTGGACGATGATGAGGCAGCTCCCCGCTTATCACCTTGTTGCTTCGGGCTTGTTGGCAACCTTGGTGGTAAGCCCTTATGCTTGATGGTTGCCTAGGCAGTTGATGTGGTTTTTGAGTGGTTGTCACCAATGGATGATCCGAGCCTGACTGCAAGATAGTTGCAGGGGGCTGCTATCCTGAGTTCGTTGTTGACTCCTTTTCCTGCATCCTTGATTGTCTATTCTCTGTTGTGTTGCTTTTTTCTTTGATTTCTCTGGTTCTGATGTATTTTGGTTTCGGTTATTTTCAGGTCTTTGTTGTAGTTTCCTTATCCTTTTTGGATTTTTTTTTTTTACGTAGGTTTCGTTTGGGACGGATTTCTTCAGCTTCTTAAAACTTCTTTTTAATAAAAAATTAAAGTTTTTGTACTGTAAAACTATTTTAAGAAGCAGTAGAAAATTATCTCAAATGATGACTTAGGTTTTATTTGAGACGGCTTTTTTATTGCTTCTTAAAGCAGTTTTAAAAAACAATAAAAAAATCACCCCATGAAAAGATAGCTAAATGAGCTAATATGAGAACCAGAAGAGCTGACGTTGATGCTATAAGTCGCTTTTAAGCAACTCAGCAGGATGGATAGTAGGGATGCGACAGAATTGAATTGGCATTATTACTAATTCCATTGGCAGTTACATTCTTTACCATACAGAAAAATAGCAAATAATCTCAAAATATCAGCAACAGATTCATCCATAAGCCAATGGCATTTCAAATATTAGAAGACAACAAACTC
The DNA here is from genome assembly GCA_019514585.1 of Dendrobium officinale. Classification (NCBI taxonomy): domain Eukaryota; kingdom Viridiplantae; phylum Streptophyta; class Magnoliopsida; order Asparagales; family Orchidaceae; genus Dendrobium; species Dendrobium officinale. Next base: position 7,854,778 of record CM033682.1, on the reverse strand, counting down.
TTGAATTTATTAGCCGTCTCCACCATATATATCCTTCCAAAGAGCAGACATTTTGAAATTATTCTTCTTTCATAGGGCCCATAGCTAACATTATACATTTTCCAAACTATTTTTAACTTCCACACAATATTAAGAGTATCAATCGGAGAGATGGCAATATCATCTTTGTCCTTACATATATTGATACTTGGGCACGAATTTAGAGGTATATTTAAGTTGAAAACTTCTAAAATCACATTCAGGATCATATGATCTCCAGTTCCAATAAACTTATAGTCGAACTGAATATCTCAGACAAACAACCAAAATCGATCCAACCAGTGCCCAAATGGGTCCAAATCGGGGACCTGAACCACATTTGGAAGGATCAGAGCATTATATGGATGATAAAATGATATACAAAAATGTCAATTCGAGCGGCTCGGCGAGACGAATCCAACGAACCCAAGATCTTTGAATTCCGACATCGTTAAGGCACTTAAACAGTTGAAAAACTCTCTATGATCAGGGGAATCAATATGAACCATCCAATGGAGCACTCCGAACCTGCCCCGGAGCTTCTCTAAATTTACAGGGTGTCCACTCATAAAAATCTATAAAAAGACCCCTACTCTCTACATGAAGGGGACCTTTGGGCTAGAGATTGAAGAGTGCATTGAAGCTTCAAGAGCTCTAGCACCTCCTCCGCCCGGCCGACGAGCACCGCCTAACTTCCGTCCGTCCGCCGACTGCCGAAGGACTTCATCCTAACCATCGTCGTACCACCACCCGGCCGTTGACTGCCACTAGACCTCCACCCAGCCGAACTTCTGCACAAAAGCCATCGGACTTCTGCCCGACCTTCGCCAGACCTTTGACTAGTTTTCCAAATTAATGTAATTTGACCACCTCTAATCGATGGACCGGTCAACCCTTATAATTCACTCATGTTTATTGGAATTTTTTTACTTGGGCGAGGCCCCGTGGTTTTTTCCCTCTTCGGGCTTTCCACGTAAAAAAAGATCAGGTGTTTTACTTCTGTTTCTGCTTGCGTGTTAGATCTTTGTACACTGCTAAGACGTTAAACTATATATTCTTATATGTATATACCAGCAGCTACAAACGATTGAATAAGATATAACTATTTTGAGAACATAGTATCTTATTTTATTATAAAAATATGATGTGTAAGATTGGATAATTTAAATCCGACAATAGGTTTAGATCTTGGCAAAAATATGGGAATAGTGGTGGTGATTGTTAGTGGGGTTTATTGGCAAGAGCTGACGGTCGTTGTCAGCGCCATGACTGGCAGTGCTCGGTGGCGATGGAGCTAGAAAATGAAGGAGAGCTTTCTTTTATTCACTCTTGAACCTCACTTATTGTAAAAAGTGAGGGTCATTTATATATATTTAGAAGTTTTTTTGGTAAAATGAATCAAAATTCAACACACTGCATCTCACAATCAATATTAATTCTCTTGATCATGAAGCATTTACTTAGCAATTAAGTGGTTTAATAATATCGGAATTAATTGATTTTAGGCTTGTTAGATTCATGTTGTTAAGCTACTTGATTCAGCTATGAGATGCTAAATTTAAGAATCATTAGGCCATCTAATAAATATTTGAAGTTTTCAATTGCTCATCAATTGCTTGATTTAGTCTCATTCAGGATTTGATTGAATTACTTTTAATATCATTGGATTCATCTTATCGAGGCGTTTAATTCGACTATAAATTTGCAAAAATCAGTTCAAATGAACTTAGATTTTAATTTTGAAAGTTTCTAATTTAAATTTTATTTGGAGATTCATGTTGATCATGCTTTTTTTTTTTTTTTTTTTTTGACATATTAAGGTCTAAGTAAAATTAGAATTTTTTCTGACATATTTAAAAATTATCAAAGATCAAAATAAACTTCACAGTTCTTGTGGGGATGCTTCAGAAATTCTAAATATGATCCTGGTCCAGTTCTCACGTGATCACGTGAGTTGCACATGGTTTTAACATGCATTAGAGCGGACAGGTTGATGCGGACGCGAACCGAACGTTTCGCCTTCTTTTATTGTGAGTCGTGACGCATAAAGCGGGGAGTGCATACAGTTCGGCTTGGCTTGAGCCAAGTTTTTGAAATAAGCTGATAAAATTTTGATTAGGGTAAATTTAAATAAGCTTAAATTGTTTTTATATAAATATAATATTAGAAAAATCAATTAAATTTATAAAGAAAAACAAATCCAATAACATTAAAACTAAAAAAAAAAATTGATTAAAATATGTTGAGCAATCACATTTAAAATATTAATTATAAAACAAATTTTTTTATGAGAATAATTCAATCCAAAATTTCAACCCTTTTTGCCCTTTTATTAGAGCACTGTCCAAATCAGATTCATCATCGTTTTAGCATTCATAGCAGCAGCGACAGCGGCAGCGGGGGAGGGCCGATAAAAAAAAAATCTGACAAATGGTTATGACAAATGCAAAATTATGAAGCATATTTTGAAGGGGATGTTGACCTCGTTTTTAGCTTAACTTTTCCCTCGAGCGTATTTGATCGTATTGATCGAGCCTTGTCGAGCCTGACTCGATTAGAATCAACATTAATTTTAGTTTGATTTTATTTTGTATTATTTTATTGAATTAATTTTTGGGTCGAGTCGAGGCGAGTTCGAGGTGACCCGGAGTGAACCAAACCTGTCTCAGTCTGAACCTGATTTCTTCCCTTGAGTGCAGCTAAATCCTAATCAAAACATTAATAATTTTCTAAACCGATTTGAATCTCACCGTTGGATTGGATCAAGAAATTGATCCGACGGCTCCGATCTCTCCCTCTCGTGCCCTAACTAAGGCAGAATCCTCTATCTCACGCGGTATCCCTCGAGTTCCCAGGGCAAGCCGCTCCTATCTTTTCTTCCTCCCTGGCCGTCTCTTCTCGGCTCGGACGACACCAGGACGTCGAATCCCCCTCTCTCACGCGGCGCTCCCCCTTTATCTCTGGGGTTCACCTATTGACGCGCTCTTGGCATTCTCTGCTCGACCGTCCCGACCCCTCTCTCTCTGTCGCTCTCGGTTCACACCAGCAAGAGGAGCCGAAGCCCCTCTTTCGCGTGAAAGCCGAAGCTCCCCTTTCCTCTCTCGTGTGGCTGACCCGAGCGAAGCCTCACTGTCCCGACGACAGCCGTCCGATCTCCATCCGCCGAAGCCCGTTCGACCTCCAGAAGACCAGATCCCAAATAGCCGCCGTCTGGTTCGCCGATCTCTCTCCCTCTTCTCCGTTTTCTTTCTGTTCACACGACCCCAAGTGCAGGTCGAAGCTCTTGCTCCCTCTCTGTTCCGACGCCCTCCTGCCGAACACTAGCCAGGACGACGGCCCCTTTCCCGTCCGATTCCGCCTTTGGGATCGAGCCCGACGCTGTTCTGCCCTAGCCACCGGATGCTTCACTCCCTCGAGCAGGTATATCTCTATGTTTTCCTCTCATTCTTCTTGCTCTTATCTTCTTCTCTAACTACTCTATTTCCTTCTCCCCTTTGTCTTTCTTTATTTCTTATTGGCAAGATAAATGAGGAGAGTCAATGGTTATTATCTGAGACTTGTTTTGATCTTCTAGAGAAAAAGAGTTAATAGTTATTATCATCTGGTTTGCCTTAAAAAAAAAAAGTATATCTATGAACGTTGATTGTCTTCTTTCATATTCATGAATACTTTTGTTTAGATTTCTTGTGAAAACGAGGAGACATATTGTTTTCTCTATGTCTCTTATTTGATCATGCTCTCTTGAAAGCGGAAAAGGAGTGAGATTCTTCTATATCATTTTTCCTTTAAGTAAACAAAATTTCTGAATTTTCAATTTCCTTGATCCAATAATTAGAGTAGAGCAACATGGATCATATTGCTTCTTCATGTTCTACTCTCTTGAAAGAAGATTCCTGTACAGTAGAGTTTATTGCTTGATGCAGGAATGGTGGGGCCATATTTACATTAGCTGTCTTTTACAAAATTTAAATAAAATTTTAGTGTTGTTTTTGCTGCGAGGTATAAATGATGAGATCCAAAATTGTTCTTGTTGCATTTCTTCTACAAAAATTGAAACAGTGAAATGTAGAGGTATCCTTGTATGTTTCTTAATTACATTTGGCATGAATGTGGAGTTGAAGAAAATGTCTAAGTGAGAAGCATATCTGCTTTCGGGTTTAAGTTTGTACTTTTAATGTGAAAAATTTTATAACTTTCTTTCATATACACTTGTGGACACCTGATGCATCTCATTATGATTTGACACCCTTCATATGCTTTATGATTTGTTTGAGAATCCAAGCCGATTTTATGCTAGTTTTATAGGGAATATATGAAGATTTCTTGAGCTTCTTCCGAAATGAAATTTGCAATATTGGTTTGAATCAGCACATGTTTATGTGATTCTCTTGTGGGATGGCTTTTCTTGAGCTTTAAAAAAGAGTTGGAGAATTCTTGTGTGTTCCAAATATGAATTTTGCATGTACCCAAATATGATTTTGTTGCATTAGAGTTAAATTCTTCAAGACTCGAGGTTGAATATAAGAAATTTTATAAGCCTCTTGCTTGAGAAGTAGTTCATACTATCTTTGGATAACATTTCTTAAAGAAAATATATTAGATCTTTATGATTTCTTTTAATAAACGAGCACAGTGATAGTTATAATCATCTTAGGCATTTGTTGGATTATGATCGGTGATGATTGATATACATAACCATGCTATCGGTGATGATTGACATACATAACCATGCTTGAGAAGTTGGATAAGGGTTTGGATTTCTTTCCTCCTCATGAATTGTTTTGGAAAGCTTTTATAACTTGTTTTATGTTGGAAAATCATGTGATTTGCTTTATGTGGGAATATTTCATTAGTTGTCTTGTGGTTGAAGGGTTTCATGAATAATTGAGAAAATAACTACATTGTGATATTTTATGATTGTGACTTGTGGTGGGAAGAAGAATGATGTATCATCTCTTTACATAAGAAGAATAAATAGTCAGTTGAAGCATTTGTGAATTCTTGGGAGAGTGGGGCATGTTGAAAAAAAAAATTGAGCTTATTGGATTTGTCGGGTGGTTCTTGGAAAGCTAGAACTTTGGCAAGCGTGCATTTAGTCTCTTATCCTCCCTACTCCTATCTCTTCTTCTTCCATTGGCCTATCTCTTTTTATATTATTTCTTTTACTGCTTACGCATTGAGATGAGAAGTGATGAAATGTTTGCTTTTTGCTTGGTTTTAGAGAGCTATGACATTCATTTTTATCCTTAAAAACGTATATGGTTTCGTTGTGACGGCTCTGATGGAAATATGAAAGGTGATTTGGTATGTCTTTTGTAACTCATTTCATCATTTCAGGAAGCTTATTTTCGTACACTCCTTTATTTACTTAGTGGTTTTGGATTTGTGGGAGAAATTGTTTATGTTGAAGGTCATTCGTTAACTCTATACTGTCATTTTTTTTTAGAAATATTTAAAATCATATTTGACATCATGTGAGAAATGGGCTTATAATCGCATAGATGATTTCATCTGTTTTATATTTCAATTATCATGTTGCATACCTTTTTCGTCATGTAATTTCCTTTGAGCTTTGAGAAGATTTGTGGCATGGTTCATATTTAAAAAAAAAGCTTTGGTTTATTGGGCGTTGAAAAGAGTTATGACTTATCGCACGCCTGATAGATCCATGGTTCATTTTATGATTAGAAAGATTTACAAGTTATTTTGGGTTGAAAGATTTCATTATTGATTTTGTCTTGGAAAAGCTGTGAATGTTTTATGATGAAAAATCTCATGAAGCCTTTTTGTCAGAAGATTTTCATGGATTTACCCCACACCAAACATAGAAGCACTTGATCGTCTTTTGGGTCAAAGATTTTGGTAAATGATTTATGTGGAGTTTTATACGATTTTGGGTAGATGGTTTATATAAAGTGTTATGTAGCTTTTTCAAACAAAGAAAATTTCATAAGTTAAATTTGGGTTTAATAACTTTTGAAGAGTGGATTTGTATTGGTGGATTCTTTAGACCTCTCCTTTTTTGGGATGAAATGTTATATCTTGTCTAAATTTTGTCTCTTTCATTAATGCTTGCTTCTAGATATAGAATTGGAAGAATGTGATAGCTATAGAGTTTGGAAGAGTGTGATAGATAGAAAGAGATTTTGTTTTAGTTCTAGTTTTTGGAAACTTGAGTTTCCCTTGTTGCTTTGAGTTCGATAAGAAATAGTTTGTGAAGTCGAGTCGAGTCCGTATCAAGTGCTTTATTTGGGTTGTGGGGACAGCAAAGGGCATTGTAAATGTTGCTTTAGGGTGCACTTGACTTCACAGAAGTGTGCCCAATAACAACAATGCCTACATCCCTTTTATTTCTGATTTTTATTCTTTTTCTTTCCACCGCTTTGCTATAGATTCTTAAGTTTAGCAATGCATGTACGAGAGTCCTAAGGATTAGAAAACAATACCACTCTTAGTCCCACAACTTTAGTGACATCTAAGGACAAAAATTAAGGACTGAGTCTTAGAAAACATAAACTTAGGATGCATGCTCCTTATAGGATAGAAACATCAAAATATAGAAAACTTAGTGACACATTTTCCTAGGTTTAGTGTTCCTTAACTCACATGTACATGTTCTATAAATGCAATTATTGAATTTCTTGTTAGCTATATTTAATTTTCTGTTAGTTATATTTTTGTTAGTTACCTGCACTTCTTTTCTGAACGGCATCTACGCTCATATATATATTTCTCTGTTGTCTTTTCTTGCGAGGTACATTGGAGCTTAATAATCGGGAACTGAACGCGACCGTCTGCTTACAAGCTTTTGAGTGGCAGCGCCACATACAGTCAGGTATAATCTCTGCAACTTGTAAAGCAAATTTTTAATTATATATATACGGGAACTGCTTCACATCACACACTTCCTGTTAATAGGTATTCTAGTATGTTTAGGTAGCCAGCCTTAGGTTAGTTCACTGACGAAGCTTTGGCCCTATAGGTCAAAGCTTGCCCCCTTCTGTGAGCCCTAGAGACCATTAGGGTCATTTAGGCCTGTAGAGTAGGCCACCTATTATGCCGGTTGGCATCGTTGTTTTCCCACACGAAGTGGGCATCGTGGTTTTTCTGCTAGGATTTTGGCCTTCTGGTTTTGGGTACGATACCCTCCCTTTTTTTTCTTTTTTTCCTGTGAGCCTTAGAGACCATTAGGGTCATTTAGGCCTGTAGAGTAGGCCACCTACTTATGTCATTGGGCATCGCTGTTTTCCCACACGAAGTGGGCATGACTATGATGATTTTCTGTGCGGGAACCTTGCCTGGAGGGTACCCTTAGGGTGTGTTTATTTATTTTTTCTGTACTCTGGATGTCATGCATACATCTGTTCTTACACACTTTTCTCCACAACGCACCTTACATACATGCATTGCATTAGTAGACCTAAGGATCTTTCTTATTTATGCATCTTTTCATGCATCATACAATGATAGGTCTATTCGTCTGCATATTATAGAGTCGTTGATTTAAGTCTTCTGAACTATTAATCCTTGATTCCTTAGGATAGAGCCTCCTATCTTGCATACATATAGGACGTTTGATTGTGTTTAGGATGTTAGCTGGCAGATCACTCCAGGCAAGCATAAGCCCAGGTTGTACACCCCTCAGTGTGTCTTTTCACTTTTGGTGTGTTTTGAGTCTGTCGTTTTCTCTTAGGGTAGTAATTCAACATTTGATCTTCTAAACTCAAAATTTTAATCATATCTTTATCCATTCAAAAATGTCTAATCATCACTAAGGGTAAATAGAAGAGACTCTTTGGAATAGAACTTAGGAACTCTTTTTTTTTTGTGCACCAAATTAAGAAGTAAATAATACACCATCCTTAATCGAGAGTTTTCTTAGATCGAGGTCTAAGATGTAATTAACTACGGGGGCTTGCGCCCGTAGGAAACCGATCCCCACAATCAAATAAACCCTATTTGAACTGGTGTATCAAATAGGGGAAATCTCGTGAACTTTTGGGTTATAGATATTATTATCCATTGAGGTTAGTAGGTGAAAGCCGCTATCCTCCATGGCTAATCGTATCTATAACTCCATCTGCTCTTCCATCGGCCTGCTTGTGTCGATTGTAAAGGTCTACGACCATTTTGTCTTACGGGATAGTGTGATCGCACCCTTTGCATTCAAACCACACGAGCGGAATCCTTTCGGAGACCCACAGGGGACTGTTACATTACAAGTAAGGTTGTAACGCCAATTTGGTTATACAATATAATATGTTGTTTGGTTTAATGGAAATAAATTCTCTAAACATCAAATTCACATTAAAGTCCTAATAAATCAAATGAATAAATATCCTATTAATTGGACTGAATCAAATATCCAACTCAAAGAACAAATTTGTTATCAACATATGCTTTTATATTTAAAGGTTATTATCAATATCAACTATGCACAAATATTAGTGCATATTAAGTCAATCCTAAACCCTATATAAATACATATGTCGAAGGCAAGATGAGCAATTAAGGACAAAATACATGTATCAAAGGCTTGCCATGCGTTGGCGATGGAAGTAAAACCAACAAACAATAAAAATAGAAATGCAGGGAAAAGTGAAGGACATTATGACTTAACGTGTAAAAACTCGAAATCGGGAAAAAAAACACGGAGCTGTAAACAACTTTGGTACTAAACATATATTTTGTAGGAGGAGGGACATTGTTGGTGAGGAAACATTCAAAGCCATTAACAGTAAACACCTTAACGATTTTTCCTCTCCAAACTAAATGGTTGTTAGTGGTGAGGGGAGATTTATCATGCCTTTTATAGTGTTCATGAGGAACTTTAACTGCGTCGGAATATGAAGCTCAGGCATAAATAGAGGTTGACTAGTTGTGTCATGTACTTTCGAGGAAGGCTCAAGTCTATCAGATGAACTCATTGTCAAGAATTTTGAAGAGAGGACAATGGAAAAGGTTAAACAATCCTGAAAAGCTCAGGGTTCTGATACCATGTAAAAAAATGGTTAGGATGAATTTTAAAATTATTAAATTTATTTAAAATGGTTATATATATAATTATATTAAACTTACTTAAAACAGCTTGTCCTAACAAAAAAAAATTGATTAGGATAACATGACACAAAATACTTCTCTTATCGCTCGTAAAATCATGAAATGGTCATCAAATTAATTGGGAAAATTTGTATCAAGATATCCTAATCAAATATTTGATCATGATATATTATATTTATTTAAAAATAAATTTTAAAAATTAAAATTCATTCTAACTATTTTAAGCAAAATTTATTTTTCTAATTAATTCCTTAACGTACATTTGGCCATGAAAATAATCCTTCCCATGTCCCAAGTCCTCTATTTTTGCTCTCAAAACTGACGGTACAGAGCATTGGAGATGATTTTTGGTCTTATATTAGCTGTAAAACTCTTGTCGTTCTTCTTGCTGGCAAATTGATCTCAATTTTATCGATCTTGAACTGTGAATGTCTAAGGCCATTTTTATAAATAAAAAAAAAACATATATCCATTTGTTTCATTGCTGCAAATTTTGATCAGCTACTGAATCTCCATCGAAGCTGGTTTTGTCTCTGTACAGATAAGTAATGCTTCAAAGCTAAAAACAAGCTCTTAAATATTTCATTGCAAAACTTCCTCATGAGCTATACTTGTTGTTTATTTTTAATAGTGATCTAATTTTTTACTTGTCTCTATTATAGATATCGTTAGTATTATTTACTAAATACATGCTAAAACGTCACGTGGCATAGCGACATTTACGCTCGAATAAAATTTTAAAAATTTGTTATACAAATATTTAAATTTGAGTATTATCTAATTTATTTATTTATTTATGTTTGTAAATATGTTTGATTAATGTTCAATAAGTATATGATGAGAATTTTTTCAATTATAACGTCCACTTAAAGCTAAAAGATACGACAGACAGCCAATTTAAAAAAATTCTCATATGCGAATAAGACGAAAAACAATAAATTCAATACTTTTTTTAAGGTCTGTGATTACGTGTTGTCCAGTCTCTCACGCACTAAAACTCAAATTTTTTTAATTTGAAATTTTAAAAAAAATGGGAAAATTAGGGAAGAGCCAATCCATTAACCGTAGAAAATAATAATTTAAACAGTCTGGATGGCTGAAAAGACAAGGGGTTGATTTATAATAAATAATATATAATTAACCATACTAAATTATAAGCTTTAATCATTTATTGACAATTTTAAATCTAAATGTATTGTTAGATAAAAATTTAAAAATTAGAATACTGTTGAACGCATAATTTTAAAAACAATTCTTAATATTATAATAAGATAATAATATGCTATGAAATAACAATATTGCATTATTTTAATATCTAATTTTTTTAGTTAGTTTTTGCGAGCTAGTAGATTCATGGATCGAGAGTGAGAAAGTCTTACGTTGTAGCGATGCATGAATGTCCAGCACACAAATGATAAATGAGAGCTTGAAATACTAAAGAATTTTTATGTGAAAAAAAAAAAAAGGAAAAAGCATCAATCCCTGCTGATGTGAAGAGATACTGCAATGTTACCATGGGCGGATCCACCTTAAGCCCCCCAACACACCCCCAACACAATTAAACACATTGTGTAGATATGTTATTGTTAGGGAACGGTGAACCAAATACAAAGATAAATAGTAAAGATAATTCAAAAATATACTTACAACCAAAATTTGTCCGGGAATACTGTTAGATCAAACCCCGTCAGGGGGTGCTGCTCCCTTAGACCTCCGACATATCTGCAAAGCGTACAACTATGAACAAATAGAGTTTGAGAGGCAGCGCTCTCAAAACAAATTTTTGTTGTAAGGATATTTATGAAAGAAAAAGCTTTACACTTTTAATTATCAGTTGTTTGCCCCTACAAAAAATTAAGGCCGGATCTGCCTTGTATGTTACTATGCATGATAAATTAAACAAATCTTAAAATTAATTAAAAGCTTTAAAATCTATCTAAGCATACCTATTTTTTTTTTATTATTTAAGGATATCCTTATACATTTTACATCAAAATGATGCTATTCTTGTTTCCATGCCATTGATATTATTATCTCTTAATACATCCAAATTATTAGATAAAGTATTTATATTTCAAAATAAGCTTCATAAAATTATCAGATAATTCAACTAAATTATTTGATACTTATTATATAATTTTATAAATTTGACTGAATTATTTGATACTGCAATCAAACTAATAAACATTCAAATAAGAAAATGGTAAGAATATTTCATAATTTAATTATATTAAATTAAAAAATAAAAAAGGCATAAACTACAAATAATTATAAAAAAAATATCAATTTATCTAAAATAGTTTTTTTTCTTTGTTCCCCAATTATTTATAGCAAAAGGAAAATGCACAAATGGCGCATTCAGTCAGTTGCCTATTTTTGCGAATTCTTCAATATTTCCCATTTGCCACCAACCATAACACGCAACAGCAAAAATGGCGGTAGTCTACACGCAACCAAGTGGCCAAGTGGGCATCGAGCTGCCCTTCCCCTGCCGTAAATAAGGAAAATATCAAAATAAGGCTTTTGCACGACTTTTTTAATGCATTTTAAAATGACTTTTTTAAAAAAAAATTAATTTTTATATTAATAAGCTGTTTTAAAAACTAATGAGAAATCCGTCCAAAAAGACGCTTTAGTTCTGGCTGATTTTTTACTATTTTTAAAAGCAATATTTTAGTATAAAAAACGAACCCTAACTTAACAATAAATTTAAAAAAAATAAAAAAAAAAATATAATCAGAATAAAATTTAAGCAAAAAAAATTAAAAAATTAAAAAAATTAAGAAAATCAGAAAAAAAAAATTAAGCAGAAAAATTTGGTATTTTTGGATTTTTTGTCAACCCATGCAATGCAGGAGAGAAAATAAAAATCAAAATAATTTAAAAGTTTTAATTAAATGTTATTTTTTTTATTTTTTAAGGAGTTTTATTTTAAATGGATATTTTTTAAATGATAGTGAAATTATCCCTCCTAAGAAAATATAAATTAAAGTGATGTATCATTTATAAACATTTAAGTTTTATTTTAAAACTTGAGGTGTAATGACAAATTAATATGTTGTCATTAAATATTTAATTGAACAAAATTATAAAGAAAGTTCTCATAAAATTGTGGGTATAACTTTAAAATAAAATTTTTCTTGCATTCACTCACTTTGATAAGTGAGAAAAAAAAAATAGAAAAGTATGAGCTAAGACTAGGGCTCTATCATATAGTCTTCTATTTATTATTATCCATTCATGTCTTTAATTTGTGACATGAAATTTAAATATGGTTTAATTTTATAATATTAAATTATCATATATATATATATGAGTTTTATTATTCTAATATATAATTAAAAATTAATGTTGATTTATGTAATCCATGTTTTAGATAAATTTTTGTATTGTTAAAATTTTTCTTTTAATATAACAATTCAATTAATATTATGATAAAGAGTTTTGATTCTCAGTGAGTACTCTTGTTCCTCACATGTAATATAATATTACATTTCAACTAATTTTAATTTGATGTTTTATTCACACATTTTTAGAACCATTTAATTTATTTATAGAACATATGATAATTTTATTTGAAAATTTTGAGTTTTAATACATAAGGCTTGTTCTTTTTGGATAAGTGGTGAGACCAATACTAAGACTTGAATAGATTTAGCACAATATGTGATTCATTCGCCAACCGATAACAAGACCTAGATGATCAGTTCAACCACCCCATCAAGCTTTATTGAACAACTTACCCATCCGTAATAAATACAAACTAGCAACATAGCATGATAAGCTTTGCATGCTTTTATTTAGTAGGCATTTAATAAATTTTGATAGATCAATTGACAATTCAAATTAAGCATATACTCAATATTTGCTCGAAAATGAGTTGTCTGCCCAATACCATAGCTCAAAATTCAAAGTGAGTGAATGCAAGAAAAATCCGGGTTGGACCCGACCCGATTTCAAAAAGGGTCGGGTTCGGGTTCCAGAAATTGACCCGTTTAAAAAACGGGTCGGGTTCGGGTTGACCCGGCGGGTTGCCGGGTCAACCCGCCAACCCGTTTAATTTAAAAAAAATTCGAATTCCCGCCCTCTGCCCGCTACCCCCTGCCCCCGCCCGCTGCCCGCCCGTGCCCCGCTGCCACGCGCTGCTGCCCACCCCCCGCTGCCCCGCGCTCGAGCTCGCGCTCGCGCTGCCCCACGCTCGAGCTCGCGCTCGCGCGCTGCCGCCCGCCGCTCGCGCTGCCGCGGTGCCGCCGTCGCCCGCGTGCCGCTCTCGTTGCCGCGGTGCCGCCGTCGCTCGCGGGTCGGGTCGTGTCAACCCGGCAACCCGCCGGGTCGGGTTCGGATTTTCGATCCGTTTCTCTACCCGGGTCGGGTTAGGGTCGACCCGTTTTCCACCCGGGTCAGTTCGGGTTCAACCCGAACCCGACCCGTGATCCAAAATTGACACCCCTATCCCTACCTATAACGAACACAATGCTAATAACGGCCCAATCACTTATTTTGGTCAACCAATTCATACCACTTTGTTACGCAACCAACGAAGCCATTACAAATTTTGTCTCTCTTAAAAAAAAAACTTAATTAATTAAGAAGACTTCAAATAGACTATGACGTGTTATTCAATAATTATATGCCTATCATATTCAACTTTTTATACCACATTTCTATTGGCTACATATTGAAAATAAGGAGAAAATTAGAAGTAAAGAACAAGATAGGTGAATTATTCAATGATCTTTTGTTACGTTTGTTTTTGGGCATCTTTGTAAGAATTTGATTGACCGTTCCATACCTAAATAAAAAAATAATTAGACGCTTCTTTCATAATTAAGAAAAGTTAGAAGGTTCAAACATTCAGAACAGCTTGCTTCCAATTTTTGATTTGGAATTTAGAATTATAAATGGCCATTTGTTGACTCTAAAGCCTTTGTAGAAAACAAGCGGTCTGCAAAGAAAACGTATAATGTGCACTTAGTTCCTTTATTCCAAACGTCGGCCACTTAGTAGAATATTGAAAGGTTTTTTTTTTTTTTTTGGGTTCCCATCTTTAGAGGTCGAGGTATTAAAGAGGACGTTGAATTTGGGTGGTGGGGGCGCGGTGGAGCTGTAAAGTTACAAAATTTTCAAGAATATATATATATATATATATATATTATATTACGTCTTTGTGGTGTCCCGTGCCAAACTGTACCGGCCATCCACTGTTGGCTAGGCTGTTTTGGGTGGACCGTCAGTTAGGAACAATTATTACGTACTCTGGCCGGACATAGAGCTACGTTCGGCCATCAATAATATATCATCACGTGCTCTTACTCTTTACCCCGCGGCCCGACGACTTGACCCGGACCGGAACCCGGGAATGCTATGTTTGCGTATTGTGAGATATTACTCGGTATTGCTTGGCAATAACGAGAAATACCACTCTGTGAAGACCAATACCGAGCAATACCGAGTTGTACCGAGTTTTTCTAGTAAAACTAGGTATTGGTTATTGCCGAGCAAAATCGACCAATACCTAGCAATACCGCGCAAAATCGAGAAATATCGAGCCATCCTGGGTCCGTTCCGGCTCGGGTTGTCGGGGCGCGCGGTGAATAGTGAGAACTCGTGGCGCGATTCTTATGGCGGCCGAACGTAGAGCTACGTCCTGTGACCGGACCAAATAAAAGTTCGTCAGTTAGGGGTATAAATGAGTTAAGCTTTTGATACTCATTAGTTGGAAAGTGAGCTAGAACTCGAATTCGAGCTCGTCCCACTGTAAACAAGCTCGTGAGCTTCAGTTGAATTTATAATATTATTAGTTATTTTAAATATTTAATTTTTTATTAAATATTTATTATTAATGTAAATTATTAAATATTATTTTATTTATATATTATTAAATATTTTAAACATTTATTAGTATTTTTTATAATATTTAAGTTTAATAAATAAAATTATTTAAAAATATTAATAATTTTTCGAGTTGGTTCATGAGCGGAGCTTCATTAGGCTCGAACTCGAGCTCGTTTACTAAACGAGCTCGAGCCTGACTCGTGAGCTCAATAAGCTCGGCTCACCAGCTCATAAACGAGTCGGGCTCAAGCAGACGCCTCACGAGCCAGCTCGGCTCACTTACACCCCTACTGCTAGCCTATTTCAGCTTATTTTAGACATGAAAAAACTTATCTCAACATTATTGGTCTATGGGGGTTTTTATTTATGTTTTAAACTCAATTTTAACACTTAGGAAGTCTTAAAGTACCTTTATGATTAATTTCAATGAAATTTAAGTAATTTGAAGCAAAATTTTTTAAGGATTTCATATTTGAATCAATGCATAAACTTTATGATTAGTTTAATTTATAAAGAATCAAAGTGATTTTATTTTTTAAAAAGTCGGGTCAAGATAACCTGGCCAATTTTCTTAGGATGAGTTTTAAAACATTGAATTTACTTCAAGATTAGTGCCATAAAATTTATTTATATATTGCAATAATCTAAAAGCTGATTCAAAGGCTTTAAAATCAATCCTAGCTATTTTTAGTGAGGACATCCTACTACAAAAATTTTTCATAGAATAGTCACATGTGAATATCTATATTCTTCTAAGAATATTCAAAATAAATAAATTTGAGAAATAATATATATTCATATATTGCACTAATCTCAAAGTAAATACAATAATTTTGAAACTCAACATATCGACCTCAATTTTTTTTTTCTCTTGAAATCATTAAATTTATTTTGAATATAATATAAAATTTGATTGATTAATTATCTGTTATTTTACCTCAAAATAAATTTAAATAATTTTAAGAATCTATTTTTTATTAGAATATTCTGATTATTTTCTATGTTTATTCTCTCCATTTATCCCCCTTTTTCTCTCACTAACAAATTTCTTAATATAATAATATTTATTTATTAAATAACATCAAATAATAAATCATACAACCAAACCTTTTTTTAATGGGTTTTATTTAGCATTTTATAATTCCATGCTAATCCATTTCACTAACCAAAATATTTTTATACATCCATGTGTAACAAGTCTATCCAATTCCCTTAACATGGTGTATTGGCTTAGTTGTCTATCCATCTAAAATTTGTATATTTTTAATATTTTTATTGGTCAAATTTAATCTTGATTAATTTTTTATATTTTTTATGCACTTCTTTTGCCTATCAATAAAATTGACTAATTAAAATAGTTAAACCTACTAGTGAAAGAACCTTTTTGATCATATAATAATATATGTATTTTAAAATTATTTAGTTTTTAAATCCCATGGGTATTGTGACTAGCTAAATATAATTATTATAGTGTAGTAAATTATTAGAGTTTTTTTTTTATAATTTGGTTTATTATATTTGAGGAGAGAGAAATGAATCTAGGTGCATAATTGTAAATAAAAATATGTTGGAGGACTATTCTACAAAGCTTGGAAAGCCAATTCCCAATCCTACTTATGAAGACTAAATCTATATTGGTTTGCATGCCTTATTTTTTTGGGATAGGGTATTTATATAAAGTTCATGCACGTATTTTTTTTTGTATTTATATATTTAATTTTAAAATTTAATATTTATTCATATAAAATTATCGTATATAAATTGATAAAAAAATATAATTAATATTGATTTTTTAAAATAAAGTATATCTATATATGTATATATTTTGATATAATTTAATTACTATGATGTTTTATAAATAAAAAAAAAAGATTGATATATTAGACATTTAAATTTATAAAAAATTTATGTTATGTATGTAAATATCTCTTATAACATTATTGATAAATGACAAACATAGTTTAATTAAGTGAAAACCTACATCTATATGAAACCTTTAAAATTAAAGTATTATTATAATATTTTTTTCTTTTATATATTTTAAGAATGTCGACCATAGTTGTTTAATTTCAATAATTAAAACTAAAGATAACTTAACCCAATAAAAAAATTAGAACTAAACTGATAAAAAAACTTCAACTTGAATTTGACAGACTTTTTTTTAGTCAAGTTTTAGAAAATCATAAAAGGGTTGTCCCAAATGAAGCCTTAATTAAATCTCATTATAATTAATCCAACACCATAAGTACAAATTAGTTAAAAACATTTCAAAATTGTCTTCATTATCCTAATTATATATATATAATATGATGTATTTCTAAATGCATGTCAACTTTTGTTGTTCTCATGAGGGCATGCATGAATTAGTAGACCTAAGTTGAAATATATTTTTATATAAAAATTTAGCTCATATTAATAATCATGTTAGTTTGAATGATAAAATCTTTAATGCTATCTTGTTTAGTAATCAAATGAGGCTACCCCCTATCCTTTCATTGTCCAATATTGGATTACTCTTAATGATTAAAAGAATTAGTTAAGAAGGGAAAACAAGTTTTAGAAAGGATTTAATTGCCCTATTTTATCATTTAATTACCAGTTATAAAAGATGGATATAAGTTATTAACTAAAAAATCAATTAAATATGATTTTAGGGTGTAAAATTTTTTCTTCTGATTAAACACGAGTTATGATTTGATGAATTGATCTAAACTAAAAGTAGTTAAACTAATTACGAAATTCCCGCTTCAATTATTTTTTAATTAGGAACTGAATTGGCTTCAAATGGTGATAGTCATCTCAACGCAAGGATTTTACAACGCTAAAATCATTCGAATCATAGCATGTTAGGGTTGAACAGGGAAGCCTATCAAGCCACACCTTGATACATCATCATCATCGAAGAGTGGTGCACGCAGTTGAAATTTCAATATAAAAAAATAAAAAATAATAATCAAATTATTTACATAATGAGCACATAATTTATCACTTATGTACTAAAAAGTTTAGACTAATAGAAGAGATATTTGCCAAAAGAAACAAATTTTACACAGAATTTATAGCCTCAAATATTTTACATTCTCATTATCATCTAAGAAAAAGATACTAGTGCAATGATGTACTAACATATGTACAAGCCTACCTAATAGGACTTGTATCACTTGTATGTCTCTTGTTACATCAAAATAAAAAAAAAAATAGAAGAAATATTTCAACAAAAAGGTTTAGAACACTCTTACATTTCTAACTATGATTTTACTTTTACACACTCTATAGAGGTAAATGGAGGTAGAAATCCTAATTGTGGAGAATTTCAAAACTTTATTTATTTTACAGAATGTTATTGACCGCTCTTTATATTCTCATGCTTGTCAAATGTCACTATCTTTAGTTTGCTCGCTTCTTTTATGTAGAGTGGAGTTTACTTACAGGGTAGTTAGTTAGCCCAAGTTTATATATTGCACGCCTTTTAAAAAAGATAGGGATTATCTTAATCGCCTTCAACCATCCACTAATTCTAAGTTATTTGATCGCAACCCTTTTTGAGGAGCAATTATTACATCCGGTGTCCGAATGCGTTCAGAGACCAATAACCACGCGCCACGTCACCTAAAACTCGATATTTTGGACTCGGTATTGCTCGGTATACATTCGCACCATTCGGTTTTTGACCGGATGTAATAATTTCTCCTTTTTTAGAGAAAACTTTAATCTTCATACAATCCTTAACAACCCGACAAATTTTAGGTGATTCAATCATCTTCGTTCCAGGAGATGATTGTTGAAGGCCTTTAGTCCTCTCTTTTTAAAGGGACTAGATTTGCCCAAATGCCACTTTTCAAATCATGTATGACATGGAATAATAATAATTTTATTTTCTCCATAAAATACATGAAGTTTCCTCTTTAAAAAAAAAAAAGATTTTTAAATTCACAAGCAACCAAATAGCAACCTATGATGTATGACTTGATTAATCATCCAAGCATCAATTATTATTTATCTAAACCTTGGATGCTTTGCAATAATACAAATATTTCAATATCATCACCATACTAATTGCCTATGTGCTCCAATTTCCTCCAAAACAATGGATTCTTATCAGAAAACTAAGTCTTAATGGTTGCAATAAGCATGTCATAGTTGTTGGATGATAAGAACTGGTAAAGAAAACTTATATGTTTATTATATTCATTTTCTTGCATACTTGTCAAACTAAACTGCACAATGGGTTGAATGGAATAGGTCACCGAAACACCATAAATTATTTATTTATTTATTTATTTTATACATTATGTACTAATTAGTTATTTAGGGAAAAAAAGTTTAGGAAAATTATAACAAAATATGTATAATTATTGATACGTCATCATGAAATTATTTGATCGGGCACGAATCTCAGTGCAAAAATCAAGTTAAAAACTTCATAAATTAAATTCGGGAGCATTTGAACTCCGATTTCAGCGAGCTTATAGTCAAATTGAGCGTCTCGGAAATACAAACCCAACGACACCAAATTCAACTAGATCCGAGCCCAAGTGAACCCAAACCAAGTACCCGAAGTGCTGTTAGAAAGCTCGTACCACAATTTGAGTTACCAAACAATCTCCAATTTTAGCGAGCTTATAGTCGAATCGAGCGTCTCGACGAGACGAATCCAACGAGCCCAAGATCGCTGAATTCCAACATCACTACGGCCTTCAAATGTCCAACGAACGGTGCATAATCGAGGGATTCAATATCGGCCGTCCATTCGACCACTCCCTATTCGCCCCTGATCTCACACCTATTTACAAGTCACGCCACTCCAAAAAATCTATAAATAGAGTCCTCATTCTTCACAAGGGGACTCAAGTGAGAAGAGAGAGAAGAAGAGAAGAGAAGAAGGAGGAGAATCAGCTCCTCCTCGACCACCGCCTGAGTTCTTTCCGCCGCCTGAATACCCCGGAATTCTGCCTGATTTTCGGGAGACGTCGGAATTCTGCAAAACTTTGTAACTTTGTTTCAATTTAGAAGAAATTGATTGTAATCTGATCGTCCTGACTTGTGGGAAAAATCAACCTCTGTACTTCAAACAAACACTTGTGGAATTATTTCAACTGGGCGTGGTCCCGTGGTTTTTTCCCTCTTTCGGGTTTTCCACGTCAAAATTATGGTGCTCATTTTTTCCTTTCATGTTTTTGTGTGCTGAATATTCGTACAACGCTTGGATATAAAATTACAAACTCTACCGCCGCGTATATTCTAGCCCGCAACAATTATAAATTTATATAACAAAATATTTATGACCAAATTATATATAAAAATAGTGCTATGAATCTTGGAGGAATTTGTGAATGAAAGAGAGAGGGGGAAGGAAGGAGTGAGGAGAGGGAGAGAACTTGCACAAGAATTATATAGTTCTTTTATTTAATTGGGCTTATTACAAGAGGCTCCTTACATTAACCTATACAACCTGTATTTATAATGATTTACACTAATGTGATGTCTTGCAAGAAAAAAATAATTTAAAATTGGACTAATATCTAACGAATAGTGTAAATTTATGATTAATATTACAAAATAATCAATTTCAAAGTACAATTCTTCATTGGAGTAATGGGACACAAATATTATTTTCATTTTTTTATCTGAGCATTGGTAAGTATAGATTTTTTTTATTTTAAATAGAACTAATTTATTTAGTTGCATTATTAGTTCCTCGCAATACTTCATAAATATCTATCTCTATATTTCAATGATCTAACTAATTAAGGCTTTGCTTGGAATGGCGGTATATTTTTATAAATGTTATTGCATAGTTGTAATGGAGAAAATAATTTTTTTAAAAGTTGCTCTAAAAAACAACTTCCTTGTGCAAAAATTTCTTGAAAAAAAAGTAAAAAAAAAAAAAAACATCAATCAAACAAAAAGTATAAAGGACATATGAAAGCAAGAAAGTAAGAAAATTGTTTTAGCTTTTTTACTGCTTTCTGAAGCAGCTTTCTGGTACAAAAATTTTTATTTCAAAAAATTTTTCTACTAAAAGCTGTTTTAGAAATTAGTAAAAAAGTTATCCCAAATTAATGCTTCGTTTGGGACGGCTTTTTTATTGCTTTCTAAAATGGAGTTTTAGTTAAAAAATAAAAAAATTTGTACTAAAACTCTGTTTTAGAAAGCAATAAAAAAGTCGTCCCAAACGAAGTCTAAGTTTAACTCGTGATCATAAAATTCAACTTTTAAAATCCACTTTTATATTGTATTATGACCATTATTTACTTTTAATTCTATGTCCTTTCCTTTCAAGAAATAATTTTATTTTTTTCATTTTTTTGGGAAATATTTCATTAACTTGAAAGCAAAACTTGAAAGCAAAGGTAGCATCATATTTCAAAACTAAAGTACAAGCTATAATGTTGTCTCGCATGATCATTTATTGCTCCAAATGATTCTTGCATAATAATAGATACCTAAATCATAGACAACAATAATTTCACTTTCCAAAAGGATCATATGAATGCAAAGAGGTCATGTGTGTAAATGCATTGAAGTCAAACTTGTTCATATAAATTATATGTACCTTGTACTAAAATTATGATAATGATTGACTATAAAAGGATACCACTTATGGGATACCATTTACCTTAAACTAATTCTAATAACAAGAATGTAGTTTGTTATTCTCTTCAAAATATCTTGAAACATCACGTGTGTCACTCTGTCATCTCTTATCAAACATAATAAATCAAGTATGAATATATGATCATACACTAAAACACTCAACAACAAAGAAGAGAGGAAGATAAGATGTACCCACGCACTACAGGAAAGTCGTAAATTTTAAGCGGAATTTCCGGCGAAAAATACTAAAGTTTCCGACGGATTTCAGACAAAAACGTTTTCAACGATAAATCGAGCGTTGGAAAACTTTTCCATCGACGAAACCCCGCCAGAAATTTTTTCCGATGGAACTTTTTTCCGGCGAAATAGAACCGTTAGAATAAATAAAACGGTTTTTTTAAAAAAAATCGCACTCTAGACCTGCATCTCGTGGAAACACCCCAGCCCGCTCCCGCGACCCGTGCCCAGCAAGCACCTATGTGAGCCCAGCCCGCTCCCGCAACTCGTGTGAGCCCGCTCCCGCAATTTGCGCTCGGGCGCCTGTTCGCCTTGAGATTCGAACCGAGGACCTCCCCCTCATCCCCTGCCCGCGTGCCACTCCGACCACCATCCCGTTCCTACAAAATTGTTTTAAAAGATAATTTTTTTTATTTATATTAAAACATAATATTACAATTAAAATTAATTAATTCTAGTTTATTGTTTTAATTGATAATCAAAATAAATTATTTAAGTAACAATTAATTAAACTATGTTATTAAATTAATAATTAATTAAAATAAACTATAAACTTATTAATGAATTAAATTACAAATAAATTGTATTTTCATAAATTTTTAGACTTCGTCGGAAAGTCCGCCAAAAAATCTTCTTGAAATTTTGTCGGAAATATATCTAAATAATTCGTCGGAAAATCCACCGGTAATGAACGATTTTTCTGTAGTGACAGGGTTTAGCTGATTTGGTGGGCGAGCGTAGTTGGAAACCCCCTAACCTATGTTCGATTCCTCTCTCAATGCATGCTGCGTAACTCCTTAAATGGGGAGAAAATAATTGTAGCCCTACATCTATGGGGTTGGTTGTTGGTAGACCCACCGAGGAATTAGTTACGTCGTCATACACCTCCTCCTTTGAGAGCGGCAGAGGATAGATATCTCGTTTCACAAAAAAAACAAAGTAGAAGACTGAATGAGATCTCACTGAAGGGAGAGTATTGATAAGACATAAATTAAAGCGTGTGCAATCTTAAACCCACAACAATGAAAAGGAATTGAATTAAGTCGTGATTTGATCTAGGAAGAACATAGATTGGATCCGCATGCAGCATGTGCAATATTCATAAAAATCACATCTTAATTTACATTTATTTATTATATAAAATTTTAGCTATAAAATATTGAAATATGATAGTTTTAAATTTGATAATGGGTGTCAATATTTGACACGACCCGAAAACCAGACCCGAACCTGACCCGAAAATTTCGGGTTAGGGTCAACACGAACCCGAAACAGGTCGGGTCGGGTTCGGGTTCAGCATTTCGACCCGTTTCAAAAATCGGGTCGGATTCGGGTTAACCCTTTGACCCAAAATTGACCCGAAAGTGACCCGATTTTGACCCGAAAACCCGATTTTGACCCGGCAACCCGAGATTGACCCGTTTTTTACCCGAAAGAGGAGATTGACTCGTTTTTGACCTAAAAATTAGCCATTTTTTGTTGGAAACAGATCATTCGGGTCGTGTCGGGTAGACCCGGACCCGAAGCGGGTCGGGTTATGGTCAAGAAAATTGACACATTTTTAAAAACGGTTCGGGTTCGGGTTGACCCGAATAGTGCCGGGTCAATTTCGGGCTCGACCTGAACCCGATCCGTGACCCGAAATTGACACCCCTTTGATATACACAAATCCTTCTTTTTATTATTTACTACACCATAATATCTCAACAAATTCCTCTTAAAAATGGCACTCTACTTTGATTTTTTTTTTTTAATAATGAACTTAGTTATATTTTAATCTTGTCAATAATATTAATATGCTTCAACTTTTTTCTCTTTTAAATAAAAATATATGTGACAGTTCTTTCAATAGCATTTCTTAGTCAGGAGGGCAGGAAAACATCTTGTTTTGAACAATGACCAACTACCTTTGTTGACACTCTGAGGATCATTATCGTTCCCTAATAACAGCTTATGTTTGAGCTGTTAATCCTAATTTTCTTTTAATAAACAGTTAATTAATCATCCATTCAAAGTTCTAGATAATAGAAATTTTCAATTGATGACAGTTTAGTTCAAATCTTAAGAAGCCATCTAGAAAACTAATTACTGTTAACGTAACGAAGGCACAGCTTTTTTTTTTTTAGAAAA
Source organism: Dendrobium officinale (assembly GCA_019514585.1). Classification (NCBI taxonomy): domain Eukaryota; kingdom Viridiplantae; phylum Streptophyta; class Magnoliopsida; order Asparagales; family Orchidaceae; genus Dendrobium; species Dendrobium officinale. The sequence goes on along the minus strand of CM033682.1, from coordinate 7,830,901 downwards.
AATAAAATAGAAATATCGGCAATTTATTGACTTTATTTTTTATTTATATTGTGGAATTCACGACCTTCTAATTTGCGGAAGGCTTGGTCAGGCAAAATTATATTATCTAAATTTAAAATTTAAATAATATCATAATTATTATCGGGATATATGCATTGTTTTGAAAACCGGACCGGACCGGCCCGTTCGACCGGTTCAACCGTGAACCGGTCTTACAGCCGGTTCGGTCCTAAATCAGAACCGGGCTAACAACAAACCGGCCAAAACCGGCTTGAACCGCCGGTTGAACCGGCCGACCGTTGAACCGGTCCGTTTTTTAAGAACCGGCCGGTTCAACTAATAATATATTTAAATATTTTATTTTTATATAAAATGTTTAATTAATATTAAATTAATTTAAAAATCATATATCTTATTTAATAATATGATTCAAAAATTTTATTATATTATATAGTAAATTAAATATTAATAACCAAGCTCACATGATGCCACAATACCATGAAAGCTCTTAAAGCATAAGTACAAGGAAAGGTATATAAACAACACAACTTAGAATTCCTAAGTGATGTGGGACTAAAGAACTAGTTGTTTTTGTTTCAACATTCAATAATGTGCTTTAGACTTGTTTGAATGAGAACTTGTTGGAAATTTTTTTTGTAGAATATTCAAATAAAAAATTATCATAATAATTTTTAAACTTCTTAAATTTATTATTAATTATATTTTTATAACTATTTAAATAAAAATAATTATTTATCATTTTTAAAGTTCTAAAACATTTTCTAAATGCGAAATTAAATGATAGAAAAATGAAAATCTTAAAAAATAATATTGTATGATTTTATAAATATAGTTTTATAATATAAAATTTATATATAATTTATATATGCAAATTATTCATAAATATATAACATAAAACAATTATTTATATCAAATATATATATTTATATATAAAACTAAATTTTTATTAAATATAAATTAAAATAAAAAATTGAATATATTTATATTTAAATTTAAAATTAGTAATTATTTATATTTAAATATATAGCATAAATTTAATAATTATTTATATTTAATTTTAAAATTATATAATATATTATATATGTATGAATTTTATTTATTTTTTAGGCTAAAAATTCTTAGAATTATAAAATTTTTATGAATAAATTGTCATTATTATTATGTTAATTTTATTACTTTTAATTATATTAATATTTTTTACGTCATCCGGTTCGACCCCGGTTCGACCGGTCGAACATGAACCTCTCATTCTTCCAATTCGTTGTCCGGTCCGGTTTTCACAACCTTGGATATATGATGTAATTTATATCTGAATAATAAGATAAATATTTAACATTAGAAGATATTTAAATAAAATTTATGACCAAAAAAATAGGATGTCCTTATTTGACAAGACACGAAAACCCAACTAGAATCAGACATGAAAATTTTAGGTTTTGGTCAACTCGACCACGAAATGGGTCAGATTTGGATTAAAGGTTTCAACAGGTTTGAAAAAAAAGTGTTAGGTCCAAGTTGTCCTGGAAACCTAAAATCGACCAGTTTTGACCTGGACCGACCATTTCCCGCTTTATGTCCATCCTGTTGCTTCCGAAGGCTAAAGAGATGACACGTCTGTTAGGTGTCAGTCGCGTCCCCCAGGCCAACCATCCGCATCAGTCGATGCCTCCTCTGGTCCCCATTTGCGTTCGTCGCATCTGCTAGGCCAGCCAGCCTAGCCATGCCACGAACGTCAATCGTTAGTTGCTGTCTGGCCATCCTTACGGGAGCTAGGCAGGAAGATTGATCAAAAGTAGCGACGAGAGCTCGACAGGTCGCTATCGGAAGTAGCAACAGGAGCTCGACAGCTCGCATAATTCCATAAATCCGTGTCGGGCCGGGTTAACATGGTAATTCGGCGGGTTAAGTCTGGGTTGAACAAATCAGGTCAACCCAAATAAAGTCGATCAACTCCGAGTTCGACTTGAACTCCACCCATACGCCCAAATTATCACCCCTACAAAAAAATGTTCAGAGTGAGACTACATATAAAAAAAAAATTTAAAAAAAAAAAGAGTGAGACTACATATATTTAAATTTATTTTGAAAGCAGTGTATTATTAATTATATATTATTTTTTTGATAATTTAAAAAAAATATAAGAGTTTTAAGATTTATTTTGAATATAATTTTGATAATAATATTGTGATATAATATTTTTTTAATAAAATTTGTGTCAGAATATTTTTTATATGAATTATATTAATATAAATTTAAAATTATTAGATTTCTTTGATATTAGTGTAATATAAAATCTCATCCTTTTTGTATTTTTTTCTAAAATAATAATGCCATAAATTAATTTATTTAAGACAAAAAAAAGTTAAAAATATGATTTTAAATATGTTTTATAATTTTTTAACATTACGTCTCTTCATCTCGATATAAATTATTATTGGACGATAATCGGATGCAATTTTTATTCACCGCAAAATGAGCCGTCTGGGAAGCTTCGCGCCGGTCGAATTTAGCCGAGAAGCTGCCGCCCAGTCGGCTCGGACGCCAAATCCACCGAAACCCGGAAATTAAATTTTATTTTATTGCGGAGACAATCGGCGAAACGTCCGCAATGCCCGAAGCGTACCGATTTCCACGGGCCCACCACTCCCACCTTTTTTTATTTATTTATTTTTTAATTCAACCACAAAAAACCAAACGCTAAGGAACCCCACCTCCTATATAAACACGAACTCAATCCCTGCTCCATTGCCCAAAACGCCCTCGTCCCTTCTTCCACGGCCTCACTCTCTCTCTCTGGTCCTCTAGACCTAGCCCTACTTTATCTATCTAGAATAACTTTTCTGGGTTTTCCATGGAGGAGACTTATTCCGGTAACAAAAGAAGCCGGGGGGACGCCGAGGAATCGCCGGAGGCGAAGCGTCTCCATGCGGATCTCATCTTTGGTATTCTGGAAGATGATGATATCGGTAGCGGTGAACGGGATCCGGCGAGTCTGGAACTAGAAATCGTTATGAAGAGTCTAGAAGAGGAGATCGGCCTTCCTCCGGTGCCGGAAACGGTGGATGTTGTGGGAGCGGGTAAGCAGATGGAGATGGGGTATTTGCTTGAGGCATCAGACGACGAGCTGGGTCTGCCTCCGGCGGGGCAGTCGGAGGAGGAGGATGAGGCAGAGCCGGCCGAGAGATTCGGCCAGATCTGGGAATTTGAGGAGGATAGGATGCCCGGGTGGTTTGAGGGTTTCTCGGAGTTTGGGAATCTGACAGAGGAGATATATGGTGAGGCGGAGGACGGTGGAGCTGCCTTCGCCGCGTACTATGATACTGGGCTCTTTGATTCGTCGGATTTCTACTTGCGGCCGGAGTCGCTTCCGGCGATCTGAAAGAACAGCAACCTGATCCTTGTTTTTTTTTTTATAATTTAATTGACAGAAGAAGAATTTGTGAATTTAAAACCATTGAGGGTCCATTAAAAAACAGAAGATAAATTGCGCAACGGAACTTGAATACGTTGCATGTGTATATGATCTTTTAATACTGAAATTTCGTTATAAAAAAAAAAAAGTTAAGGGTTCTGAATCACTGCACAACTGGGGCGGATCTATTAAAAACTAAAATAAATTAAAATTAAAGGGAGTTTTCTCACCAAAACTTTGGTTAAGATAGATCTGAAAATTGATGATCTATTTTAAAATAAATAAAATATATAAATAATAAATATTGAAATTATTTCAAAGTAGATCTACATATTTTGATTTTGGCTCTGATTATTTTTGGTAGCAAAGTATTTCCACAAAAGGTATTTTCAAAATTAAAATTAAATGCATATAATATAAATTATATTATGATAATCTTGAAAATTGTTAGATTTGTTTTGTTATTAGATTTGTACATGAAATTTTTATATTCTACTAATATTAAAATAAATCCAATAATTTGCAAGATCGTCTTGATATTGTTTATATAAGAATATCTTAATATAATTTTGTCTTGAAATTAACCTTAATATTTCCTAATTTATTAAATAATAATTGTTTTAGATGTATCATCTCTATTATCTTCTAGAATTTTTATTAGGTCCGAACACCTGATGTAGCTCTACATCCGGAAGCCAATAAAATGTCGCCACGTGCTCTTACTCTCTAACGCGCGGCCCGACGACCCGGACCGGAACCCAATATTGTTATGTATCAGTTGATTTGTACAGATCAGGATATTGCTAGATTTTGCTCGGTATTACTCGGTAACAAGAAATACCATTTTGTCAAGACCAATACCTAGCAATACCTAGTAATACCGAGCAATACCCCGATTTTGCTAGGTATTGCTCGATATTGGTCTTGACACAGTGGTATTTCTCGTTATTATCAGGCAATACCGAGCAATACCTAGCAATACACGAACATAACAATATCGGGTTTCCGTTCCGGGTCGGGTCGTGCGGTAAAGAGTAAGAGCACGTGGCGGCATGTTATTGACGTCCGGATGTAGAGCTACGTCAGGTGTCCGGACCTAATAAAAGTTTGTATCTTCTAACCTTGCGGCCCACCTTGACCTAATAATTGGGCATTTTCAGGCCAACCATAAGATTTTTGGTTCAAGGCATTGATATATGCTAATCAATTTGTAAATACTGTCATGCACTTAATGTGTTTTTTTTATTAACTCTAACAAGCAAAGTTAGCCTCATAGAAGCCAACAACCCTCACATAATTTTCTTCCTAGAATTCGTTTGCGACGTCTTTTTTATTGTTTTTTAAAGCAGCTTTTTAATACAAAAATTATTATTTTTTACTAGGAAGCTACTTTAAGTAGTAAAAAAGATGTCTCAAACGACAATTTAGGTTTTGTTTAGAATGATTTTTTACTACTTCTTAAAACAGCTTTTAGTATAAAAATTTTAATTTTGTACTAAAAAAACTGCTTTAGAAAATAGTAAAAAGTCGTCCCAAACATAACCCTAGTATGTTGTAAACCAAGATTTGATTGTAATTTAAATTTCTAAATCCTTCCTTTCTCCTAGTAGTAGATTCATTTCATTAAGCATATCCTTATTACCATTTATTCTTATCCCTTACAAGTGTTGAACCCTCCCAATAATGTTATAGATTAGTTGAGTAAAATCTCTTAGAAGTTTATTTAGGATGCTAATGTGAGTTTCATTGGGTTAACAATTACTTTCCTAAGAATGAGGGGGGCTTTGGTGTTAGAAACTTTAGTAACTTCATAAAAATAAAATACTAAATTGTTTCAAGTTCTATTGAAAATTTATGATGTATATGTTCACATATGTCAATTACCTTCACACTAAGGTTTCGTTTGGGGCGACTTTCTTACTGTTTCTTAAAGCAGTTTTTTAGTATAAAAATTTTATTTGTTGTACTAAAAAGCTGCTTTAAGTAGTAAGAAAGCTGGCTCAAACGAAGCCTAATAGCTTTCTTACTACTTTTAAAACAGTTTTTTAGTACAAAAATTATGAGCTATAGATTTTTCTACTAAAAAAGTGCTTTAAATAGCAATAAAGAAGATAACATAAACGAAGCCTAAGTATTGTATAAATAAACATCCACTTATTTATAAAGAAAATTATTGATTCACCCAACAAAAACAAGACTGTGTGACAATAAGAACGAAGCTGAGGATTATATTTATAATAATTAAATTTTCTTATGTTATGATCAATGAATAACCATTGGGGAAGACATAACAAAGTGTTAATTATAGCAGTAGTTTTAGCTACCACAACATCACAAAATTGTAGCGGTTATAATCGGACAAAAGAAGAGGTGAAGAAAACCGAGCTTCAAATTGTGAATGAGATTGGAAATTAGGGATGCAATTTAAGGGCGGCGCTTTACCAACGGTTAAAACCGGTGCAAATTGAAGCTATCAAAATTGGTGCAAAAGAAGGATTTTGGTAGTTATGGTTTTTATTGAGCTACTATTTTTTCACTACTTTCAATAAATTTATACTAAGAAATTACTTTCTACAGTAGCTTTAAAAAAGTTTTCTTCTTCACAATAACTATATAACCGCCTCTCTAAAAAGTCACTGCCATGCCATTTAAAACAAATCCTAAATTGAACTCAAGATATAACTGTAATTAAAATGGCCCATATAAATAATTCAGTAACTATTTTTATCACTCTCTCTCTCTCTCTCTCTCTCTCTCTCTCTCTCTCTCTCTCTCTCTCTCTCTCTCTCTCTCTCTCTCTCTCTCTCTCTCTCTCTTTATATATATATATATATATTCACTTGGAAGTCAACCTTTCCTATTTATATTTTTATTTTCATGTGGAGTATTCTTTGTGATTCGTTGGGTGAAAAACTATTATGTGCGGACTCCGAACATGTCCGGAGGCGAATGAGGATGCGCCACATCATCCAATGCACAGTGTATTGTATGACGTGGTGCCTCCTCATTCGCGTTCGAACATCTTCGGGCATCCGCACATAATAATCTCTCCCGTTGAGCAAACGAGAGGTATTCAGATGGCATTTAAATGCATGTGTTATACAGCTATAGTCAATAGAATCTATTCCTCAAATAATTCTATCAAAGACGAATTCTTTCATGGACCTGCTTCTTGGTTTAGAGTATTACAACACAATAATAACAACCACATGGAAGTTGATGATGCTTCTGTCATTCAGCATATTTCCATCAGTGTGGCTTAAAATAGAATGATATCTTTAGCATTATATCATAATTTTGATCTTGTTTTAAATCAAGATTCAAATGCAAACATAGCCTGCTTTTTGCCAGTAATTATTATGTCCGGTCAAAACCGAACGTATCTGAATGTATACCGAGCAATATTGAGTTCTCAATACCGAGTTTTAGGTGACGTGGCGCGTGATTATTGGTCTATGAATGCATTCGGTGACCGGACGTAATAATTGCTCGCTTTTTGCAGGGTTAATAAGCCCCATTGTAGATATTGTTAGTTGTGTTTCCTACCTTATGGGTTTACAAATCCCAATTTTCATTTATTTGTTGGTTGTTGGCGTTCCTTCTTATATTTGGCATATGCCTAAACAAGGGATTTCAAGAGAGAAACCTTGGAGTAATTTTTTCTTGATCAATCATCAGTAATAGTTTTAGCCATTGCTAAGGGTTGTTAGATCATTATTGGTTGTCGGCCGTTTCTTGATCAGTCAAACGGCCAGCACTACCAGTTTATGCCAACCATCACCGCCACTGTGTACCACCATCGCTTGCCTCCACCACTCACCACCGCCTGTCTTCACCTCCGGCAGCCACCGACAGCAACCCACCACCACTGACCGCCATCGTCACCACCATATCAAGCAACAAAAATTGCACAAAATAGTAACATTATTGAAATTATTTACTATCTATATACAAGTATTTGTATAATCATCAAAGCATCATATAGTCGATATACTACCTATCTTTAGTTAATGTCAAAGGTTTTGGTCATGCTATGAGGTGAAAGAAATTTTCATAGAAAACTTAAACTTACTAATATAATCCTTGCAATATTCACTCTCAAATTAAATTTAAATAACATTATGGCCACTTAAACGAATGTAGTTTCTTAAGCTTATCAAAATAAGTTTCTTGCATAAGAATATTATGTCAACATATATTAGTAGGAACAAAGTTATGTTCTGCGAAAGAGATCATAACTCTTTTTACTAACATGCTTTTTTGGTTAAAGGAAATGTTTTTTTTTTTAAGAATAGACAAAAAATTACTTTTAATTAGCACCTCTTGCATCAAAAGTATCCTAAATTATCATTATTATTACTCGATATATATATATATATATATATATATATATATATATATATATATATATATATATATATATATATATATATATATATATATATATATATATATATATATATATATATATATATATATATATATATATTATTGCTTAATCATAGCCATATTACAACCTATAGCCTTTATATATATGCAACTAATAGCTACACCAATGACAATACAAGCCATTCAAAAAATCTAAAGAAAGTACGCAAGAAAAACTACATAAATTTTGGATCAATATCGAACAACTTATTAGAGAGAATATGTCATAGACTTCTATTAGCTCATACTAACGATTGAGTTGCCACTTATTGCATCCATGAGCAAGGGATTGGATAAACCTTTTTATGGTGCACATTATATATGACATTGTATAAATATATATTGAAATCTTATAATACATTAAAGGCAATCATAGTGTGGCAAATTCCTTAAAGATATGTGTCAAATTTCTTGAATTCGTTCATCTATGTATGTTGGGTTGGCTTGATGAATTCTGCTTCACATTCTGAAAGGTATAATGTGTGTCATTATTATTACTTGAGTAAATGAGGACGTAGCCTGATTTTCAACGTTTTGGACGGCTTTTTTTGTAGGCTTCGTTTGAGACAGCTTTTTAATATTTCTTAAAGTAATTTTTTTAATGCAAAAATTAATTTTTATGTATTAAAAAGCTATTTTACGAAACTATAAGAAAAATTGTCTCAAACCAAACATTAAATTAGAAATATGAATTTCTAACTCACCAATAGCATCTGCCAGTATTTTTAAAAATAGCACGAATATACGAAGTGTCTTACTTTAAGCATTCAGTAAGTCATTCAAGCTGGCTTTGGCATGAGCTAAAGATCTGATAAATGATAGTGAACAGATTTTGCTAGATAACTTATGTGCAGCAATGGAAAATTGGATAAATATATTATGATCAAATTTTAATAAGTTTAGATTTATGTATATTTATATAGAGATGAAAGATATACATAAAAAATTAATCAAGTTATATTTTTCACTTATTTTAAAATAAATTTTAAAATTTTAAAATTTATATGTATTGATAAGCTTATCCTAACTCTAATTTTCTCCTTTGTGTATTTCCCGAATACTCTTAAGTATGTTGAGGAATTCTTCTTGTGGGATTCTTGATCATATCACTATGCAATATTGTCTTTGTAAAATATGTTGTTTGAACTTCAAGTAATTATATGCTCCTAATTGTAAATTTAACTGATTCAGTAGTTATGAGTATGCTTCAATTGAACGGAGAATAGAAGAATTAGAAAATGTGGGTTGAGAAAGTGGAAAACGACTGGTTAGAATTTTCTTTCGTGAGCACTGCAGTGCTGAGAGTTGGCACTCCGGCGCTGGGCTCTCAGAAAAATGAGGAAAAGTAGGTTTTGTGGAAAGTGTGGCAGCCTGGTGGTGTTGCAATGATGCTGTGAATGGAATCTAGGAAGTCTGGGAGTTTTGTTAGTAACGTTCCGATGTCGAAAGTTGTAACGCTTGGGCATTAAGCCGAATTAGGGTTTTTTAAAATAATTAATATTTTATTACACTAACTCACCCAAAGGCCCAACAACGTCCTGAGGAAGAAGGATAGCGGATGAAGGAAAAAAGAATAGATTTGGAGTCCGAAATATAAATTTCATCTATCCGGTCAGTTAGAAAAATTGTCGAGCTCCAAATAAGCTACTCATGCCCTATGTCTGATTTAAATTCGGAAGTATATAATATAAGATATGCTTTTAAATGTAACAACTCGAAAAAGGTAAATAGCAAATATTTGAAATTTTGGATTTGAACCCATTTGCATGAGTTATCAAGTGTTTTAATGCTTGAAAATGCTTGGGTGTGCTCTAGAATGAGTCCCAAGTGTCGCATGTGAATTTCAGCAAAATTCAAGAATGCCACTTTTGGAGCGCCACAATATCACATGTTCGGGCACTGCAGCACTGAACTTAGCCAAGGCGCCATAAAGTAACATTAATGTGTCAGCTCTTGATTTGTTGCAGATTTTTGAGTGTCACGGTGCTCTAGAATGAGTCCCAGTGTTTGAACGTTGCAGAGCTAGGCCATTATGAAAATTTTTATAGATTTTAAAATCCATTTCTCCAATCTTTTGAGCGCCAAGCTAGCCGAAGAGGAGAAAGAAAGAGAGGGTTTTTAGAGAGAGGAAGTTCATTTTGAGTTGCTTCGGGCCATTTTTAATCATCAAGCCAGTTGGGAAAAAATGTCTGGAGTGAGGTGAGTCACATTTTACATACCTATGTTTTCAAACATTTAATATTTTTTTAATTTCTCGGTTAAATTTATATTTCCATTAGCAAAAAACATGTATAACATTGCACTGGTAAAATTTTGACCGCATAACTTTTTATATGTTAATGAAATTGAGATTACAAACATTTTTTTGTATTTTTTTGAAAAATTTCTACCATCTATTTTGGAATTTGTGTGGTTTTTTATTGAACATAAAATAATCTGAATTTCAAAAAATAGGGTTTTGGCACGATTAAAGTCTTAAAATAATGTTTTATACAATCATTTGTAATTTGATTATATTTTGAAAATGTGCATTTTGACTGTATATTTGACCGGGTAAGTGTTCTATTTAAGCATATTGTTATACAAGCTTTGGTAATAGAAATAAATGTCTGATTGAGTAATAGCTGGTTGCTATTACTTTTATAAGAATGCATGAAATATAAGTAAAGACTGGTTGACCCATTGGTTGGAGACTGATTAACTCGTTGGTTGGAGACTGATTGACATGTAAGGATGGTGGGCTTATCGGCTTTCCTTTAAATATTATGATTTTGTATTATCTGATACAACGATTTAACGATTTTAGAGCAACAATTAGGAGTTATAAGGATATGATTATTTTGTCAACGGGAAAAGAGTGACGACTCTGTTTACTGAGCCAACGATTTATTGATATTGATACAATACTGAAAACACAATGATAAATAAGACTTCTTACTTGTTTAATGTGACTATTGAAATGCAAGTTTATATTCATTATTACTATAAGAACTACTATTATAAAATTGATGTATTGTTATTACTACTGAATTTACTTATATTGTTATGGGTATTGGAACTGTTATGGATACTCCTAACTCATTGTATTGTATTGATTAATAATATTGACTGAGCATGTAATATACTGAGCATGTGATTTAGATATTGATTTGATAATGATAGACTCACTAGATACATAACATGTGTACACCCTTATATGGTTTCACTGCATTGATATGATTTTAGCAGTCTCTATTGATAATTTTTTTATTGTTTATTCTATTTCTCTACTGATTGATAACACTGATATGATAATTTGCTTTATATATTTGACACCTATATTTTTATGGCTTTTGTATCGTACTAAATTTTGTTGTTGAATTTGATTTTTACTAATTCTGCATTAATTCAATGATCATATGAATGTCATTGTTATGATTTGATCATATTGCTCATTTATCGTGCTTTGATTTTTGTTATAGGTTGTAATGTGACCTGTTGGACTAGTTAGCTCATTATATGTAGTTAAATGATTTTAGGTCATGGCAAGGGAGCATAAGTGAGAGATTGATCAAGATCCTTTAGATTCAATTTTTTTGTTAGTTATTATTTTGTACTAATGATTTGGATAAACACGATATGATTAAAAATTCTTGAGTATTATATATGATTTTTGGAGTAAATAATTTTTTTTAACAAAAACTTATATTATATTAATGCCCAAAAGGATTAGAAGAGCAAAGAAACAAAAGTACAAGAGCAGAAAGAGTAGATGCCAAGGAAAAATAAGAAATTACATGGGAAAACCACTCCCGGGAGCTTAGTATTTGGCTGAGACTACTAGCTTCCAAAAAAAAATCATGCTCAGACCGTCCAATTTGGTGAAGAAGCAAACGAGAAACAGCCATCTCAACCGAGCAGAGGATCTCCACCAAAGGTTGCCAAGAAACATGCCAACTGAGAAACGAGCCCCAGCCACATCATTGCCCGGCCAATAAAAAATAAAAATCGGAGAGCACCAAAATACAATCAAAAAGTAACAAGAAAAGCCAACCATAAAGACACCATGAAGTAGGAAGGAAGCAAAAGCCCAACACCACCCACAAAAATTATCTTCCATATCTACCCCTTCCACGAGTCCTTCCACGAGAAGCACTAGAAACAACCTTAGTGTCCCGCGGCAATGCAAAAGATTTCCCTGGATCCTCAACCCCATCATACTCAAAGGAGGAAACATAATCAAAATCATCAGACGACCCCTGAAGCCAATCAATATGCACATGCATATCCAACCCAGAGTTGTCACCCACGTGATAAACCAAGTCTTGAGGGTCAACAACATTAACTGGCACATCCACAAAAGGGGCTATGAATTAAACCGGCACCCATAGGGGTAGACACACCCCCAACCCCATCCAAATTACCATTAACAGTACCAGACCCAATCAGATCATCCACAACCACAGGGGTGATAGAGTAACTAGCTAAAGCGGCCAGGCACACAACACTGACACCAAGGGACCATAATTAAGAGCACAACCCCAATTAGCAACAGCACTGTAACAAGCCCTAGGGGATACAACAGAAGTTAATACCCCAGTTACATCAGCAACATCCTCAACAACATAAACAATACCCTTATTCGACTTAAGAGGCAACAAAGTAATAGAATTCTTAGCAGGAGAGCCCAAATCAATTACAGGTGGGACAAAGGGTAAGGCATCAGGGGATAAAACAGTTGCAGCACCCATAAGATTACCTACTTGATCACCGGACACAACATTCACCAAATTAACAACATAACATTGGGGGTATATTATCGGACGAGTTAAGAACAACCATAGAGTCCTCAATCACAGAAGCTCCACCCACAGGGAGCCACCTCCGTCCCACATTATCAGAAATAGGAAGGTCACAAGGACCCTCCGCAATCTGCTCCTCATTAACGACCAACAACGAATTGACAATAGCACCACTTTTCGCATTAGCAACAGGCAAAACCACATTCAAACGAGATTGAGGACCATTCAAAGTGGCAAGAAGACTACCACACTCTCCCCTAGAATGACCAAGTCGTTTGCACAACACACAGTAAGCAGGCAAATCCTCCAACATAACCAGTTGAACATAGCCATAATTCTTCAGAACCAAGCCAAATTTTATCAGGAAACTCCTTAGTAATGTCTAGCTCCACCAGGACCCGCGCCACAGATGGCCTAGACCCGACAGAGGTTGAATTGTCAACTTTTAAGGGACGGCCAAACATAGAAGCCAAAGCATGGAGGATACGAGGGGCAAAAAGATGCGGTCGCAGATTTGGAAAGGAAATCCATATTGGAATAACCGGATATTCGACTCCGACATTAAGAACTGGCGACCATTTAGTGAGTTTCAAAAAACAGTTATTCACCAAATAGGATCTATGACAAAAAACTCTACTATAATCTAAGTCATTTGAAAGCTTAATTAGAATATGAGATTGATCAAGAACAGTTAAAGAGAATTCAGCATTCAGCTTCAAATTGAAAAAAAAAAATTTCAGATGGCATCTAGTGAGGGACGACGTGTAGGAAAAAAACCAACAAGAGGAAATTGAAACGGAACAGACAGAGCCAGAATTTCTTCCTCCGAAATCCACAAAGAGGGCAAACCACAACAAGAACACTGCCATAGCTCAGGAAAACGAACTGAAATCGAAGAACCAGAAAGAGCATCCACAAAAGAACGCGATTTAAAGGACCCATCCAAAAAGCCCGGGTCACAAACACGACTAACCGCCATTCCGGCCACGACTGGCCGGAGGAGGAAAATAAACAAACAGTAAGCAGAAAAGAAGGAACAAGACAAGGAAAAACTTCCCTGAAGAATCCAGCAGGAAGCGGCACGAGATTCACCGGAGGAGAACCCAAGATCCAAGCCCAAGGAAAGCTAGGGCAAAGCCCTAGCGGAGCGGAGCAGGCAAGTGTCGGGGTCAAACAATTAAGTAGTTGTATTTTTGGAGTAAATAATATGTTGTTAAATGTTAGTTATTATTTTGTACTAATGATTTGGATACACGATATCAAAATGAGTTAAAAATTTTAATACTTGACTTTTATATGTATATTAAGTTTTTTAAAATTATTTTGTAAAGTTGTTTATTTTTTGAATTATATATAAAGTTTTTTAAAAACAGAACAAACAGCTTTCAGAAATTTTAAGCATACATTTCGTAAAGTTGTTTATTTATAGTTTTTAAAAATTTTTATATTTATATATATATTAAGAGCATTACCAAACAGCTTTCAAATTATTTAAACACAGAAAAAAACAGAAGAAGCAATAATGCCACACAAAAATTTGAACGCTCACTTCCAAATACTGCAGCTGACTGCTCACTTTAAGCCATGACAGAGTTACAGTGATTCCACTGCCATGAAACCTTCAATTATATATATAACGTTAAAATGCATGCTTTAAATCAACCCACCTAAAAAAAAACATATTGCATTAACGGCTCAATGCCTTAGGAATTTGATTCAAATTGTTCAAATATGAACTAATTCCAACATTATTTGCTCCTAAATTCGACCCTGATTCAAACTCCTTTTCTCTTTGTCGTTTAAATTGGCAATTTGAACTCGCAATTTTTTTCAAATACTTGACTGTCATATTGTATTGGACAATTTGATTTTTTACTGGACACAATGACGAAAAGGATTCATGTAGCTGACCCCACGTAGTGGGGCAAAGACTTGTTGTTGTTGTACTCAACAATCAAATTGTGTTTGAACCTTATAGTCATTTAAGTAAAAACTCTTTTTCTCTTTTACACGTTATTGCCTTCGTCGATAACTTCCTTGATGAGCTCCCTCACAAATTTGCTCTGCCACTACATAATGCTAACTAGATCAATCTCTTCCCCTCGATGAGGTCTTGTCGCAAATCTCTTCTCCTTCTCATATCATAAATCAACCCCACCAACACTTTTCTTTAGACCGGTCCTTTGGGAATCACTTCACCCCACACCACCAATTCTATCAATGACAACTCTAAAGCTCCTACTCTCCTTTACATGAAGCTCATCATGTCAAGACCTTCCCCTTTCTCATATGAGAGAGGCTACCTAACTCTCATGACAATATTGCATTACACAAACCAAGATTAGAACTTAAGGTTCAAATAAAAATAACTAATCCTCTTTGGAGATAGTTTATCCTAAATAAAACTTAAGGTATATCTCTCTAAATAAAAAGCACACAGTGCTGTTTTTTATTCAATGATGTGCATATTCATTTATATATATTTATAGTATTAGAATTATCATATCACATTATTTAGTCTCAAATGCTTCATATTTACTATGGGTGGTATGTTAAATAAGTATAATACATTGTCATTATTAAAGATAATCTCTTTTTTTTTTTTTCATTGGACTCTTCGCTTACTTCTAAATAGGCATGTTCATACTAAAACTAAATATTCAAATTAGCATTTAGCCTCCTATAATTTGTCATAAACCTTCATCTATCTCATAGTTTAAAGACCCATTAAAAAAAAGACCCATGAAACACCATAAGGATCCCACAAGCCTTGTCTTGCTCTTGCTTGGTGAGCTACAATTCCACCCTCTACGTTTGGATGATCCAATGAGAATCCCATAAAAATATCACATATCATCGGAATCCCCCAATGAAAATTCTATTTGGATCCTATGACGATCCAACTTAGATTCGATACCGTCGCCCGCTCGATCAATTAGCAGCCTTTTGATGTAGGAACATCTTTAGTTATATACTCCTTGAGATTAGTTTATCTTAGTTTATTACAGGTTTATCACCACTAGCTTCTAAAATATTTTTTTTATCCTATATATATACAAGTATTATAATACAAAGATAATATTGATGAAATATTATTATCTTTGAAACTTCTAAGCTTATTGAGTGCCATTGCTCTCTGGATTGAAAAATCCTTTAAACAGGTCCGATTCATCCGCCAATCACCCTTCACCCACCAAATGATCGCACTCTTCACTCGCTCGCTCATGGCACAATGTGGAAAGTGGCTTTCAACTTCCTGCCTTCACACACAATTCTCCTAGGCTTATTGATTGAGAGCTTAAGCTTTCAACTAAGATGTCTAAGATTCAAATTTATGTGTATGCATTATATATGAGTTTGCCTTAAATGACCTAAATGTCCCAAAAAAAAAAAAAAACTTCCTGCCTTCGTTGTTATTATATGATATCCCCTGTCCAAAAAGTAAGGGACAAAATCTGCCAGTATACAAAAATAATCCATTGTTGACTGACCCTCTTACTACCTTGAGAACCACAATTCAAATCCCTCTCCCTCTTATACATCAGAGCGGCACTGCACAATGTGCATTATCTTCCCAGAAAGCCAAAGCGAACAATGAAGTTACTGATGACATAATAGTGTTTTTGGTAGGAAAAGTATTACATTACAACAGGCTTTAATTTGAACTGAAACCCCCCTAATGGAAAAATATCCCAAGGAAGTATCAGTGTCAAGCAACCACCATCCACTAAAAAAGTAAAATAGAAAACAAATTGAAAATGAAAGGAACTAAACAGTACTAAATACTTATCATATCCCCACAGAACAACCACCTCTCTTCTCCACTCACATGACAGCACAACTGCTCTGGCTCTCATCACTGAAAAGATGAGCAGTATAGTCCTCTGATTGATGATTGCTGATGCTGTTGTTGATGTTGTAGTAATAGTAAGGGCTTGGATAGTAGCCTGTGAAGGGAGGGATCTGAGGAGATCTGTTGTACATGAGCTGTGGCTGCATGTACTTGCTTTCATTCATCATCATATTGTTCCCGTTACTGTAGATGCTGCTCATGTTGTTGCTGTTGCTGTTGCTGTTGCTGTTGCTGTTGTTATTCAGGTTTCTCATGTTCATCAGCATTGAAGATGATGGATGCCCATGGCCATGGCTTCCTCCATTGAAGCTCATCATCATGGGAGATGGCTGGCTCAGACCTTGTGGTGGAATGTTTCCTCCACCATAGCCACCATTAATACCAGAAGAAGGGAAGCCATTGATGAGGCTTTGAGGTCCTCCTGCATTGCTCAAGGTTGATGTACCATTCATGCCTTTTAGCTCTAACAGATTTGGGTTCTTCATTCCTCCATTATTCTGGTTTGGTCCTGGTACTGCCCCTGCCCCTTTCTTTCCACCACTGCTTGATCCATTATCATTTTTCTTTGAATTGGCTGCTGCAAGTGCTGCTGGGTTAGCCTGCTTCAACATGTTCAACTCGTTCAATTTCGCCTCAAGAAAGCCGAGATCATCTTCATCATCGTCGTCATCCTCATCATAGTCTTCATCGCAGAATTCATTGTCAGAGCTCAAGGATTCGAGCTTCGTGTGCTGGTTCTTGAAAGCCTTGAGGCCCTGTATGAGGGCTTGGGTTGTCTGCGGCTTGTTGTTGCTGTTATTGTTGTTGGGATTGATATTGTTGTTCTTAGAAGGGCTGTTGTCCTTCATGAGCTGAGCTTGCTGTCTCTGCTGATTGTTGTTTGGTTTGTGGTTATGGTGATTAGAGGAGTTGTTGGGCTTGTTATTCCAGAGCTCGGCATGCTTTCCAGCTTTACCTAGCTTCTTGATGAGAGTGGCAGAGTCCACATTTCCTGAGACTGTAACCTTCTGCTGCTCTGCATCAATGGTGGCCGTATAGACCCCTAAAAAAAAGTGGAAAAGGGTAAAACTTTCGTATGCTTTGAAGAGAAAGCTGAAATTTTGGCATAACGGAAAGAACTTGCTATTTGTATGATATCTTCTATTGAAATAAAGATGTCTTTTTGTGATGTTTAAATTAACAGAAATTGGGCAGAAAAAGTTGCAGCTAATATCCCAGGACCGCTAAGCATAATCAAAGTATTCATAGAAGTAAAACAAAAAGAAATATTTCCAGGATTAAGCATCTATTTTGATCGTCTCTCCTGAATTAGTAGAATCTTCAAAAAGGGATTTTACGATAAGGAAGGAAAAGGATAAAAGTTGTGCCTCTCCCCTTGTGAAAAGATTAAGGAGACGGCTTCCATGAAAAGCATAAAATCCACTCTCCCATGTAGACTAGTTAACAAACAATACGTTCCAAAATAAATTATCAGACAAGTTTGTTCCACTTATCAGTTGAAAAGCAAAAAGCTTATAACCCAACACTCCAAGAAATAGATCAAAAGAAAGAAAGAAAAGGAAGAGAGATTCAAATGAGCCGAAACTAGAGAGGCAGAGTACCTTCAATTCTTTGAAGTAGCTTCTTCACTTTCTGCTTACAGCCATCACAGTGTATGTTAACTTTGAGGATGATGGTCTGTAAGAAAAACAGAGAAGCAAAGCAACCAGTTAGCACTTAGCGCCATCACCATCCCTTCACTTTTTCTCTCAGCTGACAAAAACCAAACCAAAAGCTTTCCTTTGTAGAGAAACGAGAGACAGAGACGATGGAGATGGGATACCTGGATCTTGAGAAGCTTAAAGTCCTCATCTTTAGTCATTTCTTCTGGTCCTCTGAGAAGTCCGAAAACTAAAAACACATAAGAAAGAGAAAGTTGAAAGTTCTGTACACTTAGAGAGAGAACAGGACTCAAACTCAAAGCAACTACAGTATGTATACCTCACCGTTAATGGCTGAGAGCAAGAAGAGTTGTTTAAGAGAAGAGTCTTCTCTCCTAGATATTCCACTTCTCCTTCAACTCCAAATGCTTCCACTAATCTCTCCCATCAAACCCACACTCCTCTGCCGGTTCCTCAATATATAAATCTGTCAACCTTTAACCTGTGAAAAGCTATCCAACGGCCAAAACAAATAGAGAGAGAGAGAGATATGATGTGATTTGACTCTAAATCCAGGAAAAAAAAACTCAGTAAAGAGCAACAGCGACTAGACGGGGCCCTTCGCACTTCCCCCTACTTCTACGCATAGCCTCGTCCTTTTGCCACCTTACCTGTCCCCCAGAGGATCATAACCTTCTCGCGAGATGATCAAAAGAGAGCCTACTTATAAAAAAAAAAAAAAAAGCGAACCAGAAAGAATGAGAATATAATCTTTTCCCAAGAAAACCAACCCATCAATTTATCATTTTGATATGAAAAAGAAAGACAAATAATATTTTGATTTTCTATAAATCAACCTTGATATGGCATCAAAACTAGCTTGATAGGGCACGAATCTCGAGGCAAAAGCTAGTTGGAAACTTCAAAAATTAATTCCGGAAGTACCAGAACTCCGATTTCAGCGAGTCTACAGTCAAATTGAGCGTCTCGGAAATACGAACCCAACGACACCAAATTCGACCCAATCCGAGTCCAAATGGGTCCGAATCAAAGACCTGAAGCGCTGTTGGAAGGTTCAAACCATAATTTGAGTTACCAAACGGTCTTCGATTTTAACGAGCTTATACTCGAATCGAGCGGCTCGACGAGACGAATCCAACGAGCCTAAGATCACCAAATTCCGACATCATTAAGGCCTTAAAATGTCTAACAAACGGTGCATGATCAAAGGATTCAATATCGGCCGTCCATTCAAACCACTCCCAATTCGCCCATGATCTCACGCATATTTACGGGCTATGCCACTCCATAAAAAAATATAAATAGAGCCCTCATTCTACACAAAGGGGACTCAAGTGAAGAGAGAGAGAAAAAGAAGGGAAGAAGAAGAGAAAGGGGAAAAGGAGAATCCCCTCCTTCTCGACCACTGCCGGAGCTCTTCCTGCCGCCCGAACATGCCGGGATTCTGCATGATATTCGAGAGAACGCATGAATTCTTTCCAACTTTCACTTGATGTTGAAATTCTTCCCAATTTGCAACAGAGTTCCCTTCTGACGCTGAAACTCCGCCCAAGTGAAGCCGGAGTTCTCCTTTGCCACCAACAGACGTCAGACTTCTACCCGACGTCGAACCTTCACTCTTCGCCAAGTTTTCTACCCGACGCCGGACTTCTACCGGTTATCGGACTTCGCTGGACATCTATGCGAAGATGGATTTCTTTTCATTGTTGTACTTCTACCTGACGCTGTCCTTCTGATCTTCGTCGTCAGACTACAGTTCTTCCGACCTTCATCGCTAGCAGACTATGGTCGTCCTGACTTATGTCGCCCGCCGACTACAATTTTTCTGACCTCTGTCGCCCGCCGACTACAGTTTTTCCGACCTCTGTCGCCCGCCGACTACGGTCTCCTAACTTACGTCGCCCACCGACTACAGTCCTTCCGACCTCCGTCACCCGTCGACTACGGTCCTCCTGACTTACGTCGCCCGCCGACTACAAGCCCTCCGACCTCCGTCGCCCACTGACTACGGTCCTCCCGACCAAACGAACATGTCAATAGTGATTCTTTGTATTCATATCATGTAATGTACTCCATAAAATGTACATCAAGCTAAGGCCTTCTCCAAGGAAGGGTCTCATTTGTAATCGACTGCAATACTAGTGGATTCATTCAAACTGGGCTAGGCCCCATGGTTTTTTCCCCTTTTCAGGGGTTTTCCATGTAAAAATCTTGATGTCTCATAAATGCTAGACCCTCTCTCTTATCTGATTGCGTGCTGAATTTCGTACAACACTAAGACGATAAACTTTATATTTCTCTACTGCCGCGAATACTCCTGAACGCAACAAAACTCTTGAAAAGAAATTTGAGGTTGTATTTGCGTATTTGTTTTTTATATTAAAATGAGAATTAATTGATTGGTTTTATTAAAAAAATTATACTCTCATCTTTTTTTTTTTCGGAAAATATTATTATACTCTCATTTACAATTTTTTTATCAGATGTCAGATTTTATTGATTTGAAACAAATAGTTATATATATATATATATTATATTGATTTTATTATATCAACTAAAAGATTTTGAATTTAAATTTTAGAATGGAATATTCATCTGCTATTACTATTGAAAGGTCTCTTTGCGGTGTGACTAATACTCGGTTGACCTAGAAGAGGCACCCAATCCATAAACATCTTGGACAACACTTGATTAGGCCCCACTTAAGAGGCATTACCGCTCTAGTAGAATCAAATACGGGTTGGTATTACCTAGACGGGGTCTTAACGGGTGATCAGCAATGCCTGTGGCCTAAATTAGAGGTCTTCATTGCACTTTGAAGATGCTCTGATCTACCATCTGCCCAAGTGGCAGAGTGGATGTCATAATTTGTGTTAGGAGGGTTCACGTACACGCGGCCCCTTTTTTTTTATTTAAAAAAATTAAAAAAAAAAAGGTTGAGAGTTCCCAATCGTACTCGCCTAACAATCAAACTAAGCAACGATGGGTAGATAATGATATATATTACATATATAAATTTGTATAATATTAGCTTAAATGGAATTTTTTTTTTTTAACGTCATAGAGTCATAATAGTTTTTCAAATATATTCAGATGGGGTAGACACGCGCGACACGTTAACTTGCGAAGAAATAACGTTATTCGGTTCGACTTTACACGACCTGACGATGACACATGAAAAGATGCTTTTCATGATTGCAGGGAATTACCGAATTACTTTTTTTTGGGGAATTAATTACCGAATTACAACTTGAAGCCAAAAGCTTGGACAGTTCGTTTAGAGAAATTATTGGGTGCGGAGTGCGGACGTAGCTCTGTGTGTGCAAACGAATTGGGTCGCGCCACGTGGAGCCCATCTTGACCCCACCGACTTGAAGAGAACGTGTGCTCTGTTTATCCGATAACCCGATAACACGAACCATCCGAACTACTTGAAAAAATGCACGGTACCTAGTAGTACCGAGCGGTACCTAGTAGTACCTAGATGCGGTAAAATAAAGAATAAACTCTAACAACAAACCCTAGATCTACAATAACTTATGGAACTTAGAATGCTTACAGAAATATGCCAAATCCTAGAGAGTACCCACCTCTAGGTACTACTAGGTACCGCTCGGTACTACTCGGTACTACTAGGTACCTCTCGGTACTACTAGGTACCGCGCATTTTTCAAGTAGTTCGGATGATTCGTGTTATCGGGTTATCGAGTAAACAGAGCACACATTCTCTTCAAGTCGGTGGGGTCAAGATGGGCTCCACGTGGCGCGACCCAATTCGTTTGCACACACAGAGCTACGTCCGCACTCCGCACCCAATAATTTATCGTTCGTTTAATGCGTGTCGTTTTAGCCCATCATTCTCAAATGTGTCTGAACCTGTTGTTTTCTAATTGATAATTCATTTATTTCTCAACTTTTCAAAAGATGATAAAAGCTTATTCCATTAAGAACTTTTTTAGGCTTCATTTAAAATAATTTTCTTACTATTTTACAAAGCTCCTATTATGAAAATATTTTTTTAAAGCTATGATTGTTGGCTCAAGAAAAATGGCACGAATGCATGAATCCCGCTTTTGCAGCCGTAGGATTCCACTTCTCTTAAGTCAGATTGAAATTAACCAGATTTCCCCTGAGGATAGTGTCAGGGTTTATAGATCTGGGGTTCTTACTTCCTATGAGCGCAAGCGCCCATAGTTAATTACCCCTCTTACAACGTAAGAGAGAACTCTCGATTAAGGATGAAATAAATTTTAGTTTTTTTTAGTCTCAATAGTAGGGGAAATGGAGGTAAACCCGATCAAGATCCCATGGTTCCGTCGTCCCGGGTATACCATAGATTTCAGTCTACCAACACTAGCAATCATTGACCATAGTGTCCAGGGAATCTGATTAGCAGCCATGGGTTGCCTCCTCTCAGGGATCCCGAGTAGACTGAAGTGGTTAGATGTGGATTTTAGTTTGATTTAATTTGGGTTGGGGCTTATGGCTTCCTTAGAAGTTGCCCGTTAATTTGTTTAGTTTGGGGCTTACGGCTCCAATTAGGAATTGGCCCGTTAATTTATTTAGTTTGGGGCTTACGGCTCCAATTAGGAGTTGCCCGTTAATTTATTTAGTTTGGGGCTTACGGCTCCAATTAGGAGTTGCCCGAAGAATTTTGGTTGGATAGGTCTTATGGCTTCCTTAGAAGTTGCCTAACGGTGGGTCTTACGACCTAGCCCTGTAAGCTAAGCGGCCCGAGTTGTGGGTCTTACAACCTAGTCCTTTATACTAGGATGCCCGAGAATTTTAATTATTTGGGTAGGACTTATGGCTTCCCTTAGAAAGTAGCCTGAAAAATGGGTCTTACAACTTAATCCTTTTGACTAAGAAGCCCATAGGTTTGAATTTTAGTTTGTTTAAGGTTTAGGATGATTGTTATTTATTTTGACAATTTTTCTAAAATGTAGGGGCTTACGACTTCATGTAGAAGTTGCCTGATAGCGGGTCTTACAACCTATTCCTATAGACTAGGATGCTCATAGGTTTAAATTTTGATTGTTTAGGGTTTAGGATCATTACTATTTATTTAGCAAATTTCCTAAAATGTGGGGGGCTTACGACTTCAGGTAGAAGTTGCCCGATAGCGGGTCTTACAACCTAATCCTATAGAATAGGATGCCCATAGGTGAGGGGTCTAGGTTTGTATTATCACCTAAACACTTCCCTTAGATGTCGGACTTACGACTTCATTAGAAGTGGCCGGGGGTTTTAATTGGGTTTAGGGGTTAGGTCAATTTCTACCTAAAACTTTCCCCTAAGGTCGGGCTTACGACTTTCCTACGAAAGTTGCCGGGTAGTGGGTCTTACAACCAAGTTCCTATGAACGAGGCTGCCCAAAAATTTTTTTTTTTATTTGATTTTGATTGATTTTTTTTTTTTAAAGAATGGACAGTAGTTGTTTGAAACTAGACCACCGTGATTTTTAGTTGGTTGTTTACTAGTAGTTGTACATACTAGTTTGACCGATTGTCGTTGTTCTTTTGCTACAATACTTTTCTTCTTACTTTTTTTTTAGTAGATTCCTCTTCTTACACCAATGTACTAATAGTTTGCTGCATCATTTTTTTCTACTTTAGTATTTATTTGAATATCAAATTATTTCAATGCTTAATGAACTCCATTCTTTTATTTGCAGAGGCTCGTACATAAGAACTTTGGAGAGCTCGGAGATTATGTTGTCTTGTCGGAGATTATCAGTTTATGTTGTAGGGAGTTTTATATAGGAATTTGCAGGGTTTTGTTTGAGTTAAGAGTTATTGAGATCGGTGTTTAGAGAGCTTGTTTGAGTTTGATGTTTGAAGAGATTTTGAGATTTTTTGTTTGAGTTAAGAGTTATTGAGTGTTTAAAAGTTTGTTATTTGAGTTGAATTTGAGTTTGTTTTGAGATTTTTATTGAGAATTGTTTTCGTATTTATTTTAACATTTGACTAATTAATTATAGTCTAAAATTGTTAGCTCTATGAATACAGCATTAAAGTGAGCCACAATACATGGAGAACAGTCTAAAGAGGACCACCTTCAATGGCTCAAAGAACAATTCGACAATATATATATATATTTCAAAAACTTTCGACAACCTTCCGACGTTCTCTCCCCATCGAGGGAGAAATCGAGACGACATTTATCGATATTTTCTTCCAGGCCGATCCTAAGGTTGACGGCACAAGGTCATGAAAAAAAATCTCGGTCGGACCCAAAGTCGACGACACGAGGGTTTGAATTTTAAAACGATCTAATTTATAAAAAAAAAAAAAATTGATTTGATTTATAAAAATATGATTTGAAATCATCACCTAAAAAAAATGATTTATTAAAAATCTGATTTGAAAACGGTGATTTATAATTTAATATGAAAGGGCTGCAACTAGTGTGTTACAGGACATTGTAGCATGTTTGCTCACGGACAAGAAGTCGGATAGTAATTGGAAAGGTAAGAAGCGGTCACGTGAGAGGAAAATTCATTTGAGAATAGCAAAAGGTGCAAATCATATATTTATAATCAGATTTATTGTAATGCAAAAATAACTTTGCATTATTAAATAGTAACTTTATACTTAGAGTGCCGAAGTAATTAAAGCAATCAAAATTTTTGAAGTTTTGAAGAAACAGTAGCTTAATTACTTGAGTAATTTTCTGACAAAAAAAAAGAACACCAAGTTATTGTTTGCCATTATTTAAAGTTTAGTAAAAAAAATCTGATTTATATATATAAATCTATTTATGTAGAAATCGATATATAAGAAAAAAAACTTAATATATGCGATTTAATTTATTCAATCGGTGGATTAGATGCTCTTTAAATTTCAAGAAATTTTTATAGATCTATATTTTTTTTTTAAATCACTAAAGTCCACAATTTTTTTTGAGAAAATTTCGGCAGCCTCCCGGCGTCTCCTCCCCACCGAGGGAGAAATCGGGACGGCATTTGCCGATATTTCTTCCCGCCCGGATCAAAGATCGACGGCGCGAGGTCTTCGATAGTTAAACCATCATACCCGGATCAAAGATCGACGGCGTATGGTCTTCAAAAATTAAAATCATCATACCCGGATCAAAGATCGACGGCGTATGGTCTTCGAAATTTAAAATCATCATACCCGGGTCAAAGATCGACGGCGTATGGTCTTCAAAATTTAAAATCATCTATTAAATGAAAAGATCATAGTGCGAATTGGCCTTGATAAAGCTTTCAAATTCTTACTTGCTGCTTTAAAAAGAAATTTATATAAAATTTTAATTTTAATTGTAAGAATATGTTATAATTATTAAAAAATAATTATTGCCTCTTCTCCGTAAATGAAATAATTAAAATTACAGCATGAGAAAAGCTGTTTTATATGTCTGCTTTTACTTTTCTTTTCTTTTTTTTTTTTTTTGAAATAGGTATTGGGATAAGCATTGAATAAGATAAAACAAAAAGAAAAGTTTTAAAACCAAAGCAGAATAGCCAGGGCAGTTTCGCGTGGTTTGAAGCAAAGAAGTGCAGGAGAATTTCTGGTTCACCGTGTGACGTGAGGAAGACGAGAGCAAGTTGACTCACGCAGATAGATTTTTGGGGTATTTGTCTGTGAATTTGCTTGGCTGTACAAGCTTTGGGCTCGATTCCTTACACGAGGATCCCCTGCACGAGGCGGAGGCGATTTGGGCGTGTCCTGTAACGAGGACTTGCGACGCTGAGGAAAGTGAAGACGGCGTGCGAAGACGGACAAGGTGGGTGGTTCGAAATTAGAAGACAGAGCACAAAAAACTTCTTTTCTAGAGAGTTCTTCTTAAAAAAAGCGTGAGTCCGTTCTCCCTCTTTTTTTTTTATATTGGCTGGATTGTCAAGAGAAGTTACCATAGTGAAACGATGTCTCATTCTGTAATCAAATACTCTAATGTGGGTCCGAATTGAAGAGGTGCTTCTCTTCAAGTTCAAAAGATTTTTTTTTAAATCGTTCAGATATCCCCCTCTAAAAAAAAAAAAAAATCCTTTGTAGATATTCGGATATCCTTAAAAATTAAAAATATATTTTGAAAGGCATTGAGAATTTTGGAGGATAGGAATGACCATATAGAGAATTTAATCGTTCTTCTATTGAGACAACTTCAATGTCTGTGAAAAGATGTCTCCCCATTCCTTGCTCTCAGAAGCATTAGAAAGAGGCATATTTAGAATATTACATGATAGAAATAAAAAACCATATTGAATTTCTCTTGGCCACGAGTCCTGCTCACTATGGCTTTCTTAGCAAGATGAGAAACATGCATGTATAAATGGATATTTTTATGATTTTTTGTCTCGAATATTTTTTTAGCCAATGCTCAAATAAAATATGGCTCTAAAATAAATAGCTCATGTTTGAAGAACTGAAATTGATGAACCATGATAGCATAAAAGTTTCCTTTCTTAAAAGATCCACTTTATGGTCAATGAATTTCGCTTATTCTATATGAATGAGAATACTAGTTGTTGGATTATAATTATTCCAAAGAATGTTGTAACATCCTTCTTATGCACACATTTTTTTTTATATCATTTATAAATCAAGTAAAAAAAATGAAGCAACTATTTTCTTCCTCTCTCTTTTTTTTTATTCGTCAACAAATTGCCTCCCAACGAAGTTCTTGTGTAATTTTCACATAAGAAATTCGTTGTAAGCATTGAGTATGTATATATATATTTCATTTTTCTTCTTTTTTCTTTCAGGTCAAGATGTTTGATTGGAGGAGACCTTCATCATTAGCTTGTACCAAGCCTTCGGAAGAGGATATTTGGCGAGAGATTGATGCGCATGATCTCTCACAGTCGGCTTCAATTTCAGACCGACTATATTGGCATAACGAGATGTTGATTGATAGAGACATATATGATGGGATTTTTACTAGATCACCTCGCATGCCTCATTTTGATTCAGACATGCCAGTTGGACATGACCCTGCAGATTGGATTATTACACACAGGTTGCGGTGTACTGATGGTGCTTCTTTGGAGAAAATTATAGAGGGTTTGAGCTATGGGGATCAGGACATTTTGCAGCCAGCAACTGACCTTGCAGAGAGGACTGGAGCTATCCGTTTGCTCAGTTATCGCTTACTACATCATGAGATTGAGGAGCCACATCATGATCCTATGTTTGGTAGTCCTGTTCAGGCTTTGACTGGTTATGTCAAGTGGGCCCGCTACACACTTCAGATGCATCAGAAGATACTGCAGCAAGCAGAGGTATATGAAGCCATTTATGTTTCTTTATTTGATTACAGCCGCCTTTCTTCTTCATGGCTTCAGAGCATTATTGAGCATTGGGACAGTGTCACAAATACCTGTTGGATTGGACCTAATGAAATGACGGTTACACTCTGGGATTTATGTATTATTTCTGGCCTGCCGATTTTAGGAGTTCCATACGAAGAGTGTATTCCTATCGATTATGATTTATTTAGCCGCCGACCAGCAGGGCAGCATAGGAGGGGTGAGTTTGTTTACTCAGTTGAACTTCACCAGAGTTTGAGGCACTACTACCATCTTTGTCAGCAGAAGAAGAGGGGTCGTGGTCGTAGAGCAATTATTTACTTGGATACTTGGATTGAGAGTTTACTACTTCCAGCGGCACTCACTACAGAATTTGCACATGTTCATGATCCCTTTAACAAGAGATCGCATGATTTAGAGCAACTTTCAGAGGATTTGTTTGAGCCAGGCTTAACAGATAGATTACAGCCTATTTCAGCCAGAGGATTTTCAGACAACATGCTTTTGGTGTCTTTTGTTGCTACATGGCTTAGCTACTTTGTTTTTCCTAGCCAGAGTAGAGTTTTCCGACCTAGCACACTCCTGATGGCTAGTTTGATAGCGAGTGGAAGAAGGGTCTCGCTAGCTCCTGCAGTTCTTGCACAGATTTATCATAACTTGGGGCAGATTTGTACTAAATACGGTAGTGGCCAGTGCAGTGTGGAGATTCCTTAGCACTACCTTCATGGATGGATACACATGCACGTTGCAGGTGCTTTCAGTTGTCCAGAGTTACCGGGTTACTTTATAGAGCGTCATTTTCCTTCTTTGCTCCAGTTAGCCAGAGCGACCTCTTCTACAAACAGAGCACAGATCCGGTTGTTTATGTTTGCACCTCTACGGATGACTGATCGCTACAGATTGATTTACAGGTCTCCACTTGGTTCTTTACCTTTACAGTGCCTTGGTGTACCCTTAGTAGATTCTCAGTCTGAGAAGAGGACTCCTACTTTACTTTCCAGGTCAGGCTATATACTGATTGCCTCATATTTTATTAGCATGAGACCTGGTTGGGTTTGCTACAGACGACATGGTTCAGTGATAATGGAGGGATATAACCCCAATAGGGCAGCAAGGCAGTTTGGTCTTGTCCAGGCCACACCGTTAGATGGATTACCCGTTGTTCCTAGGATAGTCGACACACGTCAACTGGGATCTCTTCCGTTGTCAGTACGTTTAGAGGCAGCTTCCATGACTTGGGCTTTTTTACTTCGCCTTGGGACAGGTTCTCGGTTCTATATTCCACATATGGATGCTCCATCAGGCATTTCACACTTACGGTTGGCTTGGATTCGACACACATTTTCTTCCTTTATTGAGATGGGCATTCGGGTGTATAGTAGACAAGTTAGAAAACAGAGACCATCAGGATCCCCTTCAGTGCCTCAAGGTCATACTGCTGTACATAAGGAGACTTCGAAACTTGATGATAGAAAGAGGAAGAGGAGCCCTGAGCCTACTTTCAGACATGGTGGCCCAGGTATGTGATGTATATTATTTTTATATATGATTTTATTTTTCTTGCATACTAATATGCAAATATTGCAGTTGTTAAAGATAAACCGATTTCTCCTTCTACCGACAGAGGTCACCCTAGGCATCGATCTTCAAATGATGTTCCAGGTTAAATATTCCTTCTTAATTAACATATATTTATCTCTTTTTTTTTTATTTATATTTTCATAATGCATTTTTTTTTTACAGTATCCAAACATATCTCTGCTGACCTGCCAAGTTCTCCTATTTTGGTGCCGGATACTTTGCTTACTCCTCCAGGCTTCCCTTTTTCTTCTTTCTCAACAGACCAGAGTACTGATTTGAGACCAATCCCAGATATTGACATATATTAATTAATTATTTATTTTATTTAATTTTTCAATTCTTCAATATGTTTATCTTTTAGATGTTGAGCTCATGGATGCAGAGCCTGAACTTACACTAGATATTTTGGATGAGGATGGTCATCTAGTTATTGAATATACACCTGATGATGCTGAAGGTAAATAAATATATATTTATCTACCTATTCATTTCATTAATCAACATTCTTCTTTTTCATTTTTCTCTTGAATATATGCATAGGTGAACGATTATCATCTTCTCAGTCTACACACAGTTATTCTACACAGATGTTATTTGAGGATGTTGCTGATGACATAATTACAGAGTTAGCTATCTCACCTTCTCCTCTCTCAGATTCGACTTGGGTGATTGTAGATGATGTACCAGAAAGCTCCTCACCAAGTGTTACTGCCCACTTAGGTGACTACTAT
Organism: Dendrobium officinale; assembly: GCA_019514585.1. NCBI lineage: Eukaryota > Viridiplantae > Streptophyta > Magnoliopsida > Asparagales > Orchidaceae > Dendrobium > Dendrobium officinale. Next base: position 7,801,162 of record CM033682.1, on the reverse strand, counting down.
TCATCAGGATCATCAGATGAGATCCACCTTTCAGGTATTTATTATATATATATATATATATATATATATATATATATATATATATATATATATATATATATATATATTTTAATTTATTTTTTTTTTAAAGTTATATCTTTCTTCTTTATTCGTCTTTATTCTCTCATTTTTTTAATAACTCTACCTGTATTTTACATTCAGGTTCAGAGCTGGCTTGCTTTGTGTCTAGGATACCTTCTCGAGCTCGCAGATATTTTGGTCAGCGACTATTGAATAGAGCTCATCACATTGTCACTGCTCTGCGGCACCTATTACTAGGAGTGGATCTTGATGATTTGCCGTTTCCAGATTTAGCCAGTTTCTGTGTTGAAGCTTCTCTACTTTTAGACTGTGCTGCAGCTTCTGGACTTCAGGATACTGCTTTAGAGACATGGGAGCACCTTTGTCGTGTTGTTGCTTTCGGGCTGTACCAATTACACTTTGTCCCTGAGGAGTTAGCAGTTGGAGTTCCTGACGGTTTAGAGGATGCAGTGAGAGCTGCTTGGGAAAGGATGAAGAGGATTAGTGTGGATCGTGACTTTGGCCTTCAAGCTTTGAGGCGTTGCCAACGAGATATTTCAGCGGAGCAGTTTGAACTTTTAGAGATATTGGCAGAGCTCAGGGCTTTGAGGCAGCGAGGGATGGCTCTTTTGGAGAGGCGACGAGATCTTCGAGCAGCAGCTACTTACACTGAGGAGGAATTTACTTGGATAGCTGCTGAGGTAGAGAGACTAGAGCAGGATTTGTCATCATCCACCGAGGAGTTTGACTCATTGCGTCATCAGTTGGAGACTACTCAGACTAGGCAGATGATGCTACAGGATCGCATGTTCAGAATTAGACAGCAGATAGGAAGCCTTCAGTTCAACCTTCGATAGCTTCTCTGGCTTCACTCTGGTACGAACAAGTGTATTTATTTAATTTATTTACACATGCATTTTATACTTTTTTTATTTTATATTTTTTTATTTTATTTTATTGGGATGTTTTGGACTTTTAGTCTTTTATATTTGATAGAATGTGACTCAACCTTTAGGTTTGTGAGCATATAAGATTTCAAAGTTCAGCCCTTAGGCTTATTGAACTTTTGACATTTAGCTCGACCTTTAGGTTTATGAGCATAGAAAATTTCAAAGTTCGGCCCTTAGGCTTATTGAACTTCGTGGGTTTAGCTCGACCCTTAGGTATATTGAGCATAGAAGTTTTTAGAGGTTCAGCCCTTAGGCTTATCGAACCAATGGGTTTAGCTCGACCCTTAGGTTTATGAGCATAGAAAATTTCAAGGTTCGGCCCTTAGGCTTATTGAACCAATGGGTTTTAGCTCGACCCTTAGGTTTATGAGCATAGGAGATTCCATACTTCACTCATTTTATTTACTAAATGGGATAAAATTATCTCTTGACTTTTCATGAGGGATTGAATCTGCTTCCTGCATTGCAGGAAAATATAAAAATTGCCTCCTGTCTTTCAGGAGGGAAGTGAATTTCATTTCTCCCATTACAGGAGAATATAAAAATTGCCTCCTGTCTTTCAGGAGGGGATTGAATTTTATTTCTCCCATTACAGGAGAATATAAAAATTGCCTCCTGTCTTTCAGGAGGGAATTTAGATGACTTTTTTGTCTGATAGGTAGATTTTCATACATAATATTTTTATGTATGATATTTCTTCAAATATTGACCATTAATTGGTGGCATGGGCCTCTGCCCATTTAGATCTATGAGTTGATAGGCACCTCCTTCATACACTATTTCAATGATGAAGGGTCCTTCCCATATTGGATCAAATTTACCGCCGAGACGACGGTGAGGGATTATAGGTCTTCGGCGAACCAGAACAAGCTCACCTTCTTTGAAGCTTCTAGGACGAACCATTCTATCATGGGCCCTAGTCATTCTTGTTTTGTAGGATTCTAGACTTTGCTGAGCCTGGAGTCGAACTTCGTCAAGGGCTTCAAGTTCTTCAAGTCGTAGAAGATCATTTTCTTCTTTAGTTAATTCGTATTGAACAGCAATACGAAGAGATGGCAACTCGACCTCGAGAGGTAATATTGCCTCGGTTCCAAAAACTAGCGAATATGGAGTAGCTTGCGTTGCAGTTTTATAAGTGGTACGGTATGCCCATAGAGCTTCTGTCAATTTATCGTGCCACTCTCTCTTATTTTTAGAGAGAATTTTCTTGAGCAGTTTAACCAAAGTCTTGTTAAATGCTTCGGCCAAACCATTGGCTCTTGGGTTGTATATCGATGAATAACGCCAGTCTATCTTATGACGTTCTATAAATCGATAAATTTTGGTACTTTTGAAGGCGGTACCATTGTCTGATATAATTCGACGTGGCACTCCAAATCGATAGACAATGTTATCTCGAAAGAATTTCATCACATTGTCCGCTTTAACTTCTCGTAAGGGAATTGCTTCAGCCCATTTTGAGAAATAGTCCGTGGCTGCTAGGATGAACCGATGTCCTAAAGAAGATGGTGGTTCTATAGGACCTATTATATCAGTACCCCAGCTTTCAAATGGCCATGACGCTACTGTAGGGTGTAGCGGATTAGGAGGTCGATGCAGGATATCTCCATGCACTTGACATTGATGGCATTTTTTAGCATGGTTGATGGAATCTTGAACCATACTTGGCCAATAGTATCCCATACGTTTGATTTTGATTTTCATTTTGGGTCCAGATTGGTGTGCACCACACAATCCTTCATGAACTTCACTTATAACTTTTTGGGATTCATCGGGACCCAAACATCGTAGCCACATTTGATCAAATGATCTACGATATAATGTATCATTCACGAAAGCATATCTTAATGCTCTTCGTGATATTTGAGAAGCTGTGGATTTATTTTCAGGTAATCTCCCTTCTTTGAAATATCTGATAAATGGATCTCTCCAATCATTTTCACCAGATATGGCTAGACTTTCTTGCGTTTCTTTTCCTTCATCATTTTTTATGATTGCTGGGGTTAATGCATGTCTGTTTTGGATAGTTATGAGAATTGGATCCTTATGTGGATTTGCTAGTTCTTTAGCTAGCTTTGCCAGCGCATCGGCTTTACCATTTTCACTACGTGTAATCCTTGTGAGAGTTACCTCAGGAATTTGTCGTAGGAGTTTTAGAGCATACTCATAATAAGAGATTAATTCAGGCTTATTGATTTTAAAATCGCATATTATTTGTTTGATTATGAGTTGAGAATCTCCATATATATGGATCTTCTCAATCTTCATATTAATTGCCAACTCAAGGCCCGCAATTAAGGCTTCGTATTCAGCCTCATTATTAGTGCGAGGCTCTGTTAAGCTATAGGAATATCGGAGTATTCCTTTTTGCGGTGTAATAAATATAAGGCCGATGCCTACTTGGATTGTTGGAAATTTAGGTGGCTTGGATGGTTTTAATGATGAAGCTCCATCGAAATAGAGCTCCCATTCTTGCAGATTTTCTTTTTCTTCCACTTCAAGTATTTGCTCATCTGGCAATTCATCGTTGAGTGGAGAACTTGCAGGTAGAGGATGGGCTGCTAGAAAATCAGCTAGAGCCTGTCCTTTTACCGCTTTTTGTGGCATATATGTTATGTCAAATTGCATTAGCAAGACAGACCATTTAGCTAGACGACCAGTGAGAGTGGGTCTAGTCATTAGAAATTTTAATGGATCAACTTTAGATATTAAAGTGATTTTATGGGATAACATATAATGCCGTAGTTTTTGAGTGGCAAAGATCAATGCTAGGCATTGCTTTTCAATTGGTGAATATTTAGATTCTGCTCCTATTAATCGTCGACTGATATAATAAAGGGCATTTTCTTTGCCATCTTCATTTGTTTGTGCTAGCAATGCTCCGAGTGATTCTTCAAGAGCAGCTGTATATAGGATTAGGGGTTTCCCTGGGACTGGGGCAGTAAGGATTGGAGGATTCAACAGATATTGTTTTATACTATTAAATGCCTCTTGACAAGCATCGTCCCACACGAAAGGAGTATCTTTCTTCATCAATCGTGAAAAGGGTTGACATCTACCTGAGAGATTAGATATAAATCTTCGGATATATGCCAATCTTCCTTGTAAAGAACGAAGTTGTCTTAGAGTTTTTGGAGGTGGCATTTCCACTATTGCCTGAATTTTATCAGGATCAATTTCAATCCCTCTATGGCGTACAATAAATCCAAGAAATTTACCAGATGACACACCAAAAGCGCATTTAAGTGGATTCATTTTCAAATTGAATTTGCGAATTCTTTCGAATACAATTTTGAGATCATTTACATGTTCATGTTGATTTTTGCTTTTTACAACCAAATCATCCACATAACATTCTACATGCTTATGAATAAGATCATCAAAGATTCGAGTCATCGCTCTTTGGTAAGTAGCTCCAGCATTCTTCAAACCGAATGGCATTACTTTGTAGCAATATATGCCAATGAGAGTTCTAAATGAGGTATGTTTTTCATCCTCCGGATCCATTTTGATTTGATTATAGCCTGATGATCCATCCATGAATGAGAACATGTCATGATTTGATGTGTTATCGACCATAAGTTCTGCGTTGGGCAGTGGAAAATCATCTTTTGGGCATGCTTTGTTCAAATCCCGATAGTCTATACAGACACGAATTTGACCATTCTTCTTCTTCACTGGAACGATATTAGCGATCCAATTAGCATACTTCTCTTCTCGAATAAAACCAGCTTCAATAAGCTTCTTGGTTTCAGCAATGACTTGTTCTTCAATTTCAAGTCGCATTCGCCTGGGTGCTTGCTTAACAGGCGGTATTTTTATATCAATGGAGAGTTTATGCACTGCCACCTCTGGTGATAAACCAGGCATTTCAGTGTAGTTCCATGCGAAACAGTCTTTATATTCGAGAAGTAACATTCTTAGCTCCTCTGCCTTGTCTTGCGCGAGATCAGAGCTGATGAATGTAGGTTTTGGGTCTTCTTCAGTACCCAAGTTTATTTCTTTGAGCTCATCCACAGTAGCTTGGCCACCTTCTTCAAATTCTTTTGGAGCTTCTTTTAGATCTACTATTAGATCTTCAATTTGATTTTCAGACTCCGATAATCTCTCCTCCTTGTCTGTAACATTATAGGAGGTTGCATATGTAAGACGTGGATGTTGAGGGCACTCTAGATAATGATAGGATGATGCTCGTGTAAGATGTGAATGTCGAGCATATCCAAGACCCCATGTTGTTGACAAACCCTGACCAACAGGTTTTTGTGCATGCTCATTGTGCCAGAGCTCTCTAAAATAACGAGCTCGCTTGCGTGTTTGTACGAAAAATATTCTTCTCTCTATGAGCTTTCTCATAATGGGTGAAGGATATTGAGGAATGATTATCCACATATCTTCATCGTCCCATTCATCTTCATTTTTTATTTCATGAGTAATATGTTGCGGTATTACTCTTGATTCATAGAAAATGGATCCACGCTCATTGAGACCTCTTTTGGGAGGGACATAAAAAGTTTTTAACATTTCTATGTTTGTATTTGGCGAGGTAGTCAATGTTTTGGAATGTGCCGTTGGCATAGGCACTATTTTGATGATATCTGTAGATATTTGTTCTTCAGATACCCTTATCATTGAAATTGATACTTTCTGCAATTTCTTAGATATGGAATTGGGTCCTGGGTCCCCTTCCTCCTGAGATTCTGTAGTGCTCTTGGGTTGATACACAAATTCTTTTTCTCCTTCGATGGTCGGTTTACTTGAACACCGTAGCTTGTTTGTGTGATTAGCTTCGTAATCAAAATGGACAGTTGATAGTTCATTCTTTCTTTTCCCTATGATCAAAGGTTTGAAAGTTGTAGAGATATCATCCTCTTCGGAATCACTACCGAGATGAGGCACTGAGCAAATTTGTTTCGATTGATTATTATTTTTATCTTTTAACTTTTTCTTGTCCAGTGTAAGAGACTGAATTTTTGGAAGTTCATTGCCTTTTGACTTTTGAGCTATAAAGTACTTGGCGTCATCGTAGATTTTGACTTCATGCACCAAGAATGGTTGTTCATCACCATCAATGCGATATTCTTCATTATCTCGAATGTATTTCATACATTGATGAAGTGTTGAAGGCACTATACCATACTCATGGAGCCATGGTCTTCCAAGAAGTGCTTTGTATGATGTGTTAGCATCAATGATATGAAATGTTGCCTCTGTATTAAGTTCCCCGAAGTTCAAAGGCAAAACTAAAGATCCCAGGGTTCTTTGCCCTTGTTCATTGAATCCTTGTAGAAACACGGTGCTTTTATTCAAATACTGGACATCCAAAGCCAATCCTTTGAGTGTTTTGAGGCTCATTAGATTAACAGAGGAACCTGGATCAATCAAAATTCTATTTATTTCAATATTGTTGCTCTCCGCCGTAACATATAATGGTCGATTATGATCTGCAGTTCCTAGGAGCATATCACTATCACAGAATGTGATTGTAGCAGTACTCTGGGTATGCAAAGCTTCTTTCAAATTTTGCTCAGCAAAGAATGCCTCATACTGTTCAGGATCTTGCAAAGCTTTAATGAGTGTTTCCCGAAGGTTCTTAGACATCAGAAGGGCGTCGTAGACACTCAACAATGCAGGTAGTTTGCGGAGATGAGATAATATGTTGTAATCCACATTTGAACTAGTCACCTTGAGTTTATGAGGCTCTTGTGGAATAACTGTCTCATTGAGCTGAATATTCTTCTCCTTATCCTTTATTTTCTTTTGAGGTGGGAGAATCTGCTTTCCACTTCTTAGCTGAATTTGTGTCACATCTGAAGATGATCTAGCTTCAGCTTGAGAATTTTTTGAAATTTTAAAATCATCAACTTCCTCAGAGTCTGAGCCGCTTCCGAGTTTTGGACATTTTTCTTTAGGCATGTTCTTTCCCTTATAATCACTTTCTTCATCGGGAAAATATAAGTCTTCATCTGAGTCGGTGAAAGGTGCTGGTGTACGATGTACTTCCTTAGAAGGCATTTTCGTGTCAGCTTTATAGATAGCAAGAGGTGCATTGCGTCCTCTTGCAGCCCTTCCACCTCGTTGATTTATGACTCGGCAAGTCTCAATTGGAATACTCTCTTCCTTTTCTGGCTCCGAGTCAAGAAACAAATCAGCCATATATTCTTCTAACTTGACAGGACGCCTTAGAGGTTGTTGATATTTATCGATGGAGTCGATGTATTTTTGTATTACAGAGTTCTGTCTTGTTAATTTCTTCTTCTTTCTTTTCTGAGATTTTGATCCAGGCTTACGCTTTCCCTTTTGGTCTTTGAAATATTTTGAAGGTTTCTTTTTACTCGAACTGGGCCCTCCTGTCACTGGTTTTTTTGAAGAAAGAAGTTTTGGATCAACATCCAATTCTAATGCACTTTTTCTACGAATGCCTTCAATAGCCAGTAGGATATTCATCATTTGCTTAGTTTTCTTTGAAATAAAGGTCTCCCAACCACCTTCATCTTCCTGGGGTGCTTTCCCTTTCTCATTCTCAGTGCTTTGATAGGGTGTAGAGGAGATAACATTAGTTTTCTCCCTCTTAGGATTGATAAGAACACTATTAGAAAGTGTAAGTTCACCATTTTGATAATTTCTTTCAACCCAATCTTTGAATATGAAACAGTCTTCGATTGGGTGACTTATGATCCTATGATACGGACAGTAATTTGGATCATCTGTCATGCCAGCCTGTTCTGGTCGGCGAGATTCTGGCAATTGAAGGCCGATTTTTAGGGCTTGCCTAAAAATCTTTCCCGTACACTCCTTTTTGAAAGAATACGGCTTGTTAATTTTCTCCTGTAAAGTAGGAGGTCTTTGTCTTTCTTTTATTTGTTTCGGCATCTTTGACGGATTCATTGAATCTTCTTTTTCTTTTTTCTCTAAGGAAGATGGGAATGTGGTATTCACCTCACTTCTTTTTGGATCAAATATTTTGATTTGTTTCCCTTTTCCTGGTGGATTATTATTATAATTGAAGCCAGTACTTCTAGGTCTGGGTAACCTTTCAAATTTGGCTACACGATCAAGTAACTCCTGAAATGTATTGATTGTAGCCATCGCTAGATACGGAGCCATATAATCATCTATATTTCCCAATAATAACTCGACAGCATGTTTCTCAGTGAGTTGTTGCTCACATTTCATGCTGAGATTTCTCCACCTGGTTATGTACTTGGTGACTGATTCCTCTCTTTTCCTTTTCTCAAGAGCGAGATCAGCGATAGTCACCTTCTTTGTTGCACTGGCAAATCTTTTGATGAACATCGTCTCTAATTCGGCGAATGTTCTCACTGAATCGTTGGGTAACTCAGCATACCATTCAAAGGCTGTACCTGTTAAACTACTAACGAATTGACGTAGTAACAGAGCATCATTACCTCCTGTATTTCCACAGGTAGCTTTGAATTGTGCCAGATGTTGACGAGGATTTGCAGTACCATCAAACAAATTGAATTTTGGCACTATATACCCCTTTGGATACTTTTCTTGGTCATATTCCATCGGATACGGACGACCTTTCCCAACCAAAGCTTCAGCAGCTTCAGAAGCGATAACTGCTTTCACTTTTTGATTGATAAGGTTTTCAATTTGAGCTTTGCTGACCATTTCACCTTCTTTAGGGGTAATCAGTATTGGCTCCTCTAACTCCTCAAATTTTCTGTCAGGAGTGAGCACTACATCAGGAGTAATTTGAACATTTCCTTGAGTATTTGCTACAGGTGGCTGGTTAGTTGTAGCCATCATGCCCAGTTGTCCAAACAACTGTTTCATCATATTACTCATTTCATCAAGACGAGTATTTAAATGATGGATTTCTAGATCTTTCCTTTGTTGCATAGATTGCATTTCCAATTGTAACTTCTTTATAACTTCTTCAGCTTCTATCTTGTCAGCTTCCTCTGATTGTGGGATTCTATTCACAGATGCTGCTTGTTCTTGGTCATCTCGTAGTTGTTCTTCATTTTGCATATTCAACGCTGCACTTCTACGAGTAAGCCGCTGATTAGCTCGATCAGGTATATGATCAACCATCCGGACAACTTCAACGTCCATGGGACCAATACCCTCTTTCACTTCATCATCATCATCATAATAATTATCATCTTCTTCCAACTCATGATCTTCTCCAAGTTGGGACCGCCGCTTCCAGTGTATGACTGGAGAGTCGGGGGATTCTTTATAGACTTGACAGCTTTCTTCTTTTGTTTTAATCACATCAACAGAAGTTTCCTTATTAGGGGATAACTTTTGGACATGAGATTTAAGTCGCTCTTTATAAATTTCATTATCACGGTCATCCTTCTGAGCTCGAGGATATGTGGGTCTTTTGGGAACCCAGACTTGTTGTCTTCTTGGAGTCACATAATGATGACCACCAGCATCGAAATGTACCTTTGAATGGGCAGATCTATGATACCATTGTTGGGGCCTTCGTTCAGCATATCTTATGTTATAGTCTCTTACATGTAAATTATCAGAAGGCCCTCCCAACTGTTTTCTTCCGTAATACGGGTATCGACCCATATTAGGACAGAATTCTCTTGGCTTTTGGTAGTATGGAGGACGTCTAAACTCCTCTCTATAAGATCTTGTTGAGAATTTATTATTCTGAGGATGAATCATATTTGAGGAAATAACTTCAGTAACAGATTTCCTCAGTCTTCGTTGTAGATTTCTATCTTTGACAGCCTTCAGTATTTTGTATATCTTGGAAGAGGCAGATTCTTCCTTCTTGGGTGGTTGTGGCTGTTGACGTGAAGTCTCCCAGAAAGACTTCTTCAAGTGACCCTTATCATCATTCCTTTTTACCCATTTTAACGGCTCAAAGCCGTTATTAACAGGTATATTCGCCTCTAACTGCGGTGATGATTCTTCAAGGGTTTCAGGCACCCAGCCATTAGCTCGTAAGCGAGCATTAGCCTTTCTTCTAGTTTTCCTGGAAAGTTTAGTACTTGCTTCAGGAACTTCAGCATTGTGTTCTTCAGGCACTTCATCCTGAACTATATTCTGACTGGCTGTATTCACACCAACAGATTGCAACTTGGGATCAGAAACTTTCTTTTGAATTACTGGAGCAGTAGTAGGTGTCATAGAGAGCCTTGAAAATACAGAGGCCCTCTTAGGAGCCCTCTCATCAGCAGCTTCAGAAGTAGGCTTCTTAGCGACACCTTTGGCAGTAGGTACGCTAACAGGATTCTCAGGAAGGAACTGTTCGAACTGCATGACTTCGGAAATAGTTCCGAATTGAATAGTTGCTCCAGCATAGCCTGTGTTCAGAACAGCTTGAGGGAACTGCACTTTGGCTCCCTCACCCAATTTCACAGTCATGAAGGACTTTGCAGGCGTCATGTTATCAACCTGTCAACAGAACTTACAGGGATTAGAGTCAACCTGAATTCTATTGGAAAAGAAAACACAGAATTGTATTGAAAAAACATCTACATTTATTTATAGATGTTTCATTATTTGAGACTAAATATAAATTGTCTTTTCATCCAAAGATGGAGAGAAAAGTATTCCCCAGCGGAGTCGCCAGAAATCTGTTGGCTCAAGAAAAATGGCACGAATGCATGAATCCCGCTTTTGCAGCCGTAGGATTCCACTTCTCTTAAGTCAGATTGAAATTAACCAGATTTCCCCTGAGGATAGTGTCAGGGTTTATAGATCTGGGGTTCTTACTTCCTATGAGCGCAAGCGCCCATAGTTAATTACCCCTCTTACAACGTAAGAGAGAACTCTCGATTAAGGATGAAATAAATTTTAGTTTTTTTTTAGTCTCAATAGTAGGGGAAATGGAGGTAAACCCGATCAAGATCCCATGGTTCCGTCGTCCCGGGTATACCATAGATTTCAGTCTACCAACACTAGCAATCATTGACCATAGTGTCCAGGGAATCTGATTAGCAGCCATGGGTTGCCTCCTCTCAGGGATCCCGAGTAGACTGAAGTGGTTAGATGTGGATTTTAGTTTGATTTAATTTGGGTTGGGGCTTATGGCTTCCTTAGAAGTTGCCCGTTAATTTGTTTAGTTTGGGGCTTACGGCTCCAATTAGGAATTGCCCGTTAATTTATTTAGTTTGGGGCTTACGGCTCCAATTAGGAGTTGCCCGTTAATTTATTTAGTTTGGGGCTTACGGCTCCAATTAGGAGTTGCCCGAAGAATTTTGGTTGGATAGGTCTTATGGCTTCCTTAGAAGTTGCCTAACGGTGGGTCTTACGACCTAGCCCTGTAAGCTAAGCGGCCCGAGTTGTGGGTCTTACAACCTAGTCCTTTATACTAGGATGCCCGAGAATTTTAATTATTTGGGTAGGACTTATGGCTTCCCTTAGAAAGTAGCCTGAAAAATGGGTCTTACAACTTAATCCTTTTGACTAAGAAGCCCATAGGTTTGAATTTTAGTTTGTTTAAGGTTTAGGATGATTGTTATTTATTTTGACAATTTTTCTAAAATGTAGGGGCTTACGACTTCATGTAGAAGTTGCCTGATAGCGGGTCTTACAACCTATTCCTATAGACTAGGATGCCCATAGGTTTAAATTTTGATTGTTTAGGGTTTAGGATCATTACTATTTATTTAGCAAATTTCCTAAAATGTGGGGGGCTTACGACTTCAGGTAGAAGTTGCCCGATAGCGGGTCTTACAACCTAATCCTATAGAATAGGATGCCCATAGGTGAGGGGTCTAGGTTTGTATTATCACCTAAACACTTCCCTTAGATGTCGGACTTACGACTTCATTAGAAGTGGCCGGGGGTTTTAATTGGGTTTAGGGGTTAGGTCAATTTCTACCTAAAACTTTCCCCTAAGGTCGGGCTTACGACTTTCCTACGAAAGTTGCCGGGTAGTGGGTCTTACAACCAAGTTCCTATGAACGAGGCTGCCCAAAAATTTTTTTTTTTATTTGATTTTGATTGATTTTTTTTTTTTAAAGAATGGACAGTAGTTGTTTGAAACTAGACCACCGTGATTTTTAGTTGGTTGTTTACTAGTAGTTGTACATACTAGTTTGACCGATTGTCGTTGTTCTTTTGCTATAATACTTTTCTTCTTACTTTTTTTTTAGTAGATTCCTCTTCTTACACCAATGTACTAATAGTTTGCTGCATCATTTTTTTCTACTTTAGTATTTATTTGAACATCAAATTATTTCAATGCTTAATGAACTCCATTCTTTTATTTGCAGAGGCTCGTACATAAGAACTTTGGAGAGCTCGGAGATTATGTTGTCTTGTCGGAGATTATCAGTTTATGTTGTAGGGAGTTTTATATAGGAATTTGCAGGGTTTTGTTTGAGTTAAGAGTTATTGAGATCGGTGTTTAGAGAGCTTGTTTGAGTTTGATGTTTGAAGAGATTTTGAGATTTTTTGTTTGAGTTAAGAGTTATTGAGTGTTTAAAAGTTTGTTATTTGAGTTGAATTTGAGTTTGTTTTGAGATTTTTATTGAGAATTGTTTTCGTATTTATTTTAACATTTGACTAATTAATTATAGTCTAAAATTGTTAGCTCTATGAATACAGCATTAAAGTGAGCCACAATACATGGAGAACAGTCTAAAGAGGACCACCTTCAATGGCTCAAAGAACAATTCGACAATATATATATATATATTTCAAAAACTTTCGACAACCTTCCGACGTTCTCTCCCCATCGAGGGAGAAATCGAGACGACATTTATCGATATTTTCTTCCAGGCCGATCCTAAGGTTGACGGCACAAGGTCATGAAAAAAAATCTCGGTCGGACCCAAAGTCGACGACACGAGGGTTTGAATTTTTAAAAACGATCTAATTTATAAAAAAAAAAAAAAAAAAATTGATTTGATTTATAAAAATATGATTTGAAATCATCACCTAAAAAAAATGATTTATTAAAAATCTGATTTGAAAACGGTGATTTATAATTTAATATGAAAGGGCTGCAACTAGTGTGTTACAGGACATTGTAGCATGTTTGCTCACGGACAAGAAGTCGGATAGTAATTGGAAAGGTAAGAAGCGGTCACGTGAGAGGAAAATTCATTTGAGAATAGCAAAAGGTGCAAATCATATATTTATAATCAGATTTATTGTAATGCAAAAATAACTTTGCATTATTAAATAGTAACTTTATACTTAGAGTGCCGAAGTAATTAAAGCAATCAAAATTTTTGAAGTTTTGAAGAAACAGTAGCTTAATTACTTGAGTAATTTTCTGACAAAAAAAAAGAACACCAAGTTATTGTTTGCCATTATTTAAAGTTTAGTAAAAAAAATCTGATTTATATATATAAATCTATTTATGTAGAAATCGATATATAAGAAAAAAAAAAACTTAATATATGCGATTTAATTTATTCAATCGGTGGATTAGATGCTCTTTAAATTTCAAGAAATTTTTATAGATCTATATTTTTTTTTTTAAATCACTAAAGTCCACAATTTTTTTTGAGAAAATTTCGGCAGCCTCCCGGCGTCTCCTCCCCACCGAGGGAGAAATCGGGACGGCATTTGCCGATATTTCTTCCCGCCCGGATCAAAGATCGACGGCGCGAGGTCTTCGATAGTTAAACCCATCATACCCGGATCAAAGATCGACGGCGTATGGTCTTCAAAAATTAAAATCATCATACCCGGATCAAAGATCGACGGCGTATGGTCTTTTTCGAAATTTAAAATCATCATACCCGGGTCAAAGATCGACGGCGTATGGTCTTCAAAATTTAAAATCATCTATTAAATGAAAAGATCATAGTGCGAATTGGCCTTGATAAAGCTTTCAAATTCTTACTTGCTGCTTTAAAAAGAAATTTATATAAAATTTTAATTTTAATTGTAAGAATATGTTATAATTATTAAAAAATAATTATTGCCTCTTCTCCGTAAATGAAATAATTAAAATTACAGCATGAGAAAAGCTGTTTTATATGTCTGCTTTTACTTTTCTTTTCTTTTTTTTTTTTTTGAAATAGGTATTGGGATAAGCATTGAATAAGATAAAACAAAAAGAAAAGTTTTTAAAAACCAAAGCAGAATAGCCAGGGCAGTTTCGCGTGGTTTGAAGCAAAGAAGTGCAGGAGAATTTCTGGTTCACCGTGTGACGTGAGGAAGACGAGAGCAAGTTGACTCACGCAGATAGATTTTTGGGGTATTTGTCTGTGAATTTGCTTGGCTGTACAAGCTTTGGGCTCGATTCCTTACACGAGGATCCCCTGCACGAGGCGGAGGCGATTTGGGCGTGTCCTGTAACGAGGAGGACTTGCGACGCTGAGGAAAGTGAAGACGGCGTGCGAAGACGGACAAGGTGGGTGGTTCGAAATTAGAAGACAGAGCACAAAAAAACTTCTTTTCTAGAGAGTTCTTCTTAAAAAAAAGCGTGAGTCCGTTCTCCCTCTTTTTTTTTATATTGGCTGGATTGTCAAGAGAAGTTACCATAGTGAAACGATGTCTCATTCTGTAATCAAATACTCTAATGTGGGTCCGAATTGAAGAGGTGCTTCTCTTCAAGTTCAAAAGATTTTTTTTTAAATCGTTCAGATATCCCCCTCTTAAAAAAAAAAAAAAATCCTTTGTAGATATTCGGATATCCTTAAAAATTAAAAATATATTTTGAAAGGCATTGAGAATTTTGGAGGATAGGAATGACCATATAGAGAATTTAATCGTTCTTCTATTGAGACAACTTCAATGTCTGTGAAAAGATGTCTCCCCATTCCTTGCTCTCAGAAGCATTAGAAAGAGGCATATTTAGAATATTACATGATAGAAATAAAAAACCATATTGAATTTCTCTTGGCCACGAGTCCTGCTCACTATGGCTTTCTTAGCAAGATGAGAAACATGCATGTATAAATATTTTTATGATTTTTTGTCTCGAATATTTTTTTAGCCAATGCTCAATTAAAATATGGCTCTAAAATAAATAGCTCATGTTTGAAGAACTGAAATTGATGAACCATGATAGCATAAAAGTTTCCTTTCTTAAAAGATCCACTTTATGGTCAATGAATTTCGCTTATTCTATATGAATGAGAATACTAGTTGTTGGATTATAATTATTCCAAAGAATGTTGTAACATCCTTCTTATGCACACATTTTTTTTTATATCATTTATAAATCAAGTAAAAAAAATGAAGCAACTATTTTCTTCCTCTCTCTTTTTTTTTATTCGTCAACAATGATAGAAAGCATATTTCTAATAACTAAATTTTTTTAATGTAACAAAAAAAAAATAGTGACCAAATAGAAATTGTAATTGCGGTTTGAAAAATAAAAAATTAAGAAAAATATCTCAAATGCCTATTAATAACTTATGTCTAACATTCATCCGTCATCAATGTCCACTGATTATATTTTCAATCATTATGTTTCCCCTCCTATCAACTATGCAATCGAGTTAACCAACAAGCACTACCCAACTTTTAGTTTCTCTTATTGATCATCATAGATCACTTCTCCAATAATAAAAATCTAATATTTAATTTGTTATTCATTAACGCATGATGTTTGTCATCCACTAATGCATGATTCATTAACGATAAGTTATCTACGGTTGATGTGATTCTATGTGATCATTTATTCTCTCTCCTATTACGAGAAAGACTCAAAGGATAATGCATTATTAATTCCCAAACTATTGATACTCCTTATTGGCTGTCATTTGATGTTTACCAATAATTGATGGTTTTCCGCCATTAATGTTTGATGAACATATTCTTAATAGGACTATACATCATTTCTCAAGTTCTAAAGTTCCTAGTCAATAATTTTTTGATGCAAACCAACAACTGACATCCATTAACACTAAGGATGTAAACGAGATGAGTCGAGCTCGAGTCATAACCTATTTGAGCTAGAGCCACAACATGTTCGAGCTCGGCTCACATATTTTTTAGATGGCTCGAACTCGAGCTCAAATTCGACTCAAGCTCAGAACTCGACTCGTGTATCTGAACCTCAAGCTCAAGCTCAACTCATTATTAGCTTGAGCTCGATTAAACTATTCGAGCTCAGCTCGATTGCATGCTCGATTAGAAAGAAATTTTTTTTATTGTAAGGTGCTTTAAAATTCATGTCATTTTGCAAAAAAAAAATTAAACTTAGCATTAAGCAGATAGCTCCATCTCTCTTCTTTTTGTGGAAATATAAGACCTAAGCACATACATTGACTATTAACAAAAATTAAATAAAGGAGAGGAAAAAAATTAATACAAAGCTTTACAAACAGCTATCATTGTCTCTTCTTATATCATCAAACATGACACTAACGATTCACAAGCAAATAAAAATGAGTCATTAAAAAAATAAGTATAATAATTTAATTAACAAACTCAAATAAGGGATAAATAATTTAATTAACAAACAGCAGGTGATATGAGTCACAAATTTAAGTAAAATGCCCAATAAAAAGTAGAGAAGAGGAAAATTAAAAAAAGATAACAAATAGGCACAAGTTTGTCTTGTTACATCAATAAAAAGGCTGTTTCCCACCTAACATAAAATTGTGAAAAATATAGGATACACATGCCCATTCACAATTCAACCCGATAAGACCCTCAGCTAAAACATGTCAATACATGTTGGATTGTGACAAAAAAATTCTAATATCTAGTTTTGAAAAAAATGTAGATTTCATATTCCATTTTAAACTTTAAAATAACTATAAAATACATAGCTACTAACAACATCCACTATAGAAGAAATAACTAATCCACAATTTTTTTTATTTAATCATCAAAATATTTATACAAAATAAATACTATATAGTATATGGTTATATGGTTATAGAATAGAAGACAAAGCAAAACATAATAAAAGCTAGCAATGACTGTACAAAAATCAAAAGAAGAATAACTATACATACTCGCATTAGATCCTGAACTAATAATCGATAGGTTTATTCTCTTTCCAAGGCCCTAAAAATAGGAAGCAAAACATCCATGAGCAACACAACTCAATATGCCACGTTTAAGCATGTCTAATTTTCTAATTAAATCATTTTATTTATAAAATATGCAGCTGAATTTAAAAGGTTTTTCATAATAATCATTTTCTTGAACAAAATCGTACTGGCAATTATCAAAGAACTTAACTTGTAGTAGCTAGATAAAAGTGAACAAACAAATGCTTCATATTTCTGAGTAATACATAATTCTTTTTGTAATTTAATAGCTAGGTCATTAGAAGTGTTGTCACCTGACACTATGAACAATTTATTCTCTAGAACTCATTCATTAAGTGATTTGTAAAAAGTTTCAACAATTTCATAAGTTGTATAAGGAGGAGACAAGTATAAGAAAATTAGCACACACTTCTGCAACTTTCAATTAGAGTCCACATAATATGCGGTAACAGTTAAATAAGATATTATTGGGTTCTTTAACTTCCATAAGTTTGTGGTAAAATTGATTTTGCATATAACTTTTAATGTATTTTGCAACTTTTTTTTATCTTCGTTGTATACTAATATGATGTCACTACGAGTAATTATTTTTGAATATTTTAAAAAATAAGGTGACATTGACTTTAGAACCAAATTCTTCCACAACTAAAATGATTTCTCATTGATAAAAAAATAATGTGCTATGCTTTGTCTTACTTTAGAGTTGTTATACTTAAATCTTTTCAAACTCTCACTCTCCTAGGAATTGTCATGTGCTAAATTGATGTCCTTAGATTGAAAATGCAAATTTTTTTTATTTCTTAAGGAACATATTTTAGAAGCACAACGTTTTAAGTGTCATCTAAACTATATTGTTGATCATGTATTCCCTATGAAAAGTTTCTTCATGCAGTGAAAGCATTCCACTTTCTTTTGTCCATCGCGAAGAGTGTCTTCCTTAAAATCATCACAAATCGTTGATATCTTCTTTCTTTATTTTTAGTTTCTATAGGATTTTCATCTTCATTCTTATTAGCTGTTTCAACATCATGTCCTTCTATACCCTTATTTTCCACCACACAAATATGATTGTCATTCAAAACGACATTTACCTCTTCACTATAAGACTGCACTTTATAAATATTCAACAAATATTACAACTAACATTCTAAAATATATAACACAAACAATTAAAATTTAGCATACTTAATCTTTAACGAAAAAAATAGAAAAGACATCCACACAAGTTATATTAACTCCTAAAGCATTGATTGAAAAGCTAAAATCCTTATCAACAAGTTTCATTGCAAAGTAAATAACTAAATAAAAAAGTGTAAAACTCTATTTATCCATTGCAAAACCAAAGACAAGTGCTTATGACATGAAAATGAAATACACAATCTAGGCATGAGCTAGAAATCTTTGAAACCAAATTACAACACAATTTTTAAAGAAATAATTCCAAAAGAAGAAACATATTCCACACATAGCATTATAATGTGATGCATGATAACTTCAAAGCAAGATCCTAGGAAACCAACTTCCAAGTAACCAAATCAAGAAACTATGTTTTGCTAACTTCAAGCAACCAAAATATTCTTATGATTACTAAATAAATGCAAGTTCTAAGCAAAATTCTAATAAATAAGGCATTATGCCTTAGAAATTTTGGCTTTAAGGAAGAAGATGAATGACCTAAAAACCTCCTAGCTAGAGCAGGAGTTGTCTGTCTCGAACCCCTTGTATAGTTGCTACAAATTTTGAGAAACTCAAGCTTAAGGTTCTTGAGAAATGAGTGAAGTCATTAAGATACAAGGGAGAGATAAGATACCTGAAGAAATTTTGTAGTCGCCATAAGATTTGGCCAGTCGCTGCTCCAGTTCACTCGCGAACTACAACAACCAAAGAGAAATCCCTATTTTGAACAACCGCACTTCATAGTTCATACTGGTAGCAAAAATGAAAACCTGGTTCGTTAGTTCGATTCGACAAGAATATTAGATATTTGGTTATTTCGCTTGAACACTTTGCATCTACGGTCTGCCTTCCACCTTACTCATTCAATCGAGCCACTCAACGAGTAAATGAGCCAAGTATCAACTTGATCGAACTCGAGGTTGATTATCCAACAAGTTTATAAATCTGCTCAAGCTCGAAACTCGATGTGCTTAGCTCACAAACTTGTTAACAAGTCGAGTTCAAGCTAGCTCGTGAGTCAGCTTGACCCATTTGCACCCCTAATTGATACCAATGTCTAATAATACCCTTCTTACTTGTCGTCGTCCAATATCCCCTCCTACTAGAATAATGATCATTTCGTTTGCACATCATAACAACACAAAAATACTTTAAAATAAATTCATTTGAAAATCATAATTTTCTAAACAATAGCATTGGGCATTATGCTTTTGAGTGCTACAACATTAGGGTGAGAAACGTTGGGGTGCAGAATTCAATGTGGCAGTGTCGATGATCTCTGTGTTATAGTAACTATGGAATTACATGTAGTGTAGCATCGTTGTGTCAGGCAAGCACAATGCCAAACACTAAAATGACTATATATATATATATATATATAATCTAAATACTTGCATCACCCCATCCCCTCCCCTTATTTCGTTTGCTTGGCGAGGAAGGAAAGGAAGGAGAAGAAGGAGAGAAGGGAGAGAGGAGAGAGAGAAATCTCTTTGGGGCTTCAACGCCAATTGTTCCTATTATAGAAGTTGTATGATCATGATAAGTAACATTTACTATATATGTATTTATTTTCAATGATTCTTAGGTTGGTATGTTTTCTCTCTCCTAAAAGTGATAGAAAACTAATATATATCATTTATGTAAGTTTTTTATCATGTAAATTTTGATATTTGATAGATATCGTTATTGTGGGCATTTTAACTATATTATTTACTAAATTTCACTGGGTAAAATGAAAGTTATGATTTTATAATGTTTAATTTGCTTGTATTAATTCTATAGATTCATGTATTTTATGTTGTATTACATACATTAAAAAGAGATTGATACATAAGATAATAAGGAAAATATAGTATTAGCTTGTAAACAAGCAATGTTGGTTGTTAACACTAATACGGGTTAGCTCTTAAAACATACTTAGAAGGGTGGGCCAACATGTTTTTCTTAAATTAAAAGATTTGTGGTGTGATCATGGTTGTAGCATATAACTGATTGAACGGATTATGTCAATGGGTAGAGAGCGGCGACTCTTCGTTGATTCTTGAAAGCCACTTGTGAATTAACTTACGATAATGAATAATGATGGCCACATAAAGACATATGAGCAACTAGTTGGTAGTTGGGGTACTTACATTAAAGACTAATAACCAATTGGGCTACGGTTGGGGTGAAAGGATGAAAACACTACATTAAAGTTAGATGTCCTACTTTGTTGAATCATACATCAAGGCATACATGCATTGATAGCATTGTTAAAGCATATGATGTTTATGTATGTCTTGTAAAAAATGATCTTTATGTGAATGTTATCGATATTACTTTTTATCTTTATTTATAAAAAAAAATCTTGCATGTATCCCCCATATATTACTTTTTATCTTTATTTACATGCTAATCTCTCGTATAATGCTAAAATAATAAATTTTTTTTCAATGTCACCACATATTCCAACACTCAACTTGAACTTCACAAAACATTACCTTTTTCACTCTATCTGAATGTTATAAATCGTTTTATAGGAAATCAAAGCACTAACCTTAGATAATTGACCTTAAAAAAACATAGAATTCATATTAAAAGTTTAAAAACCAATCATAAAGGCCTTCCTCAGGCTGGCCGCTTACAATCTGCTTATATTAAAGCTGTCACATAGGATTCCTAACCAGCGTTAAAATCACTTAAAATGTACTCAGCAGTGCAATACGTCGTAGACGCGTAGTCCTCAGGTAGTCATGAACTCAGCCGCTTCTGCTTTGCATCACACGTTCGACGCCAACTTTATAAAGAATAAAAAAAAAAATTAGATAGGCAATTGAAGGTGAGAAAGCTAAGGGTGAAAAGGCTATGAAAAGATGATTTTGATGGCTTGACTACTCCTGGGATTGAAGAACATGTGCTGTTATGGCCCATGCATGTGAAATCATTCAAGAAAGGAAAAAATATTTCTTTTGCAGCTGAAAGCTTTTCTGTTTTGTAAGGCTTAGATATTCCTTTATAATGGAGGGAATCCACTGCCCACTGATAGCTAAAAAATGATAATGATGAAGCTTGCTTTATTTGCCAAACATTCGCCTTCCTTGTTTGGAATCTATAAATTGTTGGGACTCATGTGTTTGCGTGTTCTCCTTATCTTATTATTTGTAGGGCTGATTTCCACTTTGGGGGTGCTTCAATAATATGTTTTGGATTTGTTGGGTTCAAGGAGAAGTTTTTGAGAATATGTAACTACGAACTTTGGCGTACATGCACGTAAAGAAGTTTTTTTGTGTCACGAGTTCATATACGATTTACGTAAGGGGAGGCTTATTTGTACATCATTTGTATTGATATTAGAGGAAAAATGTATATTTTATTATGTGAGCTATGTGTTAAAATTCTCCTGTTATATTTTATTATGTGAACTATGTGTTAAAATTCTCCTGTTATATTGTTTTTATGTTATGCATATTTGTTCTCTTGTTTTTCACATAAGGAGTTTGGACATAGTTTTTTGTTTAGACTCCAATTATGTGAAGACATGTAAATTTTCTTTCTTTTGTACACACATTGTAGAAGAGGAAAAAAAAATCCTATGTGTTTTCACGTGATTGAAGTCCGAATGACTGCCGGGTTCTGCACGGAATATTTTTTCCTTACATTCTTATTTGCAGTTTACTTACATCCACAAAATTAGGACTTCGTTTGTGAAGACTCTTTCATTGCTTCTTAAAACGAAATTTTAGTACAAAATTTACTAAAACTCCGTTTTAAGAAGTAATGGAAATGTTGTCCCAAACGAAGCATAGGTTTCATATATCATATTTGTATGTGCTTCTAGATTAGAAAATTTTACTTTTAAAATAGGTAAAAAATTTCTTGTTTTGTTAAGCCTAAAAAATTGCTTTATGAACTGATTAACAATACAATAAAAAATATTTTTACGTAAGTTAAGCAACCTATTATATGAAGCATATAATCTTGTTACTCTTGTATAAATATTTTAAGAGCTGAGTTTTTAAATAGGTTATCTAGATTTGCACAACAGAATATGATCCACTGTTAGTGGAGGTGCAGCATGGCGCAAGAGGGAAATAATAATTGCGAAGCAAGAGCTAGAAAAGGTGAACCTTTGATCTAAAATATCTTTCTTATTAAGGAAAGAGCCAAGATGATATGTTATCGATAAAACTTATGAAATGGGCTAGCCAATAAATGAGAGAGTGGAAATCTAATATCTTTATTAGGCGTGTCAATATATGACCCAAAATTTTAATTCTGATCCGAATCAAAAATTTTAGATTCGGATCAACCCGTTTAACAAACGAGTAGGATTCAAATTAGCTATCGAACCTGAACGCAGCCCGTTTGAACAATCTGTCACGTTCTCACTCATCCATTCTGTTTGATCCAACGTTCACTAGGTCACATCTCGCTTGTGCTTGCTACTTGCCCTCACAGCTCGCCCTCAGCCTTGATTGATCGCTATCACTCACAATCGCCCTCCCATGCCCTTTCCAACTGGCGCTCACCCTCGCCTTCACCCGTTCGCAGTCTTTCTCACCTTCAACTTGATTAGGTAGGTCGGGTCATGTCGGGTTGGCTAAAATTGTGTTAGTTCAGTTTCACGTCTAGAATTTTAATCCATTTAGACAAACGAGTTGAGTTCTAGTAACATGTCGATTTCAGGTTTACCCAACTCCGTCTGAAAAACTATTTTGACACATCTAGTCCTTAAAAAAGGTCAATGAAGAATAAGACATAAATATAAGATATTTAAATGGTTCCAATTTATAGCTTGCAACCACAATATAATGAGAAAGAAGAATTCTACCATGAAAGTATAAATAGTACATTATATAGAAAGATATGCAAAAAAGAAAATTAATAAATAATCCTAACACCAAAAAAATATTTTAGAATTGAACATAATAGTGCAATAGCATATTATGAACCAACCACTGGAACACACAAATGAACAGCATTCACGGGAAGAAAGTAACCTAAAGGTGCAGAAAATTAATAAGAGGAATATATCCAATGAACAATAAAATATTTTTTCTTCTAAACATTAACCCTAAAGTATGCCAACGCCATAGAAAATGTATCTTTTTTCTTATTCATTTCATGTAATATATATATATATATATATATATATATATATATATATATATATATATATATATATATATATATATATATATATTTATATATATATATATATATATATATATATTATATTATCATTATCATAGATTTATCAAAACATGCATGAAAATTAGCATTTAAGTACTTTTTAATAATTTTAAATTAATCATACTATTATATTTGATTATATGATGAAATAAAATAAATTTCTTATTATCATAATCTTATGACAGTTTATCAATATTGTTATGTCATCAAAAATCGTCTTGATTGAGCAAGAATCATGAGGCATTTTCAAGTTAGAAACTTTCGAAATTAAATTTGGGATCATTCAAACTCCAATTTTGGCAAACTTATAATCAAATTGAACATATTAAGGAGACTAATCCAACAACTTCAAATTCAATCCAATTTGAGCCCAAATTGTCCCTCATCAAAGGACCAAAGCCTACTTAAAAGCTCCATAGTGAAAGCTTGATGGCTAGAATGGAATAAGATGCAGAGGAAGAAGACAAAGAAGAACGGAAGAACAAGAATTTGGAAACATAGAAGATTATTATTATTCATTATCTTGTTGTACAGAGCAGGAGTGTATAAATAGACTAGTAGAAAGGTAGATGGCAAATGATATGAGGCCACATGTTATCTTGATAACAATTCAAGATGATGATGTGGCTAACACATAGCATTAATTGGAAGATCAAATAATATACAAATATGATATGCTTATTTTTTGAATCGAGTAGCTTGATGATATGAATCCAACGAGCCCAAGATCATTTAATTCCAACACTCTAAGACACTTAAGTGCTTGATAAATGTTACATGATCAAGGGAGCTAATATCAGTCTTCTGATAGAACACTCACAACATGTCCTTGATATTCATTTTATTTATCAGTCACGTCACTCCCAAAAATTATAAAAAGACCCTCATTCTTCACATGAAAAGGGAAGGAAGAAGAAAAAAATGCTCTTGGGCTAAGAGAATTATGAAGCTCCACCCCAGCACCACCGCTGGCAAATCTGCGCCACAAGGCCGTCGTTGTTGAATCTCCCCTAGACCATTGCCCACTACAGGAAAAATGTCAATTACCGACGTCTATTTTTCATCAATAAATGGCCAAAATCCCACATAAATTAGTATTTCTGGCGGAAATATTTACGCCAGTTCAATGCGCGTCGGAAAAGTGTTATCAGAGTAAAACTTTCCGCCGAAAAATTTCTGATGAAATTCTGACGAAAAATTCGCCGGAAATATTTTTGGCGAATAAAGAACACCGGAAATATTAAAAAATGAAAAAGAAAACCTAATCTTACTGAAGCCCCCCTTCCCCCCGTCCAGCCAGTTAGGCTCACCCGCCCATGACCCGATTCCCCCCACCCGCTGTGCAAAGCCCACGACTCACCTGGCTCAACCCACACTGACGCATGACCTGCTACCCGTTCCTCATGACCCGCCCACGACGCTTGCGCTTAGTGGGGTTCGAACCCCAACCTTCAACAATCCTGCTGTCCACCAAACCATCAGGCCACCACTGCAAAATGAATAAACTTCTGAGTTATTCTTTATTTATATTACTAAAAACAGAAAGTATTATTTAAAATAATTAATACATTAAAAGATTAAAATAATTATTTAAAATAATCACTATATTTAAAAGCTAAGTTTTTTTAAGATCAAAATAATTATTATATTTAATTTAGCAATAAATTATTAAACTTTTTAATTTAATTTATTTTAGCAATATTTAATTTAATTTAATAAAATAAATAATTTTAAATATTACTAATTTCCATTTTCCATAAATATTTTTAATTTCGTTAGAAATTTCACCGGAAAAGCCAACAGAAAATGCGCCGGAAAATAACTTAAAAATTTTCTTCACAAGTACGCCGGAAAATCCACCGCAAAAATATTTCGTCAGAAATTTGTCAGAAAATATGTCGGAATTGCAGCCAAGTTTATTTTCATCGGAAATTACTGTTTTTCCTGTAGTGGCCGTCAGACTCCATCTGGCATCCATTAATAGTCCTTCAAACTATCGTCGCTCGACTGCGATCCTTCTGACCACCACCACCAGACTATGATCCTTCTGACCTCCATCGCCGCCAACTACGGTTCTTCCAACCATTGTCGCCCGACTATAGTCGTCCTTCCGACCTCTGTCGATAGCGCGCCGGCTATGATCCCTTCAACTATTGTCACCCAATTATGATCCTTCAAACCACCGTTACCTGCCGATTACGATCCTTCTTATCATTATTATTCGATTATGGACCTACCAGCCAAACAAACAAAATAACATTTTCTTGAGAACAACTATTATGTCATTTTCCAACTATGTATTGTACTATATAAGATGTAAAATTGCTACATTGATCCAACGTCTTCCCCTAAGGAAGGGCGTCATTTATAATTAACTACAAGCACTTGTGGATTCATTTAATACCAGCGTGACCCTATGCATGATTTTTTTTTTTTTATGGGATTTTCACGTAAAAATTTTTGTATCCTTTATAATGGACTTCGTACGAAACTAGAAAGCTAAATTATATATCTCTCTCTCCTCTTGAATTTTTCAAGATGAAACAAGTATTATTCTTTTAAGTTGATTAAAGATGGGTTGGATATTAATGTATCATTATTTTTATATGATAATAAGAATGAATCAACTTAGAATGAATGAGATAATATAGAAATCAATTTTAAATTATTTTTTAACCCTCGATCTTTAAAAATATTATAAAAATAGCAATTTCCCTTTTATTTATCATGCATTTAATGGTGTTATGTCCTTATAATATATTATGGTAATGCAACGATGCTTCATTTATAGTTCTAAAAAATTGTTGCATTGACTCATTGAGTTGACATAGAAGACATGGGACACAAATTATTGAATTTTTTGTACTATCTCTCTTATAGTGCTGCAGACATGATTTATTTAATTGGAAAAAAATTAATTAATCATTTAAAGGACAGATTAAATATTTACCTTTAAAAATATCAAATAATAATTAAATATACACAACATTTTCATATTTTGTTTTAATACAATTTTTATTTATTTTAGACATTTTAATAATGAGAAATAATTTTGTTATAATTAGATTTATTAAATTTGGTACTGTAAGAAATTAGTTGTTTAATATTTAAAAAATTATAGTATTCAAAAAATTTTTCTATGAATGTATTTGAGATAATTTTCTCATTGTTTTGATTTTAAATTCACAATCACAATTCTCTAATTATTTTTAACTATTTTTTAAAAGTTTTTATGATGAAATTTTTTTATAATCAGAATTATTAATTTATAAAGGCTTTAAGCAAATAATTATATTTACAACATTTTTGAAAAAAAAAATCACAATTACTTTTACAAAAATTATAATTCGCCTAATACAAATTCCTAATTAATTTTATAACAATTATTTTATTATTTACGAGTATATATACCAAACTTATAAATTTTGTATGAGGAGCTTCCTATAAGAAAACTCAATCTCTATGTTAAGCAAATCCCAGGCTCTTGATCGTGCGACCGCAGAAAACGGACGGCTAGTGATCGAGCGTCGCACAATGACCAAGCAAGCAGTATTTTGGTGATTAACAAATGGGAGGCGACAGAAGGACGGGAGAATTTAATATAAGGGCGACCGCATGCAGAGAGTAATGATGCGAGGGCCCGTCTTTGCGTGCTACGTACGGGGAATTTCGCAGAAAAAGCCTCTGATTTTGGGAAACTTCACAGCTTGAGCCATCTTCCCAGATCTCGAGAAGGGGGCCAAGTTGCCAGTATGGAGAAAGGTGTAAATCAAGTGGATGGATTTGTAAAAAAGAAATAAATTTGGGTTTTTCAGCTTTAGGTGCTCCCCGGTCCCGTACTCCGCGGGGATCCGTTGTGGAGAATGGGGTGTGGAAAATATCTTATCGTATTTTGATAAATGAAGAATTTTCGGGATCAACACGTCGGTCTTTTCTCTCACCGGTGGTTTTTAGAGGCGATTGGGTTGGATCCAATATAATTCATAAGTCATATTACCCCCTTATTTTTGAATTTTTATTAGGTTCGGTGTCCTGACGTAGCGCTTTATGTTCGGACGTCAATAACATGTCGTCACGTGCTCTTATTTTTTACCGCACGGCCCGACGACCCAACCTGGACCGAAACCCGGGGTTGCTATGTTCGCGCATTACTAGGTATTGCTCGCTATTGGTAGGTATTGCTCGGTATTGCTTGACAATAACGAGAAATATTGTTATGTGAAGACCAATACCGAGCAATACCTAGCAAAATCGGGATATTGCTCGGTATTGGTCTTCACTAAATGATATTTCTCATTATTGTCAAGCAATATCGAGCAATACCTAGCAATACCCCAGTCTGCACAAATCAGCCAATACATAGCAATCCCGGGTTTGATCCGGGTCGGGTCGTTGGGCAGCGCGGAAAAGAGTAAGAGCACGTTGCACCATTTTACTGGCGTCCGAATGTAGAGCTACGTCAGGACACCAGACCTAATAAAAATTCCTTATTTTTTTTACAGTCACTTTCCTATAAAAATTCACGATCATGGGTTTCATATAATAAATTAAAAAATAATAAAATATAAAAAAATAACTCTATTGTGTCCATATAAGAGTCAAATTCTCATTTAAATCTAATTAAAATTTTATTTTTAATATTTTTTTTTAATAAAAAATTTTTAGGTATATATGAATCTTTCTTAACATAAGCCGAATTTAATTTAATAAATTTCTCTAATAAAGCCATCATAAGGCTTAACATTTTATGTGATCAAACCATCTAAGACGATTCTCTGTAATCTTATTTATAACTACAGTTGCAGCATTTTTCATCTTTACAAAACTAAACATAATTTTATACTTCTCTTTTAATTAAAAAACTAATTCAATCAAACAAAAATTGTACACAAAATATTCATTAATCTTAAAAATAACTAAAAAAATCAATTTTTAATTTTATTCAAAGTGTCTATGTTGAAGCCCTAATTAGCCCAAATGAATATGATGAGCCCTAAATAAGATATAATGCAGAGAATCGACCCTTGCTTGAAGGAGAGCAAGAATTGCCTCAAAAGGATCAAAATGAGCCAAGGTGACCTTAGTTGGGTTGGATAACATTAGTTCCTCGTGCGCTATAAATTGTCATCTAAAAGGAGGAGATGAGCGCCAATGACTTCACCATCATTATTTACTTGACTAGTAAAGAGCTAATTCTCATGATAAATCATCTCAAATTAGAAAGGAATTGGAACGCCACTCTCGAGGGTTTCGGGGCGAGGCCTCCAAAAAGTATCTAATATTCAAAGTTTAATTAATTAATGATGTTATAAAATTTTTATTATGTTGTAAATATCTGTTAACTTTTTTTAATAAAAAGAGTGTGAGCGTCATTTCATATTGAATAAAGAAAAATTAGGACTATATATATTTTTACAATAGATCATAGCAGAATTTTAATTAGTGGTGACAATAAGACATATTCATCTATTAAAAAAATTTACATAAAATTTTTATGTCTTTCTTTTTTTTTTTTTTTCCTCTTTGTTTTTTTGCATATATATCATATTTTCCCCAACAAGCTAAGTTGTAGACCCCTTTATCATAAATGACAAAAATAAATTAAGTCAAAATTGTCAAAAATAATAATCTTAAATTCATTTTTAATGTATTATGAATTAAATTATTAGCATGGCTAAGAAATTTCATCTTATTTGCTTAATAAGATAACTCGTTAGAGTGGTTATTTTTTATTTTTTAAATATTATTGTGTGTTGGAAAATTTTTAGTGGTATTATGATATTTTTTTCCTAATATAGCAAAGAAAAAAAACAATTTAATCCACATGGATAAAAGAAATTCATCTAAGACATTCGAGTTTTACATAAAAAAAAAAAAAAAAAAAAAATCGAAGGGGACAAACTATAGGGCATGGGCTAATCAAAATAATACACTATTGTTGCGTGTTAGAAAATACGCGGCGGTAGAGTTTGTAAATTCGCGTCTGAGCGTTGTACGTAAGTTTAACACACAAACAGGAAAAAGGAATGAACACCAAGAGTTTTTACGTGGAAAACCCAAAAATGGGAAAAACCACGGGGCCTCGCCCAGTTGCAAATTTCCACTAGTGTTTTCGTAGATTACAAATGGCGGATTTCTTCCCACAAGTCGGGATAATCCAGATACAACTTGTCTTTTCCACGAAATTCACAAAATCCTGCGAATTCCCTGAGTTTCCTGAAAATCCGGCAGAGTTCCGGCGTCTTCAAGCGGCAGGAAAAACTCCGGCGGCGGTGGTCGAGGAGGTGAGGAATCTCCTATTCCCCTTTCTCCTTCTCCTTCTCTTCTCTTCCTCTCTCTCTCTTCACTTGAGTCCCCTTGGTGTAGAATGAGGGCTCTATTTATAGTTTTTCTGGAGTGGCATAGCCCGTAAATAGGCGCGAGATCAAAGGCAAACAGGGAGTGGTTTGAATGGACGGCCGATATCGAATCTTTTGATCATGCACCGTTCGTTGGACATTTGAAGGCCTTAATGATTTCGGAATTTGATGATCTTGGGCTCGTTGGATTCGTCTCGTCGAGCCGTTCGATTCGAGTATAAGCTCGTCAAAATCGGAGACCGTTTGGTAACTTAAATTGCGGTTTGAATCTTCCAACAGCGCTTTGAACCCTTGATTCGGACTCATTTGGGCTTGGATTGGGTTGATCTTGGTTTCGTTGGGTTCGTATTTCCGAGACGCTCAGTTTGACTGTAAGCTCGCTGAAATCGGAGTTCATATGCTCCCGAAATTAATTTTTGAAGTTTCCAACTAGTTTTTGTCTCGAGATTCGTGCCCGATCAAGATGATTTTGTGATGACGTATCAACTATATACATAGGATTATTGAAATTCTCTCTTACCTTCCATTAGAGAAGAAGTCTTTAAAAAGTTATCTAGGCATTCTATTAATGTTGGAGAATATTAGAGATACAATGAAGACAATGACGGAGATGGATTGTAGTCATTATATGTTAATATTATTGACTGAGATGGTGATAGTTAGGAGAAAGTTGCCGGGTGATGGAGGTCAAGTTATGAAATTAGACAATGACAATCAGATAATAACAATCAATTAGCAATGATGATCATATGACAACTTTTGGACTATGATGCATGATTAGGTGATGATGATCAACCAATAGCAATTAAGCAATTATGGCCGAGAGATGGCAGTTACTTGCAGTAATCACCAATGTTAATCACCGATTAGGGCTTTACAGTCTTCAAATTTCTACACTCTCTCCAATTTTAGATCCCTCTTATATATAATGAGGGTCTATTTATAAACCATGCATGTATCTAACAACCTGCATAGATTCGTAGCAATATATCATTATTTTTAGGCATTTATGCACCTTAATGACATAAAAATTGAGTAATATTGGGCTAGTTAGAATCATCTCATCAAGATGCTCGATTTGATTATAAGAATTCTAGATTTTGATATTGCTTGGTCCCTCCAATAATGGTATGAAGTTATAATCCATGTTTTATAAAGTGCTTGGTTTTGGGTCATTTAAATTTAGACCATAATATTTTTTGTGTAATTAGTTTCATTTCATTGAAATATTCATTTTAATAATAAATTTCTTGAAATCAAAATTTGAATGATCTTGAATTAATTTTCAAAAGTTTCGTATTTAATTCAAATGTGTTTTTTTATGGCATATCAAATACAATAAAAAAGTTATAAGCAAGAAAGTAAAATTGTTAAAAAGAGGTCCATTTAAAGCAAACTATATGATTAATATATGGTCTTGCTAGTGTATTATGGAAGATTTAGATTTCGTTTGGAACGGTTTTTTACTGCTTCTTAAAGTAGCTTTTTAGTACCAAAATTTTAATTTTTGTAATAAAAATCTGCTTTAAGAAAGCAATAAAAAAACCGTCCCAAAATGATGTCATAGGCTTCGTTTGGGATGACATTCTTGTTGCTTCTAAAAGCCACTTTTTAGTGAAAAATAAAAAAAATTTGTACTAAAAAATAATTTTAAGATGCAATAAGAAAGCCGTCCACAAACAAAATCTTAGCCTTTGTTAAGTTCATTATGAAGACCCCAAAATGAAACCAAGTTATCAGGTTTATTATAGTTCACTCCGATCACTTAATAAGCACTCAATGAAAACTATTTTCAATAGAATCATGAACATTGAAACAATAAGGAAGTTATTCTCTAAAACGGCTTCAGATTTCTTCAAAATTTATCTATTGCGGGCTAGAATATATGCGGCGATAGAGTTGTAATTTTATGTCATAGCGTTGCACGGATATCTAGCTCACACACAAAGAACACAAGATTTTTTACGTGGAAAATCCTAGAAAGGTAAAAATCACGGGGTCTAACCCAGTTGAAAAAGATTTCACTAGAATTTAAGTTGAGTACAGTGGGCTGACTTGTCCGAGAGGGAGATCAAATTACAAATGTCAACCGTATGGTTGAAGTCTAGTGTTAAATCTGGCGTCACTTGGAAGTTGGGGCATCAGTTAGTAGTCCGATAGTGACTTGGCAGAATTCTGGCGTCAGTTGATGGTATGGATGAGTTTAGGGCCTCAAGTATTGGTATGCGGTGTTCAGGCCCCTAGGTGGTGTTCCAGCGAAGGTGAGGGCCTCAGATGATGGTCTGACGAAGGTGATGGCCTCAAGTAGTGGTCCGGCGAAGGCGATGGCTTCAAGTAGTGGTCCGGCAAAGGAGAGGGCCTCACGTGGTGGTCTGGCGAAGGCGGGGGCCTCATGTGGTGGTTCGGCAAAGCTCAGGGCCTTAAGTGATGGTCTGGTGGAGCAACAATGTCATGCGGTGGTCCGGTGGAGGTGACAACCTCAAGTGGTGGACCGGCAGAGCTCAAGGCCTTAAGTGGTGGTCTGGCGGAGCAACAACGTCAGGTGGTGACGGCCTCAAATGATGGTCCGGTGGAGCTCAGGGCCTTTAGTGGTGGTCTGGAAGAGCAACGATGCCAGGCGGTGGCCCGGCGGAGGTGAGGACCTCAAGTGGTGGTCCGGCGGAGCTCAGGCGGTAGTTGAGGAAGAGCTTCTTCCTTTCCTTCTTTCTCTTCTTCCTTCTTCTATTGTTGCTTCAGTCCCTTTTCAAGAAAAAATGAGGGGTCTATTTATAGATTTCTGGAGTGGCATGACCTGTAAATATGTGAGAGATCAAGGGTAAATGGGGAGTGGTTGGATGGACGGCCGATATTGAATCCCTTGATCATGTGTGAGACCTCGTTCCCTTACTGTTCCTCTCAGATTTGGATTTTTCCTCTCAGGATCGTCCAGGACGATTGGAAATCGTCCAGGCCGATCGGCACTGTAGAAAATATCGGCCTGAGAATAGTTCTGGGAGTCGTCCAGGCCGATCGTTTTTGGTCTGATCGTCCTGGGACGATCTGGCGATCGGCCGGGCCGATCCGACTAAGGATAAATGAAAATCTGGTCGTTTTGATGAGAGAGAAAATATTTTAAAATAAAAAATATCTGATTTTAGAGAGAGAAAGAGAAAAAGGGAAAAAGAGGAATCTTTGGTTTTGGAGGCCGCGGAACGCTTTTCGTCCGACGCTGCTGTTGGAGAAAGTGAAGATCTCGTGGTAAGGACTCCGAACCCTATTTCTGTTTTCAAAGATATTGAGTTTTGACCGAGTTATGATTTGTTTTGTGTTTCCGTAACAGACTTTTCTACGTGATTTGGATTTGGCACAACTTTCACCGCACAACTTTTGATATGTTATAGATATGATTATTGCACACGATTTGACTGTATTCTACGAAGATTTTACCGGTCGGAATTGATTCTACGCGATTTTAATCGAATAGAAAATTATCGGGACTTGATTTGATTTGATTTCCATAGGGCAATAGTCTTGTATTGATGTTATCGATATTCTATTGTAATTTGGAAGAATTTGGGAATTGTGCCTTTTTGCAGGATTTTTGTGTAAAGTTGACCGACTGCCGTTACTCTGCCCGATTTTCGTACGATTCCTGATTTTTCCTGAATTGATAGATTGAATTGATATGTGCATGATTATTGATATGATCATTTTAGATTTCTTTAATATTTCTTATTGCATCGATTATTGCATTGACTATTGATTGAATTGATTGACTCTGAAAGACAAGTGGAAACCTGGTTGAACGTTGGTTATAGAAACCAACGTATGGATATCTACAACAGCAATATGGATGTCTACAACAGCACTATTGATAATAGCCAGTTAATCTGGTTGATGTCTACAACAGCACTATTGATAATAGTCAGTTAATCTGGTTGATGTCTACAACAGCACTATTGATAATAGCCAGTTAATCTGGTTGATGTCTACAACAGCACTATTGATAATAGCCAGTTAATCTGGTTGATGTCTACAACAGCACTATTGATAATAGCCAGTTAATTGGTTGATGTCTACAACAGCACTATTGATAATAGCCAGTTAATCTGGTTGATGTCTACAACAGCACTATTGATAATAGCCAGTTAATCTGGTTGATGTCTACAACAGTACTATTGATCATGACTAGTGTTTGTGCTTATCGAGTAAGACCATTGTATGGATTTGCATGTGTACGACTGGATTTCCTGATCTGCATTGATTTATTAATTCCGATTGATTTATTGATTTGATGGATTTATCGAATTGATTTACTATCGTACGGATTCATTAATTTCATTGATTGATCATTGAGCATTGATTTCATTGACTATTGATCATTGATATTGATATGGACATGGACGGCATAGATTCATAGATTCATTGATACTATTGATCCTGCATTGATTTGACTCGCTGCTATTGATTTATCGTATTTCTTTTCCGATTGATTTGATCGACTTGATCGTATAGACTGGATTTGATTGATTGATTGATTTGACGGATTTATTGATTTTATTGATTTATTGTATTGCTTTTCCGATTAATTTTCTCGACTTGATTGATTCATAGATACCGGCATCGATATTGATATGGCTTATGCGTATTGATTTAAAGATATTGACACTGATATTGATATAGATTGTATCGATTGATAGAGACCGATATAGACATTGATATAGATATGATATTGACATATGGACATTATTGATACGACAGATCCTGATAGGTTATTGATTTATCGTAGAATAGATTTCTTTAGGGAACTGATTGTATTGATTTCAATTGACTTGGACCTGATGATTTCATTGTATAGAGGTTGATTTATTGAGTTGATTCGATTGTTTGATGGATTTCCTTGCTGATAAATAATTGATTGGAAGAATTAATTGATAAGATTACACGATAGATTGATCTGCAAGTAGATGATCTGATATGATTCCTTTCTATTGATGTGATTGATGTTATAGATGGATACGATAAGTAAGACGACTAGATGACCGTATTGATGTTATCGATAGCAATAGATAGAGACTGTAGAGCTTTGATTGAGGCATTGATTTTGAGCTTTATGGATTTCTTTATTGATTGAACAGATGATATAGATTTATATTGATTGAATAGATGATATAGATTCGATGAATTGATTAGACGACACGGTTGATTGACCTGATAGTATAGATTGATAGACACTACTACGTTGATTGGGCATTGACTAGGAGCACTTATTGATTTGATTGCTGAGACGTATTGATTTATCGATGTTTTTACTGCTGATTTGATTTCCGCTGTATAGACTTGATTTCATTGACGATGGATTTCTGCATTGCATAGACTCATTGACCATTGATTGACTTGATTTATATTGACCTGTATATTGATAGCATTGCCGTGTTTTGATTTCAGTTGTAGGCTTTGGTGACCTGCTGGGCTTTGTAAGCTCATTATATATGGTTGATATTTTCAGGTCCGAGCAAGGCAAATGGAATGGAGTTCGATCAGAATGTCAGACGAATCCTTTCACTATTTGATTCTGGGGCATCACAGTTGGTATAAGAGCAAGTTTAGTGAAAGGATTTGATTGATAGTTTGATAGAATGAATTCATTCTGCATACATTGACATGGGATTGATTGCATTGTGTGTTTGTTTGGATTTCGACGAGTTTTGTGTTGGATTTGTATTTAGATCGATTTGGTTTTGCGTTGTTTTTGTCTCGCACCTGTAGGGAAATGTCGGGACGATATTTTTCTAAGGTGGGGAGATTGTGAGACCTCGTTCCCTTACTGTTCCTCTCAGATTTGGATTTTTCCTCTCAGGATCGTCCAGGACGATTGGAAATCGTCCAGGCCGATCGGCACTGTAGAAAATATCGGCCTGAGAATAGTTCTGGGAGTCGTCCAGGCCGATCGTTTTTGGTCTGATCGTCCTGGGACGATCTGGCGATCGGCCGGGCCGATCCGACTAAGGATAAATGAAAATCTGGTCGTTTTGATGAGAGAGAAAATATTTTAAAATAAAAAATATCTGATTTTAGAGAGAGAGAGAAAAAGGGAAAAAGAGGAATCTTTGGTTTTGGAGGCCGCGGAACGCTTTTCGTCCGACGCTGCTGTTGGAGAAAGTGAAGATCTCGTGGTAAGGACTCCGAACCCTATTTCTGTTTTCAAAGATATTGAGTTTTGACCGAGTTATGATTTGTTTTGTGTTTCCGTAACCGACTTTTCGACGTGATTTGGATTTGGCACAACTTTCACCGCACAACTTTTGATATGTTATAGATATGATTATTGCACACGATTTGACTGTATTCTACGAAGATTTTACTGGTTGGAATTGATTATACGCGATTTTAATCGAATAGAAAATTGTCGGGACTTGATTTGATTTGATTTCTATAGGGCAATAGTCTTGTATTGATGTTATCGATATTCTATTGTAATTTGGAAGAATTTGGGAATTGTGCCTTTTTGCAGGATTTTTGTGTAAAGTTGACCGACT
Organism: Dendrobium officinale; assembly: GCA_019514585.1. Taxonomy (NCBI): domain Eukaryota; kingdom Viridiplantae; phylum Streptophyta; class Magnoliopsida; order Asparagales; family Orchidaceae; genus Dendrobium; species Dendrobium officinale. The sequence goes on along the minus strand of CM033682.1, from coordinate 7,765,019 downwards.
GCCGTTACTCTGCCCGATTTTCCTACGATTCCTGATTTTCCCTGAATTGATAGATTGAATTGATATGTGCATGATTAATTATATGATCGTTTTAGATTTCTTTAATATTTCTTATTGCATCGATTATTGCATTGACTATTGATTGAATTGATTGACTCTGAAAGACAAGTGGAAACCTGGTTGAACGTTGGTTATAGAAATCAACGTATGGATATCTACAACAGCAATATGGATGTCTACAACAGCACTATTGATAATAGCCAGTTAATCTGGTTGATGTCTACAACAGCACTATTGATAATAGTCAATTAATCTGGTTGATGTCTACAACAGCACTATTGATAATAGCCAGTTAATCTGGTTGATGTCTACAACAGCACTATTGATAATAGCCAGTTAATCTGGTTGATGTCTACATTAGCACTATTGATAATAGCCAGTTAATATGGTTGATGTCTACAACAACACTATTGATAATAGCCAGTTAATCTGGTTGATGTCTACAACAGCACTATTGATAATAGTCAGTTAATCTGGTTGATGTCTACAACAGCACTATTGATCATGACTAGTATTTGTGTTTGTCGAGTAAGACCATTGTATGGATTTGCATGTGTACGACTGGATTTCTTGATCTGCATTGATTTATTGATTCCGATTGATTTATTGATTTGATGGATTTATCGAATTGATTTACTATCGTACGGATTCATTGATTTCATTGATTGATCATTGAGCATTGATTTCATTGACTATTGATCATTGATATTGATATGGACATGGACGGCATAGATTCATAGATTCATTGATACTATTGATCCTGCATTGATTTGACTCGCTGCTATTGATTTATCGTATTTCTTTTCTGATTGATTTGATCAACTTGATCGTATAGACTGGATTTGATTGATTGATTGATTTGACGGATTTATTGATTTTATTGATTTATTGTATTGCTTTTCCGATTGATTTTCTCGACTTGATTGATTCATAGATACCGGCATCGATATTGATATGGCTTATGCGTATTGATTTAAAGATATTGACACTGATATTGATATAGATTGTATCGATTGATAGAGATCGATATAGACATTGATATAGATATGATATTGACATATGGACATTATTGATACGACAGATCCCGATAGGTTATTGATTTATCATAGAATAGATTTCTTTAGGGAACTGATTGTATTGATTTCAATTGACTTGGACCTGATGATTTCATTGTATAGAGGTTGATTTATTGAGTTGATTCGATTGTTCGATGGATTTCCTTGCTGATAAATAATTGACTGGAAGAATTAATTGATAAGATTACACGATAGATTGATCTGCAAGTAGATGATCTGATATGATTCCTTTCTATTGATGTGATTGATGTTACAGATGGATACGATAAGTAAGACGACTAGATGACCGTATTGATGTTATCGATAGCAATAGATAGAGACTGTAGAGCTTTGATTGAGGCATTGATTTTGAGCTTTATGGATTTCTTTATTGATTGAACAGATGATATAGATTTATATTGATTGAATAGATGATATAGATTCGATGAATTGATTAGACGACACGGTTGATTGACCTGATAGTATAGATAGTATAGATTGATAGACACTACTACGTTGATTGGGCATTGACTAGGAGCACTTATTGATTTGATTGCTGAGACGTATTGATTTATCGATGTTTTTACTGCTGATTTGATTTCCGCTGTATAGACTTGATTTCATTGACGATGGATTTCCGCATTGCATAGACTCATTGACCATTGATTGACTTGATTTATATTGACCTGCATATTGATAGCATTGCCGTGCTTTGATTTCAGTTGTAGGCTTTGGTGACCTGCTGGGCTTTGTAAGCTCATTATATGTGGTTGATATTTTCAGGTCCGAGCAAGGCAACTAGAATGGAGTTCGATCAGAATGTCAGACGAATCCTTTCACTATTTGATTCTGGGGCATCACATCATGAACCATGTGATGGAAATTTGAATGTCTTAGTGACGTTGGAATTCAGTGATCTTGGGCTCGTTGATTCATCTCGTCGAGTCGCTCGATTCAACTATAAGCAAGTTATGTTTGGAAACCGTTTGGTAATCCAAATTGTGGTTTAAACCTTCCAACAGCGCTTCTAACCCTTGATTTGGACCCGTTTGGGCTCGGATCAGGTTAGATTTGGTGTCGTTGAGTTCGCATTTTTGAGATGCTCAGTTCGACTATAAGTTTGCTGAAATCGGAGTTTGGATGATCCCAATTTTAATTTCGAAAGTTTCCAACTTGATATTGCATCAAGAGTCGTGCCCGATCAATATAATTTTTTGATCATATATCATTATCACTTTTTATTATCATTGATTAACAATACTTATTCTTAAATGGACATATCTGTATGAGAGTTGATCCTTGGCATCATCTACAGCATCTAAACTCGAAGTTCCTCAATTACTCTTCAACAATGGTGATTTGAATTAGGGGTGTCAACATTGGACCCGTCCTGAAAATTTTGAGTTTGGGTTTGACCCGAACCAGAAACAGGACAGGTTTAATAATTCGACCCGTTTAAAAAATCGAGTCGGGTTCGGGTTGACCGTTGACCCGAAAACGACCCATTTTTTACCCGACAACTCAAGATTGACACGAAAAAATGGAGTTTGACCCGTTTTTGGACCTAAAAACTAGTAGTTTTTTTGTCCAACACGGGTCATTCGGGTCAGGTTGGGTTGACTAGGAGCCGAAGTGGGTCGGGTTCGGGTTGACCTGAATAGTGTCAGGTCACTTTCGGGTTCGACCCGAACCCGACCCGTGACACGAAATTGACACCCCTAATTTGAATCCATAAGAGCACATGATGAAGTTTGTTGTTGGGGATTACGAAGAGTAAAATACTGCATATAAATAAAAAGTAAAAGTAGCGGAAAGTAATGAATAACGTGATTTAAAATGAAAAAACCAAATATCGGCTGGGAAAAATTTATAGAGCCACATCACACTAAAAAATTCACGATGAAAATTGGGAGAAATAAGTACAAATCTCTCTTCTATCTCACTCTCGTTTTATTGCGTCCTCCCACCTGACGTAGAGATACGTCCTCCCAGAGCTAAAATCGCGCTAAAAAATGAGAAATATCGAGCAATACCAAACAATAACGAGGAATATCATCATGTGAAGACCAATACCGAGTTATACCGAGCTATACCGAGCAATAAAAAAAAAAACCTAGTTTTTCATAGAAAAAACTTGGAATTTTTTTGTATTGCTAGGTATTGCTCGGTATAGCTCGGTATAACTCGGTATTGGTCTTCACATTATGATATTCCTAGTTATTATCAAATAATACGTAGCAATACCGAGCAAAAACCGAGTTTTTTTATGGTGGGAGGACGTATCTCTACGTCAGGTGGGAGGACGCAATAAAAATTCCAAAACAAGATAAAGTTAAGTTAATAACACCAAGGGACGCCTCCCTTTAGAAAAATGAGAAAAAAAAATTGTCAAGTTTGCTTTGCAGCACTACGGCACTAGTTTGGAGTACTGTGATGCTCAACCCTCTGTCATCATGATGTTACAGTGCTCAAACCCGCAATGCTGTGGCATTATACAGTGCTGCGGGGCCGAATTTAGAGTGATTTGACGTCTGCTCTCTGTCGTTTCTCCCATCAAACCAGGGCACTCAAGAACACAACACCGGGGTGCTAGGGTATACACAACGCCAGGACGTTGTACGAGGAAAAAAATTTTTCTGATGCAAATCACCCAAACCCAAACAAAGGAATGACCCCACAACCCCTCCAAGCACAACAATTTAAACTAAAGGCGGCGCTGCATACGGTGCGGGACCACCGGGGACAGTGCAAGTTCGGTCGTGCGGGAAGATGGCAATGGCAGCGACTTCGCTACTCCGTGCACGAGTGCGACTGATTAATACAGGACCGAGATGGTGGCAGGCCGAAGCGACGGAGTGCAGGACCTAGATGGTGGCAGGCCAAAGCGACGGAGTGACGCGAGACGCAATCGATCCGGGTCAATTTGGGTTGACCCGTGGGTTTTCGGTTCAACCCGAATCCGACCCATTTTTCAAATGGGTCAAAACTCCGAACCCTGACCCGACCCGTTTCACAAACGGGATGACCCAAACTCGGATTTTTTTCAGGTCGGATCCGGGTCGGATTTCGGGTCGTGTCAAAAATTGACACCCCTACATATAATTATCAAGTTACATACTCACATTAGGGTTAATAAATGGAACTAGCTAGGTAGGATCCTTACTCTTTATCTTTACAACTTGGTTTTATAGTGAACGCAACTACCTTTTCATTTCATTAAGAGCAAACGACAATCTAATGAGAACAGCTACAAAGGAAAAGTTGGCTACCATATCTCAAAAGCTTTGAATGAACCAGCAATCTTTACAAATGTAGCATTACACACAACAAAAGAACAAGAGACCTCATCATGCTTCTTATCTTTATAGAGGAATTAGGCTTGGCAGGTGATTGCGAGGAAGAATAGAAGTTCATCCTTATTTCCGTTGATTGATAAAGGAAAAATCGCTTTAAGTAGGGGTATCAAAATGGGTCTTCGGGTCGGGTTCGGATCCAACCTGAAGTTTACCCGCTATCAATTGACCTGACCCGGACCTGACCCAGTTATGAAAACAGGTCGGGAATCCAAACTCAAACCTGACATGGTTCGGGTTCGGGTCCAACCCGAATTAGCCTGCAAAATCGGATGTGTCATCTTCGTATGTTCGTCTCATTCGCGAGCTTATTTAGCCAAATTTGTAGCGGCTCCGATGAGGAAGAAAACCAAATCACAAAAAAAAAAAAAAGGAAAACAACCAAAGAAGAAGATCTTTTCGCATGTTCGTCTGTTTGTCACTATGAAGGTGGTATCTTTCTCCTGTTCGCGCTCATCCGTCGGATCTTTCTTTGGGAGTAACGACATTTGATGACAACAGGAGCTTGCTCACAGTCGCTGCTTGGTTGTTCCATTCATGCGCTTGTTTAGCCATATCTCGTAAATCTGTCGTACGATGGTGACAGGAGCTTGCTCGCTGCGAAGGTGCTGATCCCAACTTGGGTTGATTTCAAGTTGTCGGGTTAACATGAGCCCAACCGGTTTACAAACGGGTAGGAATCCCAAACTCGAACTCAACTCGTATGACAAACGGGTTGACTTGAACATGAACTTTTTTAAATCGAATTGGATCAGTCACGGGTCCGTTTAAATTTTGACACCTCTTGCTTTAAGGCCATCATTCATATCTAAATGCAAAATTGTACCACCTTTTTCCTCTTTCTTGAAGATTGTTGGATGAGACAGTGTAGATGTACCAAAATCAATTGATTTCAATATTAGAAATTAATGGTGGTTCATTCATTCTTGTAGGTGAAGGCAGGCTACCTTCTTCATTATTTGCCTGAAAAGTCATGCAAAGGGTTAATAATCTATTTGAAATAATTATTTATTTTTTATAAAATTTATCATGAAATTGCTGCCAGGAAAACAATTTAACTATTTTGATTATACCAATATTTTTTCACTATAATTTTTTTAAATAATGAAAAAATAATAAGAAAATAATAATCAAACAACATTATATTTGTTCTTTGAAAAAATAAAGCAGCCACAAAATTATCTCAAACCAACCTTAATATTTTTATAAAAAAATAGTTAAAATTGGTTTAAATCAAAATAAGAAATAAAAAAAATGATATTATTAATTTTATGTAAATTTTAAAAAAATATTATTGAACAGTATTGATTTGTCCTCGTGCTAATCCTATCAAATCCGAGTGTCATAGCCTAAAATAATGGCGACATGGGCATGATGTAAGCTCTACTTGCACCATATTTTAACACAAAAAAAAAAAAATCAAAAGTGTTAAAAGGCATTAATTATTGTTTGCATAGAAGAGGCCAAAGTTTCTCTGATGGCTGATGGTCTTCACGTGAAGCCCTTCTTCATGTAGCCGTAGCTAGCCCGAAGCACAACCTCAACTCGTACTTGCAACGAGAAAAATGTGACGGTAAGGGGACAAAATCATTAGTCCTTATCAAGCTCCTCATTTGAGGAGAAATTTATTGAAATAATGGGTGTCTGTTAATTTATAAAAAATTTATCAAAATATTTAGGTTTAGGATATTTTTTTTATTATTTTATTTTTTAAATTATAATCATAATTTTTATTTAATCAATATATTTATTTATTTTTAAAAACAATTTAACAAAAAAACTACTTTTTATAATAATTTTAAATTATTACTTTCTCTATAATAACTTTATAAAAAATAAAAAAATTGTCACAAATAAAAACTTAGATTTTGTTTGAGATGATTTTTTTATTGTTTCTTAAAGTAGTTTTTTAATATAAAAATTTAATTTTTTAATTAGTATAAAAATTAAAAAATTTATATTAAAAAACTATTTTAATAAACATAAAAAAGATCGTCCCAAACGAAGCCTTACTCTTTCTTGTTACTTTTAGCACTATGAAGTTGTTTTCTTTACAATCACTTTTAAATCGACTCTAAAATTTTCTAATATTAAATTAAATCAATATATATTGACTTTATATCAATCTCAAAATCTTAGGCACTCATGTACAATGCAAAAAGTCACAGCAATTAAAAATAAATATTATTAAATTTAATAAATTTATATTTGAACGATTTATTTTTTTAATTCATTTATATTGTAAATAATACAATATCAACTATTTAGGTACAACTAAAATGAGAACTTTTAAATCAATAAATCAACGCATAATATCGTTTATATTTTATATCAGACTCCTCATCTGTGCACGTTAAAAAATAAATAATTTGGTACATTTAATAAGACAAAGCTACACAATTATGACATTTTCAAACAAAATATTTTATTATAGATTTATGTAAATAATGTGGAATAAATTATAAAATACATAACTTAAATTTATGATTTGTAAAAGTACAATTTTTTTAATTAATGAGTCATAGATTTTTTTTTATTTATTAATTTATATTAAAATAAAAAAGTTATTTCATTTAAAAAGAAAGTAAATGGTTTATTTCTAATCGAAGATTATGGGATAAAATATTACATATCTCATATCTGCCCTTAAGACTAAAAACCTACAAAATAGAGGTGTTTTACTTTTAACTTATTAAAATGTCCCTAAAATATTTTTATGACAAAAATTGAAATATATATATTGGCATGCTTTAATGATTGTCAACAATTCCACTAATATAAATATAAATATCATGCGCCTGTTTACCTTTGTGGATCCTAGTTTTAGTTTTTTCATTGCATGCCCCCATTTTCTTCGGTGCTTTTGGAATTTTTATTAGGTTCGGTATCCTGACGTAGCTCTGCATTCAGACGCCAGTAAAATGGTGCCACGTGTTCTTACTCTTTACCGTGCGGCCCGACGACCCGACCTTGACCGGACCCAGGATTGCTATATATTAGCTGATTTGTGCAGACTGGGGTATTGCTAGGTATTGCACGATATTGCTCGACAATAACGAGAAATATCATTCTGTGAAGACCAATACCTAGCAATACCGAACAATACCGAGCGATATCCCGATTTTGCTAGGTATTGCTTGGTATTGCTCGGTATTACTCGGTATTGGTCTTCACATAGCAGTATTTTTCGTTATTGTCAAGCAATACCTAGCAATACCGAACAATACCTAGCAATACACGAACATAGCAACCCCAAGTTTCGGTTCAGGTTGGGTCGTCGGGCCGCGCGATAAAAAGTAAGAGCACATGGCGACATGTTATTGGCGTCCGAACGTAGAGCTACGTCAGGACACCGGACCTAATAAAAATTCGTGCTTTTGAGGCTTTCTCGAGTGGAGCTAACAAAGAGGATTTTATTTTATTTTATTTTATTATTTTTTGAACTATGAGCAATAAATTATAAATTATTTTATTATAATTGGAGTGAAAAAAAAAATGATAATAATAATAAAGACCACTCAGGATTTATTTAGGATAATTTTTTTTACTAATATCTATAATGATTTTGTAGTACAATTTTTTTCGATTTAAAAAATTTTATACTAAAAAGTTACTTTAGAAAGTTGTAAGAAAGTTTTTTCATACGAGGCCTCAGTTATTGATCTTTCATAACTATATAGAATCAATTTGAGATGATGATTGTGAAGTGATTTATCTCTCTTGGTTGCAAAAGTGACTTTTCATCACAATATTTTTGAAGAACTATAAGAAAATAATAAGAAAACAGTACAAATATTAACTATCATTTAATTTTTAATTTTGGCATCAATAAAGATCTCAAAAGCTTAGAAGATATTAAATATTCAATATATATCACTCTATGTATACTTTGGAGTGTTTGTTATTTTTTAGAAATACTTAAGATATTATAACAAAAATATTATAAATAGACCCTCATTTCATATTTGAAAATGGACTTTTTTTTAAAGATACTGCATTTAAATTTAAAGAACCGAAAATTCTACCCAACAATTGATGCTGACACCATTCATCACCACCGCCCTTTTGGCATCGACCAACAATAATAATTATTGGTACTCGAAATCACCAATTGTAATTTTCAACCATTTACTAATATTTTGTTTGGGACGGCTTCCTTACTATTTCTTAAAACAATTTTCTAATGCAAAAAATTTAATTTTTATACTTAAAAACTATTATAAGAAGCAGTAAGAAAGTAGTCCCAAACAAAGCATAAACATGATGCTAATATGAGTTGTTATCTAGCCAACACCATTTAATTTTTTTTTTTCATCATTTTATCTCTCAATAGATCAGAATAGCACTCCAAAGAGTAAAAGAGCATCATATTGTAACTATTAACTTATATGGTGGATTGTTTTTGCTTAAGTCATGTAAAATTTGTAGATGGCTAAGACAAACTCTTAGCATCTCTTGTAAGTCAATTTTATTTATGTATGTGAAATTTGTGCATTGCTAAGACAAAAAAAAATTATTTTCTTCCAACGTAAAGTCATTTATCATTAATAAAAATAAATAAATATTGTACTAGTTATATTGATTTAGATGTAAGAAATCTGATTAAAAATACATGGTTATTTAATATTACTTATTGAGAGGTACCAAATGGTACTAAGCATTGATACGGAGATACATAATATCAAAATAAGAAAACATCACGTAAACAAAATCACTGGTATATAGCACATTTTCAGTTTAGTTAAAACATCTTATGATGCATGCTAAAATTTGAATATCACAGCCAATATAACATATACAAAGCGGTACAAAGCAGACGTTATTTAAGAATGTAGTGTTATATTATCGGTGGTGTTTTTTCCAGTAGTCATCTACGATGAAAAAAACATCAATAAAATAAAGCATCTTCATCTCTCTAACCAATCTTCATTTTATCGGCTTTCCTTTATCTTGACCAGTCTTTATCTTCATCGTTTTCTCCTCCAAACAAATTTTTATCTTCATCACCTTAACCTCCTCCAGACCAACCTTTATCTTCATCGCCTTGACCTCCTCTAGACCAATCTTCATCTTCATCGGTTTTTTCCCAATGATTTTTTTCTTTCTCAGCAACAATGAAATATTTTTTGAGCTAAATTCCTAAAAAAATATGATGTTTTTCAGGTATTTCATTTAAAAAAAGAGCGCTGATGCTCAGCCCTAAAATTTGAACAGGATTTGTTCTAGGCCAGATTAGCCGGGCTGGCAAAAAAAAAAAAAAGAAATATAAAAGAATATTCACATGTACAGTGCAGGTGTCTTGATTTTATTGGAGCCCGGATACAAAGCTATGTCCGGACTACGCACCGAATAAAAATTTCATAAAATGATTTGTAGACAGGTGTTGTTTGAGAGGATTTTTTTTATATTTTTAAAATAGAGTTTTAGTACAAAAAATAATTTTTTGTTAAAATTCTATTTTAAGAAACAATAAAAAAGTTGACCCAAATGAAGCATTAAGATTTGTTTGGGATAGTTTTATAGCTGTTTTATTTTTCAAACAGTAATCACAATTTTGTATGACTACTACTTATTTGTTGCTTTCTCATTTTTTTATTATTTTTGAGAAATTTATGTAATGAAAAGCTATGTTCTACAACCATAATAGCGACTTTAATTATTTTATCTACAGCAACAATATAATCAACTTTATAAAACATTACACCTATTCCAATTACCAAACATACCCTTAGGGTGTATTTTGGATAGTTTTATTGTTGCTTTATTTTCTATACAACAATCATAATCTGATTCTGCTACTACTTTTTGCTTTTTTATTTTTCATTTTTTTTAAAAAAAATCTTATGTAGTGAAAAGTTGTTTTCTTCAATAATAACAGCGAAATTTTTTTCTCCACGACAACTTCACAATCAACTTTATAAAACACCGTTACCGTCCCAAACGTTTTGGGATAGCTACTACTTTTTGTAAAGTTGGTTATAACATTATTACGAAGAAAGCATTTTGTTTTTTAAAGTTGTTTAAAAAGTAACTTCTTAGTGCAGAAATTTATTAAAAAAAATAATTCTAAAATAAAATTATAATCATGATATGGAAAAAAAAAAAAAACAAAACAAGATGCCTGTCTCAAACGGAACCTAAAAAACAAGGCCATTCATAACTATATACATGATTATGAAGCCATTTTAAGTTTGAATAACATTGTTTGTGTCTTCAAAACGGCGAATTATTGCGTCCGGTCATCGGATATCCGGACATCCAATCCGGTGACGCCTCGTCACCCAAATACACTGGGTCCCGATGCATTTGGGTGACGTGGCGACACCAAATTGGTGTCCGGACGAATCCGGACACCGGACGCAATAATTTACCCTTCAAAACAACTCTTCTACTGTCTCAACCCCAAAGGTTGGTTAGGCAGATTTATTCAAAGCTTTTAAAATAACAACTCTCCAGAACTTTGGCCAAATAAAATGAATCCCAACAACAATATCATGTAGATCTATCTCACATTTGAAAAGTCTTTATCAATATCTAAGAATCACAACTTATCTTTATTTTATATCAAATTTCCATTATGCTATATTATGTTATTTATTTTTTTAATATAATATTTCTAAAATTATGTCGCTAGTTTGATTGATAAATATAAGGATAAATTATTATGTGTGGTCATCGGATGGTTCATATGCGAATCAAGATGCGCTACGTTACAAGGTACACAACGGCATATAACACCAGTACAAAAAAAAAATGATACGACGATTCCTGAATTGCCTTTGGACGTCGTCCGGTGACCGCGCAGAATAATTTCTGGATAAATAAATAGTCAAAAGTAAAGTCTAAGAAATATATTATTAAAAATAACAAATTTCCATCATGATTCTCTTTCTCTCTCCCTTTTTCAATCAATAATGTCAGTAAAGACTAAGGCTTCATTTGGAACGTCTTTTTTCTTGTTTCTTAAAATAATTTTTTAGTTTAATAATTAAAAATTTTGTACTAAAAAATTGTTTTAAGAAGTAAGAAAAAAGCCGTCGCAAAAAAAAAAAAACCTAAATGATTTAATGGTCAAATTTGTTTACAACACCATGCAATTTTAATGAAAAATTGATGAATATTTACTAGTAAAAATATATGAAAATTAATGAATATCTATAAAAATTAATGATGAAACTGATAAGTTGCATAATCAATGATATATCATCAAAAATTATCTTGACCGGGCTTCTCGAGGCAATTAAAATCAGGCCGGAAGCTTCAAAAATTAAATATGGGATCATCTAAGCTCTGATTAAGCAAACTTACAGTCGAACTGAGTGTCTCAAAAATTCAAACCCAACGACACCAAATTCAATTCAATCCGAGCCCAAATATGTCTAAATCAAAGACCCGAAGTGCTGTTGGAAGGTTCAAACCACTTGGATTACCAAACGGTTTCCAAACATGGCATGCTTATATTCGAATTGTGCGACTCGACGAGACAAATCCAACAAGCCCAAGATCTCTGAATACTAATAGCATTAAGACCTTCAAATGTCTGACGAACAGTCCACGATCAAGGGATTCAATATTGGCCGTCCATCCAAACCACTCCCCATTTGCCCTTGATCCTCCTATTAACGGGTCATGCCATTCTCAAAAAACTATAAATAGCCCATCATTTTCTCTTAAAAGTGGACAGAAGCAAGTAAGAAGAAAAAGAAGAAGATAAGAGAAGAATAGAAGGAGGGAAGAAACTCCTCCTCAACCACCGCCGAAGCTCCGCCCGACATTCAAGTGACGTCGGAGCTCCGTCCGACTTTCAAGTGATGTTGGAGTTTCGTTCGACTTTCAAGTGATGCCGAAATTCGCCCAATCTACAAGTGACGCCGAAACTCCGCCCGATCTCCAAGTGATGCCATAATTCTATCTGATCTCCCAGTGACTCTGGAGTTTTGCCTAAATATCATCTAACGCCGGAGTTCTCCTTGGCCGCCGACTGATATCGAACTTCTACCCGACGCCAGACCTCCGCTCGTCGCCATATTTCTACATGACGCCAGACATCTGCCCGTTGTCGGACTTTCACCGGACATCTATCCGATGCTAGATTTATGTCTATTGTTGGACTTCTACCTAACGTCGTCCTTTTGACAGCCGTCATCAGACAACCGTCTTTTCGACTTACGTCGCCCATCGATTAAAATCCTTCCGACCAAAAGAACACGTCAACGGTGACTCTTTGTATTCCCATCATGTACTTCATATAATGTACATCAAGCCAAGACCTTCCCCCTAATGAAGGGTCTCATTTGTAATCGACTGCATATAATAGTGAATTCATTCAAACTTGGCTAGACCTCCATGGTTTTTCCCCTTTTTTCAAGGGTTTTCCACATAAAATCTTGGTGTCTCATAAATGTTACGCCCTCTCTCTCATATGATTGCGTGTTGGATCTTCATATAAAATTAATATCTTAAATTTATATTTCTCTATCATAGAGAATACTCCATGATGCAACAATATTCTCTTTATTAGGTGATGATAAATAATCACTATAAATAGCATCAAAAGTACACTTTATAAAGAATGCATGAATAGAATACTTCTAAGTTTACAAATGTTATGAGAATAGAGCAAAGATCAGTAGCAATAAAAAAAAAATACCACCCACTGATTGACTGAAGCATAATTCAGTAATTCATCACCTTCTTCCCTCACGTTGGAGCTCAAGAAACTGGCCGTAAAAAAATCTGGTATCAAATGCAAATATGTGTTCACATAATGGTTTATTGTAGCAGCAAAATTGATCGTCCTGCTCATAAAATCAGCAATGAGCCTCAAACAAATACTAAAGATAAAATGCCGATGGCCTGGAGCTCTCACATGAACAGTGGGAGAGAGGGAGCGATCTGGATCACGACAGAGAGAGATTGGGAGGGCGGACTAAGGCGAGATTGGTGGCTAGGGCATCAAACAATAAAATGGGGGAAGCATATTTTTCCTACAGCAACGGCTTTTAAAACCTCCTTAACTAATTGGCTGTCAAAGATAAAAATATTTAGGAGATTTTGATAGGGGTTAAAACTGCTTTTAAATCTATCTATAGCAGCGATTTATAAACTGTCACTACAGAGTACTCTGAAAACATCATGTTTTTGATAGTGTCACCATGGCATCAGCTCAAGGTTGCTTTGTTTCATCTGGCAAAAGAAGGCATTGGCTGATATATTAGCATCTTGTTCAAATGAGATCCATGATAGAAGCTTTTTGCTGTGGAAAGGAGAAGAGATTTCATGCATTGAAGGAAACTGAAGCAGAATGAAAAGAAATCCTAAAATTTTGTGGGTTTACCATTTAGAAGTTTAGGATTTTAATTATTTACATAATTAAGACTATATGAATGATTTTCAATCATTTGATTATAAAATAACCACAATTGAATAATATGTGGATAGAATACATGGAGCTTCCCAAAATGTAAAGGTGAAAATGAGGCAAGCTTGCTCATGAATTAGTAGGAACTAAACTTGTTAGCGAGCTTGCGAGTTGATCTTATTGAGCCACGAGCTCAAGCTCGAGTTCAGACTCAAGCTTGCATATTAAATGAGATGCAGTTTGAGTTTGATGAGACTTGACTTGTCAATTTGCAAGCTGGCATGATTAGGTAGATATCTAGGAGCACAAAAAGCTTGTTATTTATTTATTTATAATATTTATGGGTAGAATTAGCTTTTTTTAGTAAATTATGCATTCAAAAGAAATGCAACAAGCTTTTGTTATTTATCCTAATTGAACCATTAGCGAGGTGTTAGAGAAGTCTCAACAAGAAATGCTGATTAAGATATGTGAAGATGATAGAGTTGATCAGCGAGCAATCAATGTTGTTGTGGCATTGGATTAATATGAATTGCTCAGTATAAATGAAGTTAAACAAGAGATCTAGTGATCCGGGGATACTTAAATTTTGAATGGCCGAGGAGAGTTCCAAGCGACAAAGAAGATGTTAAAAGAAAAGTTGTCAACAAGTGTATCTAACATGTTCAAGTAGATTAATCCAAACCAATATGGATTAAAGTTCTAGCATGAGAGAGCTAATGCGCACCAAAACTACAAAACTTCAACTTGGGCGATGACATGCAACAATTTTCGGGATGGCGACTATCGGCTATGGTTCCACAACCTTCATATCAGAATGGATAAACCCTAGGAGTTGACCTTAGGCTGAGCAACTGATGTTGATCAATTTGATAGTTTTATTACGGTGATCACTCTTCCCAATTACTTTGATATGGACATTTGTATACATCGTGTTATCCAAGTTAGCCAAATTTGTCAACTTTGCCATGAAGTAAATGAATCTCACCACCACTTGTTCTTTAAATACAAAACATCCCATTTGTTGCTAATTGATTGTCTCCATTTTAGCCCTTTTCTATTACTCGATCATACCTTGCTTCAATTTATCGACCATCATAGAAAAGCTCTATATTCATCACCTGTAATTTTCTTAATTGAATATAATGGAGTAAAGTTATTCATGCAACTAATCCCGTGGAGTGAGATTAAAATTTTGGTGAAGCTCAAATTCATTATTTTTTTAAGTTCAAAATTTATTTATAAAATTAAGCTTCGGTGCTCAAATTTTACTTAAAAATTAGCAATTATTGAAAAAAAGCGTTTAAGGCTTTAAGCCTTCTTCCTGGTGGACATCGCGGATGCATCTGGACTAGGCACAGAATAATTTCTCCCACTCTCTTGAGGCGGGCAAATTATTAGGTCCGGTCATCGGATCTAAAAATAGGTCTGGATATCCAATTAAAACTTGTCATGTCACTGGCGCTTTGACTGTGCTTTGACTGTGCTTTTTTGTAGGGGTGTCAATTCGGGTCTGGTTCGGGTCGAACCCGGAACTGACCCGGCACTGTTAGGGTCAACTCGATCCCGATCCGTTTTTAAAAACGGGGCAGGTTTCCGGACCCGAACCCGACCCGATTCGAGTTCAGGTCAACCCGACCCGACACGAATGACCCGAAGTTGACCTAAAATTGCTAATTTTTGGGTCAAAAATCGGGTCAATATTCGATTTTCAGGTCAAAAAAGGGTAAAAAACGGGTCAATCTCGGGGGTTTTCGGGTCAAATATGAGTTTTCGTGTCAATTTCGGATCAATTTCGGGTTGCTGGGTCAACCCGAACCCGACCCGTTTCGGGTTCGGGTTGACCCGAACCCAGATTTTTTCCGGGGTCTGGTTTGGGTCGTGTTTCGGGTCGTGTCAAAAATTGACACCCCTACTTGTTTTGACAGCACTTTGACTACGTTTTACCTGCACTTTACCTATATTTTTGACACGCTTAACTTAAAATAATATTTTATAAATATCCGGACCTATAATAATTTGCCTAGCCCGTTGGAGATAACCTGACTACGATCTTTAAGGGATACGGGCGTTGCTACTTCTCTACGCATCTAAGCATCTCTTTCCCGTAAATGGAGGCCTTCTCCTCGTCCCTCTCGCTTCTCCCGTGCCCTCCTGCTGTCTCCGCTTCGAAACATTCTTCTCTTATGTTTTCTCATGGCCTCTTCCCTACCCCAGTTAGTCGTTGCTTTCGTGTTGCGGCGACTGCCCCGCCGCCACCGAGCCGAAGAGCCAGCGGCATGATCATGGCCTCTTCAGTATTGGGGCGAAGGACAATATCGGAGGGTTGGAATCTGTCCGCGTCTGGCTCTGCTTGGTTGCCGAGGTTCGACGAGCTCGACACCACAAACATGCTTCTCAGGCAGCGGATCGTCTTCCTAGGCTCTCAGGTTGATCCGTCACTCACTGTTTACTGTGAATCTACAAAAATACGGGCACAACTAAATGATTACTTTCTAGCTTCCTTTGTATTGGGTACTTCTTTTCTTGTAGGACACTTCGGAAATCCCTTATAACTAATTGGTAGATATGCACAAAATGAAGTATTGTTTACATATTGCACCTGAGACTCAGCTTCTATTGTTGAAAAAGATAACTCTTTGAACTCTCCTGGAATAGAAAGACCCTGGATTATTGAATTAGTTGTTTTTGATCACATGGATGCTACATTTCCCATGTGTATTTGATTTGAGGAAAAAGATTGACATGGTTAAGATTGTTGATCTCTAACTCCTTCTAAAAGAACTCAAGTGATAATCACAGAAAAAGGCATTTGTAGTTTCATTTTCTAACATGAGTAACGAGAATATCATCATGTTATGCACTATCTCTTAGGTCATCTAAATTTATTATATATAAAAGGATTTTCCTCTAGTTATTCATACAAAATTATGAATCTTCTCAACATGAAAATCTTCAGTTTCTATAAATGTTTGCAACTCTTTATCTAGTCAATCATACAAACAATCCCTTTATTTTTCCCTAATCCATTGGGATGTGAAGGAACCATATCTCACTAGTTGAAGATGGTTCATTGCATTCATTAATTATCACTCTAGAGTCATGTGGTTATTACTTATGAAAGATAAATTTTAAATTAGCTCAATTTTAAAATTTTCAAGAAGATGTTGCAACCTCAATTCCAAGCTAAATCCGGGCATTAATACTACCACTCCCTTGGCTCCTACTTGTTGGATCAATAGTTTGTTCATCAATGCATATATGTTTACACTGCAAAATAAAACGGGATTGTTGAAATAAACAATAGACATATGATGGAAGTAACTAGAACAATCATGTCTACTTCATGTGTTCTAAAATTTTTATTGGGGAAGATGTCTTAATTACAAAATTTCTCATCAAGAGTATGCCTTCTCAAAGTTTAAGTTTCCAAGTCCTAGTCAAACTACCCTCCAAACTTGCCCTCATACTCAAATCATCTTACCCATTGTACTCAAAATTTTCGAATACAGCTCCTTTGTCCACATATATCCTCAACATTGCAACAAATTTGAACCTAGATCACTATGGCTATAGTCCTCATAATCAAAAATATATCTCATGATAAGCAAGGGAATTAAACTTAAGCGTATAATGTGAAATTCACAAATGAATAAATTATATTTTATATTCGCTCATTCCCCCCCCCCCCCCCCCCCCCCCCCCCCCCCCCCCCCCCCCCCCACCAAAAAAAAAAAAAAAAGCTTATGCAAGAAAAAAAATTTTTGTGTTTCTTTGAAAGATGTTTATGTAAGTGTATGAAAAACAAAATTGGAGTCTTCAAGTACTTAATAAACAATTAATTTTCATAAATATAAATTGTTAAATCAAAAGCAAAAAATAAGAAAATATAAATTTAACATATGTTTTAACTCAATCAAGAGTTAGCAAAAGTAAAATTTATGGATCACACCCTATCAAGCATGCCATTATCAAATATCAATGTGTGCTGGGTGGGGTAGGTTTGATGCTAGGATTAACTTGGCTTTTATAAGGTTTTCACTACTTAGAGGTCATGAAAAATATTCACAAAATTGCCAACTAACATATTAATATCTTAAATTTGTATGCAAAGATAAATCATAAAAATACCAAAGTGAATTTAAATCAAAAGAAAAATTAGATGTCACTCACAAGAGGAGATCAATTGTAGAAGATGCCTTGACTTTTACAACAATTGCTTAACCTTTGATATGCCTTCAAAACTCCTTTGATGTTTGGCTAATGGACGCCCTTAGAGCCTTAGCTCTGAAATTAAATTTGATGGCTAGTGGAAGTGACGCAGGCGAGAGGGAGGCAATGCAGCGATGGACAAGAAACATGCGAGCTGCAGGAACTCGCAGCTCACACAAGACCCAAGAACTCCTTTTTGGGAGAGGGATCACCACCTAAAATAATTCAGGATATAGAAACCCACAAAGAGTAAAACTACTCAAATATTATTCATCTTCCAAATCTATCTATTACAAGTGTGGCTATATATTTATAGCCAAAAGAAGCAACATACTAGGCTACACCAAGAAAGCATTACACATATATAGCCATAAAAAATGTCATATGAAATTAAATGGCTCTAAAGTTTAACATGATCAACGCTCAGCTGCGGCGTCATACTATCGGGTTAGGAGGAACTTTAGGCTCATAAGGAGATGTCTGGTTGTCCACCCTAAGGAGGAGGGTTTGGTTGGCTAAACCAGTCTAGATATTTCCATCTTGTGTCAATTTTCTTTCCAATCTTCAATTTCTCAAGAGCAGATGAAATACTTGTGATTGAGAAAGCATATTCATCTGTTAGATCGTCACCAATATAAACAAGCAACACATCCTTGCAGTCTGCGAATCCAAGACTCTAACAGGAACTCCATGGCCCTCTCTTTATCTCATTTAATAATGGGGCGAATCTCTAGCACATTTCTTCCTGGAGTTAGCCGTGGCTTTGGGTACTCTTTCAACACCGATTTAACTTGATCGGCTAAAGCTCTCCATCTCTTGTAATCCACACATCTAAAGTGGACCGACACACAAAACTTGTTGTTCTCCACCTTGAGTTCAGTAACATCCCAGCCATCATGAACACATTCAAATGTAGGAATCATGGCATTAACATTTCTCGTGAATTCGTCTCCACCATTATTCTTTTATGCAATGACCTCTTGAATTGGCTTGCTCTTATCATCATTATTCACAAGCGTATCAACATCAAGAACTTCAAAGAACATATCGTCATCGTACATGTCATACACGAGTTCATCAAAGATAGGCAAAGACGACGATTCCGGCAACGGATCTTCATATTCGTCGAAGCTGGACTCGATCAAAGGTGAGGTGGAAGACTGACGAGATGGCCATTCAAAGCACTTCTTTGTAGGTGGAAAATATCTGATTATCTGAAATGCCCTCGTCGTCGTCATTGCTTAGCATGGATTTAATTAGAACGCGAGATCTTGAATCATTTGTGGTAGCATACTTTCCCCGTAGTCGGACGCCATTAAAGTCTCGACTGAGGGTGCTACAGTCTGTCCTTCATTCAAGCCTTGACAATCGTCGTTTGAGTCGAATAATTTCTTGTTGAAGATCTTCTATTTCTGCTTCTTGAAGTGATTCCTGCATCGTCCATCGAGAAGGCATCTAGCTCTATTCTTCAATAACATAAATTAATCTAGAGCAGGGGAAATGTAAGAATGGCCACCGTAGATAAACCACAGGAACCAAATGAGGATCTTAGTGCTTGCTTGCAGTTTGATGTCAGAGCCGATTCGCCACCGAAGATAATGAGGCCGACAGTTCGCCACCAAGGATTAAGACAACCCTCTGATGGCTTCCAAATGAGTTTGGCGGCCAACTCTTGAATAGAAACATCAAACATCCAAAGCCTTCAATAAGGCTTGCGAATACCTCAGGTTGGTCTCAAGAAGATCGACTCGGCCAAGTTGCTGGCGTTTACGGGACTTTGAACAAAATGCTGTTGCAAAAAGGGATCTTCAAGATTTTGGCTCCGGCAAGTTGCTCCCAGGGGCTTGTCTTAGATTATCATTTGCTTTGATATTGATGCCAATGGAATCCTTAATGTTTCAGCTGAGGACAAACTACATGATAGAAGACAACAGTAGATAAGATCACGTGCTGGTGGTTGAAAATACTTGTGGATGTGGTCTTGCAGTGTAAAAAAATTATTTCAGCCGGTCAAGAAATATTATAGAGAGAGAGAGAGAGATGTCCAGCGAGGTTTAGAGCTCACAGGTTTCTTTCAACCAGCAGCAGCTAGCAATTTCTTGAAGAAGACAACAACATCTTTTAGGATGATGTTTCTTGTCGAAGAGGGCTGGACAACGAGTAGACCACCGGGATGAATTTTGGTGCTTTCTTGTAGTTAGATGTCGGAGCCGATTCGCCACCAAAGACGGGATGAACGTACACCTAAATGAACCCTTCGGACCTTGGACGGCCTCCGACTTGGTTTCTTCCGCCAGGTTCTTCTCTTCATCACCTGAGGACTTGTTAGGATACAGAGCAAGAAGAACTGGTTGGCTTTGATACCAAATGACGCCGACGAGAGAGAGGCGACGCGACGATGGACAAGAAACATGCAAGCTGTAGGAACTCGCAGCTCACACAAGACCCAAGAACTCCTTCTTAGGAGAGGGATCACCACCTGAAATACTTCAGGATACAGAAACCCATAAAGAGTAAAATACTCAAATATTATTCATATTCCAAATCTATCTATTACAAGTGTTGGCTATGTATTTATAGCCAAAAGAAGAAACATACTAGGCTACACCAATAATAGAAAGCATTACACATATATAGCCATAAAAAATGTCATATAAAATTGAATGGCTCTGAAGTTTAACATAATCAACGCTCAGCTCCGGCGTCAGGAAGGAGGACCTTCAGGAGCAGGCCGACACTATTTCTTGGTGATGGCTTATGGTGATGCGAGGGGAGGTGGGGGGATAATATGTGGGACTATGGGATTAATGAAGCTCAACCAAGAGTTATCTAAGGTTAAGTTGAGAGGGTGGAAGGCGTATTAGGGTTAGGATTAATGTGGATGGATGCATGGAATGAGTTTGAAGTAGTAGAATTGAAGTTAGACTATGTTGTGGAAAGAAACCCAAGAGGTGATGTATTTAGGGAGTTGTGTGCATTGGTGAGGGAGGAGGCCGAGAGCTTTGGAAAATGTTGTGGATGGCCCTAGGATATAAACTGTTTGTAGCGGTTAGAGCTGTGAAGGGATATGGAAAACTTAGAGCTAGATGGAGAGGGAAAACAAAAAACCTTGAACTCAACAAAGTCCAAGGGTCGTATCAACCACCAAGTTTCTCCAAAAGATTTTCTCACAAGCTAAATTCCTTTTCAACCATACAGTAATGAGTATATGATATCCTTTTTATAGAAAAACAAAGCAAAATACTTAAATAGCCATGTGAAAATTTTTGTCAACCTATAAAAGGAATGAGTGGCTTCAATTGCAATAAAATCTTCATTACTTTGTTTGTAGTTACCAACGGGATTAGGAGTAAAATTTGAACTCTTTCATTACATGTTGATTGTTTGGAGGGATGATGGGCCTACCATGCTTATATGGAAAATGTAATGACCCTTGATTGAAGCATGTGTTGAATCCAAGGAGGAGGGGTCAACCAAGGAGGAGTGGTCAACCAAGCTTGTTCTTTTTTCCATACTTTGATGATGGCCATGATGATTATTTGAAATCTTAATGCAGTGCTCTTGTTCATGCCTTGATCATTTATTTGTTGCATCATTCCCTCCACTTTGTTCTTATTTTAACCTTTCGGAATACCATCACGACCACCTCTAGACCACCTCTAGACCACCTCTAGACTTATTATTGCTGATACGTTTCGGCTGGTTGAGATTATTGCCCCTAGATTCATCATAATCATTGCCTTTAAGCTTGCAAAGATTACCACATTTGAGCTTGTTATAGTTATTAACTTTCAGTCTGCCACAAATTTCACAACTAAGATTGTGGTTGGTCATGATCTTAAGCTTATCCACCTTGAACAGCTCTCCTCACTCCATCGGTATGCTTTCAAACAAAAAAAAAAATACCTCTATAATTTTGTTCATCTTTCTTCCACATTTATTTTTTGCTTCACACCTTAAAATAGTTCTCTCCAGATGTTCACCTCCCATGATTTAATTTACTGTATATGCCCCCTTAAAAGTTCTAAAGCAGAGAAGATGTAAATTTGATGTGAAACCAACATGCGCACGAGCTCATTAAGAAATTTTAAGAAGAAATTGGCAATGTGATTCCACTTAATAGCTTATTGTAATAACAAAGCAATTCAATAAAGAATCTTAGTTTTCCACTTGCTTAGACGAAGGAGCACATGATGATTAACCAAACCTAGTAGATAAGCAAAAATAGTAGCAATACTAAGAGCTATTAACCAACAATCCACAATTGAATAATGAGAGCTTTCACCTTTGGAGCCTATACGCTCAAATAGTCTAGGCTTTAGCGATAGAAGAGTCTCCACATTAAAATCGAGGTCACTTCGAGGAAGAAGGAACCTAAGATCGTCGTTCTTGGAAAGATGGCCGGAGTGGTGGAGGAAGATGGTCGTCTAATGATGATCCAACATCCCTTTGATCTTTGCTCGTCGATCACGTCAACTAAGGCGTATTGGATACGGTCGATGTAGTCTTCAACGGTGTCGTCGAAATCAAAGCCCACGTCAAAGAACGAAGATTGGTGGATGTAGACTTGATCTCGACGTCATGCACAAATCCAAAGTTCCATTCGGGTTCCGCCATGCATCCTTGTCGGGAGATGAAGGAGCACCGTTGGAAACAGGGGAAGAGGAAGAGGAGAGAGAGGAGGGGTCGGCAGGATTTCCAAAGGAAGAGGGTGAGGCCGGCGGGTGCAAGGAGGAGGGAGCTTGGGTTGGGAGAAATGAGGTTTAGCGGGGTGTAGAGGAGACTAATCAAAATCTGAAATTTAATTTCAGATTTAATTAGATTGTGAGGGAATTGATTTGAATTTTGAATTTCAAATCAAAGGGAATTAAGGCATTGATTAGGGAATTAATGGGGGGGGGGACCCAAGGGAGGGGGCCGGCGGTTTCTAGAGAGAGGGGAAGGGATTTATTTCAAAACCTGAAATTAATTTCAGGTTTTGTATGAAATTGGGGGAATTTAATTTGAAATTTGAATTCAAATTAGGTGGCCATGAATGCTTTAATTGAAGAATTAATGTAGCATTCAAAAGGGAGAGGAAACCCCATGAGGCCGGCGGATTCAAGAGAGGGAGAGGAGGTGTGGGAGCAATTTATGAGCTTTCCAATTTAGCACATACACATTAGGAAGTTAGATTATGAGATCCATTTCAATTTGAATTTCAAATTGATTTTGGATTTGAAACTTCCCTAATTTGGCCTCAGACAAATTTGGAAATTTTTGAAAATCATTCAACTTGAATATCAAAATTTGGGCAAGTGGGGGTAATTGGGAAGTGGCCGGCGGGTGGAGGTTGGCGAGGAGGTGGTGGAGGAGGGGTGGCCGGCGGCTAAGGGAGAGGCCGGCGGTTGATTCCCTTAGGTGGTCGGCGGGATGAAATTGGGGTTCGAATTGGGAATAAACTGGAGGGGAATTTGGTGTTGTATGAGGATGAAAGAAGCACCGATAGAATGGAAACGAACTTAACCACGAGCCGCGGACTCTTCCAACGACTGGTGGGCCTTGCGATTTGCTCCCCTTGAGCTCTCTCCCTTCTCTAGCTCTCATACAAGAAGAAGTGGAAACAAAACATAATTTTCATTCAAAATATTCATCATCCTCATTACATAAGAAATGACCATATATATAGGCCTCAAAATGACAAAGGAAACAAAAGACTAAAATGCCGCTTGGGCTACAATAGCGACCAAATACCCATAAGGGTAAAAACGGAAAAACTGAAAAATAAAATAAACTACTACATAAAATGACTTAAAATAAAACTCCTGATCGTGGCCGTCGATCTCCGGTGTCTCCAATGGTACACGTGTCGAAATTGCTGACGATGTCCTCATCAAAATTCCTTCCTGGTAACCTCGTAGCTTATAGGAATTCTTCCAGCTCACATATCCAGTAGTCTGTAGGGTTTGTTGGGACTTTGGCACTTGTTTGAACGAATTCAATTTACTCTTTACTGAATGGACTTAATTTGAATGACGTTGCAGTCTCAGTGCTGATCTTGTTGCCTTGCATATTATGATTTTGTGTCGTCCTTAATTTTTAGTTAGAAGGTTTCTTGTATATCTTTCAGCAGTTGTCGATCTTGTGTCAATTATTATACCATGTGTTGGTCATCTTCTTATGGCTCGAACCCCCATTGTCGGCTTTGGTTCCACATGCTGCAAGGACAGAGTTGTCATTGTCAATTATTGTACTGTTGCTTTGTCTAAGCTTCTTTTATTAAATTATTCTTGGTGGGCAAAGTCAGTTTTTATGCGAGAAGCAAAACATAAGATTTTACTTGCAAATGCACACCCTCGTAGGCCAGATGGATGATTAATGGAGCACAGAGACTTTGAGTTCAATATGTGTCTGGTTCCAATATCTCATTACAGTGTGCTGCTATAAAACTATAGAAGGTAAATTATAATTGATAGGCAATAGTTCAAGCTTCAATTAGTTGTTTGTAGAAAATTGTCTTTAAGCAACCATTCATGAAAGCTTTGTCAAACGATAGGGTCTTTATAAGGAGAAATCTGTTAGAAGATGGACAAAGCAGTATGAAAAGCATCCATGTCATAAAAGAGATCATTCCCTAAGGATGTGTTATTTCCGTACCTATGAAGTCTTAGCTAGTTTTAGTTATACATTTTTAGGAAGTTCATGTCCTAAAGAGCTTTAAATCGAAGAGACCAACTCTTATTAAAGAATTTGCTATGAAAAATTTTAGAATTATCTTAATTTTCTGGGGAATTCCTTGAATTTTGGCTTTAAATTTAATGATCTAAGCTGAGAATTGCCGTGTTTAATCTCATTAATATTGTTTATTATCAATCCTGTTCAAGTTTACATTATTTATGATTTATATCCAGGTCAAATTAAAATAGAACTTTAAATAAATCTATTTATGAAGAGAATGATGTAGACATAGATACGTATCACAATACTTTATTCATGGTTGTTAAGAAGGATTTATTTAAATCACTTTGTTTTTTGTTCTTGACCTCTTTTGTGAGATAATTTTAACTTCAAATATTATTGTGTAAATAAAAATTAAGTTATATTGAACTATGCAAGGATTTGTTCAATATAAACTTCTATTCACTCATATCTCTAGTGCACCAAACTTTCAGTGCATAAATGGAAATAAGTTTGTGCAAGCATATGGAATAGTTATTAAATAAGCATGAAATAAGCAATCTTTCATAGCTTTTGTCAAGCTTCCTGTTGAATAAGTACTGAGTATGCTTATGAATATAAATATAAGTGCGAGCCTATAATCAGGCTTGTTCTCTTATGTTTAAGCATAAAAAATAATGTTCACTGTAGTTCAATTAGCTAATCAAATGAACATAAATTGATTGAAATGGAGCAGTTTATGAGCTGTGTCACACCCTAGATAGTTACCTAACTTGATGCTAGATAATAGGCTAAAGGTAAAATGACCAAAAGTATTTATATAAGACTCAGTTAAATCAGAGTTCACACCTCAGAGGCTACTCAGCATGCAACAGCAACCGCAAGTTTTTATGCCACCACGTAGGGTCGGCATAGGCCACTCAGCATGAATGGAAAATAATAAATCATAAAGCTAAGATGATGGTGCTTATTATTTAGCTAGTACTTTTCATAGGGGCTAGTTATCCAAGTGTAAAAATTCTGCTGGTAACTTCTGACTTTTTTTTTTCTTTGCCTAGATGGCATTAAATTTAGGTAGGCACTGGAGTTGTCATTTTGCTTTTTTGGAATAAATGAGATGATTTTATATTACTTGATTTCTTGTTAGCTGAATTTCCAGGAGAGACCAAATGATGTGAAACATACAGGTAAGGATGACTAGATTAAAGAAGTTGCACGTTTAATTTTAGGAGCCACAATAATTATATCCTTTATATTGAATTTAAACGAGAAGATAAAATACAAAGAGCGGTAAAACAAGCTTATGCTAAATTACATGCATAGGAGTTAAGATCGTAAAACAATCAATTTAATCTAACGTTGCATACATGAATGGTTGCAACAATAAATCCCAATACTAACAATAAGATTAATCACTCTGATGAAATCCTCTCATTCAACTCATTAAACTCTAGGATTAAGCGGAGAACAATTAACAAGATTTCTTAGGAATCAATTAAACCACAAAATAGAGTGACTAAGGAAATAAAGGATTAGGGAAAGAGTTCACCAATTTCAAGCATTAACCAATGGTGGATGACCTCAAATCAACCACCTCTTTAATCTACGAGATATGGACAGCCGTATGGAATAAGTATGGAATTATGGACAGAGGTTGGGGCCACCCGGGTGAGGGTGTGGTGCAACGAAGTCTGCCGAATTGCTGGACAGCAGCTACGACGTCATCCCGGACAATTATGCTTGCTGATTTTGATATTAGTGGACAGTGGACAGCAATGGTGATCTCTCCAATTCACTGGACAGCAGTTGTAATGGCAGAAAAACCTGTAACAGCCCTTGGAGGGCTTTGGGACAGCTATCGGGGTGACTTCAGGTCGTAGAACAGTGAGGAAACTGGGTTGGTTCTTCTTGGCAGCAAGTTGTGAAGGAGCAGACCAGCAAATTGGACATCTAGGATAGCTGGAACGTGGAACTCTTGTGCAGGATTTTGGCGGCTGCAAGAGGAGTTTGGGAATTTTCCACTGAATGGACTAGATAGGGGCGACACTTTTGATGAGAATTAATTGGGTGAGCAATAGGGAAGGGGGCGGGTAAGAGAGAATATTTTAGCCAAATCTGAAATTAGTTTCAGATCTTACGTGCATAAAAACCTGTAACAGCCCTTGGAGGGCTTCGGGACAGCTATCGGGGTGACTTCAGGTCGTAGAACAGTGAGGAAACTGGGTTGGTTCTTCTTGGCAGCAAGCTGTGAAGGAGCAGACCAGCAAATTGGACATCTAGGACAGCTGGAACGTGGAACTCTTGTGCAGGAATTTGGCGGCTGCAAGAGGAGTTTGGGAATTTTCCACTGAATGGACTAGATAGGGGCGGCACTTTTGATGAGAATTAATTGGTTGAACAATAGGGAAGGGGTCGGGTAAGAGAGAATATTTTAGCCAAATCTGAAATTAGTTTCAGATCTTAAGTGGATTTGGTGGGATTTAATTTTAATTTTGAATAAAATAAAGCAACCGGGGTGGAGGGGCAATAAGGGGCCTGTGGGTGGAGTGGGGGCAGGAAGAAGAGGAAAACACAAATAAAATAAAAATAAATTAACCACGAGCCGTGGACCCTTCCAACGACCGGTGGGTATTGCTCACCTTGAGCTCTCTCTCCCTTCTCTCTAGTGCTCACACAAGAAGAAGAAACACAGGAAAATTTTCATTAATCAATCCTCATCCCAAATTACAAGAGAGCTCGTGATGTAAAACAAACATACGAAGATGAATTACTTTAAGGAATTTGCACACTTTATATTCCAAGAACAAATAATTATATCTTAATGGTAAATTTAAATGACGCAATAAAACACAGAGCGGTAAGACAAGCTTAGGCCAAACCACATGTATAGAAGTTAAGATAAAAAAATAGCCAATTTAATCTATGTTGCATGCATGAGTGGTTTCAACAATAAATCCCTACACTAACAATAAGACTAGTCACTACAAGGAGATCCCTCACTCAACTTATCTAGTTAAGAGGGTTTAGCGGAGAGAGTGGCAAGAATCTTCATGAATCATTTATAAACCAAAATTGAAAAGTGACTAAGAGATTTAATGATTTGGGGGAGAGTTTACCCAAATAATCAGAGAATACGAAGCTTCCGGTTTGATCACCAAGGCACTGGATGAAGAGTAATCAGCAACGTCAAGGCTTGGACACATTTAGGAAGGTGATCATTGATTTCTTGGACAGCAGGGCAGTGGAATATGGCCACCAAACTGGTTGGACAGCAACCGGAGACGTGTAGGCAGCAGCAAGTGTTGGTTGAGAAACCCTTTTGGCCTTCAGAATACTTCCAACAGCAGTTCGAACAGCAACTAAGGAGATGGGACAGCAGTTTGTCCCGTCAGAGGAGTCTTAGGAAGCAATACGGGCCTACTGGGGAAGCAGAGCAGCAGGATTATGCTGCTGTAATTCCAGGCAGCATCCAGGAATCCCCTACAGGGAAGAGACGTAGGGGGTAGGGGGGAGGGGGGGGGGGAGGCTTGGGAAGAGGACGACTAGGGCTGCAGGGAAACGAAGTATTTCCTTCCCAGAACCCTCCGTCAGGGCTGATTGGAATAAGTAAAATCCAATAAGAATTGATTGGATTCAAATTAAGGAGTTGATTGGGAGGTCATTAAGGGAAATAAATAAAGAAGAGGAGGAGGGGTTTGGGGATTGGGAGAAAATTTAGAAATCTGAATTTGATTTCTAATTTGGTGGGATGGGGGGAATTAATTTGAAAATCAAATTAATTCCATCATGGGGAGGGGCCGGCGGTTTATGTGGGATTAGGGGGAGAGTAATTGAGGAGCAATTCATGCAATAAGAGAGAGATAAGCCCAATGAAGGGGGCCGGCCAAATAGAGAGAGGGAAGAGGGGAATTATGATTAATTAAGTGGGGCCCACACATTATTCTAAGCATTAGAGAAAATCTGAATTAAAATTCAGATTTTATTTCAAAGAGGGGTTTCCAAAATTAAGTTATAGTATTTGGAAAGCTTTTTGAATTTCAAATTTGAATTGAAATTTATTTAAGTGACTTTCCTAATTTCTTGGACTTAATTTAGGAAGGCAATTAATACCTCTTTGAAATTTGAATTTCAAATGCTTAGGCTTGGGGGAAAGATGGGCCGGCGGGTGGAGGGTTGGAGGCCGGCGTCTAGATGGCCGGCCGGCGGGTGGTGGAAATATCCGGCGGCTTGGGCGGCCCAAGGAGGCTGGCGGCAAAGGTGGGAGGGGCTCGGTTTTGGGGAGCAGAGGGATGTGGGGTTGGAGGGAGGCCGATGGAAGAAGGTTTAGGGGAGGGGATTCAATACAAGAAAAATAAAAAGAAAAGAAAAATTGAAGAACCGCGATACTTGGAATCCACTAAGATTGACGGGTAGTGCGTTTACCTTCCTCGGGTCTCTCCTCTCATGAACTCACCAAGAGATCAAACAAGTAGCATCAAAATTTTCATGAACAATTCATCATCCCAAAATACAAAACAACTAGCCTATAAATAGGCCTCATGAAAAGAAAAGAAATAAAAGACTAAAATGCCCTTCGGGCTATAATACTACATGGCCACCCGTAAGGGTATAAAGGGAAAAACAACAATATAAAATAAACTAGTATATAAAACATATAAATAAATAACTCAAGATCGTAGTCGTTGATCTCCGATGTCCTCATCAGCTCGTCTATAAATAGGCCTCATGACAAGAAAAGAAACAAAGACTACAATGCCCTTCGGGCTATAACATCACATGACCACCTCTAGGGGTAAAATGGGAAAAACAGGAATATAAAATAAACTAGTACATAAGACACATCAAAAATAAAATAAACTCCAGATCATAGTCGTTGGTCTTTCAATGTCCTCATCATTCTCCCCAGGTGGGAGAAAACTCGACTCCGTTGAGTGGGTGTTTCGAGAACATCTCGTGCATATGGGTCGACCTGCTATAGCTCCTCACGCTCTGACCACGTATCCTCTGACTTTGGTTTAGCTTTTCACCTTATCAGATATCTTCTTTGTCCACCCTCATTTGTGGAAATAATGCCATCACTCAAAATCAAGTCAACCTTCTCCGCTATAGGTATTTTGGGAATAATTTTGGGCGTGGAGGTAGGCTTTGGGATTCTCACAAGGTGGGGTCACACAAGGCTTAATTTGAAGTGGATTTGAGGTTTAAACTCTGGACCTTCATAGACTACTAAATCTTCTATGTTAGAAAAATGAATGAATGTTGAACTCTGCAAGCATATCCACCACGTAAGCATTGTCATTGATTTTATTGACTATTTTAACTAATCATGCATTTCTAGCATGTAATTCCTTTACAATTCCTTGTGGCAACCGTGCCGGACGAATCCGCACCATCATTGAATCACCAATCTCAAAAGTTTTAAATCATCGTTTAAATTCAGCATGAAGTCTATAATTATCATCGTTCTGTTCAATTAGGCGTGCAATTTTCTTAAGTAATCCATGACGATGCGATGTAAATGCGGCATGTTTTATGTGACCTCATATGTCCAAAGTTCAAGACTCAACAAGATAAATATTGGAATGATGTAATGCAAGAGATTTGATATACATGATGGATGAAATGAATTGTGGACTCACACACAAATTTTAAACAGAGGAAAATTTTGGAAGACAACAGACTATAAAACACACACACAAACATACTAGATCACAAGCACACATAGATAGGAATAAAGACGGATCATTTACCAAATGAGAGGACATAAAGTTTCCATGTTTAAAGGAACTGGTGCAAAAGGAGCAATGAAGACATCCTTAGCTATAAGGACATTTCTATAGGGAGTTTCGGCTAGGGTCACAGGTAGTCTCCTATGGGCAGTAGGGTAGCAAATTTATCCAACTAGGAGAGGGATGGTCCTTAACGAGGGAGGACAAGACTATAGAGGGCATGATGGAGGAATCAGGAATATGATATGACGATGGATCCTGACTCACAACCATAATGTGATAACCCAAAGAGTCACCATCAGGTATGGGACTCAAGAAATGGGATAGGGTATCCATAACAGAAGTGGGCACAACAGTTAGAGTGCGGACATGAAAGTATAGGCTAAGACTCTCTCTAACATTAAAGTCAGTACGAGGAATGAAGAGATAGGTTCAATCAAGAAAGACACACTCGCTCAAATGTAAATCTAGAGGAGCAACTCCTAAAATAGACTCCAATAAAACAAGAGGAGGCTCATTGTCCAACTGAGGCTCAGAACCTTTCAAATTCAAATTACTGTCTTCCGAACTCATATTACTATTCTTAATAGGATCTGTTTTGGTCATAACCCTAAGGTCAATGGATTCGGGGTCAATTAAATCAGGGTTTAACTCAGGTGGTAAATTCAATTGACTCGCTTCCAACTCGAGATTATCCACACTGCCATCAGACTTATCTGAAATTGAATCAGAATTATTCAGAGTTATCTTAGTAGGAGATATGATTGAATCAGAATCTTTCGAATTTAATTTCAATGTGTTCAAGGTCAGATCAGTTTCTTTCGAAATCAACTTAATATCATCCATGCAAACCTTATCCAAAGGGATACCCTTGAGAAGACTAGGATCAGGAAGGGCTAAGGTATCAAGGTTTAATGGTTCTAGATCTCCTAAATCAGTATTTAAATCATGTAGGGAGTCTAATGTAATCATTTCAGTCTCATTATCAAAGAATTCTTCGTTATTAGTGATATCATTAGCATCCACGAAATGGATGCACTCAGTCTCAAGTTCAGGGGATTTTTTCTTTTTAATGCATTTCTTTATTATAATTACACTTGCAGGGTCAAGGGCTGGAGAGGCTAAAGGTTGACTGGGATGGCTAGAAGTCGGTCCAAGTGGGGAGTCATATGGGATCGATCCAACAGAAGACCCAATAGAGGGTCGACCATCAAGGCTAAGTGAAGACCTATAGGGTGGGGCTGGGGCAGCAACCCTTATGTTACTAAGGGATGGGTGGCCTCGACCACAGTGATGTCCACGGGTTGTCCCAACAAAAGAGGCAGAATGGTGTTCCAGGTGAAGGTCACTAGGTGTTGGGGTCACTCCCTGATTAGGTACATGAGTGAGAGTGGTATGTCAGACAGGTTTAGGGGTAATCGAATAGGTAGGGATCTGAGTAACCGCCGCTTGGTAAGGACTAGAAGTCACGATATCAGATTGGAGTGTAACAGGTGAGTAGGACTGTCTTTCATGTGTAGGGTTCTTAAGGGTGTAGTGCCCAAAAGTTTCATGAACGGGGGGTGACCTAATCTTAAAATCAGATGATTGACCACAAGTAGGGGAAATATATTTTACTCCAAGTTCTCGTCTCATGTTTTTTCAATCGGAAGTAGGGTATTCACCACGAGACTCTTTATGATCTTCCCATGGTTTAAAATTGCGCAATATGAGGCTCGCCTTGAGGCCCGCCTTTGCGCAATTCTAGTAAAAAACGCCGCGATGCTTACGCATTGAGTTTTTTTTATAAGTCTTGCGCCTCAACTTGGTTGAGGCCCGCTTCGCCTCATTGGCATGAGGCTTATGCCTCACGCTATATATATTAAAACTTACATAAATCTTGAAGTAAATGCCCAACATTGGACTCTATAGGAGAGGAGGAATGGAAGAGAGCAGCTCACCATAATGATGATTCAAATGAAGAACCCCTTAGTGATGACAGTGCTTATGACTTATGGGTTTTTATGTGATATGACATTGCTATTTATTTTTGGAAATTGGAATTATATATTAATGAAAAGAATACTGGAATTTGGGGAAGATAGAATTTTGAGTTGAACTATATTTCATGTTGTCTTATTATTGAGATATTTTGATTTTACTTTATATCTTATGCTTTTTTATGTTTTATATTATTCACTAATTAATATATAAAAAATTTATCATTTTATGTTTACGCAATCTTTTGATTTTGAGGCTTACGCCTCAAAACGCCTTGAGGCTTACGCCTCGCCTCACGAATGAAAAACGCCTCAATACCCGAATACGCAATTTTAAACATTGGATCTTCCAACCTCATTCAAAATTGGCGAGCACTACCGTTCAAGTGAGACTCAACAATGCTAACCTGGCGGGACTTAGGGATATCATGTGATTCAAAATAGTCCTCTAATTGTCTAACCCATTCTCTAAAGTAGTAAGGGTCCGAGGAACCATCAAAGGTAGGTAAACTCTAATGTGACTCTAAGTGAGGCCGTTGAGGCTTAGGCTTAGGTCTAGGTTGATAAGCAGAGTGGGACATCTTCCAACTAGCATGATTGATCGAATGGGGCACGTACTTAGAGTTGGGAGAGTCAACGTGTTTCTCCTTCATAATTTTAGTCATAGAGCCTACTAGGTTAACTAGATCATCTAACTTCTTTTGAAGTCCTATCGAGTCCATGGGGAAGCGCTAAGTGAAACCTAATCAAGATTGGGTGTAAGGGACAGCACTTTACAAGGAGAAAACACCATTACGACTTGCTATATGGTGTAGGAAACGGTTTGGACAGCAAGCTACACTAGTGGTTTAAGTCACTAGGTGTTTAGGGAGGTTGCTAAGGCTTGGACAACACCCAAATCAAAGGTTAGACTCACTTAAATGCTACCAAACAATGTAGAATTTTGTGTGGACAGCAAACTATAGTAGTTGGGGAAGTTGCCTAAGTGTTTAGGATGTGTTTTAGGATGTGGACAACAACTAAACAGTAGGTTAGGGTCACCTAAAGCTCTCTCAATGCTGCAGAAATTTTCTGGACAGCTAGCAAGCATTACGAATTAAATTATCTAAGTGAATGTGTGCATGCAAACAAACATATAGTTGATTAGGTAGACTCCTAGGATGTTTTCTAGCATGTGTTACCTATGCTTATCATGCTCTGATACCAAGATGATGTAAAACGTACACGCAAGGATGACTAGATTAAGGAAGTTGCACGCTTAATTTTAGGAGCCACAATAATTATATCCTTTATATTGAATTGAAACGACAAGATAAAATACAAAGAACGATAAAACAAGTTTAGGCTAAATTGTATTGTGGGAAATATTTTTTTATATTTATATTTTTAAATGTTTAAATTTAAAAATACTTTCATTTCTCACGTGATTTGCTTTATTTATATTTTAAACATTTTCTTTCAATTTAATCTACATAGTCGGACATTATACCGCCCCGAGGAGCAGACTAATGTCTTTCTATTGATTTGAAAGAAAGAATACTATAAGTCATTCTTCTAATCAGATGCAGCATAGGGAATATACAAATCATCCCGAAGAATGACTCACATATTATCTTATCGACCCGATTAGATTAATGAATTATGAATTTATTTCCATTATCAAATATAGAAGATATTTGTCCTGCCTATGAGAGCAGATCAATCATCTACCTATCCTTTGATTATGGAAATAAATTTTAAAAAAAAATATATAAAGCACTAATTTACGTTCACAGATCTTTCCCCTACCTTAGAAAGGAAACTAAGATAGGATTTAGATTATTCTGGGATCTAGACTCCCTATAGAGGCAAGCCCCTATAGTTAATTACATATCCTAAGAGAATACTCTCGATTTAAATGAAGACTAATTAATTTTAAAATTATATATAAATTTAACTAAATATTTGGGCTAATTTAAATTTTCACGATCAGGCTTTAGATTATAGACTTTAACATTGAACTTGAGAGATTCAGAGTTGATTAGATTGAAGAAAGTGCAGAGAGAAGTATATACGATCTGGACTTACCACCTGCCTAGAGTGGGCTGCCAGCTAACAATCCTAATCACAACAATTCGCCGATGAATGCAAGATTTAAGATGACTCTATCCTAGGAATCAGGGAGTGGTTAAAGAATCTAAATCAAATGCAATAGAATATGCTTACAAAAACTAAAAATCTACTCGAATGCCAATGATGCATGAGACAGTTGTATGTATAAGAGCAAATTTTATTAATATCAAATTTATCGGTTACATCCCAGAATTTGCAATAAAGTAAAGGTGGCCATGCTCCACCGACAACAAACCTGGGTTCTAAGCCTATAAGAGAGTAGAATTAAATACAACTGTTTATGGTCTCCAGGCTCCAAGTCTTCTATGGAATTCCAAAAAGGAACGTCCTCCTAGTGGAAGATATTATTTTTTGGAGTCCCATTTGTATATGTATAAGTAGTTGTTTTTAATTCCTTTACAGACTTCAGATACTGTACAGACTCAATCTATATACAACAGATCTAAGAAAATAAAGCTTTATATTTTTTTTATAAGTACATCAGTCTTTATGTACATTCTACTTTGCAGGTAAGTAAAGTATAGAAAAGTAAAAGCAGTTTTATAATTATGCATGTTATGAGTGCGTTGTGAACAGTTATAAATGCAGGAAAGTAAAGACAGAAAGTAAAGTACACGGTCCTCACTTTATTCACTTCGCTCTCTGGTGTACAGACAGAAAATAAACATGTATGCTATGCAGTACAAGAAAGTAAGCAAACACACAGGTGTCCTCTAGGCAAGACACCCGCAAACAAACCATAACAAACCACCGGTCTAGTCTAGGCTAGAGTTGGTTGTCCTAGCAAGCATCTAAGTGTGTAAAAGAGGTCGTGTGGCTCGGATAGGTCCTATAGGAATTATTGTTCAAGTTGCATGTATTATTAGAATTTATTTATTAAAGGCCGAAAGAGAATTTGATTAAAGTTTAAGTGAAGGATACTTGAATTTTAAATTATTCCAATTTTAGGATGTTAGAGTTATTTAATTTAGTTTTAAAGAACATATAGATTGATAACTCCCTAAGTGCATGAAGTTATCAATTTATAAGTCCTAGGACTTTCAAAATAAACACCCATCTTATATAGAAGACGGATATTCATCTGAGAGTCCCTAAAATTTTATTAGAGAGAGAAAGGGACCTTATGAATGCACTATTACGTGCCATCCCGAAGGAATCTAGCACGTCGTATAAGGTCGGTGTATTATTATATTTGTTTGAAATTCCTTAATCTGAATGTGTTAGTGCCTTCCTAAAAGGAGTCGTGCACAACACATAAAGGAATTCTTTGTTATTTAAGTGTATTAAAAGGCCCTTTAAATCGAAATGCCTAAAGCCCTTCAAAAGGAATCAAGCTTTAGGCATAAAGGCCTTAATCCATTTAATCTAAATTAATAATCTAATTTTGTTGATTAAAATAAATTTTAATCAATAAGATTATCAAATTAATTTAGTTTAAATGAATTAAAATTTAATTTAATTTTTAATGAATTTTATTGTAATATTTAGAATTTTTAATGATTTATTGAATTTTTAATGAATTTAATTAATAATGAATGATTTATTAATGAAATTAAAATTAGAAAATTATTATAAAATTTATTTAGATTGAATAGATTAATCTCTAAATTTTGTTGATTTTAAAATGAATTTTAATGAATTTTAGTATTTATTTATTATTTAGTTAATTTATTTATAGAAAATAGGTTATTTAGTGAAATATTACTGAGTTTAATATTTGAAAATTATTATTTAAAATTTTATTTTAATTCAAAAATGTTGTTTTCTGATTTTAATTAAATTTTGTGTGAATTTTTAGAATTGTTTAGTATTTTTAGTCAATTATTAAAGAAATTGTTTGATTAATGTATTATTAAAGAATTTTATTGTTATAAAATTATTTAAAATTAAAATTAATACATTTCTGGTTTGATTTGATTTTAAATGGGTTTATTTCATATTTTTGATATTTTATTTAAATTTTAAATGAATTTTTAATGTATTTATTTAGTTAATATTTAATTAAAGGTTAATTAAGGTTGATTTAGATTTAATGAGATTTAATTCTTTGTTTTGATTTTGAATGATTGTACGTTTGATTTTGAGTTGATTAGAATTGAATGAGATTGATTTAGATTTTTTAGGATTTTATCCGATTTATTTAGGTTTATTACAACAAAAGAAAAAGATCCTTAATCTACTAGTTGTTATAAGATTAATTAATGTCAAATCGATGTATATTTGATCAAAAGGTATATGACATAAGTTTTCTAAGTTTAAGTTTCATCCCAAAGGGATGTGTGTAGTTCTCCCTAAATGTGGCTAAGTTAGCTAATTGTTGTCCTTAATGTTACTAAATTATAGGCAAGCAATCAAGTTCTTCTAACCCTTTGGACACTAATTAATATCACACCACAACAATCATGAACAATGAAATAGTGTCCTAATACCCTATGGAATGATTATAGTAAATCATTAAAGTCATAGGCTACATGTTAACCTATGAACTTCAATGATTAACTATAAAAGACTAGAAGTATCAATATGAATTGAAAGGATTTGAGGCATAGAGAACATCCTCAAGCCCAATTCATTTAAATTTGATACAAAAATCATGTATAGTATAACAATTATATATATTTAAACCCATAACATTGAAAGAAAATTTGGCTCTAACTATACATGATCATAATCTAGAATAATATTCAGTGGAATGTGACTTCTCACTGAATCCATAGAGCCCTAACATGCATGAATTGGATTTAGATTGAATTATTTATGCATTTCCAAAAATCCAAATCAAATCAAACCTTGACCTAGGTTTTTGTAAATTCATAAACTAAGTGATATTGCATCAAAATGGCTTAAGAAAATTATGTGACATCAATCCCAGACCCTAAAACCTCTCTGCCAAGTTTCAGCCAAAAATAATTTGTATATTTTTATTAAAAAAATAAAATTAGATTTTCTGTATTATTTAAATTACTAATCAAAGTAATTTTTACTTATTTTTAAAATATAGTTCTTAATAATATGAACAAAACAAAGCTCAAGAACTCCAAAATTGGATCAGAAATGAAATTATGTTGCAATTATGAAGTTCTGGACATTTTCTGAATTAAAATAGAGTTTTAATTAGCCGGGTCAAACGGCGGCGCTGACCCGGGACATGCGGCGGCAGCTGGGATATCCACGCAGACGACGGCGGTCAAACGGGGCCCGCCACTTATCCAGCGCGGCAGGATCTTAGGTCGTTGGATCTACCGCGATTCTGATCTAACCGTCGAGATCAGGCCCGCGGGATTAAGTTCGATCCAAAACGATCGGACGATCTGGCGAGATCCCGCGGTTTGAACGGATGGCCAGGATTTAGCCTGCTGACGATCTGGCTAAATCGTGGTCGAGATGAGGCTTAAACCTGGTTTAATCACAGCCGTTGATCTAAACAGGACAGATCCAACGGCTGCGGACCTATCTTCTTCCTCCGCCAAAACTGCGAACCCTAGGATCATTTTTTCATTTCGTTCTCAGGAATTACTGGATGAAAAATGTTGAAATTTTAAACATAGGTGAACTAGGATCTATGGAGGAATGGGGAATAGTTTTCTAAGCCATTGATGCAATATATAGGATGTTATTTAAAAACTAGATAAACACCTAGGGTTTAGGATATACCGAGATATAATGAATGGATTTGGTTGATTTAAACACGGTTGAACTTGTAGATTGTCCACGTGTTGATCTCCTTCGGACTTCAAGCTCGGAGGATCACTGGAAACGGAGTTGAGGGAGCTTGGATGGAGGTGGCTTCAGATCACCGTCGATCTTCTCTCTGGCGAGCTTCTGTCAGCAAGGAACGATGGAGAAATGAAAGTAGAGCTCAGGGATTTCAAAACGAAATACTAGAGAGCTCTGGGGAGTGACTGGAATGCCAGATAGCTTGGAATGAGCTCTCCCGCCTCCTACCCTATTCCAGCTGCTGGAGCCAAAAGAGACAGTCAGGATCGCTCAGGGACGTGCCTTGGATGCTGGACACCTGTCTAAGGTGGTTAGGAGGCAGAGGATGTGCTGTACGGGGCAGGATGAGCTGGCCACTCCCTTGGCTTGTCCTCACATGCGAGGGGACCATCCGAGCTGGCTGGGCTTGAAACAAGCCCTGGGCTGGGTAGGGTTAATCCCCAAGAAGCTTCTGGAGTCGGTTTTATGAGCTG
The DNA here is from genome assembly GCA_019514585.1 of Dendrobium officinale. Classification (NCBI taxonomy): domain Eukaryota; kingdom Viridiplantae; phylum Streptophyta; class Magnoliopsida; order Asparagales; family Orchidaceae; genus Dendrobium; species Dendrobium officinale. The sequence goes on along the minus strand of CM033682.1, from coordinate 7,726,311 downwards.
GACAGGCTTGGTTCGGGCTGGAGAGTTGAGCTGGCCGGATTTGACCAAGTAAGCTCATTTGAGCTCCCATTGACTATTTGACTGGTCAATGGGGGTCAAGGCTTATTGAGTTGGCATCAAAGTAGGCTGTGGAGTCCCTTCCAATGGCTGGATGGGCCTGGTTTGGACTGGATAAGGCTTGATGGGTCAGTTTGAGGAGTTTGAGCATTTGAATACTTAGTTTGACTGTTTGACCGGTCAACTTGACTTGTTGACTGGTTAGGTGGCAGTGAAGGAGTCTAGTGAGCTGTTTGAAGGGTTTGGAGGAGATTAAGATGGAGTGGATTAATTCAAGCTCATAGGTTTGGCCATTTAAAGGTTTGTTGACCAACTGTTGATTGGTCAACTGATCATGTTGACTCCTGAGGTGGCAGCCAAATGGCCTCAAGAGCTAGTTAGATTGATTTAGAACAAAGGCCAAGTGAAGGGATTGGGACTTGAGTTTGGTATGGAAATTTAGAGTGGATTTGACCAAATTTGTTAAGTTGACTTGGTCAACTTGATTTAGATTTGACTGATGATGGTTTAAGGCACATTAACACCATGGATTAGAAAGTATTCAAGGCCTTGATATGGGTTAGATAGGCTAAATGGGTGAAAATGATCCATTAAGAACCTTAAGGGAGTATGGGTCAACCTAGGTTGACTGGGTCAACCTAGTTGACCTAGGGTCTAGGATCAGGCTGGACAAAATTTGAAATTACATTTGAAGGCCAATAGAAGTGGTTCCATGGCTTAGAGAGGTCATTTCATTCAAATTACATGTTTGGATCCTTAAAGGGCTTCTTAAGTCAACTAGGTTGACTTGGTCAATCAATGTTGACTCAGAGTCTGGGAATGGGTCCAACAGGTTTGGTTTGATGTTTGAAATCTGCTGGAGGTGGTTGCATTCAGTTTGGAGGTCATTTGGTTCAAAGTGACTATTGACACTCCTTAAGGGCATTTTAGTCATTTTGGCCTCAGGTCCACTGGGGGTTGAAATGAATCCAGAAAAATGCAGTTTGTTGATCAACATGTCAGGATTAATGGTCTGGAAGTGATTGGAGGCTTTGGAGGAAGCTCCAAGGTCAGGATCTTCTAGGTGGCAAGTCCAGTGGCGTAGGCTGTAAATATCTGAAGGTTTTACAGCCTTTGGATTTTGATTTAGATTATGGGGTTATAAACCTCAGAATGGACTCAAATTTGGAGGGTTGCCTCTAGAGACATGTCCCATCAATATGAAATTGACAGACCCTGAATCAAAGATCATTTGACAGGGTTTTAAAGTGTTTGAAAATTCACTGGAAAAAGCCTTTAGGACAAGACCTTTGAACTTAGGATTTGAGTCTGGGTTTGATTGAGGTATAGATGGCTTGAGATATGAATAGACTTGAGTTTGAGTTGATTTTAGGATCCCATTAGAGACCTCATACAAAAATGAGGCCAACATGCAGGTATATGAGTTATCATAAAACAATCAATTTAATCTAACATTGCATACATGAATGGTTTCAACAATAAATCTCAATGCTAACAATAAGATTAGTCACTCTAATGAAATCCTCTCACTCAACTCATTAAACTTTAGGACTAAGCGGAGAACAATTAACAAGATTTCTTAGGAATCAATTAAACCACAAAATAGATTGACTAAGGAAATAAAGGATTAGGTAAAGAGTTCGCCAATTTCAAGCAGTAACCAATGGTGGATGACCTCAAATCAGCCACCTCTTTAATCTACGAGATCTGGACAGCCGTATGGAATAAGTATGGAATTATGGACAGAGGTTGGGGCCTCCCGGGTGAGGGTGTGGTGCAAGGAAGCCTGTCGAATTGCTGGACAGCAGCTACGACGTCATCCCAGACAATTATGCTTGCTGATTTTGATATTAGTGGACAACAATGGTGATCTCTCCAATTCACTGGACAGCAGTTGTAATGGCAGAAAAACCTGTAACAGCCCTTGGAGGGCTTCGGGATAGCTATCGGGGTGACTTTAGGTCGCAGAACAGTGAGGAAACTTGGTTGGTTCTTCTTGGCAGCAAGCTGTGAAGAAGCAGACTAGCAAATTGGACATCTAGGACAGCTGGAACGTGAAACTCTTGTGCAGGAATTTAGTGGCTGCAAGAGGAGTTTGGGAATTTTCCACTGAATGGACTAGATAGGGGTGGCACTTTTGATGGGAATTAATTGGGTGAGCAATAGGGAAGGTGGCGGGTAAGAGAGAATATTTTAGCCAAATTTGAAATTAGTTTCAGATCTTAAGTGGATTTGGCAGTATTTAATTTGAATTTTGAATTCAAATTAAATTGGGATAGAGCCTTAATTGGAAGCAATAGGAAATTGCCCATTAATGGGGAGGCTGACGGTATCAAGAGAGGAGGAGGGGTGTGGGGAGGATTTTAAGAAGTTTCCAACAAGGTTTGCTAAATAGGAAAGAGAATAAACGACCATCTCTAATTTAAAATTAGATCAAATTGAAATTTAAGAATTTCCTTATTTGGAGTTTTGCAAATTAGGAAAGTTTTTGAAATTCAAATTTGAATTTCAAATAATTGTGAACCTTCCTATCTTTCTCTATTCAACCTAGGGAGCCATGATGATGTTTGGAGTCATCATCACGGTGGGGAGCCATGTGAGGGACGGCGGCAATGGGGAAGGGGCGGTTAGGCATCGGATTGGGTGGGCTTGGGTGACGGGTGGGCTTGAAGTGGTGGAACTAGGGGAGGAATTGGGTGGAGGGAATTAAGCAACCGGTGGTGGAGGGGCAAGAAGGGGCTGGCGGGTGGAGTGGGGTTAGGAAGAAGAGAAAAACACAAATAAAATAAAAATAAACTAACCACGAGCCGTGGACCCTTCCAATGATTGGTGGGTATTACGCTTGCTCACCTTGAGCTCTCTCTCCCTTCTCTCTAGTGCTCACACAAGAAGAAGAAGAAGAAACACATGAAAATTTTCATTAATCAATCCTCATCCCAAATTATAAGAGAGCTCGCCTATAAATAGGCCTCATGACAAGAAAAGAAACAAAGACTAAATGTCATTCGGGCTACAACATCACATAACCACCTCTATGGGTAAAATGGGAAAACACAGAAATATAAAATAAATTAGTACATAAGACACATCAAAAATAAAATAAACTCCATATCGTAGCCGTTGATCTTCCGATGTCCTCACACCAAAACCTTTTTTTTTTTCTATCTCCTTTCTCATTTATTCCTGTTTACTATTGTTCATGATAGGTTGATGATATGACTGCTGATTTGATTTCTTGTTAGCTGAATTTTGAGGAGAGATCAAATCTTTTTTTTTTGTTTCTTTTTCTATCTCCTTTCTCATTTATTACTCTTTACTATTGTTCATGATAGGTGGATGATATAACTGCTGATTTGATTGTCAGCCAACTATTATTTTTAGATGCAGAGGATCAAACGAAGGATATCAAACTATTTATAAATTCACCTGGTGGTTCTGTCACATCTGGTATATCCCATGTTCTTAAATTATTATTATTATTATTATTTTAAATGTTAAAACTGGCCAACTTTTGATTTTCATCGGTTATTGTGGTTTACTTATTGCATTAACTTGCCTAGGCCATTAAAAATAATTTGCTGAATTGAAAGATTGCAGAATTATGAGTTTTTTTATGCATTGGTAGTTCCATTTTGATAATGCAACCCATTCTAACCTTTGGCGCTTACTTTTAGCAAATATATATAGTAACATCAACTATGATTTCTTATAGAATAAAAATATTAATTTTTTATTTTATAATAACATTGAGTTCCTTAATCTTGACAAACTTTGTTGAGTTGTGAATTCTATGTGATGTAGGCCATTTTAGCATTTAGAATCTCTTATGTAGTTTTAATATGAGATGCAAATTAAAAAAAAAAAATCATGCAATATGCACATAAAATTTGCGTGTTACATGCTTGATCTTTTACAATTATTCATTACATTCAATGTAAATTGAAATCATGATGGAAATCAACTCAGCTTGAGGGGGATTCACATCCAAGCTAAGTAACAAGGTTAGTAGTTAAAAGGTGTGAGATTGGTAGTAATAGAGGAAAGCGTTATTAGCCAATTAACCATGTATATGTTTTAATGCATGTTTTTATCCTCATAATTGATGATATTCTCTGCTTTTTCTTGCCTTAATCAGCCACCATATTTGCCTATATAGAATATACTAAAATTTTCCCCTCTTCAACAAAATACAATTCAAAAGAATGTGCCAATATCAGAACTTGTGAAATTCCTTGGTTGAATTTATAATTTCAACAAAACAGAAATCGGTAACAAGTAAACGAAGAAGAATAACACTCAAGAACAATTTTTATTGGATTATTTATATAAGAAAAGACAAGATACAATTGGATCTTCAATTGACGAGGAAGATCCGGCTCTCCCAAATCCCTAGACGCTGGCTAGAGCCGAAATAACTAATGAATAAACTAAATTTAGCAAACTCCAAAACATCATCCTGAAATCACCCTATTGTTAGCCTTAAATAGGCTCCCATAATTCCCTCCCAAATTAGTTCTCTTTATCTAAATAATTCCCTTTAGATTTGAATTCAAATTAGATTTATTTCTCTAATTAATTCCCTCCCAATTGTAATTAAAATTTTCCTAAACAATCCCATTTTAATTCCTCATCGTTTTTCCTAAATAAATCTCTCTTAGATTTTGAATTCAAATTAAATCTCTTGTTTAAATAATTCCCTCATAATTATAATTTAAACTAACTTTCCTAAATAGTTCTCTCTTGATTAGGAAACTTCATGATTCTCTCCCAATCAAATCACCCAGTCCATCAATACTTCTCTCCCAAAGTGTCATCTTGTCCTCAAAGTGGAACAAAGGAAACTACTGCTGTAGCATTTTATTAGTAGCACTGGACTAAAAATGGACTGATAATGGGTCGAATGATCCCTTACCCCAGCATCTCCCTAATAAATATCTCGATCTCATCCTTCTTGTTTAGGGTCGAATGATATAGAGGAATACTTATAGGTGAGACTTCTTCCTTCAAGATGATCACATGCTCGCATTCCTATGAAGGAGGCAACCCCTGAACTAGCTGGAACACCTCTCGATACTGCTGTAGGAGTGGCTGGACTATGTCTGATGCTTCTATCTTCTTCCCATCTTCTTCTCCTTCCCAATTTTTCATCTCCACCAAAAATCCCACTTCTTCACCATTTTCCCTCCTTGGAAGTGGCTCCAAAGATGGCATTTCTTCTTCTTCCCCCAAAACTTCTTGATGAGAACATCGCTCAGAGATTATGACATGTGTACCAGCGACGGAATCGTAGATTGAAGGCTACGATTCAGAGTTTGCTTTTGATGTAATTTATGTTTTATTTATTTTGCATTTCAGTTTTCCTAGTTTATCCCTATGGGGGAATGTTTTCTTATTGTAGCCCTGAGGGCATTTGAGTACTTTTCTTTTCTTTGTAGTTAAGACCTATATATAGCGTTCTTATGCTTTGTAAAAGGGCAATGAATGATTGAATGCAATTTTGATTTTGTCTTCTTCTTATTCTTCTTGTGTGTGCACTAGAGAGAAGAGAGAGCCCGAGGTGAGGGCGAGTGTAATACCCATCAGTCATTGGAAGAGTCCGTGGCTCATGGTCTATTTTCTTTTGTTTTCCCTTGTTCTTTCTTCCAACCGACCGATCCCCCCACATATTCCCCAACCACTAGCCGTAAGCTTACCCGGCCCCAACCACCGACCACCCCTCCCCCATCACTCAATCCCTTTGATCCCTAGTTTCCCTCCCCACCCCCACCCGACGCCAAACCCATCTTCCCCCTTGCCGCTGGCCCACATCCATGCTCCCTACCGTAAAGATGATTTCAATAATCTTAATGGTTTCTTAAATTAGCTCAAGCAAGCAAGGAAAGATTAGGATTTATTTGAAATTCAAATTTGAATTTCAAATACTTTCCATATTTGCAAATTCTAAATCAGGAAAGTGTTTAATTATAAATCCAATTTAAAATTACATTAGATTGGATTTATTATTAGCCTTCCTAATTTAAAAGACTTGTTTGGAAACTTTTAAAACCCTCCCCAATTCCCTCCTTCCTCTCTTCAAGCCGCCGACTCCATCATTGGGCTCTCCATTGATTTTCCCTTTAAGCCTTAGCCTTATTTGAATTTTGAAATTAATTTCCAAATTCAATTCATTCCAAAATTACTTAAATATGAAATTAATTTCAGATTTATTAATACCTCTTATCTTAACCCTAAACCTAAATCCCACATAACCCAAGTCGTCCCTTTCTCTCTCCTTGGCCGCCCCCTCCACTTGCCTCATCTCTCTTGGAAACCCTAAACCTCTCATGACTTTTGAAGCCAAGAAAAGGAGACAAGCTCCTTCTTACCTTCTACCATTGGTGTATGGCCGACCCTGAGGTCGACCACGGATTTGCCTATAACGCTCAAGGAAAGATCGACATCTTACTTTCTCCTTTCTATGATCCGGATTGGGACTACGAAGATTCAGTGGAAAGCTACGTCAACTGCATACTCTATTGCCTCGCCGAGAGGCCCGAGATGATAGAAGGGCAACAACTCATGGGACCTTAGCAAATCGTCGGCCGACCAACAACCTCTCCTCCTCGGCTACTTCTCCGGCGAATAAGACCCTACGCATCACTTGTCTTGTGGTGGTATCATTAGGGTTGCTTCTACCCTTTCTCCGCTAAGCCCAATTTCAAGATCGAGAGTGAAGGAACTCATGGTGAACACTTCTTGATGTTATACCGTGGATTTTTGTTTCATTGCTATTAGTTTTATTATATTGTTTTTTATGTTATTTGCATTCATCTAGTTATTCTCCGTGTAATCGCTTGCTATTACTTAATCTCCTAACGGAGACTTCTAAGGATTCGACTTGGTCAAACATAAGTTTTTAATTAGCAAAGTTAACTTTCAAATTATTGTTAATTTCCAAAAGCAATTCTTGTTCACTTGTATGTTTCACATCACTTCTACCTCCCGATCCTCCCTCACTGTCCCTATATTAGGGTTTCCCTCACTTCCCAGTTCAATCAACTATGCTCTCGCCTCTGATGTTGTTGGTTGGGTGTGAAGTTCTAATAGTTTCCTTATCATTCCTTCTTGGTTGAAAAAATTTTCCTCCATTAATGGCATTCTATCCTCAAACGCCGATTTGAGTTGACCAACTTTTTCTTTAAGACGCTCTTCCAATGCATCAACTTTCGTTGCCGTCATAGGTCCCAAAAAAGAGCTCTGATACCCATTTAATAGGAAATGGATACCATTTCCTCGAAATCAATGAACGAAAATAAGAAATTAAGAACACACCAAAACATTTTTTTATTGCAAGCTATATAAAAGAAAACAACAAGATACAGTTGGATCTTCAATTGGAGAGGAAGATTCGGCTCTCCCAAATCCTTAGTCGGCGACTAGAGCCCTCACAACCTAAGAAATTCTAATTTCAGCAAAATCAAAACATCATCCTGAAATCACCCTATTGTTAGCATTAAATAGATTCCCATAATTCCTTCTCAAATCAGTCCTCTTTCCATAAAATAATTCCATCTCAAATTTGAATTCAAATTAGATTTATTTCCTAAATTAATTCCCTCCCGATTTTAATTAAATTTTTCCTAAACAATCCCCCTTAATTCCTCCTCATTTTCCCTAAATAATTTCCTTTAAAATTTTGAATTCAAATTAAATCTCTTGTTTAAATAATTTCCTCCCAATTACAATTTAAACATTCCTAAATAATTCTCCTTTGATTAATAACCTTCCTAAACAGTTCTCTTTTGATCAGAAAACTTCATGATTCCCTCCCAAACAAATCGCCAGGTCCATCAAAATCCTTCATAATTTTTTTTCCTTTTTCCTAATAAGGAGTAATATTTGTTAGCTTTAGCTTGGTACTTAGCTTGGAAACTTGAAGTGGGTCCAAAGCCTTGGTAAAAACTATTTTTTTGTTCTAAGTTGGGAATATGAGTTGTAATGATTTTCTTATATTATATTCTTTATCTAAAAAATGACAATTAACTTCAATTTGTTTTGTTCTTTCATGAAAGAAAATATTAGATATGTAGATAGCAACATAGTTATCAGAATGGAAGACCATACGTTGAGAAATTGGAAAACTAATTTCCTCTTAGGACAGTTTTGACCCAAAAATCATCTCACATTTAGACTGTGCCATGGCTCTTGATGTTATCTCAACACTTGATCTTGCCATTACTATTTGTTTCTTGCTCTTCAATGTTACTAAATTTCCTTATACAAGATACATTAGCTTGATGTGGATTTCTATCATCATTAGATCTAACATAATCAGGTTTAGAGAAAGCTTGCACGTTAACATGTCCATTTTTAATACATACAAGTTCTTTTTCTAGTTGTTTCTTGATGCGTGTGAACAATGGTCCTGTTTAGAAGTTTGCATTTATTGACTTACAACTCCAACAACAAATATTATATATGGTATAATGATGGTAATAAATATCAAATTTCCAACCAACCGTCCATAATGAGAAAGATCTTCAAATATTCCTCTTTATATATAATCTTTAAAGTGTCAGTAGAAGTTTCAACTAGTTTGTAACCTAGTCAACAAATTTATTCAATGTTAGTCATATACTTATTTTGTGGCAAGAAATTTTTGTTGTTGTAGACAAAATCGATCCTCGAGAAATATTTGGGTCAGCCTATATCTTAAACAAAAAAATAATTTTAGTAGATATTGCTTTACCTCAGTGACTCCATCTTAATCACTTTGAAAGAGAAGGATGTTGTCAAAATAGATTTTCATGATGAATTATGTCTGACAAAGATGGAATGATTTGCTTATTTTCTATGAAGATCAACTTAGCAAGAACCTTGCAAAATTCATCGAACCAAGCTCAAGAACTTTGATTAAGTCAATAAATGAACTTATTGAGTTTATGTATTTTGAACTCTTTGATCAACATACACAGACATAAGCTCCATACGTATAGCTTTAGTTAGATTTTCATAAAGGAAGAATTGCTGACATCTTTTTGAAGAAATTGTTAATCTTCATTGATAATTCCAGGATGAGGTGTCATTAGATACCATGTTTGTTGATTAAGCAAGATAGACATTTCACCATCTATAGTTTGTTTCCATCAGATATTCCGTAGTACCTTAATATCTCCTACAAATAGAATTGAATGAAAACTAGATAAAATGATGAATGCTAGAGGAATGATGGTCAAACGACATATAATAATAAGATTATCAATATAATGGATTTCACCTTTTTGTAGGGCATTGAGCAATGGAGAACAGAAATTTCTTCAGGCTGACCATCTGTAGTTGTATCTGGAGTTGTTATAGATGGCAGGTGAGGCCAACACATATATGCATGGAGGTTAGGAGAAATGTAGCATATTGGCTACAGGAGGATGAGTAATATGTGGAGAAGAGTCGAAAGAGGGATTCATGAATTACAGGGTGAATCCATGAAAGGTGACAGATGCAGAGGCATAATAGCTACAACGGGTGATAGGATGATTGCCTTATTCGGTATGCGATTAGCCCAAAAAGATGGACTTCATGTCCTCAAGAGAGAGTTTTCCATCAGCATGAAAGGAATGAACCAAACAAAGTCAGCTAAAAAATATAGACGTTATAGGAAAAGAGGATTGTCCAGGATACATGATGGAGAAGGGGGTCATTCCCAAGAACGATTGAAGGGAACCAATTAATGAGATAGCAAACAACCAACACGTTATCAACCTAGAATTGACGTGGATTTTTTTGTATGGAACATCAATGTCCAGGCTACATTTAGTAAATGATGATGCTTACGCTCAATAAATCCATTCTATTAAGATGTGTAGGAATATGAGGTATGGTGAATAATTTTATTATTAACACAAAATGATTTAAACTGAGTTTGTATAATTTCTAAAGCATTATTAATTTTAAGATTTTTAGTTATAGTAGAAAATTGAACTTCAATTTTTTGATAAAAGATGTGAAATACAAATAAAATATTGAATTAGCACTTAAGTAAATAAACCCAAGTTAAAATGAGACTGATCATCAATAAAATGTAACAAAATATTTAACACCTAGATCGTTAAAGATGTTACTTAGGCCCCAAATATATGGAGGGCACTACTAGGGTTTGGCATGGAGGTTGGAATAGGAACTTTGATGTGATACCAAATGCAAGGAGCTTCGTAAGAAGTTAAAATTGAGTTGTCAAAGAAATTACAATTAATAACTTATGGCGATAGCAAGAAAATCATTAAAGAAATCGTGTTATTAACTAGCTTAGGCGAAGAAGTATGCGTAGATTGACCAAAACTCATGGATAAACAACGATAGTAGCAACACCAAAAGCTATTAAACAACAATTCGGAATTTAATAATGAGAAGTTCACCTTGGGGATTAACCACTCAACTAAACTAGGCTTAGCGGGAGAGGATTTTCAGCACACCAAACGATGCCACGAGGAAGGTCGCAATGCCAAGGGTCTTGAGCCACGGAGAGGTTGCCGGTGGTGGAGGAAACACGGGGCGGCGTGCTTTTTCAATAGTCCACTCGTAATCTTCGAACCGCTCGTCTATGATGTCGATGAGTGTGGGTAGGATGCGGTTCAAGTAGTTCTCCACCGTTTCGTCGAATCCAAACCCGACGTCAAAGAAGGGAGAGCGGATGGGGTGAATATATCCCTCGTCGTCGAGCACCAATCCACTATCAAACTCCGGATCCGCCATGCATCATCGAAATAGAGGTGGAAATGCGTCGCCTTCTTTTTCTCTTGGCTTCTCAATTCACAAAAGAAGGAGAGAGAGAAGAGGGGTCGGCGGGATTCCCATGGAGAGAGGGTGAAGCCGGCGGGTGCAAGGTGAAGGGAGCTTGGGTTTAGAGAAATTAGGCTTAGTGGAGAGTGTAGGGGGATTAATCAAAATCTGAAAATTAATTTCAGTTTTGATTAAAATTGAGAGGGAATTGACTTGGATTTTGAATTTCAAATCCAAGGGAGTTATGGTATTGATTGGGGAATTAATGGGAGGAGTAAGGAGGGGAGGCCGACTGTTTCAAGAGAGGAGGGATTAATTTAAAACCTGAAATTAATTTCAGGTTTTAAAGGAATTAGGAGGGAAAAGTAATTCGAAATTGATTTCAAATTCAAGCGTCATCAATGCCTTAATGATGGCATTAATGGGGCTCCTCCAAAGAAGAGGCCGGCGGCATGCTAAGGGGAGAGGGGGAAATCCAAGGGAATAAGCTTCCAATTTAGGATGATGACGTGGCAATAGGTTTCATAACTCCAATCTAAATCAAATTGAAATTGAATTCCATCATGAAAACTTTCCGAAATTGGATTTCCAAATTAGGAAAGAATTTGAAATTTGAAATTCAAATTTCAAAATTTGAAGCAAGCGGAAGGAGGGGGGTTGGACGGGTGGGGGAAATCGCCGGCAAGGTGGCCGGCCTGGACCGTGGAAGTGGCCGGCGGTGGGCTTCTAAGGGGCGGCGGCAACTTGGGTTATGGAGGGATTTTCTTGTTGTGGAGGAGAAGAAGATGGAGTGAGATACGAACGAGAAGATAGAATAACTTAACCACGAGCCGCGGACTCTTCCAACGACTGGTGGGCCTTGCGATTTGCTCCCCTTGAGCTCTCTCCCTTCTCAAGCTCTCATGCAAGAAGAAGAAGTAGAAACAAAATAATTTTCATTCAAATATTCATTAGCTATTACAAGAGAAAAGACCCATATATATAGGTCTTAAGTAACATGAAGAAATAAAGACTAAATTGCCCTCAGGGCCCCAACATGACTCAACTCAACATAAGGGTACAAAAGGAATACATAAAATAAAATGCATAATAACTAAAAATATAAGCTCTGAATCGTGGACGTCGATCTGCGATGCTTCCGGCCATACACCTGTTTGAACCTTGGATCGATGTCCTCATCATTCTCCCTAGGCGGGAGAAAGCTCGACCCCGTCGAGTGAAAATCTCTGGAGCTCTCGTACATCTCTAAAAGATCTGGATCCAAACTCTGAACTTCTCTCGATCAGTCCATGTATCCTCGGTCACCGGCTTCCCTTTCCAATGAACCAAGTACCTGTGGCGCCCGCCTTCCTTCATGGAAATGATTTCATCGTCAAGTATAGCTTCAACCTTCTCCGCAATGGGTAAGTGGGGGTAAATCGGGGAGTGGGGGTAGGCTGGGGATCTCACTTGGTGGGTTCTCAAAAGGCTTATTTTAAAGTGGATTATTAGGGTTCAACTCTGGTCCCTCAAAGGTTACTAGATCTTCTATATTAAATGTAGGATTGAGGTTAAAACCTTTAGGAAGGTCCAGCACATAAGCATTACTATTTACCGTTGAAATTATCCTAAAGGGTCCGGCGCTTCTAGCATGTAACTTCTTCACGGAGCCCGGCGGAAAACACTCCGGACGGATCCGTACCATCACAAAGTCTCCAACTGCGAATTCTTTAAATCTTTTCTTGTGATCTACAATAAGTTTATAATTGGAATTACTTTGTTCATTTCTTCTTTTAATTTCTTTATGAAGCTCCAGGGAATGAAATGCAAATGCATATGCAAAAGAACCGGTATGCATGACGAATGACAAGAATCAGGGCTCACACAAAAGTTTTAAACAGAAATAACTTAGAAGAAAACAGACTACAACACACACACAGCATACTAACTAACACGAACACATAGCTAGAAAAGGTGGACGAGTCACGAAAAGAGGGGTCTAAAGTGTTCGGTCTAAGGGGACTGGTGTAGGGGGAGCAATGAAAACGTTCTTAGTTACCAGGGTACTCCTATGGGAAGTCTGAGTTAAAGTCGCAAGTGGTCTCCTAGGGCTGACAGTGTCATCTAGCAAATTCATCCAACTAGGAGAGAGATTGTCTTTAACAGGGAAGGCTAAGAACATGATGGGCAAAACAAATGAATCAGGAACAAAGTAAGGTGATGGGTCCTGACTCACAGCCATAATGAGATAGCCAAACGAGTCACCAGCAGGTATGGGACTTAAGAAATGGGGTACAGAAGTGGGCACAACAGTTAGAGTGGTGACATGAAAGTAAGGGCTAAAATTCTCTCTAACATTAAAGTCAGTATGAGGAGTGGTGAGATAAATCCAATCAAGAAAATCACACTCCTTCAAATGCAACTCTAAAGGGGCAACTCCTAACATAGACTCCCATAAAACTGGAGGATGCTCAATTTTCAAAATAGACTCAGAATTGTTCAGATTCAACTGACTGTCATCCAAATTCATATTTATAATCTTAGTAGGATCAGGTTTGGGGTCAATTAAATTAGAATCTTCCAAATTTAATTCCACAGGGTTCAAGGTCAGGTCAGTGTCGTTCGAGATCAAATTAATATCCTCCAGGCTTACTTTGTTCAAAGACTTATCCTCGAAGAGATTAGGATCGGGGTGGGTTAAGGTGTTGACGTTTGAAGGTTCTAACTTTCCTAGCTCAGGGTTTAAGTCATTCTGAGAGTCTGATTCAATCACTTCTGTTCCATCCTCAAAGAATTCTTCGTCATTAGTGATATCACTAGCATCCACGAAATGGATGCACTCAGTCACAGGTTCAGGGAACTTCATCATCTTAATGTCTTCCTTTATTATAATCATACTTGCAGGGTCAAGGACTAGGGAGGATAAAGGTTGACTGGGAGGGCTAGAAGTAGGTCCAAGTGGAGAGTCATAAGAGATTGGTCTAACAGAAGGTTCAGTAGAGGGTTGGCCATCAAGGTTAGGTGAAGACCTATAGGGTGGGGCAGCAACCCGGATGTTACTAATGGGTGGGTGGTCTTGACCACAGTAAGGTCCACGGTTTGTTCTGCACGGGGTAGGGTGGTGCTCTAAATGACGGTCACTAGGGGGTAGGGGTATTGAGAGAGTAATATCCAATGGTTTGATGGGCAGGGGAGACCTAAACTTAGAATCAGCAGGTTTGTCCATAGGTAGAGGGTCTATATTTTAAGTTGAGTTCTCTCCTCATGTCTCTCCAATTAGAAGTAGGATACTCACCGCGAGACTCTTTATGATCTTCCAATCTTGCCCAGAATTGAAGAGCTCGTCCTTTAAGGTGGGACCTAGCGATGCTAACCCGGTGGGATTCAGGGATATGACATGATTCAAAATAGTCATCTAATTGTTTGGACCATTCCCTAAAATAGTAAGGCTCCGAGGAACCATCAAAGGTAGGCAAACGATAAGGTGACTCTAAGTGAGGTCGTGGAGGCCTAGGCTCATGTCTCGAGTGATAAGCTGAGTGGAGCATGTAATTAGAGTCGGGATAGTCAACGGGTTGCTCCGTCATAATCCTAGTCATATTTCCCACTAGGTTAACGATGTCATCTAAACTCTTTTGGAGTCTTATCGGGTCCATGGTGGTTTGCTAGGGAACACTAAGGAGGTCTTCTAATATCACGGACAGCAACTAATCACAGAGATTTGCTCCCTAAAAGGGTACCACCAGCAGAAGGGAAGTTCAAGACAGCAAACTAATATGAAGGTCGATGTTCCCTAAGCAGTTCTGGTGGAATTTGGAGTGGGGACAGCAGGGTATCTCCACTTAAAATTCCTCCAAAAGGCTACTACTAGGTGCAGGAAAATCGAGGCAGCAAGTTTAACCAAAGCTGAAGTTTTCTAAGTGCTTAAGCAATGTCTTAAGGTGAGGACAGCACTTAAACGGCACCTTCAAGCTCTCCTAAATGATGCCTGCAGTTGCTGGAATCGAGAGGGCAGCAGCTACAATCACAGCAAAACCTGCTGGAAACGAAATTCCAGCAGCTGTAAAGTCACGGGCAGCTAGCTCTAGAGATAAGGAAACTACCTGAGAGCTCGACGACAGGACTTCCGGGTGTGGACAGCACCAAAACAGCGACTCTAGACTCGTTTTCGGAAGCTTACAGGTTGCAGGAAACGGTGGACAGCAGCTAGACACGACCCAAAACTCAATCTAAATGTTAAATCAAGTGCAGAAAAATAAAGGACAGCAAGTGCGTAAGTAGCCTAGACTATTAAGGAAGTGAACATAATGATGGCAATACAAAATTATGAAATATGCTCATGTAACAGGCAGAAATCGCTGCAGAATTTTCTGGACAGCAAAATGCAAGCAGAAAATAAAACTACCTCGGCGATGTTATGCATGTAAACGACTGACGCAAGCTAACGTAGACTCATAGGATGCATCTAGCATGAGCAAAGCATGCTAGCCATGCTCTGATACCAAATATGATGTGATACCAAATGCAAGGAGCTTCGTAAGAAGTTAAAATTGAGTTGTCAAAGAAATTACAATTAATAACTTATGGCGATAGCAAGAAAATCATTAAAGAAATCGTGTTATTAACTAGCTTAGGCGAAGAAGTATGCGTAGATTGACCAAAACTCATGGATAAACAACGATAGTAGCAACACCAAAAGCTATTAAACAACAATCCGGAATTTTAATAATGAGAAGTTCACCTTGGGGATTAACCACTCAACTAAAACTAGGCTTAGCGGGAGAGGATTTTCAGCACATCAAAAACGATGCCACGAGGAAGGTCGCAATGCCAAGGGTCTTGAGCCACGGAGAGGTTGCCGGTGGTGGAGGAAACACGGGCGGCGTGCTTTCAATAGTCCACCGTAATCTTCGAACCGCTCGTACTATGATGTCGATGAGTGTGGGTAGGATGCGGTTCAAGTAGTTCTCCACCGTTTCGTCGAATCCAAACCCGACGTCAAAGAAGGGAGAGCGGATGGGGTGAATATATCCCTCGTCGTCGAGCACCAATCCACTATCAAACTCCGGATCTGCCATGCATCATCGAAATAGAGGTGGAAATGCGTCGCCTTCTTTTTCTCTTGGCTTCTCAATTCACAAAAGAAGGAGAGAGAGAAGAGGGGTCGGCGGGATTCCCATGGAGAGAGGGTGAAGCGGCGGGTGCAAGGTGAAGGGAGCTTGGGTTTAGAGAAATTAGGCTTAGTGGAGAGTGTAGGGGGATTAATCAAAATCTGAAAATTAATTTCAGTTTTGATTAAAATTGAGAGGGAATTGACTTGGATTTTGAATTTCAAATCCAAGGGAGTTATGGTATTGATTGGGGAATTAATGGGAGGAGTAAGGAGGGGAGGCCGGCGGTTTTCAAGAGAGGGAGGGATTTAATTTAAAACCTGAAATTAATTTCAGGTTTTAAAGGGATTAGGAGGGAAAAGTAATTCGAAATTGATTTCAAATTCAAGCGTCATCAATGCCTTAATGATGGCATTAATGGGCTCCTCCAAAGAAGAGGCCGGCGGCAATGCTATGGGGGAGAGAGGGGGAAATCCAAGGGAAATAAGCTTCCAATTTAGGATGATGACGTGGCAATAGGTTTCATAACTCCAATCTAAATCAAATTGAAATTGAATTCCATCATGAAAACTTTCCGAAATTGGATTTCCAAATTAGGAAAGAATTTGAAATTTGAAATTCAAAATTTCAAATTTGAAGCAAGCGGAAGGAGGGGTTGGACGGGTGGGGGAAATCGCCGGCAAGGTGGCCGGCCTGGACCGTGGAAGTGGCCGGCGGTGGGCTTCTAAGGGGCGGCGGCGGCAACTTGGGTTATGGAGGGATTTTCTTGTGGTGGAGGAGAAGAAGATGGAGTGAGATACGAACGAGAAGATAGAATAACTTAACCACGAGCCGCGGACTCTTCCAACGACTGGTGGGCCTTGCGATTTGCTCCCCTTGAGCTCTCTCCCTTCTCAAGCTCTCATGCAAGAAGAAGTAGAAACAAAATAATTTTCATTCAAATATTCATTAGCTATTACAAGAGAAAAGACCTATATATATAGGTCTTAAGTAACATGAAGAAATAAAGACTAAATTGCCCTCAGGGCCCCAACATGACTCAACTCAACATAAGGGTACAAAAGGAATACATAAAATAAAATGCATAATAACTAAAAATATAAGCTCTGAATCGTGGACGTCGATCTGCGATGCTTCCGGCCATACACCTGTTTGAACCTTGGATCGATGTCCTCATCACACTTGATGAAGTTTACCAAGCTCGAAAGCATTACAATCAAATTTGAGAGGGAGGTGGGAACAAACACCCAAAGATGCTTTGGTGGAGCTTGACCCAAATAAAAATGCCATTTATATGGAGTGATGGTTGAAGGGAAGACATATGAGACTGTAGGGTTCATATAGTAGATTCCACCAATTTCAACACCTTCACCCAGGGGCAGAGCCAGAAAATTTTTTTAATGGGGGAACAAATAAATACTAGCCATTAAATAACTCTTAAATAATATTTTTCTTTAGTGTAATCATATATCTTGATATAAGATTTTATAGTTGTTCCCATTTAAAAAGTATAGTTATAACACTCTCTATCTTATTATTTTTTGAGAAATTAATATTTTTCGCTTAAGATTATGTTAATGAATTGAGTTCAAATAAATTACTTTTGTTTGAATTAATTAAATTAAGTTAATTTTTGAACTATAATTATAGTAATTAAATTTAAAATAGTTTAAGATACTTTTCTAACTTATTCTAAATTAATTATATATTAAATTTATTTGATATAATGGTTCACATTTAATTAAGGAAAAATATAAATAATACAAAATTATAAAGTTAATATTATTTAATTAATTTATTTACTTTCTAAACTTTATTTAAATTTTTTAATGATTAATTAAGTAATTGCAACATAATCTAATCTTACCTTATCCTAAAAAGAAGAGAGAGAGAGAGGGAGAGAGATAAAGGAAGAGAGAGAGGGAGAGATAAAGAAAGAAGAGAGAGAGAGAGAGGAGAGGAGAGGCTGCCCACGTGACAAGCAGAAAAAAAAAAAACCAGGCGGAGGCGGAGGCGGAGGCGGAGGCGGAGGCGGAGGGAGTAATTTGCTTTAGAGCTTGAAATTAATGTATAAATAATCTTATATATGCTAAGTTTTTAATTAATATAAATTAAAATGGGATGTTTTTAAATATTGGGCCAGTGGGGGCCCGTGCCCCCAGGGCCCCACTGTAGATCCGCTCATGCCTTCACCAGTCATCTTCTTTGAACAACATATTGAGAATGATAATACATTGCAAAGAAACTTTGAGTACGAGTAAGTCAATGGATTGAAAGTAAATTTATAGGAAGTTTAGGGGAATATAATACATCTGGGAGAGATTAAGCTCTTAGAGAGATAAATAAAGCTTTTTTTTTTTAAGTAAGGGAAGGGGAACCATCAACAATGAGAATAGGTGGGATAAAGGACGTGTTAAGGGAAAAGAACAAGTGGCAATTACTTGTCATAGGTGAAGATGCAATAGATTCTTGAATCCAAAATGTGTACTAGAAAAGAAGTTGCGGTAGAACTAGTGTGGATTTAACATGAGAAGCAAATACATGCCGAAGAGCATTAAACGAGAAAGTCATAATTCTCTTGAGACCAAGTGATTGATCTAGAAGAAGTGTGTGTTAGAGGTGGAAGTTGCAAAAATTGTTAGAATTATATAAAGGTCGAGTAGATGAAGGATAACCAAACTTAGCCCGCCACTAATTTTCAGGGATGATTAGCATGCTTATAATGAGTGCATTAGGAAAATGATTTACCCCTCCGGCCATTGCTGTCATTAGTTCAGCCACCATAACTAATATAATGCCTTGTCGAGGGATACATTGGCCATGTACTGGCTGAGAAGGAGGCAAGAGCACAAAACTTGAAGAACTTGTGAGAGAGTAGTGGCAATATGCCGGGAATGGTAGACTCAGCCATCATTTGTGATTGAATATGTTGGAGGAAAAAATTAGTATTTGGATAAACATCTAGCAACAAAAAAAATTCTTAGTTTATCTTTGCCAGATGATCGAATACATGGAAAATGACCTATATTGGAGAAGTTCATCCCACTCCCCTTGTAAGGTACATAAGTATTCTTGGAGAGGTAAATTATGTTTTTAAAGGAAAGAAGTCTCATAATATAGGGTGTAGACATAGGAAATATTATTTTTTCTAGAAATAGTGACGGAAGAAAGTCTACATTTTCTTGTAGAGCCTTGGAACATGACAGGCTATTAACTAACCAAGTGAGGATAGCATAATCAAAATATAGTCATTTAGAAAATTTGATAGTGTCATCAAAATTCGTAGGAGAAACATCAATATTGAAGTTTGTCTTGAGAACAAATAATAGCATAGAAAGCCGTCAACCACAAAATATAATTTTTACCATTAAAGTCAATATAGGGGCAATTACACCATGAGGAGAGATGCAAAATTAATCTAAGAGATAAATCATATCATGGAAATGGGTGAAATTCCTAGAAGGGAAAAACCTAATTAGGAAAAGAGAGATGACGCAACATGGATAGACTACAAGAATGGTCTCATGTGCTAGTTTGGGAGCTAGCTTATGCTAACATAAGTGATGGATTGTGAGTAAAGATGCATGTTGAGTGAATAGGAGCAAAGTAGCACAAGAAAGCAGGCTTGGGCAGCATGAACGCAAGCTATTCAACTATTAGTGTATGTGAGAAACATGATAGCAGAAGAGTGAACGTAGCGGCACAGGTGTGCTCGTGGATCAAGAATGAAGCAACCAATAGACTCAAAATCAAGCTATTGGAGTGGGGGTCATGCGTAAGCCAGTGAACGAGCAAGTGTGTAAGGGCTTATGTGATGTTGGTGAATGGTTTCTAGGGCTAGGATTAACCTTGTTTTGATACAACATTGAAGAGTGTAAAACTTTTTTTTTTTCCAATTGAGAAGAGTGCCTATATATAAGAAACTAGGTGAATATAAAAAGTAAGAAATAAAACAGATAATATCCTCAATTATGAGTATAAAAATAGGCTAATTATAGCTTTCATATAATATCATCCAAATTATAAAATAGCTAATAAACTTTGATCTTTTCATTCAACATGATCGCAAAATATACATTTTACATCTATGACATCCAAATGCATTATCATACGGTCCTCATTATAATATTTATCCTGATTAACATCAAAATTCTAAGAATCCAACAGATTGTAGAATAACACATGATACGTTTTTTTTGGGGGGTGGGGGTCACCTTGTGGGTCCAAGGGGTAGATATTTAGAAGGTTCCTAATCAAGGGAAGTTGCTTAAGAAGGTTCATAATTAAGGGGAAACTGTTTAGAAATGTTTCTTAATTATGTTTATATTGTTTAGGATGGTTTCTTAAATCATGTTTAATTGCTTAGAAAGGTTTCCTAAATTATCTTTATACTACTTATGAATTATTTAATTGTTTAGGAGGGTTTTCTAAATCATGTTTAATTGTTTAGGAAGATTTCCTAAATCATGTTTAATTATTTAGGAAGGTTTCCTAAATTATGTTTATACTATTTAGGAAGTATTTAATTGTTTAGGAAGCTTTCCTGAATTATGTTTAATTGTTTAGGAAGGTTTCCAAAATTATGTTTAATTGTTTAGGAATGTTCTATTTGTATTATGGCGGCTAGGGCTATTTAAGGGGGAGTTATCTTGGGTTTAGATCATGTTATAGATGAGTTTCGTGGGTTTTTGTTGCAGTTATTTTCTTTGAGGGCTTTCCAACAGCATGTAGGTTGATTGGGAAAGCCGATCTACCTCTCAAATTGTAGATCACCTGCATCTTGTTTGTTCTTATTAAAGTTTTAATAAAAAACCAGCCACTGTTTTGGTTTTACTGGAGTTTTTATATTGTTGTTTGCTGTTTTTTCTTCTAAGACGTGTCAACATTTGAACCATAAGTATCTATAGCTACATTGTACATCTACCATATTTATATATTTATAAAGAAGGGTGCTCCCACCAACTATACACAAAATTCTCTTAATAACTAATCTACTCCATTAGAGATTTTCTTGAAAATGATCATAAACAAATTATGGTATTATATATATATATATATATATATATATATATATATATATATATTAAATAATAGTAAACACAGTATGCATTCTAATCATTGAACATTGTAAGTATATGTACACAAATATGGCATTTATTGTAGTCATCATTATCATAACATTAGATTGTAGAGTGATAGTAACAATTATCATATCCTTTGATTTCAAAAAATATGACCAAAACATTTGAATATCCTCATCATCTTCATGGCTCATAACATAAAGTGGCATAGATTTTAAATTACAAGGTAAATAATTTAGGTTTATTCTTTGGATCCCTATTAACAATAGCCTATCATGGAGTAAACCCACCATTGGAAAATATATTCCCTGGCGGAAGAACGTTATGTACTTCATACATCTATAATTCTCAAGAACGAGAAGGTACCTAACTCATCATCGATTGATACACGCCCTATCAAAAGTGAGATGTAGTTCATACGTTTGTCATTCTCAATGGCAGCAAGTTTAAAGTTGGGTACATTGGTGTCTCCAGCTAAAGGGATTTTTGACCTAGAATTGTATTACTATATTGCACAATCATGAGGTCAAAATCATGAACTATGATCATGGCGGTTGAGAATGTTATATGATTGTGTGGCATTATAGATACACACATGACAAGGTGAAGAACATTAAAGAATCAGAAGACATCATATTATAGCTTTTCCATTTTGAGCAATCTATGAATATAAGCTTAACTAAACATATATAGACCAAATGCAACAAGTCTAGAGGAATGAAATAATACTCTTAATTAAAAATGCAATTATCCACATTAATTAGGTTAGGTTGACAGGCTCATTGACCTTAACATCAAGTCACCCTTGCTCAATTCCTACAGACCAAATGTATGGATAAGACATGTATAAAACTAAATCACCATAATTTCCTCGGTCAGAATACAAACTATTATTCCTCTTATCATAGCTTCATACCATAAAACATAAACCAAAATGTAATACGTTAAATCCTTATTTAATTAAATATGCAGTTTAGATTCTATACTACCAAAGGCTACATATATACCATTTTCCTAGTTGAATTAGGAAGACCTAAATGCAGGGCTCCTTACTTTCAAATTGAATTCACATATTATCACTCTTAGCTTCACAATGAATTTTTTTTTACTTTTTCTGAGGCTTTTTTATTTTGAGCTGATGGAGTTTTGATGGCACCCATTAGTTTGCTTTTTAATTTATGTAAAATTTTCATTAGTTTTGATCTGGGTATATCCTAATATTGGCATAATATTTTTCGTGCATGTACTAACAGGAATGGGGATATATGATGCCATGAAGTTGTGCAAAGCTGATGTTTCTACTGTTTGCTTGGGTCTTGCGGCATCAATGGGTGCCTTTTTGCTCGCTGCTGGAACTAAAGGAAAGAGATTTTGTATGCCAAATGCTAGAGTTATGATACATCAACCACTTGGAACAGCTGGTGGCAGAGTGAGAAAGCTCTTCTTTTTCAAATTTTTTTATTATTTTTCCAGTTAGTAGGAGGAGGAGAGCAAAATAACTGACCTATAAATGATATAAATTCACTTGCATTACAAGTTTTTTATATATCTTTTTTCTCTTTTATAGTCTGAGATTTTACTTGGCCTTGTTGTCTCTAAATCTATAGTGACGACCCATATAAATACTTGCTAGTTCCCATGCCCCATATTTTTGTTTGATGCTTACAAGCTTGAAGTCAAACCTGTAAATTTGGTATGCTTAAGGAATGTTTACATGTAGAAAAAAAAATCGGATAGACTATTCTTCTATATGGATGGAAAGTTTTAAAAACAATTTTAGTTTGCCTTTTTTTAACATCATATTACATCCAGTTGGCAAATTAAGGTCATTCACTTTAGAATCGCCATAAAAGATAGAACAGTACCAAAATTTATGAAATTTCAAGATCATATCTATTCCTACTAGTGAGGTGAAATACCCAATTGGTATGCTTCATTAGAATGGGGTGTGCGTCACATATTCATTTTCAGTAAAGGTACACATTAAATCTTGCTCTCATTCATCTCAGGAATTCTCTCAAAAGTTTAAATGTAATTGTAGAAAAAAAAATTTATCTCTACTTACCATTAGTTACCTTAATATTATATATAAATGAGTTAATCAATATACTAAATTTGGCTATTCTAAGAGTGAAGTGTCAATTTACTTATTTAAGAGAAAATTGTACCATCTAGATGCGAAGTATAGGCTATAAATATGGCAGGACAATCAGCAACTATGAAAATCTATCAAAGAAGAAGGAACAAACACATTTCACAGCTCGCAAATAACAACAACATAGTTTTGGCAACATAAATGACAAATGGGTCCACAAATGTAATAAAACACTAGTAATAGTATTTCTTTTACTTATTTTAAGTAGACTAGTTCTTTAGTGATATGTTGGTCTACCTAAGTATTATAAATACATCTCTAGTTGTAAAATCTTATTATGAAATGAATGATTTCTGATTTCTCTCTATAGTCTCTTTTCTTTTTCTTCTTCTTTTTTTTAAAGGAGTCTAGATGATGTGAAACGTAAATGCCATTTACTTGCCTAGGTGGCAAGATTAATTAAACCCCAAATCAATTTGGGGAGAGAGAATGGAAATCTGAAATTAAATTTCAGATTAAGTGGAATTGGTGGAATGAATTTGAATTTAAACTCAAATTTAATGGGGAGAATTAAATTGGATGAGAGGGAATTATGGGAGGTAATTATGGAGGCTTAATGAGGGGGCCTATTAATGAGATAGGAGAGAGATTATGCCCACTGAGGGGGCCGGCCACATGAGGAGAGAGGGGTGAGTTTTGGAATAAGTGGGGACCACCAATTTAATTTCAGATTTTTACAAAAATTTGAAATAAATTTTCAGTTTTCTTAAGGAAAGAAAACTTCCATTTAGGAGGGCAATCAATTTAAGCAATTTGAATTTCAAATTTGAAATTAAAATCAATTAAATTGATGGCGTAAATTAAGGAGCAACTTTAGGAAACAATTAATGGTCCTAAAACATTTGAATTTCAAAATTTTAAATTCAAAGAGAGGGAAGCCGGCGGCTAGAGGAGGGAGGAAAGGGGCGGCCACGGTGTGGAAGGTGGCTGGCCGGCGGGAGGCAGTGGCCTGGAGGTCGGCGGCCTGAGCGGGCTGGAGGAGGGGCGGCGGAAGTGCTGGGTGGAAACGGGTGAAGGGATGGAGTTCAAGGAAGAATGCGATCTGGATGGATTCTCCTTGAATTCTCACACTAATTGATCACAAAGAAATATTGGAGGAAGGTCTAGAACCCACAAAGAGATCTAGCTCTTCCCAAAACTCACTAAGAGATTTGGGAGAGGGATGCACTCACAAAGAGAACACAAAGTAGAGAACTCACTAAGAAATCTCAAAAGAAAAAGAATTCACTAAGAGATCTAAAAGATGGAACTCACAAAGAGAACGCAAAAAGCAAATTTTCATTAACAATTCATCATCCCATTACATAAAAAAGGGCCTCTATATATAGGCCTAAAAAACTAAAACAAGACACATATGTCCCTAAGGCTTACGTAGGACGACCCTCTTAAGTGAGGGTAAAAACGAAAAATTCATTATAAAAATTTAAAAAGTACAAATAAAATATAAGATAAAGTGGGACGATGACAACCGTTGATCTTCAGCTCCTCGGATAGCCATGGACGGTTGGATGTCCGCATCACCAGATCTACTCAAAAGGCATCTTCCTTTGGATTTAAGAAAAGTCTTACATAACTATAACCAATTTTTGGGTAAATTATGTAATCTCCTCTCTAATTTTGATTCCACAATTATTTATTATTTCAGACAACAGATATGGGCCTACGGATCAGGGAGATGATGTACCACAAAGTTAAGATTAACAAAATCTTCTCAAGAATCACTGGGAAACCCGAGCACCAGGTGATTGATACTATATTTTGATTTCTCTCTCCTTAGTCGTTAAACTTCATCATTTTTAAAATTTGTTATTTCGCTCCTGCTGCAATACTATTGCAGCAGCCATTACTATCTCTTCTTCATGCTTCTTTGTGCTTGTAGATTGAAATAGACACAGACAGAGACAATTTCATGAATCCTTGGGAAGCAAAGGAATATGGGTTAGTCGATTCTGTCATAGATGATGGAAAACCAGGCTTGGTTGCACCAATTGCAGATTCAACGCCTCCTCCAAAGACTCGTGTGTGGGATTTGTGGAAGATAGAAGGTAGTAAAAAGGCCAAGAAGAATTTGCCATCAGAACTTAACCTTTCTCAATATGGTTACCAAGTTGGCGGTGGAAATGAGGATAAAGGCAGAGAGCAGGCGAAAGAGATGCAGGCACCAGTATAAAAGAAATTTTTTTTACTTGACTACTGAGAAATCATCGGAGCCTATAGAATTAGTATAAGGCTTCGTTTGGGAGGACTTTTTTATTGTTTTTTTTAAGCAGTTTTTAAGTATAAAATTTTTAATTTTTGCATTAAAAATTATTTTAAAAAGCAGTAAGAAAACCATCCCAAATGAAACCTTAATCTCCATGGAGAAAGCTGCAGAATTTTAAAGAGGAAGATTTGTTTAGCGATTTATACAACTGTAGCGCAAATATAAGCTGTTTGGGGAAGCTGTTTCAGAAAGAGATGGAGAAAATGTGTGAAGGGGTTAAATTTTCTCTTGCTGTATGTTTAAGAAATTATATGCTGTGTGTTTGTATTTTAGCTAGTTTTTCCGAGCACCTGTAAGCTAAACTGAAAGTAGTGGCAGTGCCAGTTTCAGAATTTACTAAGAAGCTTCATTTTTTATACTTTTATTGTGTGCATTCAATTTGCATTTACAAATAACTAGGCAAAGTTTTTTGTTTTGTTTTTGTTTTTTTGAATAAATTTGAGTTATAAAATTTAGAAAACTTATTTTAGGTGTTTTATTAGTTTTAAAAATAGATTTTTGAATTTTGACAATAAATTTATATAAACAAAATTGCAATGAGATATTATTTTTAAGATTCAAATATTTTTTAGATTTTCTTCAAAAAATAAAAAAAATCTATTTATTCATAATAATAATGTGATAATAGTATAAATAAATATAATTAAAATATATATAGCAAATAATTGTCTGATATTTTTATTTACAATTTTAAAATCAACAAATAGATAAATTTGATATCAAAATTTTAAATATTTACTATTTAAGTATTTATGTTGAATTGTGTTTGTTTAATTGTGAGTATATTTTTTTTTTAAGTTTAAAAATATCAAGTGAATAATTTAAATCAAACAAATTTTTATTTTTAGGAAATAATATAAACAAATTAAATTTTGAAAAAAAAAAAATAGAGTTTCCAATCGACCTCTAAGGTATTAGGGATTTGTGGGTGATTCTTTGATTGTGTTTTATTAGCTCATTAGGTTCGAAAATTTTGACCTCAGAAAAAAAAAAAAATACTTTTAGTTGAAAAAGTGCCCTACAATATTGCTTGGTTACCCTGGCTCAATGGCCCAAAACTTGTTGGAGGTCTTGCCACTATAGCTTCTCGTTTGATTCGTACAGATCAAGCTAGGATGTAAACGAGTAGAGCATCTACCTAATCAAGTTAAGGGCATCTCCGACTGAAAAACTCATTTTTCACTCTAAAATATAGTAACTTGCCTCTCATCGAACTTCATTTTCTAACATAAAAAAAATATATATTTCTAATATATTCTTTTTTGTATTTTATTTTATATTTTTTTAATCATATATTTATATTTAACAATTTTAAACCTATTTGTTGAAGTATTGTAGTACTCGATATCTTTTAAACATGTATGAGAAATTTATCATAATTTTTATGTTAATGTTTATCTTTAAAAAATAATTACATAAAAAAATATTTTAATTTTTGAAAAATAATGTGTTTCTAAATTATTACTTCTTAATTATTTATAATATAAATTTACACTTAAATATTTAAAATTATAAATCAATTAAAAAAAATAAATGGCAGATTACTGTTCATCCACAAGCAATTGCCGGAAAATATGACGTTCAGTTGGGACGTTTCAGCGCCTCTATTCATTGGTTTGCCGAACGGCTGGAGATGGTCTAAGTTTATTTAATTATTATTGAGCTCAAGCTCAACTCAAGCTTGTTTATTAACCTCGGCTTGACTTGTTAAACTCGGTTGCTAGAACTCAAGCTCAACTTGAGCTTGACTTGATTGCTAAGCATGATTTTTTAATTTTAAATTAAAATTTAATTTTTTTAGAATCTTTCTTTTTAATATATAATTAGTTTAAGAAAATAAAATATATTATATAATTCTAATTTAAATTAATTCTTAAATATATTTTAATTTAATCAATCAATTCAATGAACTTTTGAGTTCAGCCAGACTAAGCTCGCTCAAGCTCTTTTGATATACAAGCTCAAGTATAGACTTTAACTCGAACTTGTGGCTCGATAAATTTGACTTGTGAACTCGTTAACGAGTCAAGCTCAAACCGGTTTTGCTCACTTATACCCTTAGGCCTTGCCATGCAAGAGCATATGTTGATCAACAATGAAGATGATAATGTCTGTAAATTATCCTGGTGGCTGATGTGCCTGCCATGGATGTTGATGTATGTCATCATCCTATCAGGTTTGGCTCACTTACCCTAAACCATCACATCTGCACACTTTTTAATAAGAGAATGCAACCCAATACAACACTCTTCCTGGTGGGGAATTGCAACATAATGCCTTTCTTTCGCAGACAAGGCCACTCACATCTTTAAAACAAGATTAAAAACATTTATAAATTGCTCTTACACTTTGGTGTTGAACAAATAATTACCAACAAATCTATACGACACAATCTTACAAAATGAATTACAAGATATACCATAAAAGAATAATCAAATTGGACAAAACTAAGAGATTGAGTGAGAAAAATTCACTTGGGAACTAAAGAGACTAAGGTTTTGTTTGCGGCGGTTTTCTTGTTGCTTCTTAAAACAGCTGTTTAGTAGTATTAAAAAACTGTTTTAAGAATCAATAAAAAAGCAGTCCTAAATGAAGCCTAACTTGGTAAACATTAGAAGCATTATCCAATAAACTTTCGATAAAGCTCAACACTTCATACCTTCATTTTCATAACTGAACTAGAGAATGAAAGATTATTGTAGGCTAAGCATGGGGACTGAAACACCCTCCAACGGCTCCATAAATTCCAAATTTTTATTCAAAGCAAACTAGCAATTAAGTTGTTGGTTCATCGTATATATATAGTCCTCGATTGTATGCAGAATCATGTCAAATTCAGATGAAATTTATATTGATCTGAAGTGCAATTGACACATGTGAAATCTTGTCAATAGTTGCTTATTCTTCATTGCTCAGAGAGAAATGCGTTTCCCCAACAACTTGGCATATAGTGGCAAATACTATGCATGCTTTGTATTTAACTATTTAACATACTGTCTAACAAGTTTAGGAGGAGAACAAACAAATGATTTATTTTGCGCAAAACCAAATTATTCCAACAAACGAGTGCCAACATGTTATTTTCAGAAATAAATGAGGTGTTTAGTTAATGAGAGAACTGCACACGTTTAAGAGAGAATAATTTGGGCAAAAAATAGAAAACAACAACATACCCCAACAAGAATGGGATGATCAAAGCATTGCCCATATATTGATAAAACTCTTTCTTCTCCATATGTGGCACCATCCCTGCCATATCAATCTATACTTGCCTTCATTTTAGCAAAATCTATGCGCAAGCCATTTAATACCTGCAGTTCTTTGAAAAATCATCAAAAAGAGCTTTACCTTCCACTCAATATCATATTCCACCAAAACCAGACCTTTTCTGCTTTTCATGTCTGGTTTCTTCTTTCAATGCATTTGTTTCTTTGTAAAACATATCAATCATACTAACAACAATGCGTTAAATTTGTATGCTCTCTTTCCTATAATAAACGACAAGAAAACCAATTATGCTGGCAGTAGCATGTCTGCCTTTCAGCAAGCCAAAGTTCGCAATCCAAGCACCCTAGTAGAAAATACATATCTTAAGGCCATTATATGCACTGAAATGCTAACCTGGACATCTTCAGCATCATCATGAAATGAATTTTGTTTCCAATTGCAAAGCATTAAAAACCACAGCAAAACGGTATCAACCATTAAGTGGTTTCTTTCTTAACTTATCCAACTTCATGGACATCATGTAAGCCAAATCCTTCTTTCCTCCCTCTATCAAAGTTTCCTTCAATTTAGAAAACAACTGGCCTGATGGTCTGATGCCCTTATCAAGCATCTCCTGAAAGTATTTGCAAGCTTCATCCATCCTATTCTCATAGCACAATCCATTGATTAAAGCTGAGAACATATGCATGCATGGCAAAACTCCCTTCTCATTCATCTCCCTCCAGACTTTAAGTGCAATGTCAACTCTTTCCTCTGCACATAACATGCTTATCATCATGGTGTAGGTATTAAGCTGTGGTTCACAGTCTCTGTAAGTACTCATATTCTGAAATACCTTATATGCCTCTTCAGAATGTCCAACCTTAATAAGATGGTGCAGAATTATGTCAAATGTTCGAGCATTTGGACCGATGCCCTGATTCTGCATCTTATCAACAACTTTGAAAGCATCCTCGAATCTTAAAGCCCAACAGTAAGACCCAACAACTGCATTGTAAGTTGGAATTTCAGGAGGGTGGCCACTTTCTTTAGATAGTTCAAAGTACTTCAATGCCTCATCCAATCTCTTCTGTGAGCCCAGTCCATTAATCAGAGTACAATATATGTGTGGACTTGGTTTGCAACCCTTCTCCTCCATTTTGTGGAATATTACTAGGGCCTCATCACAATTGCCAGATTTGCAAAATGCATTGACTAGAATTCCATAAGTCACCACATCAGGCTCAAAGTTTTCTTTGATCATTTCATCATAAACTTCTTTCATCTTTGTCAAGTTTCTTTCCTGTCCCCAACCCTCAATAAGAATCGTGTAGGTTTTCAGGTCCGGAGAGAATTTCCTTCTCCTTTTCAAGTCATAAAGAATTTCTTGAGCTCGCACAACATTCTTTGATTTGCTAATGGTATCAATGAAGCCGTTGTAATCGGCTAAATCAGGCTTCAGGCCAAACGTTTCCATCTTCTCAAAAGCTTCAATCGCTTCTCTGATCTTTCTAGCTCTTGCATATCTCCTGCTGATCAACCCAAAAGTTTCTTTTGTCAGTAGGCCTCTTTGCTTCATTGATTCAACCAAACTCCAGATTAATCTAAACTGTTTGATTTTTCCAAGCGCATCCATAAGATGGTGAAAAATCTCTGTAGTGTACGTAAAGTTCTCTTGCTTCTCAGCCCAGCGAAAAAATGATAGAGCTACCATTCCAGCATTGCTGAGCTTCTTTAAGACCTCAGCAGCGATGTCAGGTGAAAGTCTAAGTCCAGCGTCATCTAGAGAAGTTCTGATGTTGGAAACAGACTGGTTAGAGAGCATTCTGCAGATTTTATCAGCATCTTCTGAAATTTTCTTATTCACAGAAACTAATAAAGTTTCACGGGTTGTTGGCTCCACCAAAAATTGGGTTTTGTCCGACAAGTGAAAAGTCTTGTGAAAGCCAACTTGAAGCACCAAGCGATGAGGTGTAAGTGGAATGCCGTTTTCACTGAATAATAGTTCGTTGTTGAGAAAGATAGGATTTTTATAGAATATTTGATCGGTGAACGTGCAAATAGATCTAGAGGAACCAAATTTGAAGCAACGGCCAATAAGCAATGCGTCGCAGTAAAAGATTACTGTGGATTTCTCGCGAGAAGCGACAGAGTTAGTAATGGATTTTGGTAGTCGTCCGATATAATGGACTAGGCCCATCCCTACAAAAATACAGAACAAGAAAGAATGGAATATGATGAAGATGGATAAAGGGGAAGGAAAGGGTAAAAGACTCAGTAACAAATTTATGATAACCTCAGAGTGTTACTTGAAAGAGCGATCGCGTTTGACGAAAGAGCCATATACAAATTTTATTATAGCTCGTGCAATCCTTTCCGAATTCGGAGCCGAGCTCGGCTCTCCGCCGTTGTCCGCCATTTATCTACATAATTTGAGGAGAAGCCCTCCGCGGTGTTGGAAAATCCACAACAGTAGCGAGCGCGGAAATAAACGAGAAGACAACCCGAAGCCGATGGAATATTCCGACTTTGAAACCCTAACAAGCCAATGTTAAGGTTTGTGAAAGATTAGTTTAGAGGGTTTTATTTTTTATTTTTTCCCAGAGGGATACATTTCTAATGTCATGAATTTGAATCATAATTTATTTTTATTTTTTTAAAAAAATAAAAAATATTGGGGGCATTAGTGTTTTATATAACATATGTATTATGGAAGTTATCATCTGTAGAGAAATATTGAGTCATGTGATATCCGAGTTGTCATAAAATTAGTTAGTCATCGAAATCGCTCCAGTAGAGAAAGGGTGACAGAAAGATTAAAAAGTTTGAGATTAGATGCTAAAAGTTGATGCATATTAGACATTAGCATGGTTCATATGATGATTAACTATGAATGTTAGACATTTGAATATGGTGAATTGTTTATTCGGCTATTCTTCTTATACAAGGGAAGACCACTAATTAAGAAAGTGGGTGTTGAATGTTGATGTTTGGCATATATCAAACATTAACAAATGATTGATGTATGTATATTAGGAATATAGAATGATGGGTGATGGTAAGCATGTTCAACAATTTTCCTTATTACTAAGATAGATAATTCTGAATGTTGGTGTCAAGCGTTGCATACATCTTATATTAAAAGAAATTGGGTGATGGTTGACAATAAATGTTAAACATGAAGCCATGATCAATGATATACTTGATCATTCTCCATATAAGAAGAGAGATCAATGACTAAGAAGCATGATTTCGACATATGTGTTGTTAAACACTAATAGGCATCATATGATAATTAACTGAGAACATCTAACTTCATGTGACAATTGATGGTTTGTTTGATCATTATCCTTCTATGAGAGAATACAAATGATCGATATGGTGGGTGTCAAGCATCATTGATTGATAAAAGCCAAGCATTGAATGACATCAAATCACATTGAACTTAGAAAGTTAGATATCAAATGATAGCTAGAAATTTAATTAGTCATTCTTTTTATAAGGGGAGAGATTAGTAACTATGAAGACGATTGTTCAACATTTGTGGCTGATAGATGTTAATTGATATACATTGGATGACGATTGATTAGGAAAACCATACGTCAAATGGCAGTCAATTGTTTGCTTGGTCATTTTTCTTACAAACAAGAAGATGCAAACAAGAAAGTTAACATCATGTGATGATCGACTAAGAAAGTTAGATGTCGAGTGACAGTTAGTAGTTTTCTTAGTTATTATCATTACAAAAGAGGAGCTAGCCTAACGATAAGGAATGTGAGCATCATAAGTTGATGCTTGATAAATGCAAGTATCCAATGATGATTAATTTAGAGCATTGGATGTCAAGTGGTGATTGATAGTACGCTTGATTATTCTTCTTATAGGAGGGAAAATCAATGAGTAAAAAAAGAGGATGTTAGATGACAACAATGGTTAACAAGCTTTAGATATTAGCAGACATCAAATGATAATTAACTAGGAACACTGGAAATGATCAATAGTCTAATAAGTTCCTCTCCTTATAAAATGAGAAATTGTCATCAAGAAGATGACATTATATATCTATGTATGATAGATTTAGGTGATTATCATTAATCTCATTCTGATATAATAATTAATGATAAATATTAGAGTTTAATGATGTTGTGCAGTTAAACTTTATCCTACTCCTTATATGAGGAGAGATTATGTGAAATCTCGCAATTAAAAATAAATTAAACTCTTAAACATCGAGGTGTCTTCTATTATAATGGTTGGAATTTTATTAAAAATTTCATAGTTAAGCATGCTCATCCCAGAGAAATCTTGAGATTTGTGACCTCATGAGTAGTTACACCAAAATGACAAAATCGTGAGGCCCTTAAGATAAAGTGGACAATATCTCGATAGTTAAGAGTTTGACATTTTATAGATTAGATGATATGAATGGCTATCATTAAATTTCAAATAACTACATGATATTTTTACATATTGAATTGAATTTGATGTATTTATTAAGCTCAAGTATACTTTTATTATTCCTCATATATAACTTGCAATAACTCCTTCAACATGATTTGTAACTATATTAATTGCAAAAGAAGAGTTAGAGATTGTGAACTATCAAAATCTAGAGAAAAGATGCTATACATAACATAACATTTAACATCACTCAATCATCAGTTTTTTGAAATTAAATCTTTAATTAAATCTGATACTAAAATTATGAGAATAGTTTGCATCATGTTACTTATAAAGAACTAGGGATGCTTTTGCCACTTGGTTTGGTTACGTAAAACAGTGACCTTCCGATGACCTTGTTAAGTGAGTATATATATTAAATTTGACCTACGTTAAGAAAGGTAAAGAAAGACCTAAAAATATTTGGTTTAAAAATATTAAAAATGACCTTTCTTTATTAGATTTAAATAAGAATTTGATTCATAACAGGACACAATGGATAAAAATGATTCATATAGATGACCCTACATAGTGGGATAAAAGCTTGATGTTGTTATTGTTGTTGTTAAAAAATTATTTTTTAAAAATATTTTTTTTATAGAAAAACAAAAGTGTGGGCCAAGTTGTCCTATTTAATCTTTTTTTATATGACTCTTATTTTTTAAGGCATTTAGGACCATTAAGTCAAATTATATTTTGATAAACTCTTTAGGCTTCCTTTGGAGTAGATTTTTTTATTTATTTTTAAAACAATCTTTTAGTATAAATTTTTATAAGCTAACAATTTAAAAAATTGTTTAGAAAGTGATAAGAACATGATGAAAAATGAGAGATTATTATATACGGAGTTCAGATTGCAGTTTTTTTATTTGAACTTCAATCATGTAAAGATATCTAAATTTTCTCTCTTATAAAATATCCATATATATATAATAAAAAATAATCATGTTCGGACACGAATCTCAAGGCAAATTTGAATTAGAAACTTCTGAATTAAATCTAGGACCATCCAAACTCCAATTTCAGCAAATTTTTAGTCGAACTGAACATCTCAAATAGATGAACCCAATGACACCAAATTCAATCCAATTTAAGCCCAAATGGGTTCAAATCGAGGGTCTGAGGAGCATTTGAAAGTTTTAAAGTATAAGTTGGATGACCAAATGATTTTCAAACATAACATGCTTATAGTTGAATCGAGCAGATTAACAAGAAGAATCCAATGAGTCGAAGATTGTTGAATCTGACATTATCAAGGCACTCAAATTCTTGATAAAAGATCTATGATCAAGGGAATTAATATCGGTCATCCATCCAAAACACTCTCAATATGTCATTGATTTTCTCACTATTTACTAGTTATGTCACTCTCGAAAAATTATAAATAGATCACATCTATCACAAAAAAAGAGTAAGAAAAGAAGGAAGATAAAGAATGAAGAGAATTTTGATTTCTCTTTTGCCATCAAACTCCTCATCGACTATCGCTTAGCCACTGTCTGACCATCAACTATCGTCAGACCATCGCCGGCCACCAATAGATACCGGACTTCCCCCTGGCCACCGACTGACATTGGACTTCCGCCCAACCCCCGATAATAGCCAGAATTCTACCCGGCCACCAACCAACACCAAAATTCAACCTGGCCACCTATCGACGTCCTGCTTCCGTCCGACCGCCGACCAATGCCGGTCTTTTACCTTACTCTCTTTACTATTCTAATTTCATCGTCTTTGAATTACATGACGGATCAAGCTTTGTAATTCATTCAATTAATAATGATATCATTTGGATCGGGCCTCATAATTTTTTCTCTTTTCTAACATTTTTATGTTAAAAACCTTAGCCTTTTATCTTCTATTGCGTGTGAATATTCATGAAAAACTAAGACGAAAAATATCCCACTCTACTATCATCGTATGTTCTAACCAGTAAAAATATACCAGTCTCTTCGGAGACATCCGATAAAATTGGAACGATACATAGAAGATTAGCATGGCCCATGCGCAAAAATGTACCACATACAGAAAAAAAAATATAATCAGAGTCCCATGACTCCAACCAACGGACATTTCAGGTAATAATTTTTCCCGAAAAGGAAGCCTCGGCCACTTTATCACATGTGTTAAATATATAAGTTTATACAAACAAAAGTACACATGAATATCGTGGAAATTGGATGACATGTGATCTGACCCCTGACAATTCTCGTTCAGCTCGGCGTCGTCGTTGAAACGTGCGGTGCCTGGAGATTCCCTTCCAGTTGAGGCGGCGGAGAATTAATGGAAACCCTAGGCATCTCAAGCTACTTGATATCGCCGGCGTTCCATCGCCTGTCTCGGCCCTACGGCTGCGGCGCCATCGCCGTAAGGAGTTCCGTTTCAACCTTCCGATGTTCCCCCCGCCAACATTATTTCCCACCCATCTCCTCCTTCAGACGGGCTCTTCTTTCTCCTCCCTCTGCTCTTTTAGGTGAATTAAATTTGGCTGCAACGCAAGGAATATTTTACGATTTCCACGTCTTCATGTAACAAATGCACTTAAATCTTTTGATTTTATTTCTAGCTAACAAAGAAGAGGCAGCAAGGTTCGAAGAAGCTTCGAGGAATGGTGGCAACTTGGTGCCGCTCTATCGATGCATTTTCTGCGATCACTTGACACCCGTGCTCGCCTACCGCTGCCTGGTAAGAGAGGACGAGAGAGAGGCGCCCAGTTTCTTGTTCGAGTCGGTGGAGCAAGGTTCTCAAGGAACCAGCGTGGTATGCTTTCGTATATTTCTTTCTTCTTCCATTTTTCTTCTAGTTTTTGTTCTTGTGCTCAGCTCTCAGTTGGCTGAAATTTAAATTCTAGGTTTGCGGACTTTATGAATCTGCTGGATTTGTTAAGCTTATCTTTCTAAATAAAGAATTTTAAAAAAATTGCTAGATTCTTTGTTTGTTTGGATGTGATTTTGATAGTCAATCTTAATATTGGGATGATTCTGGTGAAAACTTTTGTTCTTATATTTCTTCATTCTTTGTAACGGGAGCTTATTGTAGCCTGGTGACCAGACTTCAAAGGTGATCGGAAAAGGACTTTAGTGCTCCAATTGAGTTTGCGGAATCTCACTTAGAGTTTACCGGAGTTTGGCCGAGCCTTGCCGGAGACATGCCTTTGGAGCCCTGCCATAAGTCATCTAGAGCTTGCCGAAGAAAACATTGATTTGTTTTATTTTTTAAAATAAAATTGTTATTTTGGGGGCCTTCCAGTTTAAGAATCATTTCGACTTCATCCAAGAAGATAACGGAATCTTACAAATTGCATTCATTTAAAAAACGTGCTTTTTGACCAAAAGAGTTCATATAATGTTTTTGTTGGAAACATTTTGAAATCGGTTGATATTGTTATATTTTTTACAGGTCGTCATTTAGATTAGACGTCATGTTGTTCATGGGTTGCAAATTTAAGGTTTAGTTTTTCACTATTTTGTCTTCTTGGGTTTAATTGGCATGTTCTATTGGTTTAATTAAACACATTTTCTTTTCTTGTGCTTATGGGAATTTTTTGTGTCTTTTTGGGGGAACTAGAATTGTTCACGCGTTATGAAGGTTACCCTTCAAAAAGTTGCAAGGGAGGTGTAAAAGAAATACTAGGCTTTGATATTTTTCTATGGTGAGAACATTAATTATTAGTTTTGCATCACAGAATTTCCCGTAAAGCCAATCTGTGTTAAAGGAAAGAGCAAATCATCGTTGAGTTTCAACAAACAACTTGGATTACATATATAGAATTCTGATTGTTGGGTTATCTTTAGGGTCGCTACAGTGTTGTGGGAGCTCAACCGGCTATGGAAATTGTGGCAAAGGAGAATATGGTGTCTATATTGGATCATGAAGAGGGCCGTAAGACTGAAAAATTTGTAGAGGACCCCATGGAAGTTCCGCGAACAATCATGGAGGGTTGGAATCCAGTGCTTATTGATGAGCTCCCTGATGCCTTTTGTGGTATGGAATTCATTCATATGAATGTACTGGCCTAAATTATTAGTAATTGATGTATAGTGCACTTAATTTTGGATGAGTTTATGAATTTTGGTTTTTAAATGGATAGCTTGCTGTCCTTTTGTGGTATAGAATCCATTCATTTCAATCTTCTGGTTTAAATTTTTTAGTAATTGATGGGTGATGCACTTGTTTATATATGTTTTTATGAATTGTGGTTTTTACATGGACAATTTATTAATATATATTTTATGATAATTGTTGGTATTCAATGTTTATATCTGTTAAATTCGGAGAATTAGAGAGGAAAATGCTTTGTTTTATTATACAAAAACTATCCATGTTTATAGATCTATGCAAGATATCTTAAATAATGCATAATTATTCTAATATAATCCTTCATAAATCAGCCACCTGAATATGGAAGGAGATCGGCGTGATCCAGGTGAGCCTCTTACGGATCCCCATCCTGGCCGTGGAATCAAGGGGCAAGGGTCGGCTGAGATTTAATAGCTTGATCCAGGTGAGCCTCCCATAGATCCTCTTGCCGGCCGTGGGATCAAAGGCCAGGGGACGGTTCAGATTTTAACACTCCCCTAACACTCCCCCTCAAGCTGGGGAATACAAATCTATCATTCCCAGTTTGGTAAGTAGTCCCAAAAAAAGTAAAGTTATCAGGTGCCTTGGTGCACCAGAGGATCCATCCTCCATTTGGTCAATACTTTGGGACAAATTAGCTTCAGACATTGCGGTGGCAAAATATAACAATGAATACTATATTAAGTAGGGTAGTAATGAAGATTGAATTGGTAATAGATATGATAGAAACCACAAGGGAAGCCGACAATGAAGGAACAACTTTAGTGAAAAATCTATTTTTAGGGTTGCTGCAAGCTTCAAGGGAAGCGACAGAAAAACACATCTCAAGTGGCTCAGCACTTGGCATGCAAATCTCCTCACATCCAATCGAGCAAGGCATTCGATTCTTCTTAAAAAATGAGAGCGTAAGTGAGGGAGAGCTGATTCTTGCGTTCTATTCCTGCTCGCGTGTGTCCGGGGCAGCCGAGCAAGTGAGAGAGCTTCCCCTTTGAGGTCTTCTTCCTGCGGCTCTCATGGTGCCTACATGGGGGCCGAACTGAGTGAAGAGAGGATCGAGGGAGGGAGCGAGCAAGAGCTGCATGCGTGTGTGCCTAAGCAAGGTTGACTGGCCCTTGCGCATGTGCTAGAGTCGAATCAAGCAAGGAACTAGCGGTTGAAGAGCTGTTGTCACGTCATCAAATACTCCATTCGAATTTTCCCTCCTTGCCCCAAATTCCGACCGCTTATGCATGTTCTATATTCAATACCCTCAGATCTGGGAGATGTATAAGAAGGCCAAAGCCTCCTTTTGTACAGCAGTAGAAAAACATGTCTCAAGTGGCTCAACACTTAGCATGCAAATCTCCTCTCTTCCAATCAAGCCAGCCTTCAACCCAATGCAAATCAGACGTCTGATTCCGCCTGAACACTCCTGTTCCATACAGGCACACGTAAGGCCTATGATCCCTCTAGTTTGATCACAGGAAGGAGTGCAGGTCTTGCACTTCTGCTTGTCCCTGTCCCCGCATGATAGGTCTTGCACTCTCTTCTGCTCGGTTGACTCTGGACATCGCACGCAAGAGGAGCCCTCTCGCTCGATATCTCTTCGGTCTTGAATGCAAGAAAGTCCTCAGAATTTCGACAATGAAGGCCGGTGGTGGGAATCAATATTATTCAAAATTTCAATAATGAAGGCCGGTGGAAAGGCCAATATCCTTAGAATTCTGTCAATGAATGCCGGTGGTGGGAATTTGGATTCCTCAGAATTTTGGCAATGAAGGTTGGTGGTGGGAACTTGTATTCCTTAGAATTCCAGCTATGAAGGCTGGTGGAAGGACCATTATTCTTCAGAATTCTGACAATGAAGGCTGATGTAAGGCCCAATATTCTTCAAATTCCGACAATGAAAGTCGGTGGTGGGAACCTATATTTCTTTAGAATTTCGACAATGAAGGCGGTGGTGGGAACATATATTCTTCATATTTCCAGCAATGAAAGTCAGTTGCTTCTCTTTGCTTCCTTTGATTCAAGGCTTTGATACCATGTTAAATTTAGAGAATTGGAGAGGAAAAGGCTTCGTTTTATTATACAAAACTATCCATATTTATAGATCTCTACAGGATATCTTAATAAAGAAACAAATAATTACATAATAATGCATAATTGTCCTAATACAATCCTTTCTAAATCAGCCACCTGAATATGGAAGGAGATCGATGTGATCCAGGTGAGCCTCTCACGGATCCTCATCTTGGCCGTGGGATCAAGGGCCAAGGGACTGTTGAGATTTAATAGCGTGATCTAGGTAAGCCTCCCATGAATCCCCCTACTGGCCGTGGGATCAAAGGCCAAGGGACGGTTGGGATTTTAACAATATCAAATGTAAAATTACATGCTTACTGAAGAGGTCATCTGACCTTGGAAAGTCTACCAGAGATGTGGCCAACGATCTACGGCCACGATCATAACGATCTATTTTTAATTTATTATATGTATTTGTTTTATTTGTTTGCATTTTTCATTTTTTACTCTTACTTAAGGGTCTAGTCATATGTAAGCTCTAGGGGAAAAGTTGTCTTTTATTTTTCCTTCATTGTATTGGCTATTTAAAACCTTCCCCTCCTCTTGGAGAGGTTAATGAGTTATTATTATGAAAATTTATGCAACCTTGAGTTTTGTGAGAGCTAGAGAGCTTTGGAGAGATTGAAGTCCCGAGGTGAGGGCATCGCAATACCCACCAACCGTAGGAAGAGTCCAGGTTCGTGGTCGACAACGTCGCTCCCCCATCATCCCTTCCTTCTCCTTCCACCGCCGGCCAAAGTTCCTCCTCCCTCTGTCAGTCGAACCCCCACATGCCCCCTCTAGCCGCCGGCTGACCATAACCCACCCCCCTCTCTCTTGATCAAACCCCACCACCACCACAATCCAATCTGCCACCCCCTCCCACCTACACGCCACCAACCCCAACATAACCCTAACCCTAGCCGCCGCCCCCCTTTGCCCCTTCCCTTACCGCCACAATTTAAGTCCATCATTATTACTTTCCTTTCTCTACACAATCACATTTGGAAGGCTTTGATTTCAATTATTCAATCAAATTTGAATTTTGAAATACTTCCTAAAATAGATAATCTATTTTAGGAAAGTTCCTAAAATAGATAATCTATTTTAGGAAAGTTCCTAAAATCAAGTTCAAATCAATTTCAAATTTGATTTGATTTAAATCCTCCTCAATTAAAGGGTCTTGATTAGGCAAGCTTTCAATTCACCCTCCTAATGTTTAAAATTGCATATTTAGGTATTGAGGCGTTTTTCATTCGTGAGGCGAGGCGTAAGCCTCAAGGCGTTTTGAGGCGTAAGCCTCAAAATCAAAAGATTGCGTAAACATAAAATGATAAATTTTTTATATACTAATGAGTGAATAATATAAAACATAAAAAAGCATATGATATGAAGGAAAAATCAAAATATCTCAATAATAAGACAACATGAAATATAGTTCAACTCAAAATTCTATTCCCAAATCCCAATATTCTTTTCATTAACATATAATTCAAATTTCCAAAAATAAATAGCAATGACATATCACATAAGAACTCATAAGTCATCATCAGCACTATCATCACTAAGTGGTTCTTCATTTGAATCATCATTATGGTGAACTGCTCTCTCCCCCTTCCTCCTCTCCTATAGAGTCCAATGTCGGGCATTTACTTCAAGATTTATGTAAGTTTTAATATATATAGCGTGAGGTGTAAGCCTCATGCCAGTGAGGCGAGGCGGGCCTCAACCAAGTTGAGGCGCAAGGCTCATAAAAAAAAAAAAAACTTGAGGTGTAAGCATCGAGGCATTTTTTACTTGAATTGCGCAAAGGCGGGCCTCAAGGCGAGCCTCATATTGCGCAATTTTAAACCATGCACCCTCCCTAACCCTACTCCAACTCACCATGCCGCCGCCCCCTCCTATTATTTCCTTCTCTCCCCCATTAACTCCTCTCCTTCTAGGGACATCAATCTAGTCTCTCATTAAGGAATACTTTTCCCTCCATTCTTTATTTGAAATTCAAATTCAAAATACAAAATCCTCCCTTACCCAAATCTGAAATTCAATTTCAGATTTTTCTTTGGGAAGAAGTTTTCTTCCCTAGTCTCAGCCGACCACCCTCCTCCCCCCCCTCCCTTCCTCTCTCCCCAAAACAACTCTTAAACCCTAACTCTAGGGTTGCCAAATTGCTGTCCAGATTTTCTGGACACTGTTTGGTGGTTGTCCGGCCCCCCCGGGAGATCATCGTGTGCTGTCTGGAAGAATCAGTTTGCTGTCCAAAGAATCCAGCCCAAGTTAGCTTGCTGTCCACCATCCAGAGATCACCAAAATGCTGTCCTAAGGCAGCTAGGAGTTGTATGTTGCTGTCCGCTCTCTCTCAAACTCCCTAACGATCACACCGGAGCTTTGTGTCACCTTTCCTTTGGGCAAAGTCTTCCTCCAACACTTTTATCTTCCTAGTCTCTTTTCAATTGTGGTCTTATTTGATTCATGAAGATAGTATTAATGTTCCTCTGTTAAAGTTTAGTGATTTAGAGAGTTGAGTGAGGGATCTTTTCATAGTGACTAGTCTCATTGTTAATGTCGGGATTTATCATTGAGAACCTTCAATGTTTGCAATGATTGATTAATTGATTAATTTGTGATCTCAACTTCTATGCATTTGGCTTGGCCTAAACTAGTCTCATCCCTTTCTTGTTTTATTTCATCGTTTAAATCATTAAAAGTTTTAAGTTCAAAATTCTTAATTAACCTCATCTAGGCAATTAAGTCCTGCATCACTTACACTTAACTTGTGTTGCTTGATTGTCTAGAACTATTTCCAACAAAGGGATTTTCTTTTTTTCGAGATAGTAAATTTGAATTTAGTTTACTTTCATTGACGGTGTTTCAAGTCCTGTAACTATGATGATATATGAACTCAGAAAAGCATCAGACCTTATTGAGCCCAACAACTTTTAAGGCATTTTTTTTCATGTTTTTTAGAAAAAAAAGGTGTGACAAATCACATACTATTTCTGACGGAAGCATTTTTATTGCCTATTAAAATGTTTCAAAGATATTTAGCTGTGTTTTTGGGTGAATATATACCTTCCAAACATCACAATAGTGAAGGGACTTCCACATACTTAAAATTCACTCACTTATGCATAATGGCTTTGCAGGTGGATGGGTAGGATACTTTTCCTACGATACAGTACGATATGTTGAAAAGAAGAAACTTCCTTTCTCTTGTTCTCCAAAAGATGATAGGAATCTCCCAGATGTTCATTTAGGTCTCTACAATGATGTAATTGTTTTTGATCATGTTGAGAAGGTATGCTTGTCGTCACCACAATAGTGAATTGTTTCTATGCGTTTTAGAAATTTAGTTGTTGATGCTATCACTTTAAAGGCTTATATAGCATGGATGACATCATGAATACCATTAGCTTGCTATTTGCATTTTGAATTTAAAAACATTCTTTCTTAGATTTTATTTGAAATTTGCCTCAAGAGAGAAAAAGGAGGATTTGTGAAATTTTGCTGAAATTTACTTTCACAAAGGCATTAAAAATAACAAATTGAAAAACAAAATTCTATAATTAGTATTTTTTGAACATGCAGTGCTTATGAAATGTTAGAAGAACATTTGAAGGGCATGATAGAAAAGGTAATATAAAGATGCATGTGTGGCAAAATTATTTGGGATAGTTAATGATAGGGGTGTCAATTCGGGTCAACGGGTCGTGTTCGGGTCGAACCCAGAACTGACCCGGCACTGTTCGGGTCAACCCGAACCCGACCCGTTTTTAAAAACGGGTCAGGTTTCCGGACCCGAACCCGACCCGATTCGGGTTCGGGTCAACCCGACCCGACACGAATGACCCGGAATTGCTAGTTTTCGGGTAAAAAATCGGGTCAATCTTCGTTTTTCGGGTCAAACTCGGATTTTCGGGTCAAATATCAGTTTTCG
Source organism: Dendrobium officinale (assembly GCA_019514585.1). Classification (NCBI taxonomy): domain Eukaryota; kingdom Viridiplantae; phylum Streptophyta; class Magnoliopsida; order Asparagales; family Orchidaceae; genus Dendrobium; species Dendrobium officinale. The sequence goes on along the minus strand of CM033682.1, from coordinate 7,683,206 downwards.
TGTGACTTTCGGGTCAATTTCGTGTTTCCGTGTCAACCCGAACCCGACTCGATTTTTAAAACGGGTTGATTTCTTCAACCCAAACCTGACCCGTTTCGGGTTTGGGTTGACCCGAACCCGGATTTTTCCGGGTCGGGTTCGGGTCGTGTTTCGTGTCGTGTCAAAAATTGACACCCCTAGTTAATGAATGGTTATATTAGAGGAACAAATAGTAACAAAAGTGTAACAACTGTTGAAGATACAAGAATTAATGATAGACTTAGTCTGGTTCAACACACATAATGCATTGTAAAAAAAGCACCCATTAGATAAGTGAATAAAAATAGTGTTAGAGGATTAGCAAGAAGTGGTAGAGAATTAGAAACGAGATGGGATAGACTTAAGATTACATTGATAGAAGTTGCTCAAAATAAATTGTAAAGAATAAGTTTAATGCCTTTGGTAGTACACATCATGGACGAATGAAAAATGATAATTCATAAAACTTGCCCCAGATATTTGGTATAAGGTTAATGATGATAATGATGATGGGAATGTAGTGTGATGTTATCACACTACTAAAAAGTCAACAGAATTTGTTGTAATTTGAATAATAAGCTCCAAACTATTCACATTCTGACCAGATCAAAGAGATCTATGCTATAATAGGAAGTACTGGCTATTTTTTAAACAATGGAATTCTATGAACTAATTTTTATATTAATTTAGCTGGTACGATGAGAATACTAAGTATGAAAATTTAACATGATGAAAATGAAAGTCTTGCTGTGATGTAAACCTCACTTTGATGATTACAGCATCACGAAATAATTATTATGAACTCTCTGGATTGTTGTTTTTGATCTAGGATTACTAATTGTTTTCTAATGTTAGAAAGCATTTGTGATTCATTGGGTTCACCTTAGTCGGCATTCATCAATAGAGGATGCTTATCAAAATGGGAGGAAGCGGCTGGAAAATTTACTTGCTCGGGTGCACAATACAGTTGTGTGGGTAACCTATATCTGAATCACCCCCTTTATCTTGTTGTGATTCCCGCTTTCCTCATACAAAGTTTTCTTCTGCTTTTTTTTTTTTTCAGACCAAGGCTCACGGCTGGTTCTGTTAAATTGAGTACCTACCATTTTGGCACTCCCTTAAATATCTCATCTATGACAAGGGAAGAATACAAGGAGGCTGTTTTGAGAGCAAAAGAACACATTCTTGCAGGAGATATTTTCCAGATAGTCTTGAGTCAGCGATTTCAGAGACATACATTTGCAGATCCGTTTGAAGTTTATCGAGCATTACGTATAGTGAATCCAAGTCCCTATATGACTTATTTGCAAGTGTGTTAGCTTTCTTTCAGATTTTTCTTTTTTTTTTTTTCTAATTTCTTTACACTTGAACCTGTGGAGTCGTCATACTATAAACTTAATTTATCTTTCCTTTTGACTTTTGTTGCTAACTTCTGAGTTTATTTTTCTGTTCCTTTTTCATGTAGGCTAGGGGCTCCGTACTTGTTGCATCAAGCCCTGAAATTCTCACTCGTGTGAAGAAGGTAAAGATGATAACCTGTAAAGCTGATAACCTCGACCTTCTATTTGTCGCATGCTGTGCTCTCTCTCAGTGGAACATTTGCTTGAATATTAGGATTTTAATTGTAAGGCATTACAAATGTTGCTATATATTATTTTCTTTTATGACTAACCCTGCTGTTGATTAGTGATGCATACACTAAATTCAGACTAAAAGATTTGAAGATCTTTTCTTAAACGAGAACAAACTTATTTCCAATTTATTTAAATTGGCATAGGCATTTTAGAGCAAGGATCAATTTAGTAGTATCTATTTATAGTCAGCATACTAGTAATATAACTATGCGTATAACCTGTAAGATAAGTGAAAGCTATATAACAATATGTAACGAATGTGAAGTATACCGTTGTAGAACTAAAACTAAAGCAGTATGGCCATTGAGGTGATCTCAAGAAACTTAGTATATTGGATGATACTGGTGGATGAGGTTTAAATTTGTACGTTTTCCATGTTTAGTTTAGTTTTTTTTTTTTTTAATCAATTTTCATTTTTGTATTTCATCTTGTATTACTTATCTATTGACTGTGTTTTTATACGCCAAGGGGCTTTATGGCCCTGCCTTTATCGAGTTTAAGTAACCCGTATGTTTTCAACTCTCCTCAAGCCTTGTGTCATGCAATTTCCTTAAAAGGCTATTTTTGATTTAGAAAATGTGATGAGTGATAATGTGATGACAAAAGTTTTGGTTTATTTCATTTTGATTACAGAAAATTGGCATGAACTTGCTGAACCAAGTTGTTGATCAACATAGATACGTAGTTACATTCTTAGATTCAAAAAAATATACATAGATGCATTCAAAGGTACGTGCATGGAATGCATACGTGCATCTTTCTCTCCCTAGACTTTATCTGATTACGTGGGGCCGACTTTATGAATCCTTTTTCTCCCTTATGTCTCTATTAAGAGTCAAATTCTCATTTAAATCTAATAAAAATTGTTATTTAAATTTTTTCTAACCAAAATTTTTTAGGTCAACAACAACAAGCCTTTATCTAATTTCAATATATTTTTTATTTTATTCGGCTGAATCACTGAATTGTGAACCTCTACTTTATCTAATTTCATGACCAATTTGATTTTCAGAGCCTTGAGTATATTTACTACTTTTTTTTTTAGAACTCTCCAGAGCACTTCTCTTGTAATTTTATCATATGCTTTCTCTAAATTATAACTACTATATGTAGATCCTCCTTACTCTCTCTATACTTCTCTCTCAAACCTCTCAAAAGCTGTACAGTTTTCATAATTGACCTATCTGACATGAATCTAAGATAATTTTGAGAAACATTGATATCACATTGTAACCTATGCTCAATTACTTTCTCTCATAATTTTAATGTGACAACATTAACTTAATTCCTCTATAATTCGTATACTCTCGTGCATCATCTTTATTCTTAAGTATAGAACACACTTCTCTACTCATATGTCATCTTTTGTCTTCAAAATAATATAAAGATGTTTAGGATGCCAAGAAAATCTTTGATCTCTTATGCATTTTCTCACTTATTGTAAAATCCGAAAATGTCAATTTTAGACCTCGTATGCTTTTCGATGTGTCTCGACGAGATTTAAGTGAATTTTTCAAAGTCAAAATTTGACGAAAATAATTTTATAAAATTCAACGCAAAATTCTAAAAAATTTGGTATATAGAACTTATTTTTAATTTCGCTTAATTTTGGGAGATAAAAATGTTAGAAATCTCATAATACCTATAATTTCCCCTAATAAGTATTAATGCCGAAATAGTTTAAGTGAGGGTAAAAGGGTACTTTGGCAATCCCTAACTCCCTAACTATGATGCATCGACACGGACATGGCGACATGGACATGGGACACGTCATTTTTTAAAAAAATATAGGATACAGGTGCGGCGTGGACACGACATAATAATTTTTTAATATAATATATAGAAAATTAAGGTAACATTATATTAAAAATGGCAAGCAATAATAAATCAAAGTAATGATAACTTGTTTAGCTTATAACATAAAGATGTTTAGTACAAAATGTCTAGTACAAGCACAAAAATATAAGTAAAAAATCATTTAGTACAACATGAAAGTCCAACTACTCAATATAGTGAATGATAGAATTAGATTCAGATGTTGGTCTTTGGCCTTTAATATCATCATCATTGAATACCATTGCTTTCAACTCTGGTTCATCTAGAGAAAGATTTGCAACCTCCAATAATCCCATATCATCAAGGCACTCGAGTCCATCTTCAGCAACATCCCACATCTTGTTATCACCTGTCATATAAAGTGGGATTTTCTTGATAGAAGACGAAGATTTATATGCACATAAATTAAATCTTCAGCCCGTTGTGAAGTTATTTTATTCCTCTTTATTGATTGAATAAATGAGTATATGTTCCAATTTCTCTCACAACAAGAAGATGATGAAACTTGACTATGAAGTTTTATTGTTATGGTTTGAAAAAGCGGTGCTGAAGCTCCATGAATCAACAACCACATTTTTGGATCCATCCTCCTATCAACCAAAGATTCTTGATCACCAAAATCATCTAAATATCCAAAAAACTTTGCAAGTTCTATATTAATTTTTCTTCTCAACATTTGAAAAATATCGTTTCAAGCATATCTTTCTCATATTTGACACTTCTAAATCTTTTTGTGGTGAGACACGTTGAGGGTTTTTTTGAAGTCATTCTTTACTTGAATGCCTTCAAATAATACAAAACATATAAAATTATTTATTTATTTACCAAGAAATTTAAAATTAATTTAAAAAATGAATACAAATGTACCTTGGATTTAATGAATGGGTCAAACAATGTAGATGTGTGTTGCTTTTAGTCTACCTATCTTCAAGAATGATATAGACAATGCTTCAAAAACTTGAGTCTTCATTATGTGACTTTCTTTCATGTCTGTATATAATATGTTTCACTTTTGTTAACATAGAGTCTCACATCTCATAAATTAAATGTAGGCATGATTTATTTGTGTCAGCCTCTCTCAACATGTCATAAATCGAATCAGTGAAAGCCAAAATATAATCTACATCATCCCACCACAAATCATCAGTGAAAGCCAAAAGGTATCTCTTTAGGAAGTGCCCTTTTGAACCTAGATTCAACTTCATCAACTTGTTTGTTCAATTCAATCAACTGTGACGTAGTAAATCTTAGGACACATTTTAATTCAATGGCCAGAAATCTTAAGTACATGTGTTTTCACCCTAGAATAAGATCATTTGTAGGTGCCACCACAATAATTGCATTTAAATGACACATTCCCTTCTCCTTCAAAAATTTTTCATAACCTTGTAACATGAATCTATAATGGCTTATCAGTTTCTTTGGATTACTTTTTTGAACCACTCCCACCAACACTAGAGCTCATTTTGCTTTTAAATTCACTGCTACACAATAACAACAACAACATCAAGCCTTTATCCCACTTCGTGGGGTCGGCTACATGAATCCTTTTTCTCCATTGTGTCCTATTAAAGGTCAAATTCTCGTTTAAATCTAATAAAGAAAGGTCATTCCTAATATTTTCTAACCAAGTCTTTTTAGGTCTGTCTCTACCTTTCTTAACATAAGTCAAATCTAATACCTCTACTCTCCTAACCGGGTCATTGGAAGGCCGCCGTTTTATGTGACCAAACCATCTAAGGCGACTCTCTCTAATCTTATCTTCTACTGGAGCTACTCTAATTTTTTCACGTATATGCTCATTTCATATCCTATCTCTAAGGGTAAAGCCACTCATCCACTTGAGCATCCTCATCTCTGCCACACTTAACTTAGTATTATGCTTCTCTTTTAATGGCCAACATTCAACACCATAAAGCATTGCATGCCTCACTACCATCTTATAGAATTTTCTCTTAAGTTTGAGGGGTACTTTTTTATCACACAACAAGCCCGATGTATTCCTCCACTTCAACCATCCAATTTGAATTCTGCTGATAATATCTCCATCTATTTCACCATCACTCTGAATAATATATCCAAGATATCTAAAACGTGTACTCTTATTAATGACTTGATCGCCCAAAGTCACAATCCCCTCACTAGGTCTATTACTACTAAAATTACACTCCATATATTCCATTTTAGATCTATTAAAGCGAAAACCTTTAGTCTCTAATGTTGACCTCCATAAATCAAGTTTACTTTCAACTCCATCTCTAGTCTTATCAACAAGAAGAATATCATCAGCAAAAAGCATACACCAAGGTACATCCTCTTGCAAATGTCTAGTGAGAACATTCATGACTAAAGCAAAAAGATATGGGCTTAAGGCTGATCCTTGATGTAACCCAACCAAAATAGGGAAATACTTGGTCAAACCACCTTGTGTTTGAACACAAGTACTAGCTCCTGCATACATATCTTTAATGATTTGAATATAAGTATTATTAACTCCTTTCTTTTCAAGAACTCTCCATAGCACTTCTCTTGGAACTTTATCATATACTTTTTCTAAATCAATAAATATCATATATAGATTCTCCTTATTTTCTCTATATTTCTCCATCAAACCTCTTAATAAATGTATGGCTTCCATAGTTGACCTACCCCAGCATGAATCCAAATTGATTTTGAGAAACATTAATATCACGCCGCAACCTATGCTCCATAACTCGCTCCCATAGTTTTAAAGTATGACACATTAACTTAATTCATCTATAATTCACACAATCTTGTGCATCACCTTTATTCTTAAAAATAGGAATTAACACACTCATTCTTCACTTATCTGACATCTTTTTAGTGTTCAAAATAGTATTAACAAGTTTAGTAATCCAAGAAATACCTTCATCTCCTAAGCATTTCCACACCTCTATTGGAATATCATCAAGTCCAGCAGCTTTTCCACCATTCATTTTCTTTAAAGCCTCTCTATCTTCGGTTTCACTAATACGCCGATAAAAATAGATATCTTTTTTTTTTTTTCATTTAGGGTGCTAAGGTTACTATAGTCAATCTTATTTTCACAATTTTTATTAAAAAGTTTAGCAAAATATCTCATCCACCTTTGTTGAATATCTTCTAAGAAAAGTATTTTTTGATCTTCATCCTTAATACACTTCACTTAAATTAAATCCTTACTACTCATATCTCTTTGTTTGGCTAACTTATATATATATCTTTCTCCCTCCTTAGTATCTAATCTATTATATAAATCGTTAAAAGCTAAAGTCTTTGCATCGCATATTATTTTCTTATATTCCTTACGAGCCTCTTTATATCTTTCCAAATTATCAGAATTTTTAAAATTAAACCAATTTTTATAACAAATCTTCGTATTCATAATTTTTTTTTATGCACATTTGGATTCCACCACCAACTATTAGTAGATTTTCCTTTTGATACTCCAAGCACATCTTTTGCAATATTATTAATATCACTAGCCACTTTTTCCCACATAACATTAGCATTCTCATGCACAGATAAAATTTTAAGATCTAAAATCTTACTCTCAAAAATATTTTTGTTAATATTCTTTAAATACAATATTCTTAAATTCACTGCTAAAGTAGAAAAAATAAAGACTTAATAAATATTGTCAAACAAAGTTAAAAATTAATTAAAGAACCATTGCATTATGCGTTATGACTATCTGCAGCTATACCGGGGGTGCAAGTTTGAAAAATTTTATGCGGGTTGGAGTTGGCTTCCCTCGGTTGCACACAGAAACTAAGGAGGATGGCTTGTTGCTTACGGCCGGAAGGGAAGGCCAAGGGTGCGATCTCCAACCGACCGTTGCTCGCCTCAATCTCTCGGGAAGACCACGAATACGAATAGGAATATGGGATTAAGGCGAAGATGAAGACTCGGGCATCAACCAGCTAATATGAAATAGTGGGATTAGGGTTTTATTTATTTATTTATTTATACAATAATCAAACATGCGTGTCTGGATTAGTTTTTTCTTTTTTTAAAATGGGACACGCTAATGACGTGTCTGACACGTGTCCTCGCCGTGTTAGACGCGTGTTTGTGTCCGACACATGTCTGACAATGCATACCCTCTTAAAACGAAGTGTCGGTGCATCAGAGCTCCCTAAATGTATGAAGAGGTCGATCCCTCTTCTATCTTCTCCACTCATTTGTTCGACCAAACTAAAGGAAGAGGCGGAGGCGAGAGAGGCGCACGGACGGGAGGCTAGGACGACAACTCTTGCGGCAGTTTCCGGCGACCGGGTTTAGGGGAAATTGAAGAGGGAGATTCAAGGAGGCTAGGGTAAGTTTCTAATCAAATTATTTCATATGTTTCATGACTTTTTTCTTGAAATGAAAAAGTTAGGGTTTGGCAAAAAACTTCTCCTTTCTTTAGGAGATGTATAGGGAATGATTAGGAGATAATTTTATGCATGGAATGAGATTTTTTCTTCAAAATGTGGAATTGGAAAAATTGGGTATTTTTCATATTATTGTTTTTTTAAGAAGTTTCTTGAGGAATAATGTTCCAAATAATCATAGGAAGGTTTCTAATGTTATAGATTAGGGTTTTTCCAAAAAATGCAAATTTTTTTATTTTAATTTATTTTAAATCCGAAAATTTAAGTTATTTTAATTTAATTTATGTTTTAGAAATAGGTTAATATTATTATACAATTAGAGAGAGGGAGAGGAAGAGAGAGAACTTAGGGTGATTTAAAGAGAAGAAAAATTTTAATTTTTAGATTTATATTGTAGATTTTTGAAGGAGAAATTATTTCCTTATAGGTATTTATTTGTTGTGACTTCGAAGGAAGGAGAACTAGTGTGAAAATCAAATCCCTCGAATATGTAAGTATTCATGGTTCTTTATTACAGTAATACTTTTGTTTCTCTCCAATTATATGTTTTGAAAGTCCAAACATGTTTATGAAATTTTTATGGTCACTTTAGATCATGATTCTATTATTTTATCCTATGATTGATCAAGCAATTTATATGTTATATATTATGGCATTATATCATAAAGTTCATATGTTATAGAAATGAAATGATATGATTGTTATAGAATACTTGTATGTGCATGCTGAATTGATGGAGCTCACCCTCTTATGGTACTAGTTGAAGACGTTGTACACGTGCACATTAAAATCGTAAAGGTTAGGAAAAAAGGAAATGATTAAGGAGTACCTTTATGGTGCTAGACGGTGGCTCCTGTAATGATTGTATTATATGAAATTTAAAAGTTATGAATATTGATATAATAAATGAAAAAATAAATATGAAAGATTATGTGTATGTTTGATGTTATGATTATAGCAAATTAAATTTATGATATGTTTTAATAAAATGTGACATATATCATATTACTCATTTTGCCTTGAGTTACTGTAGTTTAGAGTCATGTTTTACTTATTAAGCATTGACTTATTATTAGTTATTAAAATTTTCATGTATAATTATTTTTAAATCATAATGAGTAGAAGGGGTGAAAATGTGTATCGTATGAGAGGCGCGCCGGATGAAAGGTAACCATATGAATCTTAATAATTTTATGTTTATGTGCTTTCAAATTAAATATTTTTAGTGGCTCTTTCAAATGTTATGATGATAGTTTTAGAGATTAGATATTTTAGTCTACTGCCCGACTTTTGTTCCTGCCTCGCCTATGCGAGCTCACCGGGCCGGGTCGTGACACTTATTTTTGAAATATCATTAGATCTTACTATTTTTTTCACACTTCATTTTTTAAAGCATATTTAACTTTGATTTTACTAATATGACAATAAAAATAATTTATATTTAGGGTGCTACGGTCATTATGTCAATCATATACTCACAATTTTCACTAAAAATTTATTAAAACATCTTATTCACTTATGTTGAATATCTTCTTATAAGAAAAATACTTTTTGATTCTCATCCCTAATGCCCTTCACTGGAACTAAATATTTACTTTTCATATCTCTTGGTTTGACTAACTTAAGTACATCTTTTATACTTCTTAATATCTAATCCATTATATAAATCACTATTTTTTTTTTGCATCACATATTACTTTCTTAGAATCCATACGGGCTCCTCTATATCTTTCTTAATTTTTCAAATTTTTACATCTAAAATAATTTTTATAACAAAGCTTTCTTTTTTTCTTGTATATTTTGACTCTACCACAAATTTTTTTTTACTATTAGGAGCTTTTTCTTTTGATTTTCTAAGCACATATTTTGCAATACTCTTAATATCACAATCTACTACTTGTTTGACATAGCATTAGTTTCTTTATGAACAACTTAAATCTTAAAATCTTGAATTTTACTCAAAAATAATTTTATTAGCATTTTTTAGATACTCTCATCTAATCTTAGGACTATATTTTATTTTTTATTTTATTTTTCATCTGTTTATCATAAAATAAAAAATTAATAAGTGATGTTAGGTATATAAATTTTCACTTAGAACAATCTATTTTTTTTTATTCGAAAATAATCAATTTAAGTTTTATTATGTTCATTTCTATAAGTGATGAGATATTGATATCTTTTTTAAATAAAATATTAATAATTATAAAATCATAAGTCAAAGCAAAATTTAATATGGTCATACCACTTTTATTAGTCGTTCCAAACTCATAGTCATCATAAATGCTTATGAAATCTTTTGTTAATATATCAATATATCCATTTAAATCCCAACAATAACAATTCTTTCTTCTAGAAGCATCTTTTATATTAATTATTCTAAATTATTATAAAATTATATCAAAATCTATTAGAGTGTAGGCTCTTATAATATTAATACTCTTAGCATAAATAATAATCTTTAGAGTTATAATTTTATTTTTAATTCTATTAATTTCTATAATATTATCTTCAAGCCAATTAAAAAATATAATAGTTTCAAATGTTTGCAAATAAAGACAATAACTTACCCTTTTTCACAATCTTGGACAACTATCTCTAGTCTTATGCCATGGTTTCTTGAAACACTTATACTTCTATGCAATTTTGTTATAAAATTTGATATTACTATTATGAGATGTTATGAAATTCTAACATAACATTATATCAGGTTTCTTAATAACCCTTGTAGTATTGTCATGCTTGAAGAGAAAGGCATAGTTTAGGATTGTTTTGTTATGCCTCAATATATAATTTGAAAGAATTATTTTTTTTTTATTTTTTAATATGCAATAACTAGAGCTATTTAATTTCTTTTATCAATATAAATACCACCGGAAATAAAATTATCGATCAAAACATCAATATATATATATATATATATATATATATATATATATATATATATATATATATATATATAGACATATCCATTTCTTCATAAATCATGTATACTATTTCTAATCTATATAATCATATCACAACAACTCTATCATGAATACAAAAGAATAGTTAAAATAACAAGAACATGAACTTGAAGGATCCTGATCAATCTTACACCCCTACTCTTTTGCCATGACCTGAAATTATTTTATTGGTTCTACCTCTTTTTATGAGGAGAATGAATCTTTTTCTCGAAGGATCAGAAAAAAATTGGTCCGGATCTACTTCTGGAATGAGTTTGAAGATTCCAAACTAAAAACAACAGTATTTGTTAGCAACAACATATTGTTCATAAGTTGAGAATGGGAGTTGAACTTTATGAGGTCGAATCTCCCGTTGTTCCTCAGTAGCTTAGTGGTAGAATGGTTGGTTGTTAATTGACTGGTCGTAGGTTCGAATCCTACTTGGGGAGATTTGATTCATTCTTCATTTTTTCATGAAGAATTGAAGACTCGCTTTGACTGTTAGGAGTATGTAACTCATTCTCTGTATTTGTTTCTATTGCATTCTATCTCATTGTATCACATTATGTTCTACAAGATTTGAGAATCACCCTCAATACTTCGGCATAGATTCGGCCTTTGTAAATGGCCAATTTAGAATTCTCAACAATGCATCAAAGATGTAGTCTAGGGATTCAAACACAAATATGTTAATTCCAGCCCGGGTTACATATATATAAACCTTAGTATGAAAGAAAAAAAGTCATGCCATTCCATTTTGGCACCAAAGTTCAATAGCTTTGCGGCCGCTATCCCGATCATGATTTTACTACTCCCAGAGGGACCACATCAATTCTTCCTTTGGAAGCTTCATGCCCCACCACCCAAGTGTGGAAAAACTGTTGGACCTGATTATATTCCAATAGACATGTGGAAATTCTTAGGAGATAAAGGAATTTCTTGGCTCACTTAACTTTTTAATATTATTTTGAAGACTAAAGTCTAAAATAATGCCAGATGGGTGGAGAATGAGTGTGTTGATTCCTATTTTTAAGAATAAATGTGATACACAAGATTGTGCGAATTATAGAGGAATTAAGTTAATGTGTCATACTTTAAAAACTTTGTGAGAGAGTTATGGAGCACAGGTTACGATGTGATACTAATGTTTCTCAAAATCAATTTGGATTCATGTTGGGTAGGTCTAATATGGAAGCTATACATTTATTGAGAGGTTTGACGGAGAAGCATAGAAAGAATAAGGAGGGATCTTCATTTGATATTTATTGTTTTAGAGAAAGCGGATAAAGTTTCAAGAGAAGTGCTATGGAAAGTTCTAGAAAAGAAAGGAGTTAATAATGCTTATATTCAAGTCATTAGATATATGTATGTAGGTGTTGTTACTTATGTTCAAACACAAGGTGGTTTGACCAAGTATTTTCCTATTTTTGTTGGATTACATCAAGGATCAACCTTAAGCCCATATCTTTTTGCTTTAGTCATGGATGTTCTCACTAGACATTTACAATAGGTTGTACCCTGGTGTATACTTTTTGCTGATGATATTCTTCTTGTTGATAAGACTAAAGAGGGAGTTAAAGGTAAACTCGAATTATGGAGGTCAACTTTAAAGCCTAAATGTTTTCATTTGAGTAGATCTAAAACTGGATATATGAAGTGTAATTTTAGTGGTAATAGATCTAGTTGAGGGTTTGCGACTTTATTTGGGTGATCAATTCATTAATATGAGTACATGTTTTAGATATATTGGGTCTATTGTTCAGAGTGATAATGAAATTGATGGGAATATTTTTAGCATAATTCAAGTTAGATGATTGAAGTGGAGAAATGCATCTGGCTTGTTGTGTGATAGAAAAATGTGACGACTGGTTTGGTCCGGCCTGTTCACTTGAACCGATCGAACCTTATTAATAAAACCTTTCCCTCCCCCGCATAACTACCCCGTTTTTGCACGAAGAAATTTCATTTTGCTATTTTGAGTGGAAGGTTGTGATTAGGGATGAAATTCAACAACTCCTCTCAACTCCTTTCTTATTTTTATCTCTAAAGGAGCGAAGTTTAGGAAGAAGCGAGAGGAATGACCAAGGGAAGAAGGTTTGTTGAATTGTTATTTTCTTTTTCTTATAAATTTCATCGATTTCCTTATGATATTTTCTTAAAAGAAAAAGAAGGGATTTTGAGTAAAAAGGAAGGAATTGAAGACAAGGGGAAGGAAATTAGGAAAGGAAGAAGAATTTGGGGATTTCCATTTGTAAGTAATTTCTCCATGGTATTATGTTAGTTTAATTTTTTTTTTTTTTTTTTTAATTAATCTTCTCTTATGAAAGTTAAATTATATGGATTTAGTGAATTAGGGAGGAGGGGATCAAACTATAGGAGTTGAGTTCTTCAAGGAATTCAATAGAGGTTGAGGTTAGAATCACTTAAATAAATGTTAGTGAGAAGTTGATAAAATTTAACCACATGTAACTCACCTCACTGTGTATCTCCTTAGGTGGCGACAAAATCAAAGAATTGGAAGAGAATATAAAGGGGTAATTTTTGAAATTTTTTTATTGTATTTTCTAGTTCGTTTCGAAAGAAGCATGCATATAATTTGTTTAAAGCTTATGATTTACATATTTTTTTAAAACCATTATACGAAGTAAGTAAATGTTTGTACAAGTATGGATATGTGAAAGAAAGAAAACGTGCATGTAATAAAAAAGTATATATGAATGAAAGAATGCAAATAAATAAATGTTAAGGAAATGATACAAACATAAATGAATCAAAAGCAAAGGGAAAATGTTATGCATGCAAAATTTTTAGTAGATCACCCCCGTATGGTACTGGCTGGGGAATCAACGTACTCGTGTACGTAAAATAAAGAAAATGCTATAAAAATGAAAAAGAAAATGGAAATGGTTTTACCTTTTTTAGTACATTTAGACGGTGCTCCTGTACAATATGAAATAAGAAAAATGAATAATTTTTAAAGTAAATGTTATAAATGAACATGTTATGGTATGAAAAAGGTAAAGAAAGGAATATGATATAATATGTATATGAAATGAAATGAAATAAAGAAAAGAAAAATAACTCGGATGTTAAATTAATGAACATATATCAAAAGTTTTATGTATTATATTTTATGCTTATAAATAAATTTCTTCAGTTACCCACTGAGTTTACTTAGTAAACTCAAACTATGAATTGAAATGTTTTAGGTAAGTCTTCACTGATTTAGAAATGACAGAAAGATAAGAGTTTGTTTATAGAAGACGGCGTGCAAATGACAATAGATAATATAAATTGAATGTTAATATAAATTGGGTGTTAGAGGCTCTTCAGTAAGATAGAGAAAATTTTGCATTGAATTGTTTATAAATTGAATTAATTATTTTTTTACCGTTTGACTTTTAGTTCCCTCATTAAATCAAGCATCTGGGCCAGGTCGTGACAAAAATTCCCCCTCAATTTTAAGGGAAAATTCTATAAGATGGTGGTGAAACTTGCAATGCTTTATGGTGTAGATTGTTGGTCATTAGAAGAGAAGCATAATAATAAGTTAAGTGTTGCAGAGATAAGGAAGCTCAGGTGGATGAGTAGCTTTACACTTAAAAATAAGATACGAAATGAGCATATACGTGGAAAGGTTGGAGTAGCTTCAGTGGAAGATAAGATTTGGGAGAGTCGCCTTAGATGGTTTGGTCACATGAAATGGCGGTTCTGATGACTCGGTTAGGAAAGTAGATGTATTAGATTTGACTTATGTTAAGAAATGTAGAGGTTGACCTAAAAAGACTTGCTTATAAAATATTAAAAAATTAATTTTCTTTTTTAGATTTAAATGAGAATTTGACTCTTAACAGTACACAATGGAGAAAAAGGATTCATGTAGCCGACTCCACGTAACGGGATAAAGGTTTGATAATGTTGTATATTATTGTTGTTGTAGTTTTTGTCGACCAAAAACTCTTAATTTCTTTTCAAAAATTTACAAAATTGTTATGCTTACTCAACAACAGAACACAACATAATATTGTATAACACAACACAAAGCCTTAGTTTACAATAAGAATAATTCTATTTCATAAAAATGGCATTAATAAGGCTTTCTAACATCATTACGTCCATAACTTATATTTATTTTTACAGAAGTTTGATTTTTTTCTTCCTTTTTTCATAGGGGAAGCTCACGATTCTTGATTTGCTTTGTGTATTCTTATGGGATAAATCCATTGGAATAATTATGTTTTTAAATCAGCTGGATCAAAATTAGGGTGGGTGTAAATGAGTCAAGTTGGGCTTGAGTCACCCCTAACTTGAGCTTAAGCTTGATTAATTAATCGAGCTTGAGCTCGAGCTTTATTTTATGAGTTCGAGCCAGCTCATTTTATTATGGAAGAGATAAAATGATTATTATTCAAGTTATTATTATAATAAATTGATAAAAAGAATGATAAATTATAAATAATAATAATAATAATAATAATCAATCACTTAATATAAGATGGTGAAATATAATTTTTAAACATTTTTAAACAAATTTTTACTTAAAATCTTGAATGTTAGTACATTTTTAGTTTGTTTTATATTAACATTTTTTACACAAGCCAGCTCTCGAGCTAATTAGTTGAGTCAAAGGTAGCTCAAGCTTAGCTCGTTAGCTCATCAAGCTCTACTTATGAGTCATTTATCGAGTCGAGCCAGAGTCGGCTCATGAGTTTGCTCGACTCACGTACACTCCTAATTGGAACCCTCTCTCTCTCTCTCTCTCTCTCTCTCTCTCTCTCTCTCTCTTTATGCTCTTCTCTATCTATTTAATTGAATCCTCTCTAAAGGAGGATAATAGTTCATTTTTTTTTAATTTGATTTTTAAGTCACACTCCATCACTTGCATCTATAATAGTATTCATTAGTTGTGATATAAACTTCATTTTAATAATGATTAATTAGCCATCAAACTTGTATTAAAAATTAGAAAGAAATGATAATGTTACTGAGGCAAACATAGAAGGCTTCTTTTTTTCCATGTTTTTACTTATTAGAGTGTCAAATTCTCTAAATGTATATGCATTTATGATTTTAAGTCCTTTGAAAGGCTCTACGTGATGAAAATCATAAATTACTTTTCATGGGATCAAGAACTTCTAGCGGCAAACTTTCATTGCATTCAGATATGGTTACTAAAAAAATCGTCTATAGTTATGTATAATAATGTAATTAGTGTTATTCCTTGTACATGTACCTATAAATGCCTTCTTATGCATAGATAAGATATATACGAGAAAGAGAGCCACTTGCTATTCCTGTTTTCTTATTCAATTGTGTATGCATATATAATGGATGTATGCAGAGGCAGATATTCGGTATCCTTGTATTTGTATCAATAAAAACATATATTTTTGCATTTTCTGTCTAACTGTGTGCATAATATTTTAGATACAGAAGTATTAAAGTCACTCTCCTTGGGGATATATTTTTATATCTTTACGCATGTATGCATGTATGTATGGATAGAGGTAGGTAGAGGCGGAGAGAGGCTTAGATTGCAGTTACCTTCTCAATCTCATTGGAATATTTATTATTTCACTTACCCATAAATTATATATCTGATCTCTTAAATTAAATTTTTCTTTTGTGAACAGAGGAAGATTGTGAATAGACCTCTTGCTGGGACGATCAGAAGGGGAAAGACAGAGAAAGAAGATAAGATACTTGAACAGCTACTACTAAGTGATGAGAAGCAATGTGCTGAACACATTATGCTTGTAGATTTGGGTCGTAATGATGTTGGAAAGGTTAATATTATTTTAGTAATATTGAATTATGTGATAATTGAATTTATCTCATTATGTTCCCCTGTTAGGCTGTCTAAATGAAATTGTCATATTTAGCTTGTTTACTGCGTCAAATTGCTGGTTGTTTTCTTAAATGCATTTCTTATTTTGAGTGTTGTTGTTTATGCCCAATGCATATTATACTATCCATTTAGTACTCGTGGTATCCATGATGATGCCTGGCAGTTTGCTTTTGATTGACAGTGGCCTCTACTAATGAGTGTGGTGAAAAAGAAGTTAATCATTCCATCCACTGACGTGAAAAGGAGAAAACTTCTGAGTTGAATGATGCGTGTAAAGATGATGAGGTGTTTAATGGTAAAAGATGGAAAAAATGAAGCAACATTTAAGTATAATAGAGTCACACTCAAGCATATTTATGCAAATGCAATACAGTAGATCATTGTTTCAATATATAATTGAACGTGCAGGTGATCGAATGAGAAAGGCTATAAAAAAAAGATCAGGGATATGCCATTTAAATAAACATTTGTTGAATGAAAGGGAAAAACTATATTTAGAACATCACACACCAGGCCGAGAAATCATGGTATTCTTATATGATAATCTATTTCTCTTTTTTTTTTTTATTAACTTAAGACGGGTTTATCATTGAATTTTGTGGAGATGTATGTATCAGCTAGCCACACTGGGCTATATCCATGTGCTTGTAATATTCTTTCAAGAATTGCTTCATAAGTTTTTAATAGTTTTTGGACTTGTCCTCTATTGAATATAAGCTTATAGAAAGCAAAATTTTGGGTGTTGGAGTGTGTGCCGTTGGTGTGCACAATTGAAAGTATAAGAGTATCATAAAGGTGGGAGATAGATTAATGTGAAAGCCATAGTACAGATAAAGGAATGCAAAAATAAATTTGCTTAGAAATTGTTAAAACAAATTGACCGAGTGGAGAGAAAGAAGACAATTTGCAAAAGCTAACCTCAATATTGGAAATCACAATGATGATGTGGATAATTTGAATTAAATTATATGTCTAGAAAACAATAAATGTTATGCAAACTCATAAGGTTTATTTTCCTAAATGGCTATTTTGCTCATTTTTTATGATAGATTTGTTGGTTTCCTACTTTCATGCCATTTAATTCTTGCTACAGGTCTCAAAGTCAGGTACTGTAAATGTGAGAGAAGCTAATGAATGTTGAAAGATACTCTCATGTGATGCATATTAGCTCCACGGTTTGACCCTTGCCATTTAAGAGCAAATTTTATTAAGTGCTGGATTGATAATTAAATTGGAATTTTCAATGTTAATGGAGTTGAAGTTGAATATTTGTTGTGGCTGCATTATTGACTATATATTAGTTTGGTTGATGGCATGCTGGTTTCTACAGTTTTAGTTTGTCTAATTGTGAATTTACTTCAATAGCTTTCAAGTATCACTATTTCTCTTTTTTTAAGTATTGACATTAATGAGTTTGTTGTACGTTTTAAAAATATATGCCCACAGATTACTTACCGAGCAGGTTGTGTTTCCTGAACAAGAAACATTAACATCTTGAGATGCAAAAGAACTGATCTATTGGAAGATCTTTAGGATTGTCTATTTGGTCATTGATTCCTTCCCTCTCTACTTCTTAATCTATCTGTTTGGGATGACTACAGAACAAGAATTGGTAGCATCTATGCATGAACCCAATATGTGAATGGCAACCCCTAGGATGTTACGAAACAACAACAACATCAAGTCTTTGTCCCACTACGTGGAGTCGGCTGCATGAATCCTTTTTTTGTCATTGTTGTCCTTTTAAAAATTCAAATTCTCATTTTAAATCTAATAAAGAAAGATCATTTCTAATATTTTCTAACCAACCTTTTTAGGTCTACCTCTACCTTTATTAACATAAGTCAAATTTGATACCTGAACCTTCCTAACAGGGTCATCGGAAGGCCTCCGTTTAAATGCGGTCAAGCCATCTAAGATGACTATCTCTAATCTTATCTTCCCCCAGGATGTTGAGAGATTAATATTACTGTCTTTTGGAGAAGAAAAAAAATCTAATTTATTCATCCTCCTGTGTAACATTTCAAGATTAATGATTTGCACTTCTAAGGGACAAACTAATTGATGCACAAACCAACTATTTTCCTACTGGCAGCTGCTTTAAGAGAGCATATATGATTTTTAAACCTTCAATTAGTGGGAGCTCACTGCGAACGCACATGTTCCTGATTTTCATATGTTCAGAATCATAAATGCTGCATTTTATGCTGCATTTATTTTTTTTGCTTAACATTTACTGGCTCAATGATGAAGGGGAATGGGGATTCTGCATGCATTTAAATCCACTGTCGACCATATTTTTAATGCTTGTTTATTTTGTTGTGCATCTTGTAAATTTATGCCACGCTATACTATCCTTCTCCTGCATTAGTAGTGGGGTTATCCAAAGCTAGGATTAATTTCCTGATTTTTGGTTGGCCTCTGCAGGTTACTGGGGAGCTGTTTGAAAATCTCACATGCTGGGATGCTTTGCGTGCTGCATTGCCTGTAGGAACAGTCAGTGGAGCTCCTAAGGTTTGCTTTAAACACGGCATATTGTCATGGGTTTTTACATTTTGATTTGACAGACTTCAGAATCATTAATGCTGCAATAAAAATCTCATTTTTTATACGGAAAAACTACCTTTTTTGCAACTCATTATAACATTCATTAACATCATCTTCATCCAGCAACCCTGATGGAGCCCACAATTTATTATTTGTAGGTAATACTTACCATAGATGCATTTGGTGTCATTACAGAATTTTGTGATGTCTCTTTTGTAATCACCTTCTAGTTTGACCCACCTTTATATTTCGCGATTAGCCAACTTTTATGGATGTCAAAGTACATGCTTTAGACTACTTGAACGTAGTCAATTATGAACTCAACAGTCTCTTAACATCCTTAAATTTTATTTTATGTATATTGTTGAATACAATTTGTGTGCGGGTGATACCAGAATCTTACTAATAAGATTACAAAACAAGCCTAATAGAGAGAGGGGAGAGAAAGAGTGAACTAGCGAAAGAAGCTTTGGGATTTTGCTATAAGTTATTGTGATTTAAAGTAGTTAGAACATGATTGAATATTTATTGAATGTATCTAACTCGTTCTTTGACCCCTATTAATATAAGCACAACTATATAGCAATGCTCATTAATGCTTTCTGTGAAAATATGTTTCAAGATTTTTTTTTTTTTTTTTAATTTAAATGTATGTATAACTGCTGACATGTCCAAATGTCTAGGGCAAGATTATTTGAGGAAAAGTGTCCTTTAGAGAACTCTCTATCGAGTTCCATAGTGAGATCCCATAATGAGAGCAAAAGAAAGTTCATTCTGAATGAATGAGTAGTAGGCTTAGGCTACTTATTAAACTCAAGTTGACAAGTTCATTGTCAAGTTGATCCTTCCTTCTAACAACTTTAGCCACGTGACTTGTTGATTTAGATGAGTTAAATCGAATACTTCCTTGGGTGACTAAAAATTCTTAGCCAGTTGGTTCATGTGTTTCAACTGTGTTTGGCAAGTCGTTGAATCGGATTCATAATGGTGAATCGACTCGATTAACTCAACCCAAATGACATTAGTCATACAAGCAGGCTACCCTATTACCTGCGGTTTGCTGATGATAAATAGTTAGATAGTTAGTACTGGCGTTTCTAGGAATTTAGAGCCGAACTCAAATATATTAATATAAAAAAAAAAAACTATCCTGGTCACCGAAAAGAATAGCTTGATTGAATACAATTTGAACCTAACGTTAGCCAAAGCAAAAGATAGAACATTTCTCATAAAAAGAAAGAGAAACGGATTAACATTCTTGATTAGGATAAAGAAAAGGTGGAGGGCATACTCCAACCGCAACTACTTCAGTTTTTGCCTTATGGGAGTTTTTCTGCCTCCAAAAACAGGTTCCTTTAACTAGGAATAAATCTATGAAATTTAAAATTTGAAAGAATATTCTAGAATGCTGCACTGAAATTTATTTATTTTTTTGTGATGGTTAGACCAATTAAGACAACAAAACTCACACACACATCACATATTTAAAACTAAAATTTAATATCTCTTGATTGGTAAGTCAAAACTTTCAAGCAACAGACTAAGATAACTTCCTATCAACTACAGGTAAGGAGCCATGCAGTTGATTGATGAACTGGAGGTCACAAGACGAGGGCCATACAGTGGAGGATTTGGAGGAATATCATTCACTGGTGACATGGACATTGCGCTTGCTCTCAGAACCATCGTCTTTCCAACCGGATCCCGTTACAACACAATGTACTCCTACAAAAACCATGATCTCAGCGACCAGAATGGATAGCACACTTTCAGGCCGGTGCCGGCATTGTTGCAGATAGCGATCCCAGATGACGAACAACGTGAGTGCGAGAATATAAAGCTGCTGCCCTCGCTCGTGCCATTGATATAGCTGAGTCTACTTTAGTGTGCGTATGGGGAAGATTAGCTTCTGTTTTATAGGCCACTTACTGTGTTTCTCAGATCAGAAGCACTTGCTGAGCAGGAGCCCTATGTTAGCTTGTTATCGCTATTCAAATTCTGCAGCATTGAAGCTTGTTTAAGAGATCTAATAATATGCGCTTAGGTGAAGGAGTTGCTTCTTCTGGACTTGTGCTATTTATCTGCTAGGATGATTTTGAGCTTCCAGTTTGGGATGATTTTTCCTGTTTTTCTTTCAAATAAAAAGCATGTTTGTAGTGATTAATTGCAAACCGACAAAGTGAGGGACTAAAGGGGATGAAAAAAAGAGAGAGTGCTTTTTTTACTGTAGATTTTTTTATTTTTCTCCTGCCTTGTTTTCCAGTAATTGATTCTATTTTTCTGTGTTTGGTTTGACGGAAAAATGGAGAAGGAAATGTAAACAGAAATGATATAAAAAAAAAAAAAAGTTTTTTTGAAATTTTGGGCTGGTTGAGGATTGGTTACTTTATCTTTTGTCCAGATTGATGAGAACTCGTGTAGAGAGATTATTACTTGCGTAGTTTGAACATAGAGAAACCATTCAGTTTTTGTGATTGTAAACAGTAAAAATATAGTTATTGTTTATCATTGTGCTTTTTATTTCTTTCACTATATGCGCTTTATTCTATTTTTATTGATCACAATCATAAAAACAAACTGTTCTGTGTCTGAACTCTGTGCGTAATTAATCACTCTGTGTATTTAACCCTTGCAGATATCTGTACTGGTTGGATGTGTAGACCTCTAAAAAAGGAGAGCCACATAAACACCACCCCGTTTTTTACATTTGCCATTTTTGACCCCCCCCCCCCCCAAAGCCTATATTGCTTGAATTAAAAATAATAATTGTCGTTCCTTACCTATGGAATTTTGCAGGAAACTATAGCAAGCAGAAGAGTATAGCGTTTATTTTTATTTCTTGTGTGGTTTCTGAAAGTAATTTTTAAATTAAAAAATTAAATACTAAAAAACTACTTCAAGAACATAAAAAAATCATCACAAATAAAGTTTTTGACATACTCATGTAGGAAAAATTAGTCAGGCTTAAAAAAAAATATTATTAAAGCATTTTGGTGCAGCCAATTTTTTTTTTAGAGTTTGTCATAATTATTCAAATGTATTTCTATTTATATTGAGCTTGTTAATATATATATTTTATATATATATATATTTATTTATTTGTATTTATATATAATCACGAACATTTTATGTCAATTAAGTTAAATTCATACTCATAATATATAATTCAGATGTTTTAGTTGATAGTTAAAGTTTCCCAACTAAAAAGATCAAAATGAGTTTGTTGTAAATTTTTATTATATGTAAAAATGCTAAATTTGTAAATTAAAATATATTGTACATTTTAGATCATCATATAATTATTTTTTAATCTAATATTAGGTTGTGAAAATAGAGAAACAACCTTGAATTTATATAATAGGATGATTAAGGATTTGTTTGGGGTAGAGGAGTAGTTATGATAGTTTTATTTGAAGTTTGTTTGGGAGTTATAAAGGAAAATTAATTTTTTGAGACTTAGATATTATAAAAATTAAAAATAATAATAATAATTAATTTATATTTTAACTATAACTAATTACACAAATAAATATGATAACAAAAACCTCAGAACAACAATGAAAATGCCCAAAGTTAAGTACAAAAATAATGTGACATCTAATTCATCAAATACTTTCAAAGAAAATAATCAGACATAATATATTTCTTATCTAAATACTTTTGATATCGATTTGATCAGGCCAAATGTACTTGACACCATAATTAAGGGCGAGTAATTAGTTAGTTATGAAAAAAAAGCTATTAAAATAACATTCCAGTCGAATAGTCATTATGGGCAAAAAACAAATAAATATAAATCTATCTGTCATATATATTGATTGATTGTCTTATAATGAACAAAAAAGCGTTTTTTTCCCCCCCTCTTTGTAATAAGGTTGATGTAGGTCAATATGCAAAAAATCATTTTTTAAATTGGGATAAATCTTTTAGCCCTGTAAATTTTTGATTTCATTGGTATTATGGATTGACATAAATAAAGGTCCATTTTCTCTTTTGCCTAATAGTTTATGTTATTAAGCATAGATGCAAAAATCAGCTTTTTTTTTTTTTTTTTTTTTTTCCGAAATTGAAGAAATTATGATTACAGGATTTTAGAACAATTGTTAGATTCTCATTATATAAGATTAGAGAAGTCAAGTGTTTGCAAACAAGCAGTTGGGGTTTTGGGGGTGGTGGTTTGGGGGGGGGTGGGGGGGGGGGGGGTGGTGGGGGGGGGGGGGGTGGGGGTGGGGGTGGGGGGGGGGGTGGGGGGGTGGGGTGGTGGGGGGGTGGTGGGGTGGGGGGGGTGTTGGGGTGGGGTTGTGGGGGTGTTGTTGGGGGGGTTGGTTGGGTTTGGGTGTTTTTGTTGTTGGGGGTGGTGGTTGGGGGTGTTGGTTGTTTGGGGTTGTGTTTTGTGGGTTGTTGGGGGGGGGGTGTTTTTGGTGTTTTTTTTTGTGTTGGTTAGTTATGAGGGAATGGGGTTGTGAAATTTTTTTGTTGGGTATGGAGGATAATTTTAATGAAGAATGGGATTGTAGGGTATTTTGTAGGATGTATGGAGATTTGTTATTTTTGTAGTGTGTTGGTGTTTTTTTTGGTAGATTTTTTGTATAAATTGCAGTAGAAAATGGTTTTCTAGTTTTTTATAGCGTTGGGAGGGAGGCAAAGTCTTGTAATTCAATATTATCTTCTATTGCTTCTTATCGTATTCTATCTACTCTCTGCCTAGATGATTTATGATGATACTTATATTATTGTTACTTGAGGAAGCTTATTCTCCGTGATTTTCCTATACACGTGAAGCTGAAAGCATGTGATTCATAAAGGGTGATAGGCACAAGTATCTTGTGAAGACTTCCGATACATGAAGAATGAATTGCAGTTAGAGCTTACCTGCGTCCCTATCAAGGTTTATCTGACCATTGCGCTATTAGACGATGGCGATTCTACAATTCGACGTGATGAAGTTCACTCAGCATTAGACGCCATCCAATGGTAACGCCTTCCCCAAATTTCCGACAGCTTATGGCATTACGATTTCAATACCTCAAATCTGGGAATGTTATAACCTTAGCTCCTTTTGTACAGCAGTAGAAAAACATGTCTCAAGTGGCTCAACACTTAGCATGCAAATCTCCTCTCTTCCAATCAAGCCAGCCTTCAACCCAATGCAAATCAGACGTCTGATTCCGCCTGAACACTCCTGTTCCATACAGGCACACGTAAGGCCTATGATCCCTCTAGTTTGATCACAGGAAGGAGTGCAGGTCTTGCACTTCTGCTTGTCCCTGTCCCCGCATGATAGGTCTTGCACTCTCTTCTGCTCGGTTGACTCTGGACATCGCACGCAAGAGGAGCCCTCTCGCTCGATATCTCTTCGGTCTTGAATGCAAGAAAGTCCTCAGAATTTCGACAATGAAGGCCGGTGGTGGGAATCAATATTATTCAAAATTTCAATAATGAAGGCCGGTGGAAAGGCCAATATCCTTAGAATTCTGTCAATGAATGCCGGTGGTGGGAAT
This sequence comes from Dendrobium officinale, assembly GCA_019514585.1. Classification (NCBI taxonomy): domain Eukaryota; kingdom Viridiplantae; phylum Streptophyta; class Magnoliopsida; order Asparagales; family Orchidaceae; genus Dendrobium; species Dendrobium officinale. The sequence goes on along the minus strand of CM033682.1, from coordinate 7,658,501 downwards.
TTGGATTCCTCAGAATTTTGGCAATGAAGGTTGGTGGTGGGAACTTGTATTCCTTAGAATTCCAGCTATGAAGGCTGGTGGAAGGACCATTATTCTTCAGAATTCTGACAATGAAGGCTGATGTAAGGCCCAATATTCTTCAAATTCCGACAATGAAAGTCGGTGGTGGGAACCTATATTTCTTAGAATTTCGACAATGAAGGCGGTGGTGGGAACATATATTCTTCATATTTCCAGCAATGAAAGTCAGTTGCTTCTCTTTGCTTCCTTTGATTCAAGGCTTTGATACCATGTTAAATTTAGAGAATTGGAGAGGAAAAGGCTTCGTTTTATTATACAAAACTATCCATATTTATAGATCTCTACAGGATATCTTAATAAAGAAACAAATAATTACATAATAATGCATAATTGTCCTAATACAATCCTTTCTAAATCAGCCACCTGAATATGGAAGGAGATCGATGTGATCCAGGTGAGCCTCTCACGGATCCTCATCTTGGCCGTGGGATCAAGGGCCAAGGGACTGTTGAGATTTAATAGCGTGATCTAGGTAAGCCTCCCATGAATCCCCCTACTGGCCGTGGGATCAAAGGCCAAGGGACGGTTGGGATTTTTTAACAATATCAAATGTAAAATTACATGCTTACTGAAGAGGTCATCTGACCTTGGAAAGTCTACCAGAGATGTGGCCAACGATCTACGGCCACGATCATAACGATCTATTTTTAATTTATTATATGTATTTGTTTTATTTGTTTGCATTTTTCATTTTTACTCTTACTTAAGGGTCTAGTCATATGTAAGCTCTAGGGGAAAAGTTGTCTTTTATTTTTCCTTCATTGTATTGGCTATTTAAAACCTTCCCCTCCTCTTGGAGAGGTTAATGAGTTATTATTATGAAAATTTATGCAACCTTGAGTTTTGTGAGAGCTAGAGAGCTTTGGAGAGATTGAAGTCCCGAGGTGAGGGCATCGCAATACCCACCAACCGTAGGAAGAGTCCAGGTTCGTGGTCGACAACGTCGCTCCCCCATCATCCCTTCCTTCTCCTTCCACCGCCGGCCAAAGTTCCTCCTCCCTCTGTCAGTCGAACCCCCACATGCCCCCTCTAGCCGCCGGCTGACCATAACCCACCCCCCTCTCTCTTGATCAAACCCCACCACCACCACAATCCAATCTGCCACCCCCTCCCACCTACACGCCACCAACCCCAACATAACCCTAACCCTAGCCGCCCCGCCGCCCCCCTTGCCCCTTCCCTTACCGCCACAATTTAAGTCCATCATTATTACTTTCCTTTCTCTACACAATCACATTTGGAAGGCTTTGATTTCAATTATTCAATCAAATTTGAATTTTGAAATACTTCCTAAAATAGATAATCTATTTTAGGAAAGTTCCTAAAATAGATAATCTATTTTAGGAAAGTTCCTAAAATCAAGTTCAAATCAATTTCAAATTTGATTTGATTTAAATCCTCCTCAATTAAAGGGTCTTGATTAGGCAAGCTTTCAATTCACCCTCCTAATGTTTAAAATTGCATATTTAGGTATTGAGGCGTTTTTCATTCGTGAGGCGAGGCGTAAGCCTCAAGGCGTTTTGAGGCGTAAGCCTCAAAATCAAAAGATTGCGTAAACATAAAATGATAAATTTTTTATATACTAATGAGTGAATAATATAAAACATAAAAAAGCATATGATATGAAGGAAAATCAAAATATCTCAATAATAAGACAACATGAAATATAGTTCAACTCAAAATTCTATTCCCAAATCCCAATATTCTTTTCATTAACATATAATTCAAATTTCCAAAAAAAATAGCAATGACATATCACATAAGAACTCATAAGTCATCAGCACTATCATCACTAAGTGGTTCTTCATTTGAATCATCATTATGGTGAACTGCTCTCTCCCCTTCCTCCTCTCCTATAGAGTCCAATGTCGGGCATTTACTTCAAGATTTATGTAAGTTTTAATATATATAGCGTGAGGTGTAAGCCTCATGCCAGTGAGGCGAGGCGGGCCTCAACCAAGTTGAGTCGCAAGGCTCATAAAAAAAAAAAAACTTGAGGTGTAAGCATCGAGGCATTTTTTACTTGAATTGCGCAAAGGCGGGCCTCAAGGCGAGCCTCATATTGCGCAATTTTAAACCATGCACCCTCCCTAACCCTACTCCAACTCACCATGCCGCCGCCCCCTCCTATTATTTCCTTCTCTCCCCCATTAACTCCTCTCCTTCTAGGGACATCAATCTAGTCTCTCATTAAGGAATACTTTTCCCTCCATTCTTTATTTGAAATTCAAATTCAAAATACAAAATCCTCCCTTACCCAAATCTGAAATTCAATTTCAGATTTTTCTTTGGGAAGAAGTTTTCTTCCCTAGTCTCAGCCGACCACCCTCCTCCCCCTCCCTTCCTCTCTCCCCAAAACAACTCTTAAACCCTAACTCTAGGGTTGCCAAATTGCTGTCCAGATTTTCTGGACACTGTTTGGTGGTTGTCCGGCCGCCCGGGAGATCATCGTGTGCTGTCTGGAAGAATCAGTTTGCTGTCCAAAGAATCCAGCCCAAGTTAGCTTGCTGTCCACCATCCAGAGATCACCAAAATGCTGTCCTAAGGCAGCTAGGAGTTGTATGTTGCTGTCCGCTCTCTCTCAAACTCCCTAACGATCACACCGGAGCTTTGTGTCACCTTTCCTTTGGGCAAAGTCTTCCTCCAACTCTTTTATCTTCCTAGTCTCTTTTCAATTGTGGTCTTATTTGATTCATGAAGATAGTATTAATGTTCCTCTGTTAAAGTTTAGTGATTTAGAGAGTTGAGTGAGGGATCTTTTCATAGTGACTAGTCTCATTGTTAATGTCGGGATTTATCATTGAGAACCTTCAATGTTTGCAATGATTGATTAATTGATTAATTTGTGATCTCAACTTCTATGCATTTGGCTTGGCCTAAACTAGTCTCATCCCTTTCTTGTTTTATTTCATCGTTTAAATCATTAAAAGTTTTAAGTTCAAAATTCTTAATTAACCTCATCTAGGCAATTAAGTCCTGCATCACTTACACTTAACTTGTGTTGCTTGATTGTCTAGAACTATTTCCAACAAAGGGATTTTCTTTTTTTCGAGATAGTAAATTTGAATTTAGTTTACTTTCATTGACGGTGTTTCAAGTCCTGTAACTATGATGATATATGAACTCAGAAAAGCATCAGACCTTATTGAGCCCAACAACTTTTAAGGCATTTTTTCATGTTTTTTAGAAAAAAAAGGTGTGACAAATCACATACTATTTCTGACGGAAGCATTTTTATTGCCTATTAAAATGTTTCAAAGATATTTAGCTGTGTTTTTGGGTGAATATATACCTTCCAAACATCACAATAGTGAAGGGACTTCCACATACTTAAAATTCACTCACTTATGCATAATGGCTTTGCAGGTGGATGGGTAGGATACTTTTCCTACGATACAGTACGATATGTTTGAAAAGAAGAAACTTCCTTTCTCTTGTTCTCCAAAAGATGATAGGAATCTCCCAGATGTTCATTTAGGTCTCTACAATGATGTAATTGTTTTTGATCATGTTGAGAAGGTATGCTTGTCGTCACCACAATAGTGAATTGTTTCTATGCGTTTTAGAAAATTTAGTTGTTGATGCTATCACTTTAAAGGCTTATATAGCATGGATGACATCATGAATACCATTAGCTTGCTATTTGCATTTTGAATTTAAAAACATTCTTTCTTAGATTTTATTTGAAATTTGCCTCAAGAGAGAGAAAAAGGAGGATTTGTGAAATTTTGCTGAAATTTACTTTCACAAAGGCATTAAAAATAACAAATTGAAAAAACAAAATTCTATAATTAGTATTTTTTGAACATGCAGTGCTTATGAAATGTTAGAAGAACATTTGAAGGGCATGATAGAAAAGGTAATATAAAGATGCATGTGTGGCAAAATTATTTGGGATAGTTAATGATAGGGGTGTCAATTCGGGTCAACGGGTCGTGTTCGGGTCGAACCCAGAACTGACCCGGCACTGTTCGGGTCAACCCGAACCCGACCCGTTTTTAAAAACGGGTCAGGTTTCCGGACCCGAACCCGACCCGATTCGGGTTCGGGTCAACCCGACCCGACACGAATGACCCGGAATTGCTAGTTTTCGGGTAAAAAATCGGGTCAATCTTCGTTTTTCGGGTCAAACTCGGATTTTTCGGGTCAAATATCAGTTTTCGTGTGACTTTCGGGTCAATTTCGTGTTTCCGTGTCAACCCGAACCCGACTCGATTTTTAAAACGGGTTGATTTCTTCAACCCAAACCTGACCCGTTTCGGGTTTGGGTTGACCCGAACCCGGATTTTTCCGGGTCGGGTTCGGGTCGTGTTTCGTGTCGTGTCAAAAATTGACACCCCTAGTTAATGAATGGTTATATTAGAGGAAACAAATAGTAACAAAAGTGTAACAACTGTTGAAGATACAAGAATTAATGATAGACTTAGTCTGGTTCAACACACATAATGCATTGTAAAAAAAGCACCCATTAGATAAGTGAATAAAAATAGTGTTAGAGGATTAGCAAGAAGTGGTAGAGAATTAGAAACGAGATGGGATAGACTTAAGATTACATTGATAGAAGTTGCTCAAAATAAATTGTAAAGAATAAGTTTAATGCCTTTGGTAGTACACATCATGGACGAATGAAAAATGATAATTCATAAAACTTGCCCCAGATATTTGGTATAAGGTTAATGATGATAATGATGATGGGAATGTAGTGTGATGTTATCACACTACTAAAAAGTCAACAGAATTTGTTGTAATTTGAATAATAAGCTCCAAACTATTCACATTCTGACCAGATCAAAGAGATCTATGCTATAATAGGAAGTACTGGCTATTTTTTAAACAATGGAATTCTATGAACTAATTTTTATATTAATTTAGCTGGTACGATGAGAATACTAAGTATGAAAATTTAACATGATGAAAATGAAAGTCTTGCTGTGATGTAAACCTCACTTTGATGATTACAGCATCACGAAATAATTATTATGAACTCTCTGGATTGTTGTTTTTGATCTAGGATTACTAATTGTTTTCTAATGTTAGAAAGCATTTGTGATTCATTGGGTTCACCTTAGTCGGCATTCATCAATAGAGGATGCTTATCAAAATGGGAGGAAGCGGCTGGAAAATTTACTTGCTCGGGTGCACAATACAGTTGTGTGGGTAACCTATATCTGAATCACCCCCTTTATCTTGTTGTGATTCCCGCTTTCCTCATACAAAGTTTTCTTCTGCTTTTTTTTTTTTTTTCAGACCAAGGCTCACGGCTGGTTCTGTTAAATTGAGTACCTACCATTTTGGCACTCCCTTAAATATCTCATCTATGACAAGGGAAGAATACAAGGAGGCTGTTTTGAGAGCAAAAGAACACATTCTTGCAGGAGATATTTTCCAGATAGTCTTGAGTCAGCGATTTCAGAGACATACATTTGCAGATCCGTTTGAAGTTTATCGAGCATTACGTATAGTGAATCCAAGTCCCTATATGACTTATTTGCAAGTGTGTTAGCTTTCTTTCAGATTTTTCTCTTTTTTTTTTTCTAATTTCTTTACACTTGAACCTGTGGAGTCGTCATACTATAAACTTAATTTATCTTTCCTTTTGACTTTTGTTGCTAACTTCTGAGTTTATTTTTCTGTTCCTTTTTCATGTAGGCTAGGGGCTCCGTACTTGTTGCATCAAGCCCTGAAATTCTCACTCGTGTGAAGAAGGTAAAGATGATAACCTGTAAAGCTGATAACCTCGACCTTCTATTTGTCGCATGCTGTGCTCTCTCAGTGGAACATTTGCTTGAATATTAGGATTTTAATTGTAAGGCATTACAAATGTTGCTATATATTATTTTCTTTTATGACTAACCCTGCTGTTGATTAGTGATGCATACACTAAATTCAGACTAAAAGATTTGAAGATCTTTTCTTAAACGAGAACAAACTTATTTCCAATTTATTTAAATTGGCATAGGCATTTTAGAGCAAGGATCAATTTAGTAGTATCTATTTATAGTCAGCATACTAGTAATATAACTATGCGTATAACCTGTAAGATAAGTGAAAGCTATATAACAATATGTAACGAATGTGAAGTATACCGTTGTAGAACTAAAACTAAAGCAGTATGGCCATTGAGGTGATCTCAAGAAACTTAGTATATTGGATGATACTGGTGGATGAGGTTTAAATTTGTACGTTTTCCATGTTTAGTTTAGTTTTTTTTTTTTTTTTTAATCAATTTTCATTTTTGTATTTCATCTTGTATTACTTATCTATTGACTGTGTTTTTATACGCCAAGGGGCTTTATGGCCCTGCCTTTATCGAGTTTAAGTAACCCGTATGTTTTCAACTCTCCTCAAGCCTTGTGTCATGCAATTTCCTTAAAAGGCTATTTTTGATTTAGAAAATGTGATGAGTGATAATGTGATGACAAAAGTTTTGGTTTATTTCATTTTGATTACAGAAAATTGGCATGAACTTGCTGAACCAAGTTGTTGATCAACATAGATACGTAGTTACATTCTTAGATTCAAAAAATATACATAGATGCATTCAAAGGTACGTGCATGGAATGCATACGTGCATCTTTCTCTCCCTAGACTTTATCTGATTACGTGGGGCCGACTTTATGAATCCTTTTTCTCCCTTATGTCTCTATTAAGAGTCAAATTCTCATTTAAATCTAATAAAAATTGTTATTTAAATTTTTTCTAACCAAAATTTTTTAGGTCAACAACAACAAGCCTTTATCTAATTTCAATATATTTTTTATTTTATTCGGCTGAATCACTGAATTGTGAACCTCTACTTTATCTAATTTCATGACCAATTTGATTTTCAGAGCCTTGAGTATATTTACTACTTTTTTTTTTAGAACTCTCCAGAGCACTTCTCTTGTAATTTTATCATATGCTTTCTCTAAATTATAACTACTATATGTAGATCCTCCTTACTCTCTCTATACTTCTCTCTCAAACCTCTCAAAAGCTGTACAGTTTTCATAATTGACCTATCTGACATGAATCTAAGATAATTTTGAGAAACATTGATATCACATTGTAACCTATGCTCAATTACTTTCTCTCATAATTTTAATGTGACAACATTAACTTAATTCCTCTATAATTCGTATACTCTCGTGCATCATCTTTATTCTTAAGTATAGAACACACTTCTCTACTCATATGTCATCTTTTGTCTTCAAAATAATATAAAGATGTTTAGGATGCCAAGAAAATCTTTGATCTCTTATGCATTTTCTCACTTATTGTAAAATCCGAAAAATGTCAATTTTAGACCTCGTATGCTTTTCGATGTGTCTCGACGAGATTTAAGTGAATTTTTCAAAGTCAAAATTTGACGAAAATAATTTTATAAAATTCAACGCAAAATTCTAAAAAATTTGGTATATAGAACTTATTTTTAATTTCGCTTAATTTTGGGAGATAAAAATGTTAGAAATCTCATAATACCTATAATTTCCCCTAATAAGTATTAATGCCGAAATAGTTTAAGTGAGGGTAAAAGGGTACTTTGGCAATCCCTAACTCCCTAACTATGATGCATCGACACGGACATGGCGACATGGACATGGGACACGTCATTTTTTAAAAAATATAGGATACAGGTGCGGCGTGGACACGACATAATAATTTTTTAATATAATATATAGAAATTAAGGTAACATTATATTAAAAATGGCAAGCAATAATAAATCAAAGTAATGATAACTTGTTTAGCTTATAACATAAAGATGTTTAGTACAAAATGTCTAGTACAAGCACAAAAAATATAAGTAAAAAATCATTTAGTACAACATGAAAGTCCAACTACTCAATATAGTGAATGATAGAATTAGATTCAGATGTTGGTCTTTTGGCCTTTAATATCATCATCATTGAATACCATTGCTTTCAACTCTGGTTCATCTAGAGAAAGATTTGCAACCTCCAATAATCCCATATCATCAAGGCACTCGAGTCCATCTTCAGCAACATCCCACATCTTGTTATCACCTGTCATATAAAGTGGGATTTTCTTGATAGAAGACGAAGATTTATATGCACATAAATTAAATCTTCAGCCCGTTGTGAAGTTATTTTATTCCTCTTTATTGATTGAATAAATGAGTATATGTTCCAATTTCTCTCACAACAAGAAGATGATGAAACTTGACTATGAAGTTTTATTGTTATGGTTTGAAAAAAAGCGGTGCTGAAGCTCCATGAATCAACAACCACATTTTTGGATCCATCCTCCTATCAACCAAAGATTCTTGATCACCAAAATCATCTAAATATCCAAAAAACTTTGCAAGTTCTATATTAATTTTTCTTCTCAACATTTGAAAAATATCGTTTCAAGCATATCTTTCTCATATTTGACACTTCTAAATCTTTTTGTGGTGAGACACGTTGAGGGTTTTTTTGAAGTCATTCTTTACTTGAATGCCTTCAAATAATACAAAACATATAAAATTATTTATTTATTTACCAAGAAATTTAAAATTAATTTAAAAAATGAATACAAATGTACCTTGGATTTAATGAATGGGTCAAACAATGTAGATGTGTGTTGCTTTTAGTCTACCTATCTTCAAGAATGATATAGACAATGCTTCAAAAACTTGAGTCTTCATTATGTGACTTTCTTTCATGTCTGTATATAATATGTTTCACTTTTGTTAACATAGAGTCTCACATCTCATAAATTAAATGTAGGCATGATTTATTTGTGTCAGCCTCTCTCAACATGTCATAAATCGAATCAGTGAAAGCCAAAATATAATCTACATCATCCCACCACAAATCATCAGTGAAAGCCAAAAGGTATCTCTTTAGGAAGTGCCCTTTTGAACCTAGATTCAACTTCATCAACTTGTTTGTTCAATTCAATCAACTGTGACGTAGTAAATCTTAGGACACATTTTAATTCAATGGCCAGAAATCTTAAGTACATGTGTTTTCACCCTAGAATAAGATCATTTGTAGGTGCCACCACAATAATTGCATTTAAATGACACATTCCCTTCTCCTTCAAAAATTTTTCATAACCTTGTAACATGAATCTATAATGGCTTATCAGTTTCTTTGGATTACTTTTTTGAACCACTCCCACCAACACTAGAGCTCATTTTGCTTTTAAATTCACTGCTACACAACAACAACAACAACATCAAGCCTTTATCCCACTTCGTGGGGTCGGCTACATGAATCCTTTTTCTCCATTGTGTCCTATTAAAGGTCAAATTCTCGTTTAAATCTAATAAAGAAAGGTCATTCCTAATATTTTCTAACCAAGTCTTTTTAGGTCTGTCTCTACCTTTCTTAACATAAGTCAAATCTAATACCTCTACTCTCCTAACCGGGTCATTGGAAGGCCGCCGTTTTATGTGACCAAACCATCTAAGGCGACTCTCTCTAATCTTATCTTCTACTGGAGCTACTCTAACTTTTTCACGTATATGCTCATTTCATATCCTATCTCTAAGGGTAAAGCCACTCATCCACTTGAGCATCCTCATCTCTGCCACACTTAACTTAGTATTATGCTTCTCTTTTAATGGCCAACATTCAACACCATAAAGCATTGCATGCCTCACTACCATCTTATAGAATTTTCTCTTAAGTTTGAGGGGTACTTTTTTATCACACAACAAGCCCGATGTATTCCTCCACTTCAACCATCCAATTTGAATTCTGCTGATAATATCTCCATCTATTTCACCATCACTCTGAATAATATATCCAAGATATCTAAAAACGTGTACTCTTATTAATGACTTGATCGCCCAAAGTCACAATCCCCTCACTAGGTCTATTACTACTAAAATTACACTCCATATATTCCATTTTAGATCTATTAAAGCGAAAACCTTTAGTCTCTAATGTTGACCTCCATAAATCAAGTTTACTTTCAACTCCATCTCTAGTCTTATCAACAAGAAGAATATCATCAGCAAAAAGCATACACCAAGGTACATCCTCTTGCAAATGTCTAGTGAGAACATTCATGACTAAAGCAAAAAGATATGGGCTTAAGGCTGATCCTTGATGTAACCCAACCAAAATAGGGAAATACTTGGTCAAACCACCTTGTGTTTGAACACAAGTACTAGCTCCTGCATACATATCTTTAATGATTTGAATATAAGTATTATTAACTCCTTTCTTTTCAAGAACTCTCCATAGCACTTCTCTTGGAACTTTATCATATACTTTTTCTAAATCAATAAATATCATATATAGATTCTCCTTATTTTCTCTATATTTCTCCATCAAACCTCTTAATAAATGTATGGCTTCCATAGTTGACCTACCCCAGCATGAATCCAAATTGATTTTGAGAAACATTAATATCACGCCGCAACCTATGCTCCATAACTCGCTCCCATAGTTTTAAAAGTATGACACATTAACTTAATTCATCTATAATTCACACAATCTTGTGCATCACCTTTATTCTTAAAAATAGGAATTAACACACTCATTCTTCACTTATCTGACATCTTTTTTTAGTGTTCAAAATAGTATTAACAAGTTTAGTAATCCAAGAAATACCTTCATCTCCTAAGCATTTCCACACCTCTATTGGAATATCATCAAGTCCAGCAGCTTTTCCACCATTCATTTTCTTTAAAGCCTCTCTATCTTCGGTTTCACTAATACGCCGATAAAAATAGATATCTTTTTTTTTTTTCATTTAGGGTGCTAAGGTTACTATAGTCAATCTTATTTTCACAATTTTTATTAAAAAGTTTAGCAAAATATCTCATCCACCTTTGTTGAATATCTTCTAAGAAAAGTATTTTTTGATCTTCATCCTTAATACACTTCACTTAAATTAAATCCTTACTACTCATATCTCTTTGTTTGGCTAACTTATATATATATATCTTTCTCCCTCCTTAGTATCTAATCTATTATATAAATCGTTAAAAGCTAAAGTCTTTGCATCGCATATTATTTTCTTATATTCCTTACGAGCCTCTTTATATCTTTCCAAATTATCAGAATTTTTAAAATTAAACCAATTTTTATAACAAATCTTCGTATTCATAATTTTTTTATGCACATTTGGATTCCACCACCAACTATTAGTAGATTTTCCTTTTGATACTCCAAGCACATCTTTTGCAATATTATTAATATCACTAGCCACTTTTTCCCACATAACATTAGCATTCTCATGCACAGATAAAATTTTAAGATCTAAAATCTTACTCTAAAAAATATTTTTGTTAATATTCTTTAAATACAATATTCTTAAATTCACTGCTAAAGTAGAAAAAATAAAGACTTAATAAATATTGTCAAACAAAGTTAAAAATTAATTAAAGAACCATTGCATTATGCGTTATGACTATCTGCAGCTATACCGGGGGTGCAAGTTTGAAAAATTTTATGCGGGTTGGCGTCGGCTTCCCTCGGTTGCACACAGAAACTAAGGAGGATGGCTTGTTGCTTACGGCCGGAAGGGAAGGCCAAGGGTGCGATCTCCAACCGACCGTTGCTCGCCTCAATCTCTCGGGAAGACCACGAATACGAATAGGAATATGGGATTAAGGCGAAGATGAAGACTCGGGCATCAACCAGCTAATATGAAATAGTGGGATTAGGGTTTTATTTATTTATTTATTTATACAATAATCAAACATGCGTGTCTGGATTAGTTTTTCTTTTTTTAAAATGGGACACGCTAATGACGTGTCTGACACGTGTCCTCGCCGTGTTAGACGCGTGTTTGTGTCCGACACATGTCTGACAATGCATACCCTCTTAAAAACGAAGTGTCGGTGCATCAGAGCTCCCTAAATGTATGAAGAGGTCGATCCCTCTTCTATCTTCTCCACTCATTTGTTCGACCAAACTAAAGGAAGAGGCGGAGGCGAGAGAGGCGCACGGACGGGAGGCTAGGACGACAACTCTTGCGGCAGTTTCCGGCGACCGGGTTTAGGGGAAATTGAAGAGGGAGATTCAAGGAGGCTAGGGTAAGTTTCTAATCAAATTATTTCATATGTTTCATGACTTTTTTCTTGAAATGAAAAAGTTAGGGTTTGGCAAAAAACTTCTCCTTTCTTTAGGAGATGTATAGGGAATGATTAGGAGATAATTTTATGCATGGAATGAGATTTTTTCTTCAAAATGTGGAATTGGAAAAATTGGGTATTTTTCATATTATTGTTTTTTTTTAAGAAGTTTCTTGAGGAATAATGTTCCAAATAATCATAGGAAGGTTTCTAATGTTATAGATTAGGGTTTTTCCAAAAAATGCAAATTTTTTTATTTTAATTTATTTTAAATCCGAAAATTTAAGTTATTTTAATTTAATTTATGTTTTAGAAATAGGTTAATATTATTATACAATTAGAGAGAGGGAGAGGAAGAGAGAGAACTTAGGGTGATTTAAAGAGAAGAAAAATTTTAATTTTAGATTTATATTGTAGATTTTTGAAGGAGAAATTATTTCCTTATAGGTATTTATTTGTTGTGACTTCGAAGGAAGGAGAACTAGTGTGAAAATCAAATCCCTCGAATATGTAAGTATTCATGGTTCTTTATTACAGTAATACTTTTGTTTCTCTCCAATTATATGTTTTGAAAGTCCAAACATGTTTATGAAATTTTTATGGTCACTTTAGATCATGATTCTATTATTTTATCCTATGATTGATCAAGCAATTTATATGTTATATATTATGGCATTATATCATAAAGTTCATATGTTATAGAAATGAAATGATATGATTGTTATAGAATACTTGTATGTGCATGCTGAATTGATGGAGCTCACCCTCTTATGGTACTAGTTGAAGACGTTGTACACGTGCACATTAAAAATCGTAAAGGTTAGGAAAAAAGGAAATGATTAAGGAGTACCTTTATGGTGCTAGACGGTGGCTCCTGTAATGATTGTATTATATGAAATTTAAAAGTTATGAATATTGATATAATAAATGAAAAATAAATATGAAAGATTATGTGTATGTTTGATGTTATGATTATAGCAAATTAAATTTATGATATGTTTTAATAAAATGTGACATATATCATATTACTCATTTTGCCTTGAGTTACTGTAGTTTAGAGTCATGTTTTACTTATTAAGCATTGACTTATTATTAGTTATTAAAATTTTCATGTATAATTATTTTAAATCATAATGAGTAGAAGGGGTGAAAATGTGTATCGTATGAGAGGCGCGCCGGATGAAAGGTAACCATATGAATCTTAATAATTTTATGTTTATGTGCTTTCAAATTAAATATTTTTAGTGGCTCTTTCAAATGTTATGATGATAGTTTTAGAGATTAGATATTTTAGTCTACTGCCCGACTTTTGTTCCTGCCTCGCCTATGCGAGCTCACCGGGCCGGGTCGTGACACTTATTTTGAAATATCATTAGATCTTACTATTTTTTCACACTTCATTTTTTAAAGCATATTTAACTTTGATTTTACTAATATGACAATAAAAATAATTTATATTTAGGGTGCTACGGTCATTATGTCAATCATATACTCACAATTTTCACTAAAAATTTATTAAAACATCTTATTCACTTATGTTGAATATCTTCTTATAAGAAAAATACTTTTTGATTCTCATCCCTAATGCCCTTCACTGGAACTAAATATTTACTTTTCATATCTCTTGGTTTGACTAACTTAAGTACATCTTTTATACTTCTTAATATCTAATCCATTATATAAATCACTATTTTTTTTTTTTTTGCATCACATATTACTTTCTTAGAATCCATACGGGCTCCTCTATATCTTTCTTAATTTTTCAAATTTTTACATCTAAAATAATTTTTTATAACAAAGCTTTCTTTTTTTCTTGTATATTTTGACTCTACCACAAATTTTTTTTTTACTATTAGGAGCTTTTTCTTTTGATTTTCTAAGCACATATTTTGCAATACTCTTAATATCACAATCTACTACTTGTTTGACATAGCATTAGTTTCTTTATGAACAACTTAAATCTTAAAATCTTGAATTTTACTCAAAAATAATTTTATTAGCATTTTTTAGATACTCTCATCTAATCTTAGGACTATATTTTATTTTTTTTATTTTATTTTTTCATCTGTTTATCATAAAATAAAAAATTAATAAGTGATGTTAGGTATATAAATTTTCACTTAGAACAATCTATTTTTTTTATTCGAAAATAATCAATTTAAGTTTTATTATGTTCATTTCTATAAGTGATGAGATATTGATATCTTTTTTAAATAAAATATTAATAATTATAAAATCATAAGTCAGAGCAAAATTTAATATGGTCATACCACTTTTATTAGTCGTTCCAAACTCATAGTCATCATAAATGCTTATGAAATCTTTTGTTAATATATCAATATATCCATTTAAATCCCAACAATAACAATTCTTTCTTCTAGAAGCATCTTTTATATTAATTATTCTAAATTATTATAAAATTATATCAAAATCTATTAGAGTGTAGGCTCTTATAATATTAATACTCTTAGCATAAATAATAATCTTTAGAGTTATAATTTTATTTTTAATTCTATTAATTTCTATAATATTATCTTCAAGCCAATTAAAAAATATAATAGTTTCAAATGTTTGCAAATAAAGACAATAACTTACCCTTTTTCACAATCTTGGACAACTATCTCTAGTCTTATGCCATGGTTTCTTGAAACACTTATACTTCTATGCAATTTTGTTATAAAATTTGATATTACTATTATGAGATGTTATGAAATTCTAACATAACATTATATCAGGTTTCTTAATAACCCTTGTAGTATTGTCATGCTTGAAGAGAAAGGCATAGTTTAGGATTGTTTTGTTATGCCTCAATATATAATTTGAAAGAATTATTTTTTTTTTATATTTTTTAATATGCAATAACTAGAGCTATTTAATTTCTTTTATCAATATAAATACCACCGGAAATAAATTATCGAAAAATTATCGATCAAAACATATATATATATATATATATATATATATATATATATATATATATATATATATATATATATATATATATATATATATATATAGACATATCCATTTCTTCATAAATCATGTATACTATTTCTAATCTATATAATCATATCACAACAACTCTATCATGAATACAAAAAGAATAGTTAAAATAACAAGAACATGAACTTGAAGGATCCTGATCAATCTTACACCCCTACTCTTTTGCCATGACCTGAAATTATTTTATTGGTTCTACCTCTTTTTATGAGGAGAATGAATCTTTTTCTCGAAGGATCAGAAAAAAATTGGTCCGGATCTACTTCTGGAATGAGTTTGAAGATTCCAAACTAAAAACAACAGTATTTGTTAGCAACAACATATTGTTCATAAGTTGAGAATGGGAGTTGAACTTTATGAGGTCGAATCTCCCGTTGTTCCTCAGTAGCTTAGTGGTAGAATGGTTGTTTGTTAATTGACTGACTCGTAGGTTCGAATCCTACTTGGGGAGATTTGATTCATTCTTCATTTTTTCATGAAGAATTGAAGACTCGCTTTGACTGTTAGGAGTATGTAACTCATTCTCTGTATTTGTTTCTATTGCATTCTATCTCATTGTATCACATTATGTTCTACAAGATTTGAGAATCACCCTCAATACTTCGGCATAGATTCGGCCTTTGTAAATGGCCAATTTAGAATTCTCAACAATGCATCAAAGATGTAGTCTAGGGATTCAAACACAAATATGTTAATTCCAGCCCGGGTTACATATATATAAACCTTAGTATGAAAGAAAAAAAGTCATGCCATTCCATTTTGGCACCAAAGTTCAATAGCTTTGCGGCCGCTATCCCGATCATGATTTTACTACTCCCAGAGGGACCACATCAATTCTTCCTTTGGAAGCTTCATGCCCCACCACCCAAGTGTGGAAAAACTGTTGGACCTGATTATATTCCAATAGACATGTGGAAATTCTTAGGAGATAAAGGAATTTCTTGGCTCACTTAACTTTTTAATATTATTTTTGAAGACTAAAGTCTAAAATAATGCCAGATGGGTGGAGAATGAGTGTGTTGATTCCTATTTTTAAGAATAAATGTGATACACAAGATTGTGCGAATTATAGAGGAATTAAGTTAATGTGTCATACTTTAAAACTTTGTGAGAGAGTTATGGAGCACAGGTTACGATGTGATACTAATGTTTCTCAAAATCAATTTGGATTCATGTTGGGTAGGTCTAATATGGAAGCTATACATTTATTGAGAGGTTTGACGGAGAAGCATAGAAAGAATAAGGAGGATCTTCATTTGATATTTATTGTTTTAGAGAAAGCGGATAAAGTTTCAAGAGAAGTGCTATGGAAAGTTCTAGAAAAGAAAGGAGTTAATAATGCTTATATTCAAGTCATTAGATATATGTATGTAGGTGTTGTTACTTATGTTCAAACACAAGGTGGTTTGACCAAGTATTTTCCTATTTTTGTTGGATTACATCAAGGATCAACCTTAAGCCCATATCTTTTTTTGCTTTAGTCATGGATGTTCTCACTAGACATTTACAATAGGTTGTACCCTGGTGTATACTTTTTGCTGATGATATTCTTCTTGTTGATAAGACTAAAGAGGGAGTTAAAGGTAAACTCGAATTATGGAGGTCAACTTTAAAGCCTAAATGTTTTCATTTGAGTAGATCTAAAACTGGATATATGAAGTGTAATTTTAGTGGTAATAGATCTAGTTGAGGGTTTGCGACTTTATTTGGGTGATCAATTCATTAATATGAGTACATGTTTTAGATATATTGGGTCTATTGTTCAGAGTGATAATGAAATTGATGGGAATATTTTTAGCATAATTCAAGTTAGATGATTGAAGTGGAGAAATGCATCTGGCTTGTTGTGTGATAGAAAAAAATGTGACGACTGGTTTGGTCCGGCCTGTTCACTTGAACCGATCGAACCTTATTAATAAAAACCTTTCCCTCCCCCGCATAACTACCCCCGTTTTTGCACGAAGAAATTTCATTTTGCTATTTTGAGTGGAAGGTTGTGATTAGGGATGAAATTCAACAACTCCTCTCAACTCCTTTCTTATTTTTATCTCTAAAGGAGCGAAGTTTAGGAAGAAGCGAGAGGAATGACCAAGGGAAGAAGGTTTGTTGAATTGTTATTTTCTTTTTCTTATAAATTTCATCGATTTCCTTATGATATTTTCTTAAAAGAAAAAGAAGGGATTTTGAGTAAAAAGGAAGGAATTGAAGACAAGGGGAAGGAAATTAGGAAAGGAAGAAGAATTTGGGGATTTCCATTTGTAAGTAATTTCTCCATGGTATTATGTTAGTTAATTTTTTTTTTTTTTGTAATTAATCTTCTCTTATGAAAGTTAAATTATATGGATTTAGTGAATTAGGGAGGAGGGGATCAAACTATAGGAGTTGAGTTCTTCAAGGAATTCAATAGAGGTTGAGGTTAGAATCACTTAAATAAATGTTAGTGAGAAGTTGATAAAAATTTAACCACATGTAACTCACCTCACTGTGTATCTCCTTAGGTGGCGACAAAATCAAAGAATTGGAAGAGAATATAAAGGGGTAATTTTTGAAATTTTTTTTATTGTATTTTCTAGTTCGTTTCGAAAGAAGCATGCATATAATTTTAAAAGCTTATGATTTACATATTTTTTAAAACCATTATACGAAGTAAGTAAATGTTTGTACAAGTATGGATATGTGAAAGAAAGAAAACGTGCATGTAATAAAAAAGTATATATGAATGAAAGAATGCAAATAAATAAATGTTAAGGAAATGATACAAACATAAATGAATCAAAAGCAAAGGGAAAATGTTATGCATGCAAAATTTTTAGTAGATCACCCCCGTATGGTACTGGCTGGGGAATCAACGTACTCGTGTACGTAAAATAAAGAAAATGCTATAAAAATGAAAAAGAAAATGGAAATGGTTTTACCTTTTTTTAGTACATTTAGACGGTGCTCCTGTACAATATGAAATAAGAAAAATGAATAATTTTTAAAGTAAATGTTATAAATGAACATGTTATGGTATGAAAAAGGTAAAAAAAGGAATATGAATATGATATAATATGTATATGAAATGAAATGAAATAAAGAAAAGAAAAATAACTCGGATGTTAAATTAATGAACATATATCAAAAGTTTTATGTATTATATTTTATGCTTATAAATAAATTTCTTCAGTTACCCACTGAGTTTACTTAGTAAACTCAAACTATGAATTGAAATGTTTTAGGTAAGTCTTCACTGATTTAGAAATGACAGAAAGATAAGAGTTTGTTTATAGAAGACGGCGTGCAAATGACAATAGATAATATAAATTGAATGTTAATATAAATTGGGTGTTAGAGGCTCTTCAGTAAGATAGAGAAAATTTTGCATTGAATTGTTTATAAAAATGAATTAATTTTTTTTTACCGTTTGACTTTTAGTTCCCTCATTAAATCAAGCATCTGGGCCAGGTCGTGACAAAAATTCCCCCTCAATTTTAAGGGAAAATTCTATAAGATGGTGGTGAAACTTGCAATGCTTTATGGTGTAGATTGTTGGTCATTAGAAGAGAAGCATAATAATAAGTTAAGTGTTGCAGAGATAAGGAAGCTCAGGTGGATGAGTAGCTTTACACTTAAAAATAAGATACGAAATGAGCATATACGTGGAAAGGTTGGAGTAGCTTCAGTGGAAGATAAGATTTGGGAGAGTCGCCTTAGATGGTTTGGTCACATGAAATGGCGGTTCTGATGACTCGGTTAGGAAAGTAGATGTATTAGATTTGACTTATGTTAAGAAATGTAGAGGTTGACCTAAAAAGACTTGCTTATAAAATATTAAAAATTAATTTTCTTTTTTAGATTTAAATGAGAATTTGACTCTTAACAGTACACAATGGAGAAAAAGGATTCATGTAGCCGACTCCACGTAACGGGATAAAGGTTTGATAATGTTGTATATTATTGTTGTTGTAGTTTTTGTCGACCAAAAACTCTTAATTTCTTTTCAAAAATTTACAAAATTGTTATGCTTACTCAACAACAGAACACAACATAATATTGTATAACACAACACAAGCCTTAGTTTACAATAAGAATAATTCTATTTCATAAAAATGGCATTAATAAGGCTTTCTAACATCATTACGTCCATAACTTATATTTATTTTTACAGAAGTTTGATTTTTTTCTTCCTTTTTTCATAGGGGAAGCTCACGATTCTTGATTTGCTTTGTGTATTCTTATGGGATAAATCCATTGGAATAATTATGTTTTTAAATCAGCTGGATCAAAATTAGGGGTGTAAATGAGTCAAGTTGGGCTTGAGTCACCCCTAACTTGAGCTTAAGCTTGATTAATTAATCGAGCTTGAGCTCGAGCTTTATTTTATGAGTTCGAGCCAGCTCATTTATTATGGAAGAGATAAAATGATTATTATTCAAGTTATTATTATAATAAATTGATAAAAAGAATGATAAATTATAATAATAATAATAATAATAATAATAAATCACTTAATATAAGATGGTGAAATATAATTTTTAAACATTTTTAACAAATTTTTACTTAAAATCTTGAATGTTAGTACATTTTTAGTTTGTTTTATATTAACATTTTTTACACAAGCCAGCTCTCGAGCTAATTAGTTGAGTCAAAGGTAGCTCAAGCTTAGCTCGTTAGCTCATCAAGCTCTACTTATGAGTCATTTATCGAGTCGAGCCAGAGTCGGCTCATGAGTTTGCTCGACTCACGTACACTCCTAATTGGAACCCTCTCTCTCTCTCTCTCTCTCTCTCTCTCTCTCTCTTTATGCTCTTCTCTATCTATTTAATTGAATCCTCTCTAAAGGAGGATAATAGTTCATTTTTTTTTAATTTGATTTTTAAGTCACACTCCATCACTTGCATCTATAATAGTATTCATTAGTTGTGATATAAACTTCATTTTAATAATGATTAATTAGCCATCAAACTTGTATTAAAAATTAGAAAGAAATGATAATGTTACTGAGGCAAACATAGAAGGCTTCTTTTTTCCATGTTTTTACTTATTAGAGTGTCAAATTCTCTAAATGTATATGCATTTATGATTTTAAGTCCTTTGAAAGGCTCTACGTGATGAAAATCATAAATTACTTTTCATGGGATCAAGAACTTCTAGCGGCAAACTTTCATTGCATTCAGATATGGTTACTAAAAAAAATCGTCTATAGTTATGTATAATAATGTAATTAGTGTTATTCCTTGTACATGTACCTATAAATGCCTTCTTATGCATAGATAAGATATATACGAGAAAGAGAGCCACTTGCTATTCCTGTTTTTTTATTCAATTGTGTATGCATATATAATGGATGTATGCAGAGGCAGATATTCGGTATCCTTGTATTTGTATCAATAAAAAACATATATTTTTGCATTTTCTGTCTAACTGTGTGCATAATATTTTAGATACAGAAGTATTAAAGTCACTCTCCTTGGGGATATATTTTTATATCTTTACGCATGTATGCATGTATGTATGGATAGAGGTAGGTAGGCGGAGAGAGAGGCTTAGATTGCAGTTACCTTCTCAATCTCATTGGAATATTTATTATTTCACTTACCCATAAATTATATCTGATCTCTTAAATTAAATTTTTCTTTGTGAACAGAGGAAGATTGTGAATAGACCTCTTGCTGGGACGATCAGAAGGGGAAAGACAGAGAAAGAAGATAAGATACTTGAACAGCTACTACTAAGTGATGAGAAGCAATGTGCTGAACACATTATGCTTGTAGATTTGGGTCGTAATGATGTTGGAAAGGTTAATATTATTTTAGTAATATTGAATTATGTGATAATTGAATTTATCATTATGTTCCCTGTTAGGCTGTCTAAATGAAATTGTCATATTTAGCTTGTTTACTGCGTCAAATTGCTGGTTGTTTTCTTAAATGCATTTCTTATTTTGAGTGTTGTTGTTTATGCCCAATGCATATTATACTATCCATTTAGTACTCGTGGTATCCATGATGATGCCTGGCAGTTTGCTTTTGATTGACAGTGGCCTCTACTAATGAGTGTGGTGAAAAAGAAGTTAATCATTCCATCCACTGACGTGAAAAGGAGAAAACTTCTGAGTTGAATGATGCGTGTAAAGATGATGAGGTGTTTAATGGTAAAAGATGGAAAAAATGAAGCAACATTTAAGTATAATAGAGGTCACACTCAAGCATATTTATGCAAATGCAATACAGTAGATCATTGTTTCAATATATAATTGAACGTGCAGGTGATCGAATGAGAAAGGCTATAAAAAAAAGATCAGGGATATGCCATTAATAAACATTTGTTGAATGAAAGGGAAAAACTATATTTAGAACATCACACACCAGGCCGAGAAATCATGGTATTCTTATATGATAATCTATTTCTCTTTTTTTTTTTAATTAACTTAAGACGGGTTTATCATTGAATTTTGTGGAGATGTATGTATCAGCTAGCCACACTGGGCTATATCCATGTGCTTGTAATATTCTTTCAAGAATTGCTTCATAAGTTTTTAATAGTTTTTGGACTTGTCATCTGTTGAATATAAGCTTATAGAAAGCAAAATTTTGGGTGTTGGAGTGTGCCGTTGGTGTGCACAATTGAAAGTATAAGAGTATCATAAAGGTGGGAGTAGATTAATGTGAAAGCCATAGTACAGATAAAGGAATGCAAAAAATAATTTGCATAGAAATTGTTAATACACTCGACCGAGTGGAGAGAAAGAAGACAATTTGCAAAGCTAACCTAATATTGGAAATCACAATGATGATGTGGATAATTTGAATTAAATTATGTCTAGAAAACAATAATGTTATGCAAACTCATAAGGTTTATTTTCCTAAATGGCTATTTTGCTCATTTTTATGATAGATTTGTTGGTTTCCTACTTTCATGCCATTTAATTCTTGCTACAGGTCTCAAAGTCAGGTACTGTAAATGTGGAGAAGCTAATGAATGTTGAAAGATACTCTCATGTGATGCATATTAGCTCCACGGTTTGACCCTTGCCATTTAAGAGCAAATTTTATTAAGTGCTGGATTGATAATTAAATTGGAATTTTCAATGTTAATGGAGTTGAAGTTGAATATTTGTTGTGGCTGCATTATTGACTATATATTAGTTTGGGTTGATGGCATGCTGGTTTCTACAGTTTTAGTTTGTCTAATTGTGAATTTACTTCAATAGCTTTCAAGTATCACTATTTATCTTTTTTTAGTATTGACATTAATGAGTTTGTTGTACGTTTTAAAATATATGCCCACAGATTACTTACCGAGCAGGTGTGTTCCTGAACAAGAAACATTAACATCTTGAGATGCAAAAGAACTGATCTATTGGAAGATCTTTAGGATTGTCTATTTGGTCATTGATTCCTTCCCTCTCTACTTCTAATCTATCTGTTTGGATGACTACAGGAACAAGAATTGGTAGCATCTATGCATGAACCCAATATGTGAATGGCAACCCCTAGGATGTTACGACAACAACAACAACATCAAGTCTTTGTCCCACTACGTGGAGTCGGCTGCATGAATCATTTTTTGTCATTGTGTCCTGTTAAAAATCAAATTCTCATTTAAATCTAATAAAGAAAGATCATTTCTAATATTTTCTAACCAACCTTTTTAGGTCTACCTCTACCTTTATTAACATAAGTCAAATTTGATACCTGAACCTTCCTAACAGGGTCATCGGAAGGCCTCCGTTTAATGCGGTCAAGCCATCTAAGATGACTATCTCTAATCTTATCTTCCCCCAGGATGTTGAGAGATTAATATTACTGTCTTTTGGAGAAGAAAAAAAATCTAATTTATTCATCCTCCTGTGTAACATTTCAAGATTAATGATTTGCACTTCTAAGGACAAACTAATTGATGCACAAACCAACTATTTCCTACTGGCAGCTGGTTTAAGAGAGCATATATGATTTTTAAACCTTCAATTAGTGGGAGCTCACTGCGTACGCACATGTTCCTGATTTTCATATGTTCAGAATCATAAATGCTGCATTTATGCTGCATTTATTTTTTTTGCTTAACATTTACTGGCTCAATGATGAAGGGGAATGGGGATTCTGCATGCATTTAAATCCACTGTCGACCACCATATTTTTAATGCTTGCTTATTTTGTTGTGCATCTTGTAAATTTATGCCACGCTATACTATCCTTCTCCTGCATTAGTAGTGGGGTTATCCAAAGCTAGGATTAATTTCCTGATTTTTGGTTGGCCTCTGCAGGTTACTGGGGAGCTGTTTGAAAATCTCACATGCTGGGATGCTTTGCGTGCTGCATTGCCTGTAGGAACAGTCAGTGGAGCTCCTAAGGTTTGCTTTAACACGGCATATTGTCATGGGTTTTTACATTTTGATTTGACAGACTTCAGAATCATTAATGCTGCAATAAAAATCTCATTTTTTATACGGAAAACTACCTTTTTTGCAACTCATTATAACATTCATTAACATCATCTTCATCCAGCAACCCTGATGGAGCCCACAATTTATTATTTGTAGGTAATACTTACCATAGATGCATTTGGTGTCATTTCAGAATTTTGTGATGTCTCTTTTGTAATCACCTTCTAGTTTGACCCACCTTTATATTTCGCGATTAGCCAACTTTTATGGATGTCAAAGTACATGCTTTAGACTACTTGAACGTAGTCAATTATGAACTCAACAGTCTCTTAACATCCTTAAATTTATTTTATGTATATTGTTGAATACAATTTGTGTGCGGGTGATACCAGAATCTTACTAATAAGAGTACAAAACAAGCCTAATAGAGAGAGGGGAGAGAAAGAGTGAACTAGCGAAAGAAGCTTTGGGATTTTGCTATAAGTTATTGTGATTTAAAGTAGTTAGAACATGATTGAATATTATTGAATGTATCTAACTCGTTCTTTGACCCCTATTAATATAAGCACAACTATATAGCAATGCTCATTAATGCTTTCTGTGAAAATATGTTTCAAGATTTTTTTTTTTTTTTTAAATTTAAATGTATGTATAACTGCTGACATGTCCAAATGTCTAGGGCAAGATTATTTGAGGAAAAGTGTCCTTTAGAGAACTCTCTATCGAGTTCCATAGTGAGATCCCATAATGAGAGCAAAAGAAAGTTCATTCTGAATGAATGAGTAGGCTTAGGCTACTTATTAAATCAAGTTGACAAGTTCATTGTCGAGTTGATCCTTCCTTCTAACAACTTTAGCCACGTGACTTGTTGATTTAGATGAGTTAAATCGAATACTTCCTTGGGTGACTAAAAATTCTTAGCCAGTTGGTTCATGTGTTTCAACTGTGTTTGGCAAGTCGTTGAATCGGATTCATAATGGTGAATCGACTCGATTAACTCAACCCAAATGACATTAGTCATACAAGCAGCTACCCTATTACCTGCGGTTTGCTGATGATAAATAGTTAGATAGTTAGTACTGGCGTTTCTAGGAATTTAGAGCCGGAACTCAAATATATTAAATATAAAAAAAAAAAACTATCCTGGTCACCGAAAAGAATAGCTTGATTGAATACAATTTGAACCTAACGTTAGCCAAAGCAAAAGATAGAACATTCTCATAAAAGAAAGAGAAACGGATTAACATTCTTGATTAGGATAAAGAAAAGGTGGAGGGGCATACTCCAACCGCAACTACTTCAGTTTTTGCCTTATGGGAGTTTTTCTGCCTCCAAAAACAGGTTCCTTTAACTAGGATAAATCTATGAAATTTAAAATTTGAAAGAATATTCTAGAATGCTGCACTGAAATTTATTTTTTTTTTGGATGGTTAGACTAATTAAGACAACAAACTCACACACACATCACATATTTAAAACTAAAATTTAATATCTCTTGATTGGTAAGTCAAAACTTTCAAGCAACAGACTAAGATAACTTCCTATCACTACAGGTAAGAGCCATGCAGTTGATTGATGAACTGGAGGTCACAAGACGAGGGCCATACAGTGGAGGATTTGGAGGAATATCATTCACTGGTGACATGGACATTGCGCTTGCTCTCAGAACCATCGTCTTTCCAACCGGATCCCGTTACAACACAATGTACTCCTACAAAAACCATGATCAGCGACCAGAATGGATAGCACACTTTCAGGCCGGTGCCGGCATTGTTGCAGATAGCGATCCAGATGACGAACAACGTGAGTGCGAGAATAAAGCTGCTGCCCTCGCTCGTGCCATTGATATAGCTGAGTCTACTTTTGTGGATGGGGAAGATTAGCTCTGTTTTATAGGCCACTTACTGTGTTTCTCAGATCAGAAGCACTTGCTGAGCAGGAGCCGCTATGTTAGCTTGTTATCGCTATTCAAATTCTGCAGCATTGAAGCTTGTTTAAGAGATCTAATAATATGCGCTTAGGTGAAGGAGTTGCTTCTTCTGGACTTGTGCTATTTATCTGCTAGGATGATTTTGAGCTTCCAGTTTGGATGATTTTTCCTGTTTTTCTTCAAATAAAAAGCATGTTTGTAGTGATTAATTGCAAACCGACAAAGTGAGGGACTAAAGGGGATGAAAAAAGAGAGGCTTTTTTACTGTAGATTTTTTATTTTTCTCCTGCCTTGTTTTCCAGTAATTGATTCTATTTTCTGTGTTTGGTTTGACGGAAAATGAGAAGAAATGTAAACAGAAATGATATAAAAAAAAAAAAGTTTTGTTGAAATTTTGGTTGAGGATTGGTTACTTTATCTTTTGTCAGATTGATGAGAACTCGTGTAGAGAGATTATTACTTGCGTAGTTTGAACATAGAGAACCATTCAGTTTTGTGATTGTAAACAGTAAAAATATAGTTATTGTTTATCATTGTGCTTTTATTGTTCATTATGCGCTTTTATTCTATTTTTATTGATCACAATCATAAAAACAAACAGTTCTGTGTCTGAACTCTGTGCGTAATAATCACTCTGTGTATTTAACCCTTCAGTCTGTACTGGTTGGATGTGTAAGGAGAGCCACATAAACACACAAAGTATACGTTGAATTAAAAATAAAAGGGTTCCTTACCTATGGAATTTTGCAGGAAACTATAGCTAGCAGAAGAGTATAGCGTTTTTTTTTATTTCTTGTGTTGTTTCTGAAAGTAATTTTTAAATTAAAAAATTAAATACTAAAAACTACTTCAAGAACATAAAAAAATCATCACAAATAAAGTTTTTGACAACTCATGTAGGAAAAATTAGTCAGGCTTAAAAAAAATATTATTAAAATTTTGGTGCAGCAATTTTTTTTTAGAGTTGTCATAATTATTCAAATGTATTTTATTTATATTGAGCTTGTTAATATATATATATATATATATATATTTATTTATTTATTTATATATTCGAACATTTATGTCAATTAAGTTAAATTCATACTCATAATATATAATTCAGATGTTTTAGTTGATAGTTAAAGTTTCCAACTAAAAGATCAAAATGAGTTGTGTAAATTTTTATTTATATGTAAAAATGCTAAATTTGTAAATAAATATTAT
This sequence comes from Dendrobium officinale, assembly GCA_019514585.1. NCBI lineage: Eukaryota > Viridiplantae > Streptophyta > Magnoliopsida > Asparagales > Orchidaceae > Dendrobium > Dendrobium officinale. The sequence continues at coordinate 7,631,902 of CM033682.1, read as the reverse complement.
ACATTTTGATCATCATATAATTATTTTTAATCTAATATTAGGTTGTGAAAATAGAGAAACAACCTTGAATTATATAATAGGATGATTAAGGATTTGTTTGGGGTAGAGGGTAGTTGTAGTTTTATTTGAAGTTTGTTGGAGTTATAAAGGAAAATTAATTTTTTGAGACTTAGATATTATAAAAATTAAAAATAATAATAATAATTTATTTTTATAACTAATACACTAATAAATATGATAACAAAAACCTCAGAACACAATGAAAATGCAAAGTTACAAAAATAATGTGACATCTAATTCATCAAATACTTTCAAAGAAAATAATCAGACATAATATATTTCTTATCAAATACTTTTGATATCGATTTGATCAGGCAAATGTACTTGACACATAATTAAGCGAGTAATTAGTAGAAAATTTTGATTAAAAGCTATTATAACATTCATGTCGATTAGGTCATTATGCAAAAAATAAATAATTATAAATCATTTAGCTGTCATAATTGATTGATTGGCTTAATGATATAAAAAAGGCATTTTCTCTTTTGTAATAGTTTATGTTATAATCATAGATGCAAAAATCAGCTTTTTTTTTCCGAAATTGAAGAAATTATGATTACAGGATTTAGAACAATTATTAGATTCTCATTATATAAGGATTAGAGAAGTCAAGTGTTTGCAAACAAGCAGTTGAAGTCCAGTAATGAAGGTTATATATATATATATAGAGAGAGAGAGAGAGAGAGAGAGAGAGAGAGAGAGATAAAGTAAAAAAAGGCTTATATGTTCATAGGGCTGCAAACGAACCGAGCCGAGCCGAGTATGTGAGTGTTCATGTTTGGTTCATTTAAATTAAGGAGTGTTCATGTTCGGTTCATATTCGGTTCATGTTCGTTCGTTTAATGTTTATCGAGCTTGTTCGCGAACATATTTAACGAATTTTTTTAACTATCAAACAAACACGTTCATGAACATATCTATGAACAAACACATTTATAATAAAAGCAATTGTCTATGTAACAAAGGTAATGATTATTTATATTTTTTTTAATTCTATAGTCAAATATTAATTATTTTTATCGAGCTTATTCACGAGTTCAAAATCGAACACGAATCGAGCTAAATGTCGAGCTTGTTCACGAACTTCAAATGATGTTGTTTGCAAACATAAATGAGCCGAACGCATTAGTGTTCAAGTTTGTTTATTTACGAATTGAGCATTTAAAATATTGTTTAAGTTTGTTTGTTTAGTTAATTAAACAATCGCAATAATTAAACAATCGCAAACGAGCTTTAATCGATCCGAACAACGAGTAGCTCGTCGAACGTTTGGTTCGCTTGCAGCCCTACATGTTCATTAAAAGAAAAGGTTACAAAAAGTTTAGTAATTAAATTGGATGTTGGTAATCACAGGATAATAATTGGATGACAGAAGTCAGGAGAAGGTGACGACAATTGTTGATGATGGCTGTTGGTGATAATCAAGGGGAAATGCAAAAAAGTTTTTTATTCTTGTTCAAATCATAAATCTCATTTATGTAAAATATGAAGCTCTATTTAGAATGTTACTTCAGTGAATTTAACTAAAAAAAAAAAACTCCATTGAATATCACATATTGATCTTTTTTTATCATAGATTGTTTATCCAGCATTTAAATGTCTTAATGAGATAAGAATAGAATTATGATATCAACATGTTCATTTAGTCAATATATTCAGACCAACAATAAACTACTTAAAATCAAAATTCTGATAATCTTAAATTTAATTCAAAAAAATTTCAATTTGAATATCCTTGATAAAAATAAATCTATCTCAATTAGGGCTTAAGCAAGTCAAGCCGACTCGTGAGCCGGATCAAATTTGATTAGATAAAAGGCTCCTAAGTTGAGCACGATGAGCTAATGAATCGAGCTTAATCCTTTTCTCTCTTTTATATTAAGTGGTTCTTTTTTTTTTTTAATTTGTCATATTTTTTAAACAATTTATTAGAATAATTACATACATCTTAATCATTTTCTCTTTTATAATAAACGTTGGCTCGAACTTGTAAAATAAGGCTTAAAAGGCCAAGCTCAAACTCGATTAATTAATCAAATTCAAGCTGATCAAGTCAGAGATGTCTCGACCTCGACTCGACTCGACCTCGACTTGACTCGACTTAGTTCACACCCCTAATTTTAATGTTCCGTTTGACACTATTTCTAAATATGATGCTTTTATAGTCGAATCGAGTGGCTCGACGCGACAAATCCAACGAGCCCAAGATTGTCAAATTCTGACATCATTAAGACCCTCAAATGTCTAACGAACGGTACATGATCAAGAGATTTAATATCGGCCGTACATCCGACCATTCCCTATTTACCCCTAATCTCTCACATATTTACAAGTCATGCACTCCAGAATATCTATAAATAGACCTCTCATTCATCATGAGAGGAGGACCCAAGCAAGAAGAATAAGAGAAGAAGAAGAGAAGGTTTGGAGGGAAGAAACTCCTCCACGACCATTGTCGGAATTCTGCTCGACGCCCGAGGGACGTCGGAATTCTGTCGGACGCCCCCAGTGACGTCCGAATTCAACCTGACGCTCAAGTGACGCCAGAATTACACCCGATCTCCAAGGGACGTCAGAGTTCCGCCTGACTTTCAAGTAACACCAGAATTCTGCCCGACTTCCAAGTGACACCAGAATTCCGCCCGACCTCCAAGTGACGCCGGAGTTCTGTCCGAATACCATCTAAATCCAGAGTTCTCCTCGGTCGTTAACTGACGTCGGACTTCTACCCGATGCCGGACCTCCGCTCGTCGCCAAGTTTTTTACCCGTTGTCGGACTTCTGCCCGTTGTTGGATTTTTGCCGGACATCTATCTGATACTGGTTTATGTCCATTGCTGGACTTCTACCTGACGTAGGCCTTCTGACCTTCGTTGCCCGCCGACTACGGTCCCTTCGACTTACGTCGCCCACCGACTACAGCCCTTCAGACCAAACAAACACATCAGTAGTGATGCTTTGAATTCTCACCATGTAATGTACTTTATAAGATGTACATCAAACTAAGGCCTTCCCCTGAGGAAGGGCATCTTTTGTAATCAATTACAATACTACTTGATTCATTTAAACTGGGCTAGGCCCCGTGGTTTTTCCCCCTTTTCAGGAGTTTTGCACGTAAAATCTTGGCGTTTCATAAATGCTACACACCCTCTCTCTTATCTGATTGCATGCTAGATTTTCGTATAACACTAAGACATTAAACTTTATATTTCTCTAACGTCGCGAATACTCTTGGACGCAACAAATATAATAAATATCTAGAATATATTAAAATACTAAAAATTTAAATGTTAAAGTACTAAAAATATTTGAACATTACATATGAATCGTTTATATCAAATAATTTCTTATTATATAAAATAATTTAAATACTTTCACATTATATTTTTCTAATTTAAAAATATTATCATTTATTTAATGACTACTCTAATTATTTTTTACTCTTTCAAAATAAATAAGCCAATTTATAAATTAACTTAAATTAATAAAATTAAACTTAAATTCAAATATATATAGACCCAATTAATTAATCAAATTCAAAGGAGATACAATTTAAACTTTGCCGGACTCAGTTTGCATCATTAAAAGCTCAGATTTTGGTGAGTATGCCTCCAATGAACAAGCAGGCTGTTATAATAAAGCGGAAAAATTGCATAAAAAATTAAAAATAAGTGTTATTTATTTATTTTTAAATTTCTTTTATTTATATATTATATACTAATACTTTATTTAGGACAACTTTTAACGACCACTTGCTTCAAAAAAATGAATATCCAAATTTTATTAAGAACAATTTTTTTTTATTTTTTAAATAATTTTTTGGGACCTTCAAGCCAGCTCAGTGGGTATGCGTCCGGTCAGCTCCCTAAATACCTTCAAAAAAATTAAAAACAAAAAATTATTTTATTATCTAGTTTTTTAAATTAAAATGATACTTTAACTAAATGTCCTCTACCATCTTTTGCCTTTTTTTAATGTAAGATTTGATACTCCATAAAAATCTAAATAGAAAAAACAGCATAAAAAAAAAAAAAAACAGCATCCCTTATTTTTTTTTCCAGTTAATGGCGGTCCACATCACCGGCCACAATAATTAATTAAAAAACAATCTAATTAAAATTTAACTAAAATAAATTTAAATTTATATGCTTTTTTTGAAACCACTGGAGTTAACCAACTCTTTATATCTAATATTCATTTTTAAACTAACTCAAAACTATAAAACTAATTGATACGTCACCAAAAATTATCTTGATCTATCGATCGATCATTGACGAACTAGTAATCGGCCGCCGAGCACTGCCAGACGGAACAACTAGACTTCCTCACAACCATCATATTACCACCACTGTATTGTTGTTCATCGCTGCACTTCCGACAAACCGTCATCGGTATACCACCCGGTCGCTGACCACCTTTAGACTTTCGCCCAACAATGGCCGGACCGCCATCATGCCATCAACACCGCCAAACTTTCACCCGGGCACCAACCACCACACAGACTTCCACCAAACCACCAACCATTTCGGACTTTCACCCGACCATCGAAAAACAGCCGCTCAGCCCTCGACCACTGCCGAACTTCCACCAGGTTGTCGAACATCATTGGACTTCAGTCTAACCATCGTCAAACCACCGCTCAACCACCAATTGCAACCAGACTTCCGCCCAACCATCTTCGTATCATTCTAGATCAGTTGAACTTCTTTCTAGGCACTATCACACTTCCGCCTCACCTTTGCCCAACCCTCCAATCAACCATCTTCAAATCATTCTCCATCAACTGAGCTTCTTTCCAAACGCTATCACACCTCCGCCCCACCATTGTCGGACCTTTGCCCAACCCTCCAATCGACCTCTAAGTCATTGTACTCATTAAATTATAATTCAATCAAATTTAATAAAATCTTTTTATATTGATGAGATCCCATGATTTTTCTCTTTTCAAAAATTCAAACTAAGAAAGCTTGAATGTTTTCCTATTCTCACTTTGTATGTCCGCATGACTTATTAAAATCAAATTATACTTGTCTGCAAAGTTTAAATATAAAAATCATAGCATTTAAATTATTAATATAGCAATAAATATTTTTACATAAAAAGACTACATCTTTGACAAATTAAATTTAATATAATATCTCTCTCTCTCAAGGTTTCAGCGGGTCTGTTGGATGGGCACTGAAAGAACAGATACAAAGCGGCTCTGCAGAAGAATCCTTACATGAATAGGACTGATGTATATAATTCACCTCTCTCTCTCTCTCTCTCTCTAAAAAAAAAAAATGGAAGACAACTTATATCTACAAAATTCATATTTGAATATTCTTATTCAAATATCTTCTAATTCTAAATTCCATAGCCAACTTTTTTAAGGTTGAATAATTATTTTTCTTAAAGAATCAAATTAAAGATGAAATAGATCAGTCAATACTTGTCCAATTAACTTTCGAATATTAATTTTATGTAAATATTTTCTAATATTAAATATAAATTTAACAAAATGTTTACGCTTCTACAGAAATAATAATTTTATCTGTACACTCAAAATAGCAACACTAAACCCTAAATTAAAAATTGAACAAAAAATAACCCTTCTTTAAATTAATTTAATCTAAAAACTATTAAATGAGAACTGAATGAAATTAAAAATTATTATTTTTCAATCAGTTCCTTCTCAGCATATATTACAGGCAATGCTTAAAAGCTCTATATATTTACACAAAAAATAAAAGTCCAAGGCTTAATTCAGAATTACAAAGAACGGTTAAACGTCTTCTCATACAGAGTTTGACAGAAAAACATTATAGCTCACCAATAATCAGTAACAAAAAATACACTCTGCAGGTTATAGCTAACAGTTTAATTAGTTCATCCTTACCAGTAAATCAGCTAGTTAACAGCTAATGGTCTAGCTAACCCTTAATTTAGCTTCCAATCAAACAAATAAGTAGAAAATTCCTGCGTATAATACTTGAGAAAATAATTCAAAAAGTTTCTGCTTCGTAAAACGGAAAAAATAACGCCAATGATCAACGATATCTCCATAAAAAATTAGCCTAGAGATCCTGAAATAAATATTTATGGAAGAAAAATCATGAAGTATCAAAGCCAAATTTAAAACTAAAGAGCTGAATGTAACTGTCAAGGAAAAAAGAAACGCCCTTGCTGATACATAGAATAGCATGAAATAAACTTGCATCCTTTCAGAAGAACCTAAAAGTAATTATGGAAAACTTTGAAGAACAATAAGAATCTGTGAAAACAAATGCCAAAGAAATGGAGAGAGAGAGGGAGAGAGAGATGGTTGATGATGTTTATGAAGATGATGAGAGTTGAGAGTTTTGGGCTAGTAACATGCAGAGCTCCCTTCAATCCAAAGAAGGTTCATGGAGGATCAATAAAGCTCCTGAGTTATGCAAACCAACGGCCTATCCCAACAAAATATATATACTTCTCTTCCCATATGGAATAGGACAGTGGTATCCATAACCAAGCAGCTCAATTAAAAAACCCTCCAAGGCCCTCATTTGGACAAAAGAGAGCTCTACCACTGAGCCAATTCTCCCTCAAAGGCTCAAACCATCATCATATTAATCAACAGAGCAGAAACTTCATCCATGAAAAGAAAAAAAAGCTCCACAAAACACTTCACCGCTGCAATAATAAACATAGACAAAGAAGAACTTCAAGGCCAAAGTAATGGAGTTTCCTCTTCCTCTTCAAAAATTTTTGAATCTCCAAGAGAAATGGGGTGTTTTTTTATAAGAGGGGAAGTAGATCTAGTGGAGGTCAGCTTTCTCTTTCTTTAAATTTTATGGTGGGGCAGCGCCCCATGTTGAGTTTCTGACCTTGCTGCTCCCCCACATGGCTGCTGTCTTCCACTTATCTCTATTTCAGTTTTCATTATTCCCCCAAACATGAGAGAGATAGATAACGCTCAAGAAAGAAATAACCATAGAGAGAGAAAAGGGAAAGCGAAAGGCAATGGTGATAGAGTTAATGTTTATGTGTGTATTAATAATATGCATAATTTGGGAAAGAAGATTAAAAAATTAAAGGTGTTTTTATTTTTTAACAGTGTTTTTTTTAATTTAAAATTATTTAAAAGTTCAATTTTATTAATGTTTTCTTGCTACTACACAAGTAATCAAGTATTTTTTTCAGGCTTCATTTCGAATAGTTTTTTATTACTTTTTAAAATAATTTTTTATACAACAAATAAAATTTTTATACTAAAAAAATATTTTAAGATGAAGTAAGAAAGCCATCCCAAACGAAACTTCACATTTCACCACTTTTTTTTATTCCAATTTTTTCGTACATTAATTTCATTTGGATAGCTTTTTGCTATTTTTTAAAAAATATTTTAGAATAAAATGTTCAAAAATATAAAATTCGGTGCTAATTTTTTTTTTTAATATAATGATAAAACTGTCTCAAATAAAATCAGAATATCTCTAATGCTTTTCTTAGTAATTCTCTTTCTGAAACCATTTACATGTCCTAATCATAAGGTTTTTATAATTCCCAATATTCTAATTGGGTGTGTTTATTGAAGAAAGCAATATATAGGCTCAAATAAGCTCTGCATCAATGTTTTGCCGCTTTATTTTATCTTACTATTTTTTAAAATAATTTTTTCATATTAAAAATTTAATTTATGTATTAAAAAGATGTTTTAAGAAACTGTACTAAAGTCATCCCAAGCTATCGAAGCATTAGAATTCATTTGGAATGGCTTTTTTATTATTTCTTAAAATAAAATTAAAATTTTTATACTAAAAATTGATTTTTTTAAGCAAAAAAAAATCTTAAATGAGCTGCGTCTCAACCCATACAATCAGTTTAATATAAAAAACTCAATTGATCCGAACCAATAGACAGTCAACTTTAGAGGATGAGATTAACACTGCCACAATACAAAGCATGAGCATTTTGCCTAAAAGGCTAAAACATCCACTTCTACTGTCACTACAGCATCATCCTCGCCGTCCATTGCAAACAAAATATTGCATCCGAGCCATTCAAATGAATGCATAAAGCTTTCCTTTAGTCTCCTTTCTTCTCTTCTTCTTCTTCTTTGTTATTTCATCTGCATTTAAAATCCTCCTCGCCCCATCTTAGATAGAGATTTTGACCCGCACGTCTGCGCAGCCAGTGGGCGTTTCTTTTTCGCATAACCATCACCATTAGTTATCCATAGCTTTCAATTGACATCACCGTTACAGAATCGCTCAGCCCTTCTATCCTTTTCTTCGCCCTAAGCATTTGTGATGAGCAAGCACTTCACTTGGCAAGATAATATTTTTTATTTCTTGATAGCTATATATGCTTTTTAGAGTAATTTAATTATATCTTTATAACTAAAAATAGCTTCATATTTATGCTTATAAATTATAAGATTTTAATTTGTATTATGATATCAGTGTAATATAATAGAAAAATATGAGTAGCCACTACCATGATTTTAGACTTTGCTTTATAGTTTTTTTTTTTATAAATGCAATAATAATTTCTACTTAATCATTAATTTTTTATTATTTAAAAAAACTGATACTAAAAATATATTTTTCACAACAGTTTTAAAATTTTATTTTCTTACATTAATTTTATAAAAAGATGGATTTGTTTGTGATAGCTTTTGACTCATACTTTTCAAATATTTTTATATTAAAAATTTATTTTAGAAAATAATATTAAAATTATTTCAAATGAAGTATTTACACTCTCAAACAGAAAAAATTATTCTATGCAGACATCAGACGCTATTTGGAGAGGAATTAGGACATATCACGTCACTCTTTTTTTCTTTGTACCCGTGCTGTGTACAACTATAAACCAGATAATGTGTCGAATTCTGATTTGATTCCAAGTGTACGCACAGAATAATTTCTCTTATGAGCCTTAATTAGAGGAGTTCATTTATTAAAGAATTTCAACAAATGCTTGTGTCGTCCTATAACACTACGTTCATTTTTTCTTTGGAAGTTTAGGTCACAGTCCTCATTAAATATTGAATATAAGATCTCTTAATTAATAATTAAAGCTAACAATCAAAAGATTAAGATTAGCAATATATTTTTAAGTAAGTTATTAGCGAATTTATTTAGTTATAATTATTAGAGTCCCCATTCACCTAATCAGAGGATCTTACGCAAGATCTATCTTTGTAGATTGAAGGTGGATTTGGCAGAACAATTATCGGCCCGAACAAAAGCAAAGGTCCTCTCAAGAGGTTCAGAAAAGGGGGAGTCTTTCGACTCTTTTCATGGAAAGTTTTATGCCAGACGCTAAGAGCATCTTATCTATTCAAATATTTCTTTAACAATGACCTGACACCTAATGGAGTCTCTTTCAAATAATTTGCTGTGTGGCCTGTCTTGTGGTTGGGTGTTCTGATTCCAATTATATTTGTATATCTGCTTTGATTTTTTTTTTTTTCATTTTTTAAAGTACTATTAGAAAAATATTTAAAAATTTAGTATTTTCATGGAATTCATTACTATTTAATCATATAGGTCAGTTAGGACCCTTGATTCTGAGAACCTGTAGCAGCTTCCATTAAAAGGAACTATAGGAAGAGCGAAGGTAAAGAAAGATAGAACATAGATGAGGAAATAATTTCATCCAGCCTTGATTACCTTTCTGTTGTTTAAAGGGTATATAATTATATTAAGTAATATAATCAACGGTAAGATATAACTTAGTTACACTTCAATGGTATTGACTTACGCTTTGTTTGGGACGGCTTTTTTATAGCTTTTTAAAAGAGTTTTTTAGTGCAAAAATTTTAATTTATATACTAAAAAACTACTTTAAGAAACAGTAATAAAGCCGTCCCAAACGAAGTCTTAATCTGTAAAAGGTGTTACTACATGACAGAGATTGTGATTGAGAAGTGATGCAATGGGTGGCTGTAATAGTAATAAGGCAACGGTTTATCACTTCTTCTTATCACCCCCCTCCCCTCAAGATGATACTCCTATCAATAAGTGTTAACTTGTGTCGAAGCTCTTGAAAGCGTTTGATGGGTAATGGCTTGGGGTAAATATATAAACTATTTGACCAACAGTGTTTATATGATGAACATATATAGTATAAAGTGGAAGTTGATTTCGGTAAAACACAATCACGAATAAAGTGGAAGTTGATTGCTATGTGCTTTGTATGAGCATGATTAACAAGATTGTTTGCAAGTGCAATGACTGAAATGTTATCATAGAACAAGATAGTGGAAGCTAAGTCTTTATGGAGATGCGAAATTAGAGTAGAAGACGTCTCAGTCAAAGCAAGTCTGTGACACTAGTAGCAGGGAAAGGATATTCGGCCTCGGTGGATGAACGTGTGACAAACTTTTGTTTCTTAACTTAACTTTCCAAGAAATTAATTATTCCCAAGATATGCACAGTATCCTGTTGTTGATTTACAATATGTAGGATCTCTCTCTCTCTCTCAATCAGAATCAGAATATGCATGAAGTTGGAGAGGACTCGGCTGTATCAAGTCTCAACGATAGTGTCCCTTAATTTGATATAACGAAGAAGTCTTTTGAGCAAACAAAAATTTGCAATTAAAAGTTGTTGCATAAACTGACCTAGTTTGTATATTATATAGGAAATAGCAGGCCTTGTGATATCAAATATTGTAATGACCCTACAATATGTTTATAAAATTTTTTATTTAGATACGATTCTTCGCAGTTAGTTGAATTATTTTGATTGCCTTAGGTGTAGCAAGTGGTTTCCAATCCTGCATACCAGCCCGATTAAGAATAGATGAAGCATAGGTTGCTTCATTTAAGCATAAACCGATTAAAATTGGAGGAATGTGAATGCCAAGAAAATGATGAGTATATCCCAAATTTTTAACTAAAAAATGCTTATGAGGATCCGTTTGTGAATGTTGAATGAGTTATTCATCATTAACGGCTAACAAAATATCATCACTATAGACCAAAATATAAAAAGCAGTGGTACCACTTTGATCAATCAACGCAAATTGAACTTAAGCAAATGAGTAGAAAAGATAGCAAACCATTGCCTTGGGGAATGCTTTAAGCCATATATGAACTTCTTGAGAAGACAAACATAGTTTAGATTTATTAGGTTAAGAAAAATAGGTGATTAAGGTTTATTTAAGATCACCATGTAAAAAGTTATTATATGCATCTAATAGCAAAATTTTTCACTTGTGTGTGACCACAACAGTGAGAAGATGCATATAGTAGGAAATTTAGCAAATGGACTAAAGGTTTCTAAGTAGTTCAAATCATATTTCTTGTTTAATTCCTTGAGTAATCAATCTAGCTTTATGTCTAGCAATTGAGCAATATGCATTATATTTTGTTTTAAAAATCCACTTGCAACCAAGAACATTTTGGGTGGGAGATGGTGGAACTAGTGTATGTCCAGTCAAGTACCATGGGCATGAATATCATCAAATTCTATAGACATAGCCTGACACTAAACAAGTTGCTTGGAAGCTTGAGAGTAATAGGTGGGATCGGCATGATGAAGACTATGAGACATGCTAATAATATGTTTTGGTTTTAAATTACTAGTTTTGAAACGTGTGAACATATGTTGAGAGTTATGAGGTGACTGAGAAGAATTGCTTGATATATGAGAGGATGATTGAATTGCAGTTGGAGAGGTTGCATTTGGAGAAGAGATATGTTGTGAAGAGTTAGGAGGACAGCTAGAGAGTTGGGAAAGAGGAAAATGACTGAAAATTGAGATGAATAATCTGGCTGTGAAGATGTAATTTGGACTAAGGTTAATGGTGGATGATATTATTGAGGTGGCATAGATGATGAAGCGTTATTGGTTGAGTGAAAAAGTTAAATATGTTCAAATAATTGAACATGTCTTGAAATGATGATTCTATGAGTTTTAATATTGTAACATTTATTACATTTAGAAGTTGAAGCATACCGAAAGAAAACAAAAAGAGATGATTTAGGATCACATTTATGTTTGGAAATATGTTGTAGCCATGGATACATGAACAACCAAATGTTTTTAAATGATTTTAGTTGTGTGGTTTCCTGTAAAGTAATTGATAGAGAGATGTTTTAGGAGTATGTGAAATAGGTAAATGATTGATTAGATACATGGTGGTGAGCAAATTATCAACCCAAAATTGTAAAGGAAGTTTGGCATCAAATATTAACCAGCGTAGAGTTTCAATAATATGATGTTTTTTTTTCCACAAAACCATTTTGTTCTGATGTATAGGGGCAAGTTAATTTGTGAAGGATGCCTTCATTTCGGAGAATAGCTGTCACGACCCGACCCGACGGGGACGGATCCCGCCCGAGCCGGATCGCGACGAGAGGCCTTTCTTAACCAGGATCTGGCTTTGGATTAGGTTACTGAACTGATCTTTCAAATTCTTAACTCAACAGAAGCACACAGAACAACAGAGCTACTAAAAACATCAAATGCAGCGGAACAAAACATCTATCTTTTCATTTCCTCAAAAATAATCATCTACAGAACAGTACATGGCTTTCAACAGAAAGAAAGACAGAACAGAAAAGCCATGACTGTACAAAAATCAAAAGTACAAAAGTACCTAATCTGATCAGACTCTGAAACCTAGTCCTGAACTTCCTTGCCCTTCCCAGAGAACCTGAAAACCACCAGAAAGCAAGGGTGAGCTCAACAGCTCAGCAAAGCAACAAACCACCAATCTAAATTCTCAGAAAACAAAACCAAATTCATCGGACAGAAATCAGATCAGAAATCGGAACAGAATCGGAAATCAAAACTTACGGACAGATATCAAATCACATCAGAGTCGTACAGATCGTATCAGAACGGAACAAATCAACAGAGTCAGAATCAGAAATCAGAATCGTACGGATCATATATCATATCATAATCACAATTTCGTACAGAACAGAACAGATACAGAAAATAGTACAGATGCATATAGCTAAATGCCCTGACACTGACGGAATCTCTATGGATTCCGGCCCCTTATGCCTCCCTTCCCAGACACTGACTGAATCTCATAGGATCCAGGCCCCTTATGTCTCCCTTTGTGCTCACGGCACCAAAACAGATGTGCTTATAGCACCAAAACAGAATTCATCGGATCCGGAACAGAACTGATTTCAGAATTTCAGATTTGAGCTCATTTCAGATTTCCCGTTTCACTAACTGAATCTCATAGGATTCAGGCCCCTTATAACTCCCTTTTTATAGCTTATACACATAGCATTTCAATTCAGAACAAATACGGACAATTCAGAAATTACCCAAAAAAAAATCGGGCAGCACAACGGCAGTATACGGAATTTACACAAAAATTCCTGCAAAGAAAATTTACCGAATTCGCACAGAATACAGATATCAACATTTCAGAACATTTATTCTACTGCACAGATAAATTCCAATTTCACAGAAAAATCTGGTCGACTAAAAACACAGTCGAATCAAAAATACCCGGACGAAAATCTTCAGAAAATAACCAAAATGTGCACACTCGGCACGTCAACAATATACAGAAAGTTACGCGGTAAAAACTGAGCCAATCAACAGATACGGACAAAAATCATTAACGAAAACGAAATCCGGACAGAATATACCGCCAAACACGACGGTTCTGAAAATTGAGAAAGGCGGAATGTGCCTTACCTCGAGCACAGCAATTTCCTCAACAGCCACTTCGGACGAAAACGGCTCCGCGTCGTCCGAAAAAATCCGCTTTTCCACTTTTTCCTTCGTTTTTCTCTCTCCTCAGCTTTTTCTCTCTCTTCAAAATATCTCATTTCTATATATATCCAAACTGATCGTCCTGGACGATCGAGCTTCGTACCGGACGATCCATGAAGAGAGGAATTTCGTCCAGACGAAAAATGACCTATCGTCCCAGGCGAAGGGTTCACGGGAGAATTTTCGTCCAGACGATCCAATTTTCGTCCCGACGAATCATACAACCAAAACTGATTTTCTGCACAACCTGTACCGATCGTCCCGGACGATCCAACTTCGTCCCGGACGAACCTGGAGCAAAAACTGATATTACAATAGCTTGGCAATTGGAGTTAATGAACTCACCATGATTATCGGATCGAAGAATTTTAATATGTTTGTTGAATTGTTTTTCAACAGAAACTTTAAATAGTAAAAATTTAAAGAGACCTTTATATTTAAGTTCCATTGGAAACACCCAACTATAACGGGAATAATCATCCACAAAAAGCATATAATACTTATATTCTTAAATTGAAGGGGGGGGACTCATACATATGCAGGTATCAATTCTAAAGGTTATTGGCTATAATTAAAAGAACAAGAAAATTATAATTTGTGATTCTTTGATAGAGTACAAGAAGTATAATAAAACTTTTTAGAAGAAGCTCGAAAATCATAGGAAGATTGGCTTGTGTTGATAAAGATATATGGCCTAAACGATGATGCCAAAGGGTGTTAAGCAAAGTAATGGAGGTTGATGAGGCTGTTGGTAGAGCTAAAAGTCTATAAAGTCCTTGATGAGAGGGACCTTGAAGAAGAGTTTGATTTTTCATCAAATTCTTAATAGAGAAGCCAAATTTATCAAATATAACCGTGTAAGTATTATTATGAACTAATTTATTTACATAAAGAAGATTGTGCTAGAGAGTTGGAAAAGGTAATAAGGGTTTAAGATGAATCTTACGATGTGGAGTTGAAAGGATTCCTTGACCAGAATGTTTTATTGGTAGTATGTGATGTAGGAATCCTTCAGCATAAGCTTCAAGTAAAACAGCAAAAGAAACAATAGAACAGTAACTGTTTTAAAATCTGCACTAAGAGGCAGCAACTTTACTGGTATCGAAAAAACTAGCTAATATCAGGTTTTGCAATGCTATATAATTCCTTCACTACAGAGAAGGACTAAAACGGACTAAGCATAATAAAAGGTAGACCTGTACTATAATACTAGTAGTGGTAATGAAAAGTGTAGTGGTGTGCTACTCTAACTAAAAAACCAAGAAACGTGAGCATGTGATGCCCTGCGGATAATAAAACTTAGAATGCTCCGCATCAGTATGTCTCCATTTTTAATCTAAACATGTTGGAACTAGAACGTGGTTGGGGTTGTTGAAGAAGATTTATATCATGCGTGAGATGCAAAGTTGCTCTTGAGTCGAGTACCCAATCCAATGTATCTTGATCAGAACTAGCGATCAAAGCAGAGGAAAAGAGATGCTGATATTGCATGTTTGCTCTATGCCATCATTTAAAGGCACAACGACCTAGTTTTATATAGATTTGGCATTCTATGTTGGCTGAATTATTTCTTGCACTGTGCGGACCAGCATTCTACATAAAATTTGTAGGTTAAGCAACACATTAAAAGTGTCTTCGGGTGAAATAAAATTGTGAGCGACCACGTCCACGAGAAATAGTAAGAGCTAAATGTGGATCAGTGGTCATAAGAGTGGAGCCTTCATGATCAGATTCAGCCGCAATATTGAGTTCTTCAATTTTCACTACATATGTTAAACAAAAATTAGAAGGTGAGATTGCAAATAAATAAAATAAAAATAAATTAGAAGGTGACATAAAAGAGAAATATTAATTATATATATATATATATATATATATATATATATATATATATATATATATATATATATATATATATATATTCTCTCCCCATAAATAATTGTTTATTTTAAACCACTTCTAAATGCAAGATCAAAATAATTAATATTAATCTACAGCTTAAGTGTAAATTAGTTATTTATTATCATTTAGTATGCAAATTTAATTTATAATTTGCTGATCAGTTACATTAAAAAAAAAAGAGGACTTGTAATAAGCCACATTAGAAATATTGATTTTTCTTCTAAAATTTTAAAAATTAAATTACTTGAAATTATTTATAAAATCTTCATATACAAATTAAAAATATATAGCATTTCATATTAAATTTTAGGTGAATAATTTGATTTGTCAATTAAATATTGTATAATAAAAATATATTTATTTGTTAAAAAAAATAATATATCTTAATTAGTAGCCTATGTTTATATATTATATAATTAAAATTTAGTTGAAAATACATTTAGAGTAAGATTATTAAATATTTATAAAAATGTAAAAGTTTTTTTGGGTAAGTAAATGAAAAAGTAGGAGTAAGAAAACAAAAATCCAACTGTAAATGTAAAGCACCATCGTGATCCAAACTTGTCAGAGGCACGGAATCCAGTGTTAGATCTCCTCGTCGCCATCAGCTCTCCAGTCAAAGCGGGGCCCACTGCATTAACTTTGCTTGGACGTTGAGATTCTGCGTAGACATGACCCGCTCTTTTTTTTTTCTTTTAAGAACGGTGTGAAACAGTAAAATATATTATTTACACCCACGGTTACTTTGGTTGGTTGGTGAGTAGTACCTTTGAGAACCCTTCAATTCATATTCGATTTTCTTCGAGCGGTAGTGTCTCTTTTTAAGTGAATCCTAATCAAATGCAAGCATGAGATTTTTAGGATGAGTGTCTTTTTTAGATTAACCGAGAGTTAGTCACACCGTCAAATACTTTTTCAAGTATTATATTGGATGAATACCCTGATCCCAAAAAATATATTACGAAGATTCCTTCTTTACAATATTATGATGGAAGAGTAAATAAAAAAAAGATATTTACATACATATTGTTTTATTTCATGCTATATATCAGAGCCCTGCATTGGTTACCCATACCCACACCCACTCATACCCAATGAGTATGGATGGGTATGGAATAATTATTATATTTACATTTACTCTGAATTTTAAAATAGTTGTATTTTTAAATTATTCCCCGAAACCGTAAAAAATTAACCCGTTTACGGAAATTACGGTGAGGCCCAATGGATCGGCTCTAGTGGCCCAAAAAAACGGTAAGAGGTTCGTGGCCCAATTGCAAGTCAAATGCACGTCCGTGTACTAATACTGAAATATCTTAAAATAATTCTTAGTTAGTCCTCTTTGATAAATTTAGGCTTTATTTGAGTCAACTTTCTTACAATTTTTTAAAGCAATTCTTTTGATACAATTCAAAAAAAATTTACAGTAAATTTTTTTTAAAAAGTAAAAAAAAAGTCCCAAACCAAACTTAGGCTTCTTTTGGAACTGCTTATTTACTGCTTTATAAAATAACTTTATAAAATAAATATTTTTTGAATTTGAAACTTTTCTATCAGAAAATTATTTTAAAAAATAATAAGAAATTTATCTCAAATGATTTTTATACTAAAAAATTGTTTTAAAAAAACAGTAAAAAAGTCATCCCAAACATAGCCTTAATCTCAAAATATTATATTACTCTAATTTAACCCATTAACTATTTAAAATTAATTTACAATGACACATCATCTCAAAGAATAGGATTTAGTTTGTGTGATAGTTTTCAGATTACTTTCTAAAGTAATAATTTTTCTAAAAAATTTATCTCTCTATCTCCCTTTCTCTCTCCTTCTCTCTCTTTCTCTAAGAACTTGTCTAACTCCCTTAATTCAATTTAACAATTTTTATTAAAGGTTTGAATAAATTTGCTGTCAAAATTTTACCATAATATATCTTACTATTACAAAAATGACTTGTGATTCTTCACAAATTATTTCATTTATGTAATCAATTATAATGATTTTGATTTTTTTTTTTTGCATTCAATTTCTTCATTAATTTAAATTAAACAAATGATTAAATCATTTAGCTCCACAAATTTAAACCTTGTCAAGGTATCATTAAATTTATTAATTTAAAAAATGTTTAAACATCCTAAAATAATAAAATAAATTTGCATACACATATGCGCATGAGCATACATATATTCGTTTTTCTTCTTGATAATTAGTTAGAATTTAATTATATTTATTTATTTAAAGGAAAGACAATTATGAAATTTGAATGGGAATATCATTATATTGAACTCTTTTAAAAAATAGCTTTGATTGTGAATAGTGACTTTCGAAACATTTTTATCATAACTCCTTATATATTTATATAGGGGGGTCAATATATAAAACGATCTAACAACCTGATATGTAAATTTCGGGTTCGGGTTTACTTTTTCTATCCAATAGAAATATTAGGTTGGGTTCGAGTTAACCCGGGAACCCAAACACAACCCGTTTGACCCATCCATCATGTTTAATACATCCATTGCCCGCTCGTGCTCACCTGCTCGCCCTTGTCCTTGCCCGCTCACTTGCCTGCTCAACCATTTGCACTTGCACACCATCATACTCAAACATATCAACAGGTTGGATTCAGGTCCTAGTTTATGACTCGTTTTCCTAATTTGGACAGGTTTGGAAGATGAAGCATTAGAAATTTTTTGGAAAGAATTTATACGTGATATTCTAATGCAACGCATCTAACTTAAAAAAAAAAAAAAAAAAAAAAAAAA
The DNA here is from genome assembly GCA_019514585.1 of Dendrobium officinale. Lineage (NCBI taxonomy): Eukaryota > Viridiplantae > Streptophyta > Magnoliopsida > Asparagales > Orchidaceae > Dendrobium > Dendrobium officinale. Next base: position 7,613,455 of record CM033682.1, on the reverse strand, counting down.
AAAAAGATTTGTGCTGAAATTAGTGCAATTCAGAATATCATAAATAGTGTTAATATCATTTAAAAGAATTTGATGCTCAACCTATAGTCCTATATATTTTATAGCAAAATCCAAGCTCTGTTTTTTTTTTTTTTATATATATATATATATATATATATATTTACATCCAAGCACCGATTTTTTTTAAATAAAATATTATTAATTGTCATGCTCATAATAATTTATAACGGCACAATCTAAAAGAAAATTATTATGTGCGGTGTGATGAATCAGGATGCTCCACATTATTTAATACATATCAAAATGATGATGTGACACGTCCAAATTATTCTTTGGAATGCTTCAGATGACAATTTCTTTCATATATTCACATGAGTACGTTGAAAGTAAATATAAGCCAACAGTCATCATCTATGAAGGATATATTTATACTTAGGCCTGAGTTTCTTCTACCATGGAACTCGACCTGTAGACCTTGCACTGCAATCAATTTCTTCGTAGTTTGTATTAATTCTAGAATGTACTATCAACAACAAACATTAATCAGCTATCATAAATTTTGTTTGAATTTGGTTCAACAATTATATATAAAAAACAAAATTTATTGCTAATTGAAATTGAATCATCTTTTTTTTTTTTCTTTTTTTTTTAAGATGAAAAATCATATATCTTGAATTCTAGACTTTAAAAAACAGTTTAATCTTAGAATAAGTAGTCCCACTATAGGAAAAATGTAAATTATTGACAGAATTTCTGACGAAACATTTATCATCGAAAATTCAGGGGATTTTACGACAGATTTATGGCGGAATTTTTCTGACACATTTCTGACGGATTTTAGACGGCTTTCTGGTGAATTTCTGGAGGATATTCCAATGAAGTTTTTCAAGTAGATTTTCAACATATTTCGGATGGAATTTAAAATTTTATGGGTAATAATTAAAATTTACAAAAAAGAATAATAAATTAAATTAACTAATTAACTAAGTTCTTAAATTAAAATAATTAAATAATTAACAAACATAATAATTAAGTAATTTAAATTAACTAAATAGTTAAGTTAAATAAACTAATAATAATATTAACTAATTATATTACAAGCCCACAGTTACATTAAATTTAAATTAAGTTAACTAACTACATTAAGTTTAAATTAGTTAATTATATTAAATTTAAATTAACAAAGTTAAAATAATTAATAGATACAAAAAGTACAATATATTCATTGAGCACGTAATATATATGATATATTGAGCATGATTAAGATATTGATTTAAAATTGATATAAAATAACTAGATAGCATGTGAACATTTTTGTATGATTTTACTATATTAATTTGATTTCAACTATCTTTACTGATGTTTTGATTTAATACTTTATCATATTTCTGTACTATTGATATTACAGATACAACAATTATTTATTTATTTGGCATGCATACTTATTTATTATTTTACTGGCTTTAGTGTTATAATATTTTATTATTTATAAATTCTAATACTATTGCATGTGAATTTTATTATTTTCGCACTGATTCAATGTTTATATGAATGATACTTCTATGATTTGATTCCTGACATGCATATTGCTCATTTCTTGGAACTTTTATTTGGTCCGGTGAATGTACGTAGAGCTACGTTCGGCCGACACTAAGATCGTAGGCACAAAACGAGAAATACATAGCAAATACCGAGCAATACCAACAATAACGAGAAATACCATTATGTGAAGATAAAATACCGAGTAATACCGAGCAATACCGATAAATTCCAAAAAATACCGAGCTTTTTCTCGGTATTGACTAGGGGTGTCAATTTTTGACACGACACGAAAACCCGACCCGGACCCGCCGGGTTGGACCCGACCCGATTTCAAAACGGGTCGGGTTCGGGTTTCAGAAATCGACCCGTTTCAAAAAACGGGTCGGGTTCGGGTTGACCCAGCGGGTTGCCGGGTCAACCTGCCAACCCGTTTAATTCAAAAAATTTCGAAATCCCGCCCTCTGCCCGCTGCCCCCCCCTGCCCCCCTGCCCGCTGCCACGCGCCGCTGCCCCCGCCCCGCTGCGCGCTGCCCGCGCGTGCCGCGCCCGCTGCCCCGCTGCCCCCGCCCCGCGCGCGTGCCGCGTGCCGCGCGCTGCCCCGCTGCCCCCGCCGCGCGTGCCGCGTGCCGCGCGCTGCGCGCTGCCTGCGAGCTGCTGCGCGCTGCCGCCGCGAGCGCGCGACGCCTGCTGCCGCGCGCTGTCGCCGTCGCGGTTCCGGGTCGTGTCGGGTCAACCCGGCAACCCGCCGGGTCGGGTCCGGGTTCGGATTTTCGACCCGTTTCTCTACCCAAGTCGGGTTAGGGTTGACCCGTTTTCCACCCGGGTCAGTTCGGGTTCGACCCGAACCCGACCCGTGACCCGAAATTGACACCCCTAGTATTGACCTTCACAGAGCGGTATTCCTCGTTATTACTAAATAATACCTAGCAATACCGACCAAATACCGAGCAAAAATCGAGTAACAATCCTCTGATCGAACATAGAGCTACGTCTGGTAAGAGGACGTAATAAAAGTTCCATTTCTTGTGCTTTGAATTCAATTTTAGATTTTAATAACCTAGTGAACTTTTTAGCTCATTATATGTGGTTAAATAATTTCATGCCAGGATAAATGATCAAGAGTGTAAGGCTAGTCAGGATACTTCATGTTATATATATTTTTTATTTTAGTTATTTTTTTATACTCAATATATGATAGATATGTGATGATTATATAGATCCTGAATAGTGTATACGATTTTTAGAAATTGAATACATATGTATATAATGATGTTTTGATCGACATTTTTATTTATGCTATTATTGATATTGATAAAAGAAATTATGTAGCTCTGATTATTATTTATTAAAAGATATAAGAAGAGTTTTTTCAAATTAGATTTTGTGGCATCACGTCCGATCCTTTATGACATAAACAGAATCATTAAAAGAAATGATACAGTTGTTGTTGGAAGTAAGCTTATAGATAGAAAGAAGTTTATGAGAGAGATTTGGAACATGTAAAAGATGTGTTAATGAAGACTACACCATGAAGTGGGGAGGATGCCTTATTGGAATGAATTATGGGCAATTTATTACTGTAACCAATAAGAATATTGTCGGAGCCAGTGTAACCAGATGGCTGTTGGATAGACTCGAGATTGCCCCACTTTCTAACTAATGGAAATTAGATGGTCCATCTGTGTGAGTGAACAATGAGGAACATAGCTGAGGTTTGAATGATGCCTGCAGCTGAAGACGGGGTGACCACATTTTTCACATATTTGACAATCAACTAGAGCTTTGGTGCAGTTGCTTAGAGTAGGAAAAACTTATGGATTTGAGGAGTTTCTTCTACGACTTTGAGTAGAGGAGAATCATCTGTGACCTCTATTGTAAAAAGAGGTAAGAGTGAACTGAGAATCTGGAGTGGGAGAACTGCCAGAGAAGTTAAGTTCTTTTGTAGCTTCAATAGCAATATTTACTTCCTCGCCGCATAGTAATGAATAAGGATTGTCGAGACTTATATGATCAAGCTTGTTGCGGATAGAGATTTTGAATGCTTGATAGCTTGGTGGCAAGCCATTCAATATATAGAGAATGATATCTTTTAATATCAACTGAATCTTCTACTGAGGCAATGTTATTAACAAGTCGCTTGACAGTGGAAAGATAATGTTTGCAAGCTTTGTTGAAATGCGTAAATCAATTTGTGATTATATTTTATTTGAATTTTTTTTTTTAGAATTTATATTTTGAAATTGAACACATTATTATGAAGGATATATTATCTGAGAATGTGAAATTCTCTAATGGGTTCAAATTGCAAAAACTAGAAGCTTCATCTTGGCTATTATAGTTAAATTCAAGAAGGAATTATATATGACAAAAAAAAAAAAAAAAAAAAACTATATATGACCACAAAGGGTCAAGATGATATTCAATCGAGTATTAGTTATTATAATTTGGAAGTTATTGTGTCTAGGAGTATTCGCGGCGATAGATCAATATAAAGTTTATCGTCTTAGCATTGTATGAAAATCCGGCAAACAATCAGATAAGAAAGAGAGTCTAGCATTTATGAGACACCAAAAGTTTTACGTGGAAAACCCCTGAAATGGGGGAAAAACCACGGGGCTTAGCCCAATTTGAATGAATCCACTAGTATTGCAGTCGATTATAATTGAAGCCCTTCCTTGGGAGAAGGAAGTAGCTTGATGTACATTTTATAGAGTACATTACATGATGTGAATACAAAGAATCACTATTGACATGTTCGTTTGGTCGGGAGGACCGTAGTCAGCGGGCGACGGAGGTCGGAAGGCTTGTAGTCGGTGGGCGACGTAAGTTAGGAGGACCGTAGTCGGCTGGCGACGGTGGTCGGAAGAACAGTAGTCGGCGGGAGACATAAGTCAGGAGGACTGTAGTCGGCGAGCGACAGAGGTCAGAAAGACTGTAGCTGGCGGGCGACATAGGTCGGAAAGATTGTAGTCGGTGGGCGACATAAGTAAGGAGGACCGTAGTCGGCGGGCGACGGAGGTCGGAAAAGACTGTAGTCGGTGGGTGACGTAAGGCAGAAGGACCGTAGTCGGTGGGCAACATAAGTCAGGTGGACCATAGTCGGCTAGCGACGGAGGTCAGATGGACAGTTGCCTTGCGAGGGAGGTTGGAAGGACTGTGTCTGATGATGAAGGTCAGAAGGACGGTGTCAGGTAGAAGTCCAACAATGGAAAAAAATCCATATTCGGATATACGTCCAGCGAAAGTCCGATAACTGATAAAGTCCGGCATCAAATAGAAACTTGGCGAAGAGTAAAGGTCAGGTGTCGGGTAGAAGTCCGACGTCTGTTGGTGGACGAGGAGAACTCCGACATCACTTGGGCGGAGTTTCGGCGTCAGGAGGGAACTCTGCCGTTAATTGAGAAGAATTTCTGCATCCCATGGAGGTTGGGCAGAATTCTGGCGTTCTCCCGAATATCCGGCAGAGTTCCGACGCTTTCAGGCGGCGGGAAGAGCTCCAGCGGTGGTCGAGGAGGAGAGGATTCTCCTTTTCCCCTTTATCCTCTTCTTCTTCTCTCTCTTCACTTGAGTCCCTCTTGTGAAGAATGATAGCTCTATTTATAGTTTTTCTAGAGTGACATGGCTTGTAAATAGGTGTGACATCAGGGGCGAATTGAGAGTGGTTTGAATGGACGGCCGATATTGAACCCTTCGATCGTGCACCGTTCGTTGGACATTTGGAGGCCTTAATGATGTTAGAATTTGGCGATCTTGGGCTCGTTGAATTTAATTTTTGAAGTTTCCAACTTGATTTTTGCGCCGAGATTCGTGCCCGATCAAGATAATTTCGTGATGACGTATCAGATGTAATATCATTAATTTCATATTCTTAATCATAATGATAAATGATATATCTTCCTAAGAATAGAAAATATTATTTATTATAAATCATTTGAATATGATGAGAATGATCGATTTTTATTTTAGGATAGTTTTCCAAAATAGAATGGGATCTTACTTTTATGGCATCTTGAATCTCCTAAGAAGGCAAATCGTAGGGATTTTAAGTTTCTTATGAATTCTCTCAATTAAAATAATGATAAAATTTTCATTTAAAATTTTCAAAGAGTGGCGTTGGAATCTCAATAGGGATTTGAGCAAATTTGAACAGCTATTTTGGTGGCAAAAGAATGAAAGGTAGATATTTTGGGATTCTGAATAATTCAGAAACATCTCAATCTATCAAGATTGTGAAAACCGGATCGGACAACGAACCGGAAGAGGGAGAGGTTCACAGTTTGACCGGTCAAACCGGGGTCGAACCGGATGACGTAATAAATAATAATATTATTAAAAATTAATAACATAAAAATCATATAATATAAGTATATGAGCATTTAATAATATTTAAAAAATTTTAAAACATATAATAAAATTTTATACATACAAATATCATTTAAGAATAATATATTTATAAGAATAATACTTAATATAATATATAAATTTATAATATAAAAAATTTATGATTATTAATATAATATAAATAATTAAATATAAGACCATTTAATAATATTTATAAATTTAAAATATATATAATATAAAATTATAAATATAAATATCATTTAAAAATTATATATTTATATATATTTATAAAAATAATATTTAATATATTATATAAATTTATAATATTAATATTTTATAATATAATTATTATAATATATATTATAGTAAATTTATAATACATATCATTCAAATTTATAGCCCAACTAAAAAAAATTTTGAAGCCCAAATAAGTCCCAAGTCACATTCTAAATTATTCATGCAACTTCTTTAGTCCCACATCATAGGGGAGTTTAAAGATGTTTCATTGAACCCTTTATAAAATGAGAAGTACACTCTCTTTGCAAAATAAATTATGTGAGGTATCTAAGATAACTTGTATGTATTAATGTATTATGATGAAATTAATCATCATATTTAATAAAAATATTTTTAAAAGTTTAAAAATTTTTAATAAACAAAAATAAATTTTTAAAATTTTAATTAAAACAAAAATAAAATATTTTTTATGAACCGGCCGGTTCTTTCCAACCCGGACCGGTTCAACGGTTCAACGGTTCACCGGTTGAACCGCCGGTTCAATCCGGTTTGATTCGGTTCTATGTAGAGCCGGTTCTGAAGCTGGATCGGACCGGCCACCAGACGGGTTCACAGTTGAACCGGCCGGTCCGGTTTTCAAAACCTTGATCATTTGTGTTGGGCTTTACATTTTAGTTTATAGAAGATTTTAATTTATGTTGTCATTTTATTAGGATATTGGGATTAGATTCTTGATATTGTAGACATATGATTTTGTGTCCGCCCCATATCCTAGCCCGATCCGAACCTAACTAATGTAAATATGGGGTGACCTTGGCTTGGATTGGAGAATCAGGAAAATCATGAGTCTGATCTTTTTAAAAAATGGGTAGGCTATTATTAATAAAGTTTTTGAGAAATTGGGGTCGACATCTAGAGAAGAATCTAATTAGCCTATTTACTTATGTAGCGTGATTATGCTTGAATACAATTAAAATTTTATTAATTTAATTAATTTCTTATACAATCCATGTTGATTGACTCTGAATATAGAAATCACATATGATTAACTTAAAAATTTTAGGCTTAAAAAATATATTTTTTTCCCAAGAGATGCAAAACATCCTTTGGATAGAACTACACCATAATATGTCAGGTGATCTGTCACGACCCGCAGGAGGGGAGGGGCTTAGAAAGGAAGAAAAAGTAAAATTTGAATGCATGAGAACTCCTAGGCGTTCTAGGGCTTACTTTTTAGATATCGTTTATTTTTTCTATATGAGCCTAAAATTTTTATTTAATTACAAGTAAAAAAAATCTTTGTTATCCTTATGAGCCTAAACGTGCTTTTTCAGGCTAAAAACAAATCACGCACACACAAAAAAAAAACTAAGAAAATATGTAATCTCTAATGCACAATTAATTTAAACACATCACCAGTCATATAAAATGTTTAAAGTCAATGTAGCAAGTGTCACTTAATTTATAACATAGGGTCTACAGAAATTAAAAGTGATCGGGTATCACTAAGAACAACCCGGATTCTAATCTTATAGAATGATGTAAGTATTTTTGAAAAGGGAATATTTTTAGTCTTCATTTTTTTTCATCTTCTTTTTTTTATCTTCTTAGATTCGTCGGGCCCTAATATCCATGTAAAAGTGGTGTCTCATTTTTCTTTGAACCTCAAATCATCATAATATGAATTCCCAAATGAAAGGAACTCTCCCCTAAGGGATGTTCCCTTTCTATTTGAGTTTCATATTAAATATTTAACATCCCTTTTCAAATAACTTTCACAACAATTTTGAAATTTACTATACATATATAAAAGGAAAAAAAGACTCTGATACAACATGCACGTTCTCCTAAGCAGTTATATTCAAAATCATCAAAAGTAGTTATATAAGTTCATTTTTGCGGGCGAGTAATTGCTGCTTTACCAGACATTGAATGCTCATATTTTTTTCTTGATTAAAGATTGATTTAAATTTTTTGTGGTGGAGCTTCCAGGTTGGATTTGGTGTATTGAAGCCAGGGTGTGAAAGGGGGTCACGAGCATGGTCGCATGAGTTCGGATCGGGCGGGTGAAAGCGTGAAGGCGGGGCGATAGGCTAGCAGGACGCAGGCATTGCATAGGGCTTGATGCCCGGGTGGATATGCGCAGGGTGCGATCCGAGTAGAACAGCGTAAGTGCAAGGCGCGCACGCGAGGTGTAAGAGGTGCAGGGCCCAGGCATGAGCCGCAAGGCTTGGGAATAGAGCACAAGGCAAGGGCATGCATATTAGAAGAGGAACAACGATGTGCATAGGCGCGCGTAGTTTGGAATGTGCAGGAGGGTGAGCTAGAGCCATGGAAAGCACAGTGGACATCAAGCACGAGCAAGATTTGGCTCGTTTTGACTGGTTTGTTCGTGGAGTTTGTGCAGGGAGCAAGAACTTGTATATTCTTACGTACAAATGTTTTCTCAAGATTATAAAGTCTGGACCAAGGTGGAGATTGTTATTAATTGGTCCAAATTTAAGTTAGTTTCTCTTTGTACATTCTTTAGTTTTATTGTATGGCTTGTATTGCCATGTTTTAGCCATTGCTGTTTATAAATAAGAATAATTGGTTGTAATAGGAGTATGATAAACAATAAAGAATTCTAATTCATATTCTCTCCCTCTCCCCTTCCCCCTCTCTCTCTCTCTCTCCCCTCACCCAAGAAGCTCAAAAGGAATTAATAGCTTCTTCTTCATTCAAGATCCTAACAAGGATATCAATCATATATTTAAAATAAAAACATCAATTTTGGTCATAATGGTTGTCATAACTTGTAAATTACAAATGACAATCTTGATCTTATATTTGAATCTACCAATACAAAAATGCATGGTATAGAATAACAAATAAAAATATATAGATAAGAATGCACATATTTTATGTTTGAAGGACATGTGGTTACCAGTAGACCCCTGCTTTACATAGACTTTGGTCCATTCTTTATTACCATCTCGGATAGATTCGATGGTCTTCTGTATAGATTTAAAGTCCCCATGGGCTTCAAGATCGACGACCATTGTCTTCACCATCAGCATCACAGCGGCGGTTATGGTAACTCTCAATAAAAGAGAAGGTGCAGAAAAGTCACGTAGAGAAGGAATTTCATCATCATGTGCTTACTTTGACTGTGTAAGTTAAAATATAATATAGGTTGAAGAAATCATAATAGAAGTGTACAAAATCTGAATAATATTGCTTCTATATGAACGAAGAGTTTAAAAGATGGCAAGTGTTCAGAAGTAGTTTTGTTATTAGAAGAATGCGAATCTTTTAATATATGAAGTTGCATAATTGCTTTTTTTTTTTTTTTGTTACAGGTATGCTTGTAGTCCTTGCAATATTTAAGGGCTAGTGTGATAAATTGAGAGAATGCAAAGAGATTTATGTTGAATACATAATAAAAATAGTGAAATTGCTAGGTTCCTTCGCTTAGTACACGGACTTACATCTTTAAACTTAGGGTTGCAAATGATCCGAACCGAGTCGAGTATGTGAGTGTTCATGTTTGAGTTCGTTTATCATTAGCTTGTTCAAGTTTGGTTCGTGTTTGATTCGAGCTTTATTGTTTGTGTTCATGTTTGGTTCATTTAATTAAAGGGTATTCATGTTTGGTTCATGTTCGGTTCATTTAATGCTTATCGAGTTTTAAACAAATAAGTCTTAACAAACTATGTTCGTGAACATATTTAATTAACAATCTATTGAACGAAAAGACATTAAATTTGTTCATCAACATGTTAAACAAAAATATAACAAATATGGACAAATGTGAAATGTCTTTTGTTCATAAAATTAAATTGCGCAGTTGTCTATTTAAAATGAAAATATGATTAATCTATTTGAGTAAATTCTTAAATGAAGCTTACATGTTGCGTTTTTCTCCATTCGAGCTTTTATCGAGCTTAATGTCCTCGAGCTTGTTCATGAACTTTAAATGATGTTTTTCGTGAACATAAATGAATCGAGCATATTAGTGTTCAAGCTTGTTTATTTAATAATAGAGTATTTAAAATATTATTTAAGTTTGTTTGTTTAGTTAGTTAAACAATCACAAACAAACTTTAATCGAATCGAGCATCGAGTAGCTCGTCGAACGCTTTGTTCGCTTGCAGCCCTATTTAAACTCATTCAAAAATGATAAATTTATTTTCCGCATAAAAAATTAAATATTTATTTAGGTTATGGTTTAAGATAATTTTTTTCGTTTCTTTGTTTCCAGATAAAACTTTTTTTTACTATTAATTTTTTTATTATTTTCTCATAATTTTCAAAATTTTATAACAATAACAAAAACAACAAGTCTTCGTCCCACTATGTGGGGTCGGCTACATAAATCATGTTTCTCCATTGTGTATTGTTAAAAGTTAAATTCTCGTTTAAATCTAATAAAGAAATATCATTTTTAATATTTTCTAACCAAGTCTTTTTAGGTTTTCCTCTATCTTTCTTAAAATGATTCAAATTTAATACATCTACTTTCCTGATCGGGTCATCGGAAGACAGCCGTTTTATGTGACAAAACCATATAAGGAGATTCTCTCTAATCTTATCTTCCAGTAGTGCTACTACAACCTTTTCATGTATATGCTCATTTCGAATCCTAACTCTAAGGGAAAAACCACTCATCCACCTGAGCATCCTAATCTCCGCAACACTTAACTTAGTATTATGCTTCTCTTTTAATGGCCAACTTTCGGCACCATAAAGCATTGCAGGTCTCACCACCATCTTATAGAATTTTCCCTTAAGTTTGAGGAGGGCTTTTCTATCGCACAACAAGCCCGATGCATTCCTCCACTTCAATCATCCAACTTGAATTCTGCTGATAATATCAACATCTATTTCACCATCATTCTAAACAATTAATAGATCAAAGATATCTAAAATATGTACTCTTATTAATGACTTGATCGCCTAAAGTCACAATCCCATCAATAGATCTATTACCACTAAAATTACACTCCATATATTCAATTTTAGACATACTCAAATGAAAACCTTAATGACTCTCTAAAGTTAAACTCCATAATTCAAATTCACCTTCAACTCCCTCTCTAATCTTATCAACATTTTCAAAATTTTATATCATAAAAAAATTATTATTTTTTCCATCAACAAAAAAATATAAAAAATCGGACGACATAATAGAAATTATTGTATTAATGAAATGATATTACAAGGCTTAATTTAACATAAACCAGACGTTCATCCAAGCACATATAATAATAATAAAAAGCTCAGCCCTTGACTAGAACAAAGCACAGATATTGACACACACATAAATTAACAGACAACAATCAGTGTACTGTCCACTCTTTATAGGCGTATCAGTTCAGACTATCTCCTCCATGATCTCCTGGAAAGTGACCATCGCCGAAGCCGGCAGACCCAACAGCACATTGATACTCCTCCTCTCCTTCCCATGGCTCAGAAACAGTATAACCTCCTTTTCCGGCAACGTCACCGGCCCCGACTGCACCGCCTCCCCCCACCCAAAATCCGTCACATGAAAAGCCAACCTCGACCAAGTCGTCAACAACAGCGTCGCCGCCAACGAAGGCCTCTCCCTCGTCGCCTCAAAATAATCAATTGCCGATCTCATATACCCATCCGTCACCATCCTCACCGCCTCCTGCACTTTCCCCACCGCAAAACCCACCGGATTCCCCAGCAGCTCTCCCGCGCTAGAGAGCGAGTTCGTCAGCACAATTCCGTTCCCGCAATACCCTTTGGGCAGCGGCGGCTCGAACCGGGAACGGCCGTCGACTGCGAAGAGCAGTTTGGTCTGTTGGTCGGGGTGGAGGTCCAGCGCTTGGGTTCGCGCCCGCCATACGAAGCCCGATAGGGCTTCGAAAGAGGTGCATTTGGAGATGGGTTCGAATTCCGTGGCCTTGGTTTTGAGAAGATCGAGTTTTTCCGGCGTGAAGGTGAATGAGCGGTAGAGCATCGGCTGGGATTCGTAGAGCTTGGCGGTTTCGGAAATGTCTTCGATCTGCCGGAATTCGTGGTGGGGAAATTGGATGAGGGGAGGGGTGCGGGCGGCGAGAATGCTGCGGTCGAGGAAGGGGGGGATGCTCAGGGGGAGATTCCGGGCAGTTTCGCCCCACGAGCTGACGAATTCCATGGCGCCGATTCCGTCGAACATGCAGTGGTTCATGGCCAGACCCAGGACGAAGCCGCCGCAGTTGAATTTGGTCACCTGTTTAATTCATGTGGAAATTTTTAATCATCATAATAAAAATAAATTAAGAAAATAATTTCTTTGATCACAAATAAAATCTAATAAATTTAAAAACTTTCTATAGAATATTAAAATAATTAAAAAAAATGTATTTTGAAATCAACCTGTCTTCAAATTAATTAAAATTTATGCTTCATACTGTTAAATTACTGTGCTCGTTGGAGAGGAAACCTCAGCCTTCATGAACCAACCACAAGCATTTATAATGTGGCTTCATAATAAATGATAGTAAATTTTTTTGGTCCCACAGGTATAGGATTATCAGTTATTTTCTCCGTATTTAAGGGGTTGCGATGTATGAGAGGGAAATCGAGTCTGTGTTGGCCGGGGGTCTCAACCATGCTCGCCCACCAACCTAGCTAAGCATGGTGGGGTATAGTAACTATTTTTAAACTGAAGAGTCTGTCCAATTTTGCTTTACAATTAAATATTGTAAATGTAGCCATAAAGATTGAAATCCAAAGTATTGACTATTGACATATAAGTTATAAGCATTTAAAAGCTACATAAATCTCTTTATGAACACATGGCTTTATTCATTAAATGAAAAACAGAAAAAACTATATTTTTATGTAAAAATATCATAATTTTTTTTTTATAATACTATAAAGATTTTCCATCAATATTGTACATATATTCTATATTATCATATCATAGAATGTAAATAAATAAATAAATGATAGCTTCACTCTAGATAAAGATTAACTGAACGAGGTCCAACATTTAAAGAGAGAAAATATTTTAAATATGATCATATCATTTTATTTATAAAAAATAAAGTCGTAAGAACAAGTTTAAAATCAGATGTAGGCTTTCGTTTGAGATGGCTTTTTTAATATTGCTTCTTAAAATAATTTTCTGGTATAAAAGTTTAAATTTTTATAGTACAAAGCTACTTTAAGAATCAGTATATAAGAAAGCCGTCCCAAACAATGTTGTAATATCTCTAATGATTTAGGTTTCGTTTGAGATAGCTTTTTTATAACTTTTTAAAATATTTTTCTAGTTTAAAAATTAAAATTTACATATTAGAAAATTGTTTTAAGAAGCAATAAAAAAGCCGTTCCAAACGAAACTTCAGACAATAATTTATTCATGATAGAATGGAATGATGTCCTCATTTATTTCAAATGAGTTTTATTAAAGTCTAATTTTAATATTCCTTTGAACTAATTCTAGGTATGTGAATCTACTAAAAGTGTTCATATTGATATTTTATGTTAAAATATCATAATATTATTTTATTATAATATTAATATAAAGATGTGCCAACATTAATATAAATGTATGAAGAAATATACATATCACTTGATCATATGCTGCACATATTTATCATAGAGTGTTTCAAAAAAGCCGACAATATGCCCTACCATGATGATATGATCGGATTGAAAATAAATGAGGTTTGTACTGTACAACTCAGATAAGAGTATGGATGTACTGCAAATTTGCTTTGGTGGGTTTAGGCTTTTATTTGAGTAGAAATTATTCTGTGCGGAATCTAAACAAGATGAATCGTCTCGATATTAAGTGTACATATTGTTAACACAGAGTGTGTGCAAAATTTTGATATATACTATATATAAATTTGTAGACCGTATGTATACTTATATATCCGAACGGTTCTTTCTGTCCAGATTCTGCACATAATTTATTTCTCATTAATTTGAGACGGTTTTTTATTGTTTGTTAAAGTTATTTTATAGTAAAAAAAATTTACTAAAAAATTTTTATAAAAAAAAAAAAAAACGGTCCCAAATGAAACCTAAATCAGATGCATGCACATTATAACAATTTAAGTGTATGAATTTTTTTTAATAGAATAAAGATATTTTTTAAAAATTTGAAATTTGTATAAATTTGATAACTTAGAAAACACAATAACTAAAAAAAAAGATCAATAGAGCTAAAGTATCTACGGTGACTATATGAAAAAAGATAAAAAGTATGTCACGAGTATAAATAATCAAAATAGAAAAATTATAAAATAAAAATAATATATCTTTAAATTAAAAAAAAGTTAGCATAATTTTACCAGTGAAATAATTATATTATATTTATTAAATATTCTTTTAATATTTTTAATCAAATTTTAAATTTATTATACACGTTTAACAAAATATATATTAGAAGTTCCAGACACAAAACTACGAGCAAGAAGTTTAAGTAATATTGTATTCCCAAAAAAAATATATAAAAAAGTTTGGGTGAGTTCCTGGACATGTGTGGTAATGAAGTTTTAATCATTTTTCAATTGCATTTTTTTTATTTTTTATTTTGGGGAATGAAAATTGCAGAATTCATTATCAACGGTCAAACTTTTAACTTTGTAATCTTTTAAAAATAGTAAAATTTTAATTAATGAGTTTTTTAAAGTAATAAAAAATTAAAATTTACGGTATCCATCCTTATCGTTGAATCAATTTTCGATAAGTGTAATATATAGTTTACATAAATTATAATTTTTTTCTTAAAAAATCTTATTCAGTCAATTTAACATATAATTTAATAATATAATTTTATATATTTTTCTAAATATTACAAAAAATAATCTTTCTTAATTATTTTACATATATGCCATTAAAATTTTATAAGTTTATATCAAACATAAAAATCTTAATATTTATTTAAAATATAAAATTCTAATCTTAAATCTTAAATCTTAATATATATTTTAGCGTAATTTAAACTATAAGATATTATATAAATAAATATCAAATTTATATATTAGATATATAAATGCATAATAACTGTGTATAATGTATTTTTTTACTTGTTTTGTATGAAAATTCAAATTTCTTCTTCCTAAATATAAAAACTTCTACTAAACTTGGATAAATATTTTTATTTATTTAATAATATTATTCAAAAATAGTTTTAATAAATCGTTTGATATTTTTTTGAATTAAATAATAAAATCACATTATAATTTATTAAGTTATCTTTGAAAATTAGATTAGTTATTGAAGATCACTCTGAAATTAGACCAAATAAGTATATAATCACTTGATTAGACTCGAGATCAATTTGCTTTACTCAAGATAAGATTATCTTGCTCAATGATTGGAACAGTTAGAGATCAAATCATTTAAAAAAAAATTAGAAATATAAATATTTATATCATAAAAATATACTTAAGTTCATTTTTTATCCTAAAATAAATAAATCGTTTATATGTTTATCAAACAAGTAGCTCTTTTGATCATTAATTTAAGAGCTATCAATATTTTTTTTTACATTTACATATTAAATTCCTATCTATATATAATATCTAAATCTTAAAATATATATATGAAACGTTAGAATAAATTAATATTAATATTATTTTTTATAACATTTAGATATTGTATACAAAATTACATAAAAAAAACTAATTAAGTACGATATAATTATTTCTAAAAAAAAAATTATAAGGCAATCTTAGCTAATAATCAGTTTCTCACCTGAGCAACCATGGGGGGTATTTCCAGTATGTTCTTCGCATCAGGAACATTATAAACAAGCTTGCCAAGCGTAGCCGGATCAGGCTTGGCGATATCGCCGATGTCCGCCATGTCGCAGTCTGCCTCGGCTTCAACGAAGACGGCCCCAACGCCATTGCAGTCCACTATAAGCTTCCCTTGCTCGCTTATCGTTAGCCGCCCGGCTAACGGATAGTAGTGAACCAATACCTTCGCCAACGCATCCTTTATCACCTCTGCAGCTTTCTCGTTCCCTTTCTCCTCTGCTTTAAAGCAGTAGATGGTTTGAACTATAACGGCTATATTCTGGTCCAGATTTGACAGAAAGTAAAGACCCTTTGTGGTTTCCTCAGCGGGAGGAACAAGCGTTGGTTCCCCTTGTTTCACTCGGAGCTCAAAAGCTTTGCCGTTGCCGTTGATGCTGCCATTCTCTGTGACAGCCATGATCTGCTCAACCTGGGAGATGATTAGAACAGATTACGTTAAGTAGCCTAAGATATTTACGAGTATTAATCTTGTGAAGAAGAAGCTTACAGTGAGGGCTGAGGATTTGAAGAAATTTAATGGTTGAAGAGGAAGGATTGGAGATTGGGATGGTTTGTGAGAGGGGAGGAGGGCTATATGTATGTGAAGAGAGGAAGAGAGGAGGAAGGGGTACTTCCAAGACGGTTAGAGTAGGAGACCAAAAGCCATGGAGATATCTTTTTCTTAGATTTGATGCACAGAGAAGAAAATTTTGTGTTAATTAAGATATTTTAATATGATAAGCTTAAAATCATCAGTTTTGATTTTATATAATTAAGAAATTTATATAATTTTACTTTATAGAAATAGGAATGAAGGTGATATGAGAAGACTTGGCTTGTTTCTTTTCTGGATAATTTGGTGGAGTTGGCCACTGGCAATTGAACTACCCACAATAATATTGATATATCGTGTTGGTCAGATAGGTGAGGTTGGCCTCCCAATTAAATTGGTCTATTGAGTACGTATGAAATTTATTAAAATTCAGGTTTTTTAAGGCGCTGATTAAAATTAATTGCATGGTCAATGTTGTGACGACCCATCCGTAAAATTGGCAATAAATACTTAGAGATCTTCAATTGAACGAAAAGTCAAATTGAATATTTTTTTTAAAGGCTAAGAATTTTTTTTTTCAAAAAAATATATCAGATATTTAGATCAAATTTTTCATTGTGATAAATTTTAAATGTTTTAAACTTATTTTAAGATGGATTTAGTTTTCACTTTAATTGTTTGTTTCATTCATTGTACTTATAATCAATTTTTTTTCACCTCGCTCTGCTACGGTTCTTCTTACCCCTTCCGGGGTCGCACGGCGACCATCGCTTATGCTCTGAAGTTCTGGATTGGGACACTTTAGTGCAAAATTGGAGAGACACTGATCGATTTCGTCAGGGTCGCACGACAAAGGTTCCACTCAGGGTAGTTTCTCTCTTTCCCTATGGATTTTTTTCCTCGTGTTGTCCAGTGGTTTTGGTTTTTCCTAAGCATTGTTGTCGCCATCATTCCGGTGGATGGCGGTAATTCATATTAAGCTGGATGATCCCAATTTTTTGAACAGTAAATCAAATTCTCGCTCTTTTTTATGTTGTTTGGGATGTTTCTTCGCCTGTTTTTGCGGATGTTAAACCCTTCCATTTTTGAGGGATGCCTTAGCAATGGATTTTCAAAGATGAAGTATTTGCACTTGCTGCCCCATTTGCTTTCTCTCTTATAGGCTATTTCCCTAATCATCGCCCATCCTTGGAGTTGATTAAGAGGTTCTTCTTTAACTTGAAACTAAACGGTTAGTTCTCTGTCAACTTGTTGGACTCACGTCATGTTATGATAAAATCGAGTTGTGATATGAATCATTGCATAATTTTTTCCCATTGATAGTAATTGTTTTATGAAGCTAACTAAGTGGTCTCCTTTTGTGGATATTGCGAAAGAGTCACCAATTGTTCCGATTTGAATTTATTTTCCAAAGTTACGCCCCATTTTTTTCTCTCCATATATTCTTCACGACCTGGGTTCCATTTTTAGCAGTCCCCTTCACACTGATACTACCACTACTATGGGCTCTCGTTCGTCCGTTGCAAGGGTGTTGGTGGAGCTTGATATCACGAAACGTTATCTTGAAAATGTTTGGATTGTCCCGAAAATTTTTGATTATATTCAAAGTATTGTGATGGATAAGTTTCCATCCTGTTGTGAGCATTGTAAATCTTTAGGTCATGCTAAAAAAGAATGTACTCTGCTTCATCCTTATTTACTTAAGGACCCTAATCTGACTAGGGATAATTTGAACAATGTTGTTGGAGCCTCATCTTATTAATCATCCAGTTAATGTGGATGTTAGGCTTACTAATGAGGTATATGATAATGTCCAAGGTAGTGGTTGTGTCAATTTAACTTTGGATGTTAATGCGGGGGTTGCTACTGTAGGTCTTATAGAAAATGAATATTTGTTTTTACCCTATGTGAGGGTGGGACTTTTGTTTGATCATGTCGTTTTGGGTCCTCAGGATTGTGGTGTTTCTGTGTTGGTTAAGGATCGTACTGAGAATGTGGTACTCTATAACTTGCTATCTATTAATACTGTTTGTTAGCCTCCTACTTAGCCTTGTATTATTAAGAAGGATTCTTGCTTTGTTAATTTGGTGGTGCTGAATGGCTCTTCTAGCAATGTTCATGACAAGCCGCCACATTCTTCCTCTGAGAAAGAGTTATCACCTAATACTAAAAAAATCTATAAATTATGTATCTGTCATAGATGTACTAGTTTCTCTTATCTCAAATGCATATCTGAAAGCACAATTGTTGTTGAACCTGATTTCTCCCTGTTTGGATCTTTCTAACGGCATGGATGGAGCTCTTTCCGCGCCTTGCAGGGGTTTTGAGGATGAATTAGATGATCTGATAGATGAATTGTATAGTTTAAATGTTTGTCAAATCATTGATAAAGCGTTTTGTCATAGAGGTGGCCAAATGGGATAAGAAAAAAGTAAAAAAGGAAGTATTTTTGCTTGATTTTTGTCCTTGTATTTTATGTTGTTTCCACTGATCGAAAATCTGGTGCTGATGTTGGACTTCTTTTGGCTGTTGGCTTGAGTTTATTTTTAGTGTGGGGCCTATTGTGTTGGCCCACCCTTTTCTGATTGCTATTTGTTTTGGTCGATGGGGCTATTGACTAGAGATTTTGGTTATTTGCTTGGGTGGTTTTCTTCATGGTTGTGATAGTTATAGGGTTTTGGTTCTTTTTCAAGACTAGACAATGATGAGGCAAGTTTTTGCTTGCTCCCCTGGATGTCCATGGCTTGTTGGCAACCTTGGTGGTTGATTCTTATGTTTGGTCTTTGTTGGTTGTTTGGTTGTTCTTTCCATTGTTCTCTCTACCTCCAATGGATGATCCAAGTTTGACAGCTGGGTGGCGTTTCTGATTCTGAATGCCTTAGGGCCTTATTTTCATTCTCTCTATTTTTGGAATTTCAATCTCTCACTTTCATGACATTTTCAGCTTTGTAATGTCCTGTTGTGGCCTCCTTTGACCTTTGTTTGTACTCCCCTTCATCTATGGAATATAAAAAATCTTATAAAAAAATAATATTGTATTTATTTTAAAATAAGTTCAATAATTTGGGACATTGCTTTACCAAATATTTTTTTTGGCTAAATATGATGATGGATTACATTATTTTTTAACTTCGACTAACTTGCATTTTTAATTAATAAAATTAATAATATTTTTAACGATGACCTTCCTCAGGCATGAATCTCAATTAAAATTTCTTTTAATCAAATTCAAGTCAATTAGAACTATAATTTTAACAAAATTATTGTCAATTTGAATGTTTTGATTAGATGAACACATTAACACCAATGGTGATTGATCTTTGAACAAAATCAGATCAAATAGTTTAAATATAATTGAAAGTTTTAAGCTATTAAATGTAGAACCTAATGATTCACAAATCTTACAAACTTATAATAAAATTGAGTATCTCAACAAGAATCTGAAAAGCCTACCTTCGCTTAATTATGACATCATTAAGGCATTTAGAAGCCAATAGAATTGTATATGATCAAAGAAATCAATATAGGACATCGGGATCTGTTGCATGCTGGAAAATTTGTTTCGGTAGAATTTCTATTTCACGTCTTAGTATTCTGCAAAGATTCGTAATGAACATACAAAAATACTAGTAGGATCATATAAATTTTTATGTGAAAACCCCAAAAGAGAAAAAACCATGGTATTTAGAGTACAACAACAACAACAACAACAACAACATCATCATCAAGCCTTTATCCCACTACGTGGGGTTGGCTACATGAATCCTTTTTCTCCATTGTGACCTATTAAAAGTCAAATTCTCATTTAATTCTAATAAAGAAAGGTCATTCCTAATATTTTCTAACCAAGTCATTTTAGGTCTACCCTTACCTTTCTTAACATAAGTCAAATCTAATACCTCTACTCTCCTAACCGGGTCATCGGAAGGTCGCCGTTTTATGTGACCAAACCATCTAAGGCGACTCTCTCTAATCTTATCTTCTACTGGAGCTACTCCAACCTTTTCAGGTATATGCTCATTTTGTACCCTATCTCTAAGGTAAAGCCACTCATCCACCTGAGCATCCTCATCTCTGCCACACTTAACTTAGTATTATGCTACTCTTTTAATGGCCAGCATTCGACACCGTAAAGTATTGAAGGCCTCACTACCATCTTATAGAATTTTCCCTTAAGTTTGAGGGGTACATTTCTATCACAGAACGAGCCCGATGCATTCCTCCACTTCAACCATCCAACTTGAATTCTGCTGATAATATCCCCATCTATTTCACCATCACTCTGAACAATAGATCCAGGATATCTAAAACGTGTACTCTTATTAATGACTTGATCTCCCAAAGTCACAATCCCCTCACTAGGTCTATTACTACTAAAATTACACTCAATATATTCTGTTTTAGATCTACTCAAGCGAAAACCTTTAGACTCTAAGGTTGGCCTCCATAATTCAAGTATACCTTCAACTCCCTCTCTAGTCTTATCAACAAGAAGAATATCATCAGCAAAAAGCATACACCAAGGTACATCCTCTTGCAAATGTCTAGTGAGAACATCCATGACTAAAGCAAAAAGATATGGGCTTAAGGCTGATCCTTGATGTAACCCAACCGAAATAGGGAAATACTTGGTCAATCCACCTTGTGTTTGAACACAAGTAATAGCTCCTGCATACATATCTTTAATGATTTGAATATAAGCATTATTGACTCCTTTCTTTTCAAGACCATGGTATTTAGAGTCTAGTTACAAAATTAACCATATAGTAAGTGATACAATGATCGTCCTTTTTTTTCACTGTTGAAGAAGAGAAAGAGTACAAAGATTAATTGTCCTTAGATGGATGATATTTGCCCAACAATAAGGCTTAATTTTTTCAAAAGGGATTTAGAAAAAATTATTGTCCATAGGTGGACAAATATACCCATTAGCAGGTTTAAATCTTTTTTGTATTCTCGAGAAAGTGATGGATTTTTTAAGCTGGCTGTCGATAGTGATGGTGGCAATAGTTAGTGGTGGTCGTCGGCAACGTGACTGGAAAATGCAAGAGAGCTCTCACTAGTTCTCTCTTCTTCTTTTTATCCTCTTCTCTCATGTGAAGAATGAGGGCCTATTTATAGATTTTTGGAAGTGGCATGCTCTATAAATATGGAGAAAATCCATGACAAATTAGTAGTTCTCCATTAGACGATCTATATTGATTCCTTTGATCATAGAGCTTTCATCAAGCATTTAAGTACCATAATGATATCATGATTAAGTGATATTGGGCTCATCGGATTCGTCCAGTCAAGCCACTCAATTCGAGTATAAAAATGTCATGTTTAGAAATCATTTGGTTTCTAAATTAATGCTTTTAAGTTTGCAGGTATGCTTCAGCTCCTTGATTTGAACCCATTTGGACTCGGATTGGACTGATTTTGGTATTATCGGGTTTGTTATATCGAAACATTCTTACTGAGATAGGTGTTTGGATAGTTGTAAATTAAATTTTAAAGGTTTCTAATTCAAATATGCCTCAAGATTCATGTTAGATCAAGGTGATTTTTGGTAATGTATTTGGAGCATTTTGAATTTTGATCATATTTATGAAGCATATCACTCCAAAAAATCATAAGTCCCAATCATGAAGCATAGTTTGCTGGAGATTCAAGAAAGCTTAGATGCTTGAAAAATCGTGAAGCACCGACCAACCATCACTTGATTGTTGTCATTGAACCCCTGGTCATCACCTTATCACCGTCATTAGATCATCACCAATAATCATCGATGAACCATTACCATCGAGCCTCCAAGCTCTGTCCGCCAAGTACAATTCTTTGGCCATTAGCTATGGCCCTCCAATTTTCATCGCCCAAATACGATCTTTTGATCATTGTTTCCTAGCCATAATCATTGTTTCCTTTTCTCTCATGTGAAGAATGAGGGCCTTGACAATGGTCTTTTGACCACTATTTCCTAGCCACAATCACTTGATCATTCTCATATAACTACAATAATGCTTGTTAACCTTGATGCCCACCATCATCAACAACATCAATGTAAGTCATCGCTTATATAATTGAAGTGCATTAATGTCATCACAAAAAGGCCAAAACCCATTGCCACTAACATTGATGCAAAACATCACTTACAAAATTGATGTAAGTCACTAACTCCAACTCTAACTCCCGACGTTAAGACCCAAATTTATGCTAGAGTTATTTATTTATAGTCCCACCTACATAAGAGAAAGTGACCAAACATATAGTAAACGATCTCTTGAAGATAACTCCTATGCTATAAAGCTCTTCAAATTTGCATCATATAATCCATTATGTACAACTTTTATCTACTATCTTGTATCAATATATTTCCCAATTATGAAGAAGGCTAACATTTATAATTGATAGCACATATTAATGGAATTATTTGAAATGAGCTAGGCCTTAATATATATATATATATATATATATATATATATATATATATATATATATATATATATATATATATATATATATATATATATATATATATATATATATATATATATATATATATATATTGGTTCTTCGTATAAAATTAAGAAATTAATTTTTTTTTCTTTTGTTTCTAATACTCTAGCATGAGCAACATTAATGAAAATTATTTTTATTAAAACTAAGCCTCTTTAATGATATAATGTATAATAAATCTTATTTTTAATACAGAAAAGCAAATAAAAGAAACATTCTAAACATTGTATTGAAAAATTATTCTGTTCGGAAGCCGGACGCAGAACGTCGTCTGGAGATCAACCTGAATGCGACATGTCAGTAGTACCGAGCAGTATTGAGCCGCAGTACCGAGCGAAGAAGTGACGTGGCACATTCTGATTGGTCTCCTAATATCGTTTGGCATTTGCAAAGAATAATTAATCCATCTTGCCAGAGAGGGTGGCGTAACCAAGCTGGTTTTGACTTTCCAATGAAACTAATATTTTTAATAATTATTATTTTTTTATATTATGGGGAAATTAAACGACCTTAGCGTGCTTAAGAAACAAAGTCAACAGTGATTTTATATTGCAATTTGCCACTTCCAGCTTGATGATCATGGAGTGTAATTTTATTTGTGATCGATTACGTATTAATGAAGGTCTATAAAATTAGCGTCGGAATAAAGTTAAACTTAATTAATCAAGTGACAATTAATGCTTGATAATTTCGAAAGCAAGTTTCAATATCGTAACTCTACTAATTATAATTACAGTGATTGTTTAGGTGAGAAGGGTAATTAGGAAATTAAGCAGAAAAAAAGTAATATTTGCCCTCTGCGCGCATAAGATACTGAAAATGTGATTTATTTCTTTGCCTTCTAAGAGATTGACGAGTCTATCAGGAAAATGCAATAAATAGTGACAAATTTTGTTGTGTTTGGATAGAAGCCCAATCGGGGTCAAAAAAGGCATTTAATTCTATATAGGGAAGATGAATTCTATAAGGATATTCCTTGAGGTAGCATGAAAGATGTGGAGCAACTACCATGGTGTTGTTAGCTAGAGAAATTATTATGTGCGGACACTGGACAGTTCGGAGGCCAATCAGAACACGCCATGTCATCCGATACCTAGCTGTACCCAGCACGCGTTTTGATTGGCATCCGAACGGCGTCTAGTGCCCCTACAAAATAATTTATCTCTTGGCTGAGCAATAAATTGACTTAATTTTTATAGGGTGAAGATTATGTTGGGACGAGATAACATATATTAATAGACCCACCAAAGTCATCTATGCTTTGACACATCAGTGAGCTTCGCCATGTGAAAGCATTCAGGTGGCAGCTGTGAAGGGATCCATTGGAACTTTGGTTAGCTTGCTGGCGCGAACTCTTTCATCTTCTAATTATTTTGAAGTATAACTCGATCGGTCAAAATGCTGTGGTTCAAAACATTTAAGATAAATATTTCGATATCAAATCATAGCAATTACTTGTTGATAGTACCTTTTTATCGAGAATTTGGTAGAAATTATCCTAAATCCTTATTCTTGGATTAGTTTGATTTCATCTGCTTGAAGTCAATGAAGTGGATATATCCGTGCAATTTGTGCGGATACCAGACGGGAGAACCTTCAAGTTTACGCTTAGGTACCGAGTGGTATCGAGCTGCGGTACCGCTCGGTACTAAGCTCGGTATCAGACATTACACATTTTTATTAGGATCTGAACTCCGCACAAAATAATTTTTCGTGGCCGTGAGACTTGCAATAGCTGCGCGCAATACGAACACGAACTGTCTTTATTGTGAGTTTGTCATAGCTGGAATGGGAATTCGGAGTCCCACTTTGATTACTTTTGATAGCAAATGCCATCCTGTAGATGTTTGTGGTTTCGAGCTTTGTCCAATGTGACGGTGTTGTTCTTCTTGAGAAATCAGCCAGAACAATTGGTTGATAGGATCCATCAGAAGAATTTGTCTGCGAATTTATTAAAAAGGGTCATCGAGCTCATTTAAACTAAGAAAGAAGGCTGCTGGTGAACCTCTAAACGTGCAAAAAGGTCAAATTTTGTTGAACTCTTGCCATAGGGTTTTTTAATTTGGTGAAATATTTAGGGACAATTTGTTGATCATGCATTATATAGAATAGTTCATGACGTTATTCAAAAATTTTTGGACTACTAATCTGTAACAATTTATCTTTAACATTGATCCAAAATATTTAGGCGGCTTACGAGTATCTTTGTTGGGTCCTAAAAATTTGTGACGGAAGAGAGAAATGGAGATTAGCATCCTAATTTTGTACAAAGATCCAACATACAAACAAATAAAAAATAGGGATATAACATTCATAATAGATACCAAAGTTTTTTACGGGGAAAAAATCATAGGACTTGGCCCAATTTGAATGAATCAACTATTATTGATGGTTGATTACAAATAATATTCCCCCTCGGAAGAAGGTGTTGACTTAATGTAACAAATATATATTGTATATAGCTCGTTACATGGTATTGCCCTTAAAAGAGTGTTGACATGTTTGTGTTGGCTATCAGACTATGGTTGTGCAACATTGGTTAGAGTGGTCGAAGTTGGCGGGCGACAAGAAGTCGGAGGAACCGTAGTCGGTGGGCGAAGGTGGTTGAAGGGATTGTATTCAACGATTAATGTTGGTCGGAGGGACCATAGTCAGGGGGCTACGGTGGTCGAAATGATCGGTAGGGTTGTAGATAGCGAGCAATGGCGGTCTGAGGGATTGTAGTCAACAAGTGGGTGAGATTGCAAGGTCAACGGGTAACGTTGGTCGGAGTAGCCGTAGTCAGCGAGCGATGGTGGTCACATGGACCATAGTCGACAGGCGATGGTGGTCGGATGGATTGTAGTCAGCAAGCGATGATGAACGAGGGGATCGTTGTCGATCGAGCACGGTGGTTGAAGGAATCGTAGTCAGCAGATGATGATGGTTGGAAGGGTTGTAATCGACAAGCGATAGTGGTCTGAGGGATCATAGTCGGCAGTTGTTGGAGGCCGGCGGTCAGGAGGCGGTTTGATGTTGATCGAGCGAAAGTCCGACGAAGGTCGGCATCTAGGTGGAAGTATGGCAATGACCGGCATACATGAGGTAGTTTTACGGTGGTTGACAGCTAGGCGGTAGTATGGCAACGATTAAGCGGAAGTTTTGTGGCGGTCGACAGCCGGGTGGTAGTCCAGTAGCAGTCAGCAGCCAAACGTTGGTTTGATGATGGCTGAGTGAAAGGCAGGCGACGGTCGAGTGAAAGTCCTTCGACAACCAGGTGAAAGTCCAACGACGATTAGCGACCAGGTGGTAGTGCTGGAGCTTTTGAAGCCTTAGAGCATTCTCAAATCTCTAGCCAAATGTCCAAACTCTCAGCCCCCCTTCATGTGAGAAGTAAGAGTTTATTTATAATCTTTTGGGAGTGACATGTCCAGTAAATATGGAAAAGATTTGAGACAAATTTGAAGTACCCCATAAGACAATCCATATTGATTCCCCCGATCAAAGAGCGTTTTTCAAGTGTATAAGTATCTTAATGATGTTAGGATTCAACGATCGATATTGGGCTTATTGGATTCGTCTCACCGAGCCGCTCGATTCGACTATAAGCATGATATATTTTGATATTATTTTCTCATCAAATTAATGCTTTGAACCTTTCTAATATGCTTCATGCCCCCATTTGGACTCATTTGAACTCATATTTGATCGAATTTTGATGTTATTGGGTTCGTCTCTTCTAGTCATTCAGTTTGTCTATAAGTTGCTAAACTTGGAGTTGGGATGATCCAAAATTTAGTTTTGAAAGTTTTCAATTTAAATACATCTTGAGATTCGTGCTCTATAAAAACTATTTTTTGGTGGTGCATCAATCCTAAACTCATAAAATTAATAACCAGGAAATTATTATATACTTATTTCAAATTCAAGAATTGAGATATCGTATATACGTGTAGGTTGTGGGATATAGCTATCAGTGCAGCCCAAT
This sequence comes from Dendrobium officinale, assembly GCA_019514585.1. NCBI lineage: Eukaryota > Viridiplantae > Streptophyta > Magnoliopsida > Asparagales > Orchidaceae > Dendrobium > Dendrobium officinale. Next base: position 7,586,565 of record CM033682.1, on the reverse strand, counting down.
ATATTTTTTCACAGGAGAGGGCTATCATCATGGCTCTGCTCTAAGAAATATAATTGTCTCCCATCAATATCTGCAAGCAATGACTGATGTCAGGGCTATTTCAATGACGAAAATAGCAAAAATTGAGAGGATCGATCTTTTATACCCGTCCTATCAATGGAGTAATGAAGCGCGCGACGGATTGAAGTGTGGCATCTGATAAGAAATATGCTGATAAGCAAGCTGCCGGATACCAAATCGAGGAGTAAAGGAAAGCAGAAGTACAAGCACGGTGCAATGATCGGCTAGGTAAGAGGCAAATTATTAGGGGGCGCCCGGGCCGGACACTGGACATCGTCCAGAGATCAATAAAAATGCTCCATGTCACTTCAAAAATGTGCTGCACTCGGTACCGAGCACGATACCGAACGTCAGTACCGCTCAGTATCAAGGGCGCAGTACCGGACGGTTTTCCCATCCGATGTCTGCACAGAATAATCCCACTAGATAAAAAGGGTAATTGGAATAGTTGGGAAAATAGTAAAACAAAGCCAATGAACGAGTCTTCGTATCTTAATTTTGTATTCAAAATGATAGTCTCTTCAAGAAAATTCCACAAAGTCCAAAATCACGTAAACCTGAATTCATTAGGATACTGAAATGAATAAAAATAGCAAAATTTGCATTCCAAGATCAGCTCCTTCCTCCGACCTTCAACTTCATTTTGCACCACCTATACATAAATTATGCAGCCACCATCTTCTAAAAGCTCTCTTGCTGAACAAATGTGTTGGGCAAATGCATCCATTACATGAATATTGTTCATTTACTACAAGATTTGTGACAAGAACTCCATAACCCCTTCGTGCTTTAATTTCTTATTTCATTCTTTTAGGTAGTAAGGATGCTCAGATCTAGCTTGCAACCTCCCTATGACAACGAGTGCTTTTATTTTTATTTGGCAGTTGTGGTAATGACTGCCGGTGATGATAGCAGACGGTTTATTTTTTGGATATTTAAATCAATTAAGGCAAATTCACACACAGTGCATTCACAAAGGCTCGAATTCAAGACCTCTTAGTTGGAAGCCTAAGTTCTCAACCAACAGGCTAAGATGAGGACGGTGACAGGAGACTGGCCGTTGATGACACGATGGTAGTTAGTGGCTGACGGTGATGACATGTGGTGATTATTTTATTTTAAATATCAAATGACGTAAAAGTTGTTTTGAAAAATAATTCGATTTATTTATTAATGAGTGGTGGGATTAGTTAAATGTATAATGTTAAGAAGTTTAAGAGGTATGCGTGCTAGTGTGGAATGTTTATATTAATGAGTGGTGGGATTAGTAATTATTGGAGGTAAATTAATATAAAATATATTTAAGTGGTTTTGAAATCTGTAGTGATGCAAGAAGTAGATTTAGACTTCATTTGTGATAGCTTCCTCAATGCTTTCTAAAGTAGTTTTCTAATAAAAAATTTTTGAGTTCAATAATTTTTTACTAAAAAGCTGTTTTAGAAATAAAAAAATAAGCTATAGCTTCGTTTTGGATAGCTTTAGACCAAAGCTTTTTTATTATTTTTAAGAAAATTTTGTACTAAAACGCCGCTTTAGAAAGTATTAAGAAAGTTATCCCAAATAAAACTTTAGAGTCTAATTATATTTTTTAATTAAGCATATACGACTCTATAATTGCCGTTTTAATAGCTTTATTTTAATCACATAAAAATATGAAAATGATCCTTTTGCAAATTAAGTAGAGTTAATTCAAAAATTTTTTGAAACATGTTGAATTATCATTTTGGTGTTATCATGATTAAGATCTTTCTATAAGGTTATTCATATTTACTTGTTTATTAAAAATTTAATCAAATAAATTTGTTTTTTTTAAGCTAACTTCAAAACCTTAAATCTTAAATTTTAATTACATTTGACATTTTATTTTATTTTATTTTATTTTATATAAAAGCTATCTAGTGATCATGCATGAATATATCGTAGTTTTGATCGTATCGATCGATCATTTGTTAAATGATTTTGTTATTAGCAGTGTGAAGGAGACGAGGAGTTCATCCATCTCACATTTCAAAAGTTACAATATATCATTAAATATGATCAAATGCTTGTGTCATCAATATGATAGTAAGCATCTTCATACAAATGATGATGTTAGTGTCTCTATCTCAAAAAAATTCACAATAAAGAAGGGAACCCCAATAAAGAAGCTATAAGACTTTATATGATTATATCCAAATAAAATATTTGACATAATATATGAAACCATATATCAATAACTCAATGAATTCAATAAAATACAAATCAATTTAAAATAAATTAAATATCAAATAATTATAAATTCATTAACTTTAATTATTATATTATTATCATGAATTTTTTAAGTGTATCAATTAAATTTTAAAAAATCTTAAATATTTGATATCAAATATAGTTGAGTTCATAAACTATCAATTTCAACTAAAAATAAAAAATTCTGAACCAATTTAATATTGGCATAACTTTATATATATATATTTAAATATTAAAAAAGATGAAAATTTTTCAATAAGCAAATCATATCTTATTGTCATAAAAATTTAAATGAAGACTAATAGCAGAAAAAGTTTTAGGTTTCATTCGAGACAGTTTTCTTACTCTTTTTTAAATTAGCTTTTCAGTACAAAAAATTTAATTCAAACAATTTTTTTGTACTAAAAAGTTACTAAATTTAAAAAGCAATAAAAAGTTATCTGAAAAAAATCCCCTTGAATTCAGGCTTCGTTCTTTTTTTCTACCTTCTAAAACAATTTTTTAGTACAAAAATTTGCTATAAGCATTAAGTTGTCTAGAGATGCATTATATCAAAGTTGTCTAAATCCAAATATCCTCAAAGTTGATGTTGTCAAAAGAGAGGATATACAAGCCAATGACAATTGTTAAAAGTCGCTTAGGTTTCATTTGGGACAGCTTGCTTACTGCTTCTTAAAGCAGCTTTCTAGTAAAATAAAATAAAATTTTTGTACTAAAAAGCTGTTTTAAGAAGCATAACATAAGCTGTCCAAAACAAAACCTTAAAGCTAATCGTCCACTCAAAATAAACTCACTTGGTGAACAAGCTCTCAAACTCACTATTAATCTCAACAAGATAATTTGCTATGATACACACTAAAGAATTTGTCAAGGGTAACCCTCAAGGGTAACCCTTAAATGATCTTGTCCTCAACTTGGAACTTAACAAGAGTTAACTTAAATACTTGGATAGCTATCAATTGAGAAAGACTCGGGGGTTGTTTGATTGCAAATATTTTGAATGTACTATATTTAAAATGTATGTGCTTTGAATATTTAAGTGTTTGTTGCGACTAAAATAAATACAAAGTATTTCTCTAAGAAGTTTTGAATACCTCAAAAAATTCATTTTTTTAGAATTCACTTTGATCAATTGGGTGAATTCCAAATTCATTGTGCCTTGCGACCTCGTTGCTCTCACAAACTTGTCATCATCATGCTTACAAACATGTTATCGTTGAGCTCACTGACAAACATTTTTTATTTATTAATGGTGGCAAAAATATATACTCAAGAAATTTCATTGCTCTTCCAACTCAACTCAACAATCTTAGTGTTATTTTTCTAAGATACTCAACATATTTTCTCCGTAGTTCTAAAATGACTTCGTAAGTCTAATATTATAATATTATGGGAGCATCCCTCATTCTCTACATGATCAACCGTCCTCTATAGTAGTTGATGAATTAGGCTTCGTAGAATTGCAACCCAAAAGCTTTGAAAAAGTTATATAAAAAGAGATTACTCAACCTTTCTCATAATATCAAATGCATCGATCTGCATAATAGTTTTATCTATTATACTCCTGGCACTATAGGTGACATGAGTAGTAATGTCTCTATACAAATATAATTAGAGTGATTGTCAACATACATAGCCGACACTTTCTCTACATTTTGTGTCATGATGGTGCTATCAACCAGCCCTTCCTCATCATTTTGTGGGGTTAGGGCATTTGTGCCAACATGTTTGAGCATAAATCCCACCAGGTCAATGATGATGACAGATCTAATAAAGTCATTAAGTTCGATATGCTCATGCTATATGTTGCCTCTTCTGGCATCTAGTTTGCCAGGCTCTTAGGTAGATAAGCACCGGTTGTTCCCTATACCAAACCAAAGGGGTTCCATTGTTGTGAAGATGGCCATGTACCAGAAGAACTAGCATGCCATGCCATTGAGGGCCTTACTGTAGCAAATGTAAATGGGCTAGTATAGTCAAATGAGCTCACGTACATTGACTTCCTTAGAGGTTTGAAACGATCTATACACATTGGGTCAGCAGTTGTTTTCACGGGAACATCTGAAATCAACCTCATTGGTGCTCGAGGACACTTGGAATATCTACATCTCCGTTGTGTATAACCCTCAATATCTTAAAGAGCATCAAAAGTGCTATATTTAATGAAGACTGACAGCTCCACCCTACTACTCAACTTTGCAATCTCATTGGCCGCCTACTACAATGCGCTTGCATTTTCCCTTTTCCCCCAACAAAAAGCTCTACAATGCTTCTAGTGCATATGAAGCAATCCAACTATTCATCAACAAAGCCTAACACATCAAAATCATGATTATGTAGAATATTATGAAAAAAGTATGGTATGATGCAACATGACTTACCCCCACCCTCTCATACTGTAGCATAATAATTTTTTAAGTCATTTCCCTCTATTTGTTACGGATCTCAAGATATAATTATGTAAAATATTGCTGACTAATTTTATTAAACTATGAAAAAATGTCTAACTATTAGGTGTTTTTTTAGAAAATTCATAATAATTAATTTTTTTTATACTTTCCTAATTTTTTTTTAAAATTAAAATTCTTTCTCTTAATTTTGTTATAAAATAAAGGGAAATTTATACACATAACACTTTATTTCATGCCATTTACATATCTAACATTCAAAATATTAATATTACATGCCTACTACCCATATAAATCTTTAATATCAAATATACCATTCATATAATTCATTCATATCATCCTATAAACTTTAATATTTCATTTAATACATTCAAATTTATTTTATAGGTGATAGACATATAATATTAATATTTTAAATATTAGATTTATAAATAGCATGAAATAAAATATGCATGTAAATCCCCTAAAATTAAATCCCTATTTGAAATTGGTCGCACCATCTTGACCGGCGCTATATTTTACTAGAATAAAATATACTTGCAGCCAACCACCCATCTATTTTAATTTTTAATTGAAAACAATCTTCTTACAACCGACCGGCTTAGGAAGGATACGCGGGAGAGTCGGCGGAACTAGCAACGGAACTCTACTGCTAGTCGATGGAGGCGGGGAACATCTCCAGCGTTCTGCTCCTCCACAACGCCTTCATCGTGACCATGGACTCTGACTCCAGAGTCTTCCGGAATGGCGCCCTCGTCATCGCCGGCGACAGAATCGAAGCAGTCGGACGCTCCCTGGATATTCTTCGAGACTTTTCCCATCGTGCTGATGAGATAATCGACCTCGCGGGGCGTTTCTTGCTCCCAGGTATGCATTTCTCCTCTTCCGCTTCCTGCTTGTCGGCGATGCTTTTGCTTCGGGTGGTGCTCACATTTGATTCATTTCGTGGGCTAGGATTTATCAATACTCACGTCCACACCTCCCAGCAGCTCGCGAGAGGGATTGCGGATGATGTGGATCTGATGACGTGGTTGCACGAACGAATCTGGCCGTACGAATCCAACATGACAGAGGAGGATTCCTACATATCGACGCTGCTCTGCGGAATCGAACTCATTCGAACAGGGGTCAGCATCTTTAACTGCACGGAGTAGCTCCTTAATGTTTTCTTGATCATTGAGCACAATGTTTTTTTCAACACATCTTTGTTTGCTCTTTTTTTTTTTTTTTTTTGGGTGGTCATTTTCAGCTTTTTATAATGATACTAGCAAATGCTGTGATGACAATAAAACTAGGTTTTTATAGTAGTGCTTCAACTTCTGGCACGAGATGGCAAACAATGAGGACTAGTTTGTTGAGGGTGGAAGTTAACCACACATGGAAACAAACAAGGAAATAGAAATGCAGCAGAAAGTGAAGAACACCATATTTTAACATGAGAAAATCCGAAACTAGGGAAAAAACCACAGAGCCACGCTACACCAAAAAATCCACTCTAAAATTGGGAGAAATTTATACAGTTCTATTTTCTCTCTCACTCTCTAGTAGCTTCTCTTCTCATTTGCACCATTCTTATACAAACATAATAACAAACAAAGAGATACAATACATACCACCACGGGATGCCACCCTTAAAAAACAAGAAAGAAAAACTACCCGGCCTCGCAGTGTTGTCGTGCCAGTTTGGAGCTCTGCGAAGCTCAATGCTCTGTCTCTTGTGCACCTGATAGAGCGGCGACGCCAGATCTCGAGCGCTGCAGCGCTCTGCTCTCTATCTTTTCTCCAAGAAAACTATGCAGTGCTTGGACGCTCGGGTACACAGTGCTGGGGCGCTCGAGTATGCAACACAAGGTACACCCGAACCCAAATAGGAGGACCTGCGCACCCCCACCCATCAAGCACAATAAACTAAGTTGAAGTCTGTGGCAACAATACAACCTGATTGATGGACACAATCAGATTCCACACAGATTAACATAGTTTGTTTCACTATACGTTTATTTAGGCCTCAGTTTCAGAAGTGGCTCACATGGAAGTTAATTGCAAAGATATATATTTGTTTGTAGGAATTCACTTATTATAAATCAACCATGTGTTTGTCTGAGATGCAATTGCTTTCAATTTTACCCACCCTTATGTTAATTTTTCGTTACTTTATTACTATTTATGTAAAATTAATATCGAATCCATCATGTTAATGATTTGATAATATTTTATTTTTATTAAAGGTAAATTGTCTAGCTTTGAAGATTGAAACTCAGTCACTTTTTGAAGGTGAGTTTCTGGAATTAGAACTCATTTCCATGTAGTTCCCACCAAACAAACACTTGAACTCACTTTTGGATGTGAGATCCAATAAGTTCCAACACTGACTGAGAATTAAGTTGGCCCTTATTAGCCCATAATGAATGAGTTTGGCCCACTTATCTCCGGTGTGACCCACCTTTTTGATAATGGTTATTTGGATGCCTATAAGGCCTATATGGGAAAGTAAAGCACTTCTAAAAAATTAGTGATTATTCACAAAATCCTGTTATGTAGGTATCATGTTGTAGGCTTTATAAGAAGTTTTTGGTTTATTTGAATTGAAAATTATTTTCAAGAGGCAGATTAATTAGTTAATAAAAACTACCCATAGGATTTTTCAACTTTATGCTCAAAGGAGATAGGGAATGATAGAAAACCCTATAAAGATTCCGTGGTTTATTAGTTCAGGGACTGTTGATATATTTTGATATAAATATTCTAAAGAAATGGTTATTCTTCGAGTACTTGACTTGAGGAGCCTCGTGGCAATTATGAGTTATCTCATCTATGGTGACCTTATAGATCTATGTTGGAAGAAAATAGCACGAAGGCTAATTTTATAACAACTCTCAATCAATAAAGGGCTTCATGGCTTAGACTCATAAATATTACAATTAGAGAATAAAGGTAGCTTTAATCTTGACTAATAACTGTTGTTTAGTAGCCAGTAAAGCATAATCATCCTTTTTTTAAGGTCAAAACTGTCACTTATAAGTTTTGTAAATTATTATTTAATCTTCATTATAACACCACCTAACTATCAAGAATGTAATGTTAGTCTATGTAGCTTCTGTTTAGAACTACATTAACATTAAATTTAAATTAAATTTTAATTAATAATTTAACTCCTGCTTAATCTTTTTCTGAGAACACTTACTTGTACTTCTTCGGCTATACTACTCAGTTCTTTCACTGTCCAAAATAACATCAACAATATTAGTTAACATTAAAATTCACCTTGGAGAAGTCGAATGTTGTCAAGGCAGTGCTGAACGCCTCAAATGTCATCAAGGGTAACATCAGATGCATCGCGGATCGTCAAAAATAGCACCAGGCACATTGACTTTTGTCAAAAACAACATCAAAGATATCCAAATTATTAAGTCTCGTTTACAAATTATTAAGATGTTTAAATAGTTTATTTTGCTTACTTCTAATTTCCTTCCTTCATGTCGAATTGAGATCACACAAATCACTGTTTATGCTTTCATTTTCCCTATCGAATATAAGAGAACTAATTGATTCATTCACAATTGGAAATAAAAAATATCTTCATCTCTACATTGAACAAAAGTTCACTTTTTCTCCTTTGCTTATGTCAAACAATATTGGAACGATTTGATAAATTTCTTCGTCCTTTGATTTCTTACTAACTTCTGTTTCTCTTTCATTGAATATGAAACTCAGCAACTCTTCTTATCTATCTTCAATCAAACTCACTGAGTATGTTTGTACCTTCCTTCTCTTTCTCTGATTCCAGTGAATACACAAAAAAATGTAACTCTCTTCTCTTAACACTCTCCCTCTGTGTTAAATAGGAGCATCCCCTACAACTAGCCCAAATTTCCTCTCTGCAAATCAAAACCACAACTACATGCAAATTCCCTCTGTCTTCATCTTCACTGAACACACACAAACACAATCGAGTCGGAACTTAAACATGCAAGCAATCTCGTTCTTATGAGGGAGAAGTCGGCTGCTTGTGCTTGGTTCGCCGCTCACTGCCTCCCTTATTTGCAGCTATGCACTCCGATTGTTTTAAGTGGACTGATTCGGTTGAACCGTTTCACATCTAGCCAGTTATATCAATAGCCATCACAGTACGTATAAGAGAATAATATAAGGATTCAATCCCTTTTTGTTTGTTGAAGTTGGCGGTTACAAAGTGTATGAGGGATTGGTTAATTGACTTCTCTTACTCCATAACCGCTCCATTATGTGTAGAAAGTTGAGAGTGGGTAACTGACTTGTTGGTTTTTGCTGAACTTGGAGTCAAATTTAGAAAGAGTGGCTGGTTTGTATTGGAGGAGAGAGTTTTTGAGAAATGTAATTAAAATTCTATTCAACCCAAAATTGAAAGTTGGCATCCTCTTGGATCTTGGCAACAATGGTATCTAGATAACATTGAACTAAACACCCCTAAGGTCTTTATTGTTGATCTACATATGTGCTTTATGATCTATTCGAGCAAGAGGGATCAGAACGTCGACAAATAGAGGTCACGTTGCATGAAACAAGTTTGAATCATCAACATCACAATTGAAGCCACTAAAATGTTGCCCGCTCACAAAATGGACTGATCAGACGTGTCTAGAGTATCGAATTCACTAGAGTCCCACAATCGATTCATATGAACGCGGCGAAAATGGACCACAGGCGTGACGTCATGTAGAAGTTGCCTAACATTGCTTGCTCACGAAATAGATTGTGTCGACATGTTAGGAATATCAAAATTATTCAATTAGGAACCCATATTGCTTGGGTTACTGCATGAATGTGAAACACAAAATTTGCCTATATATGAGGTTCAATAAATTGAACAAGAAGTCAATTCCATCTATTTTGTACCTTTTTATGTAATTTTAATTAATTTTATTAAAAAATCAATAAACATTTCAAAAAATAATTAAAATAAAAATCTTATCATATCCTTCCCATCCCTAAAATTTCCCATGCAGTTTGATGCCATTATCCCATCCCGTTGTAGTGATGGGCTTTCCTCTATAAAAATTACAAAAAAAACGGGTAGATCTCTCTCTTTCTCCTCCACATTTTCTCTCTTAGACACGCAAATATCTAACGTAATTTCCATTCCTCCTATATTTTCTCTCATTGCGAACCAACTCCCTCCTGCAGCGTAAGTGCACAAACTCATTGTGATTCTTGCTTCACACTCCACCATCGACAAACACTTGCTTCACACTCCACCGTTGACAAACTCGACTCATCTTCCCTTACTCACTTCATGCCTCGTTCTCCCGTAGCCACCTTCTCACCTATTCCCCGACTCCCAGTCGCCCAGTGCACGAACTCCACTCCCTCAACCTCTTCACCAAAACTCTACCCCACCTTGACCTCTTGTCAAACTTGGTTGACCAGGTCAACTCATGAGCTGACCAAAACACATCTAAATGCTTCAAAAATTCAAATCCAAAGATTTTGACCAATAAATGAACCAAACTCATGGGGACAGTCTATGGGGTCACCATGAGCCTCCTAAAAAAATTTTAGCCCATGGGCTCACCTTGTTTAGCCAAATTAGTTGAAACAAGTGGACCCAAAGTAGTTTTCTTGAGCCAAATTCTCATCCTTGTGAAATTAAATTGCACCAATGGCTTTAGCAGGCATTCCTTGTCCTATTACATCAAACTCAAAAAGCTCAACTCATGGGTTGACCTGGGTTAACCAATTGAGCTAATCCAAACTCTCCAAAACCTAAATTCATGGACCCAAAGCCAAGCCAACCCCAAATTGGTTGCTGTAAACATTTCAAATAAGTTCTAGAATCTCCTTCTCATCTATCTCAAGCAGCCCATTGGCTTAATTTGGCTCCATGTGCATAAAACTCTAAAATCCCTCTTTCCATATCACTTGTTCTTACATTTTCCTTTACTTGTCCAAAAGGACTATCCCCCAACAACTCCAACCATTTGGAAAACATCAGGGGAAGCCTCCAAATAAATCTCAGGCCTTAGTGAAGGCTCCATGGCTTGAATTAGGGAGAGGAGGGAAAAAAGTTGATAGAAGCAATATTCCCAATCCAAAGCCTCATTTTTTTTTCTGGGAGTCAAGGGATGCATTATATTGCATGGTCCACATTATGCTTGTCTACAAATTCTGGTGGATTCGATATTCTGGGAGCAGTGGAGAGGCAAGGCCCATTCAGAGCTAGACTAGCTTGGAAGTTTCTACAGAACCAAGAGTCACTCTTAAGCAGAATTTTGAAGAGCAAATATGGGGATGCCATTTGGGAAGAAGGTGTGAAAAGATGTTTATCTCCATCCTGGAAGATTATGAAAGAAGGCGCAACTTATCTAAAACCAATAGTAAGATGGAAAGTCAACAACGGAGAAAAATTTAACATCACAAATGATACTTGGATACTTGATAGAAGATTGAATTCTTGGCCGGCTACTTATAATGCAAATGAACTTAATGACAAAAAAGTTGCCTTAATTGAAGAAAATGGAAGCTGGAGTAAAGAGAAACTAACCACATATTTATCTGAAGATATGGGAAATCTGATTCAACATATTGAAATAGGGGAAGAAGGTATAGAAGATGAGGTAGAATTAATCAGCACAAATTCAGGAAGATCAATAACTTCATTGTCTTATGAAGCAAATAACTAAAGTCAAGAAGGTAATATCAATAATACAAGTTGGTTGAAAAAATTTAAAGTAAACCAAAGGGAAACAATGTTTTGGTGGAGATTATTGAATGATGCTTTGCCGACAAATGAATGGTTATGCCATAGAAGATTATTTTGTAACAGAGATTGTCCTAGAGGATGTCAAACTCCGGAAGATACAGAACATGTGGCTGTAAGATGCTTCAAGCTAAAGGAAATTTTACAAAAACTGAGACAATGGGGAATTAATATTTCGTTGTTCCAAAGCGTCTCTAATTGCGTAGAGGAACTACAGCACAGAGGAAATACTAATTGTGGTCTAGTAAGAATCTATGTTTCAGCAGTATACTTCAACTAGAAGTTTCGGAACCTATCTAAGCATGGAAAAACAGAGCCACCTATACCTTATATTGCGGCAGAAATCTTATCTAATGCTTGCTTTATACATTCAGCTCTAATCGAGAAGAACTAGAACACCAATCAGCAAAAGCTGTCTAAAGCTTGGTGTCCCCCACCTGAAGGTTGGATTAAATTGAGTGTAGATGCGGTATTCTTACCATCAAATGCGGCGGGAATGGCAGGGGTGTTAAGAGACCATAAAGGGAGAATGTTGTGTGCTTATGGAAAGAAGATAATACATTGGGAGATTGCATTTTTTGGAGCTTAAATTGATAGTGACATTTGGGGATTATATTCAAGATTGGATGTGTGAATATGAGGGAATAATCATTGAAGGAGACAATGTAAATATCATAAGGAAGCTCCAAGATTCAATCAAGAGGAGATCAGTGAAGAATAATAAAGCTATAAGGTAGGATCTCTCATTTCTAGAAATCTTCAATTATATCATTTTTAATTTCGTTCCTAGAGATTGTAATAAGGCAGCAGATTATTGCGCCAATCTTACTTTATTAGGTGATTTTTATTAGGATACCTTTTTAGATACAGAACTTTCATCAAGCTTTTTGGCCTTGATAAGGAAGGATTGTCATAGTTTTATCTTTCTTTAATAGTTTGTAATTAGTTCCTTTTTTTTAGCATTAATGCAATTTGCATCTTTATTAAAAAAAAAACATCAATTTTCTTCCTCTGAGCTCCAAACAACTCCCCAAGCTTCCCTATAGCCTTTCCTAGCTCAAAAAAATCTCCATTTGAGAAGAGAGAGAATAGAGAGAGAAGGAGAGAGAAAGTGATAATTCTTAAACAACTTTTAATCCAATGGAAATCAGAGTTTGGGGTCTTCAAGAAAGTTGTAGAGGACACCACTAGGAGTCCATAGAGCCAAAAATTAAGGAAACTCATCCATAGTATAAAGTTATTTTTGCATTTGAACTTTGAAGGTTTAAATTTCAATTTGAAATTACTTTAATATTTCAATGCATGGAGCCCCCAAACTCCATGGATTGGAAGATTAGTTTACCAAGAAAAAAGAGATAAAATTAAAAAAAAATTGTTTGTTTCACTCTCCCAATCTTAATCCTCACCATCAATCATCATCATTCTTGCATGTGTAATGTATGATGTGAGAGCTTAAAAAATTAAGTACATTTGTACGTTGTATTGCAGTGAAATTTGCAAAATAAGTATTTGCGCATGTTATTCCAACACGGTGGAGAAATTCTGTACTGTCACTCATGCAGGTGATGAAGGCTTGTGTACATTTTTTTTAGTGCGATGGCATAGAAAGCTCCCCTGGGCTCTTAGTGTATCAGGACATTGATTATGCATATTTTTTAAGCATAATGGGAAGGATTAGCACCCCTAAAGGAGACCCATACTTGGGGAAGTTGCTATGTCGTCAAAATTCAAACTAAATAGATTTACAAGGAACAAAACATTAAATGGCATCTTTAAATGGAAGTACAATCCAATGAATGAAAAAAATTTCAAAATTAGAACAAATATCAAACAAAAAAAAGATCTTAAAGGAGACTTATAAAGAACATTGTGACTCACTTACAAGTATGAACAAAACCTCCCTGCCACACAACAAACTAAATTAATTCAAAATTAGAACAAATATCGAACATAAAAAGAACTTATAGGAGGCTTATAATGAATGTTGTGACTTACTTACGAGTATGAACAAAATCTCCCTATCACACAACAGACTAAATTAATTTTAATGAATGTAAAAATGATTAAGGCAGTGTCCCTACTTATAGGAAATAGAATGATTCCTTGTGGGGCTTGCTAAATTACAAACACAGTAGGACAACCTTGTGACATTTTAATGTATTTAAAGGATTCTTATCCACCATTTATTCCCCCATATTTGCAACATGACATATAAGTAGACAAACGGTTGATGGTATTTTTTTAATTCTAAAAATAAAATTTTGTGTGCATTTCAACAACAATCTTTTGTGAAAATAGTTGAAATTCAAACATTTTCAAATCATGCATCCATCATAACATAATTTTCAAATTCAAGCATGATGCATCGAGAAGTCTATAATTGTTTCGAGAAGCATGCATCTGCATCTGCACTGAGAAGCATGCAACAACCTTAAGAAGCATGCAATTGCTTCGAGAAGTGTGAAACTTTCTCAAGAAATGTGCCATTGTGCTATAAGTGTGCAAATGAATCAATGTCAATGCGGTAAAAAAAAATGCATAAATGTCTCATATGAATGCACAAAAAGTGTGAAAGCGTATAGTGTAAATGCATGAAGGAACACACAAGTGCATCATTAAGTACATTGAAAGGTATGCAAGTACATCACATATTTGCATCGAAAAGCATGTAAGTGCACAATACAAGTATCTCAAAGATCATGCAAATATGATGAAAATAGCATGGGTACATTGAAAAACATGCAAGTTAATGAGGCAAATACATCAAGGAGCATGCATGTGCACCATGATATACATTAAAAAGTGAGAAAGTTTTTTGTAACGTGTTATTCCACATTATAAATGCATAGAAAGTGTGTTTGACATATCAAACCTCAAAAAATTGTTAGTTTTGTATGAAATTTGATTGTGTCGATAAGTTGGGTTTAATGTTCACTCATACCTCAATTCCATCAGTCGAGCTGGACGAGGAGCTCGTTGGATGGGTTGTAGGGGGTAGCGCGCCTCAAAAAAAAATTTTTTTTCTTGTTCATATAGGGCGCGACACTATAAATTCAACGCCAAGGTGCTATAGGTAGAACTCTTAGACAAATAACAATACCACGACACTATAGTTCCAGCGTTGCAACGCTATAATTCATAGCACCTCAGTGCTGCAAAATAGAGAAGTTAGCGCCGAGGTGCTGGAAGAACAGTGCAATAGTGCTAGAAGTCGAGCTGAGCAGTTTTTCTTATTTCACTTAAAGGGTTGTGTCTTTTGGTGTAATATAAGTGTGTTTCTTTGTTTGTTTTGAGTGTAGAATGGTGTGAGAAGTGAAGAGAGACAATGAGAGAGTGTGAGAAGAGTGATATGTACAATTTTTTTAATTTTTATAGTGAATTTTTTTGGAGTTGCGGCTTCATTGTTTTTTCCCGATTTCAAATTTTTTCATGGTAAATCATGGTGTTCTTTTTTAGTTGTTTTCTTTTTTTTTGTTTGTTTCGTTGTGTGATTTTATTCCAACAAAAAAATTTTACTTGCATATTCTCTACTAAATGTACTAATATTCAAATTTGAATATTAGATTACTGTGCGGGCTAAAAATAAATTGAACAAATTTTGTTGCTCTGAAAAAGCTTACAATTACTTTACAAAACTACATTCATTTGAAAATTCACACTATTTTTCAAACTCGAGCACACTTGCATGTGCTTTGACTAAATACGTTATAGTTTTAAATTTGAATTATGAGAATGTTGCGTGGGTTAAAAAAAAGAATTTAAATTGTATTTATCTTAAAAACATTCAAGTATGTCATATGCCATCGTACAAGTATGCTAAAAAACATTCGAGTATATTGTGTAAATGTGCCAAGAAGCATACATGTATATTTTGTAAATGCATCAAAAGTACCTAAAAAGGTGTGAGAGTATACTTTGCAAATACATTTAAGCATGCGAGTGTGCGCATTTAGATGCATTGAAAAATGTATAAGCACATTGAAAGTGTGCAAGTATGCTATGCAAGTGCACTGCATATACACATCAAAGAACATGTAAGCATAACATGTGAATGTACCAAACTATAAAAATGTATCAATAAACGCATGACCCATCAATTTGTTGAAGTCAAAATACTCGCATATGCTCTAATTAAATTGCCAAACTTCTAAAATTGAGGTACGAAAATGCTACATGGGCTAAAATAAACGATGAATTTAAATTGTATTCATCTCGAAAAACATACATCAACATTGAAAGATGTGTAAATCCATTGTATAAATGCATTAGAAGTAATACACACCATCTAAAATTATGTTCACATCCTTAAAAATTAAGTTTGTCTACATGTACTTTAACAAGCGTACTAAGCAATTGAACTTGTTAGAGAATGCTATGTAAATGAAAAATAAAATGAAATCGAATCAAACCCGATCCTCTACAAGCAAGTTGGTAGAGTAGACCAGCTCAAAATTAACGAAATAAATATATTAAAAAATGTCATTGATTGATGCGTTGATAGAAAATATCAACCAATTGAACTACATCTTCTAAAATTCCCCAAAGTCCTAATGTAGATCATTTTGGGCCACATTTAAACATAAATATGAAAAATAAAATAAAATTCAAAATATTTTAAGCAAAATCTATCACTTGCCCACAAACTTAAAGCCAAAATTTATCCTTTCTCTACAACCATTGTTTGAAGGTGATCAACTCACGGATAATCTCAGCTCATAAAGATGTAATGTCTTATTATGCGTTTCACCATTATTTACTCTCTAACGGTCTCTCGCTAGTAAGAATGTGAAACATGTCATCTAACTAGTAGTCTTACAACCAAATGTCATCATAGGTAAACAAATTTGACCAAGGCCCTTTGATCGTGTGATTTAGTTGCAAAAAATCACATCATTAAACTATAGTTACTGCCAAATCCAAAGTTCTTTAATGACTTAAAAAATCATAAGTAGTGAATCATGTGGTGCACTTGATAGGATATAAAATTTTTTGTTAGCTAAGGTCGACTTAAATTTATCCTCTTAGATAAAATTTTCACCTTGCATCTACTAGGTTCCCTTAGACAAACCAATCTATGGTTTTCGATAAAGATCCTTCGGTCAAATAGGGTTAACCTCCTCTACTGACTAAGTAGATCAGAGTCTATGACAATCTGGAATTGCAGAACCATGAGATCTTGATTAGGTTTGATATCATTCTTCCATAATCCGCTTTAAGTTTAATGTAGTAAATTTTGAACTATATACCAAATTTGTGACTATGATACTCTACACATTTAGCTTATGACAACTAGCTTTAATAGTAACTTATCTCTCTCTCTCTCTCTCTCTCTCTCTCTCTCTCTCTTCAGCTTATGGGGTAATTAGTCATAGAAGCTTGCATCTATGGATATCTTGAAGCCATATCATTAAATTCTTGTAAAATGATGGCAAAATTTTTAGGTAATGTCTTATCTAAAACCTAACTTGCCTTCTGAAAATTTAACTCGAAACTCCAAAACTCTCTCAATAGAGCTGGGACATGAATTTTCAAAGCCCACATCCAACGTTGGTTGAAAGCTCGAACAATTTTTAGTTCATGATGCATGCTTTATAAGGGTGGCATGGTATGTTCTTTGGTCATTCAATTTTCTTTTAAAGTAGTTTTAATAGGCCCCTAGCTATGAAAATTACTAACTCTCTCTATTGTGGGAAGTAAAACATACAATAAACACAAACAAAAAAGATAAAAAATGCAACAGAAATGAATAACACAGTAGGATTTAACTTGGAAAAATTTAAAATCGAAAAAACAACAGAGCAACACACCACTAAGAAATTCACTATAAAAATTTGAGAAAAATAGTACATAACTCTCTCTTCTCTCTCTCTCTCTGCTTCTTTTCACTCTTTCACTGTTCTCACACTAGAAAATAAAAAGAGAAACTAATAAAACCACAAAGGGACACAACCCTTAATGAAAAAAAAAATGAGAAAGCAAACCATTAGCCCGTCTCGCAGTGTCAATTTGGAGCACCGCGGCGCTCAACTCTGTCATCAGTCTGATGGAAACACTGTAACGCCGAGGCATGGAGTGCCACAGCGCGAGGTTTGGAGCGCCGCAGTGCTCTGCTCTATGTTTTTCTCCAAGCAAGTTGTGCGTCGACGGGGCACTCGGGTACACAGCGTCGTAGATCTATACAGTTATACGAAAAAAAAATTTAGGTGCAATGCATCCGAACCCAAGCAGGGGGAGCACCTCTTACAACCCTCCAACGAGCTCAACAGATTGAATTGAGGTCTGAGACAATAGTACAACCCGATTGATCAACACAATCAGATTCCACATAAAACTAATACTCTCCTTGTTGAAACTCAGCTTGGACTTAAATGTTGGATTACCTTTCAACGGGAAACCTTCTTTGTGGGATAGTCTCTTATCTATTTGACTTTGTGCGGGAAAGGACTTATCTAGTTGATGTCATTCCTAAAGTGAAACTTAACCTGCAGATTGCAATTTCTAGCAAGCAGCACTCGTATTATTGATTTAAATAGTTTTAAGGTTTTGCATCGACCCATAATGTATGCTTGATATAAAACCTATTTGTCAGCTTAACTTTAATTTGCTAATGGAAGTTTCAGGCAGGTTGTGGGGTTTAAAATGGAAAATGATTAAATTCGTATAGCTTTTCACAAATATAATATTCTTACTGGAAGTGCAGCAAATGACTTAGTGTAATAACTTTTTTTTTTTGGTTCGTTTGCTAAACATGCTTTGAATGATATTAGATCGTAATGCTTGTATCAGGTTACCTGTTTTGCTGAAGCAGGCGGCCAGCATGTTAGCGGGATGGCAAGAGCAGTCAAATTGCTTGGTTTACGTGCATGCTTGACACAGTCAACAATGGACTCAGGGCAAGGTCTTCCAGCAAACTGGAGTGCGCTGTCTACTGATGACTGTATTCAGGTCAAACTTAAAATTCTGAATTCTTGTAATGCTTTTACTTGTAAGTTATCTTGGTCAGATACCAATGATCATTTACCCTTTCTCTGTTCCAATGAAATTATGTGTTGTCTGATTGATGCTTACGCCTAATTCAGGGGCGGATCTATGGTGGGGGGGGACCCAGGAGCACGGGCCCTCATTGGCCCAACCGGGAAGACAGTGTTGTGTTGCAGAAAAAGATTAAGTAAAATTATGTTGCAATAGGTTAATTAATTAATAAAAAGTTTTAATCAATCTTAATAAGTAAATTAATTAATTTAATAAAATTAACTTTATAATTTTATATTATTTATGATTTTCTTTAACTAAATGTGAACCATTGTGTAAAATTAATTTAATAAACAATTAATTTAGAATTAGATAGAATATGGGGGTAGGGGGAAAGGCAAGACAGTGTTGTGTTGCAGAAAAAGATTAGGTAAAATTATGTTGCAATAATTTAATTAATTAATAAAAAGTTTTAATCAATCTTAGTAAGTAAATTAATTAATTTAATAAAATTAATTTTATATTTTTTTATTATTTATGATTTTCTTTAACTAAATGTGAACCATTGTGTAAAATTAATTTAATAAACAATTAATTTAGAATTAGATAGAATAATATCTTATACTAATTTAAATTTAAATATAGTTCAAAATTAAGACTTAATTTAATTAATTCAATAAACTAATCTTAAGTATAAAAATAATTTATTTGAACTAAATTAATTAACAATTTTATGGGAAAAATATTAATTTATTAATGAATAATAAGATAGAGAGTGATATATCTATGCATTTTTAACGAGAACAAATATAATTTTGGATGTATTTTTTTATAATTTTTTATTAAAAATATATCTCATGATTTGTGCTTAGACTAAAGAAAAATGGTATTTTGAGAATTATTTTATGGCCAATATTAATTTTTGCCCCTATTCAAAAATTTTTTTGACTCTGCCTATGCGTACTATTTTGGATTTCCTTTTTGTTTTTCTTTAACCACTAAAAATTTCGAACCCATTTGATTTACCCGAGCTATCTTTAAGTACTTTACATGAATGATTTATAGCCTTTGGCATAGACGATCGTATGAAACTACGTATGGTGTTGATATCACTAGGTAATGAAATGAGCTATCGTATACTGAAGTTAGTAAAATTTAAATTTATAAGTAAAAATACCTACCATATTAACTTTATAGCATTCTGACCAGACTAGACCTTAAATATGACTTTTTCTCAAATTTGGAAAATAAGTGGCAAATTTATTAATATTCTTTATTTTTTTATTTGTTTGAATTCGTGCAAAACTAGAGATTGACATGCTAGTGGCAAGTGCAACAAAACTAGAACTAAAAAAGCTAGTGATGCAAGACATATATGAAACTATGATTTAGATAAGGATTTTGCACGCTTGATGATTAAGAACAAGTTAATTAAAACGTTATGGTGAGTTAAACAATAAAGTAAAACACAAAGTGCGGTAAACACGAGCTTAGGCCAAGTTACTTGCGAAAAGCAAAACCACATAACAATCAATTACTCTTGACTTTGCATACGAGATATGTTTCAACAAGAAATCCCTAATCTAACAATAAGAGTAGTGCTATGAAATATCTATCATACAATTCCTACCAAATAGGCAAATACTAGGCTTTAGCGGAGCGTTGCAAGATTTTGCATGAATCAATAAAAAACATAAGGATCAACGAGGAAGGTAAGAGAAGAGGTAAGAGTTCACCCTTTGTTAAGATTCAACCTTCTCGTAAGCTTGGACAGCAGTGGGTGGCTTCTTGGACGGCTCGGACAGCAACAAATCCAAGCTTGAACCTTCGTACAACAAGTAGCCAACCTGGGATAGCGATTCCTGACAGTTCCAGGCAGCAACGATGGCTCCCAAAGGGGCTGGACAGCAATGAACTCCTGGAATCACTGGAAAGCAAACAGGAGTTCTTGGACCACAGCTCTCTAGGGTTTGGAAGGGTGGACAACCACTATTAACATCCATAATTTCTGGACAGCAAGGAAACTTGGTGTAGGGGAGGGTAGGGTTCGATGTGGATGGCGGTTAGAGAGAGGGAAGAAGGGGATTGGCCAAGCTAGTGGAGAGGGGAGAGGAAGGACAGGGTTCGGCCAATGCTAGGAGAGGGAGTCCCTTTCCAAATCTGAAATTTACTTCTTAGATTTCTATTTGGAGGGAAATGGATTTAAGGATTTGAAATTTACTTCTTAGATTTCTATTTGAGATCTACGTGTATTTTCTATCAATCTTTGGAAAACAACGAGAATTTTTCACAAAAGTCCGCACAAAACCATGAAAACAGTAGATAATTTGTATTATTTGATGAAAGGAAAACAAAAAATGGCAAGATACAATTGATCCTCAATTCGAGAGGGGATCGATCTCTCCCAAATCTCTAGACGCTGCTAGAGCCCAAAGAAAAACCTAATTCTAAGAGATCTCAAAATTTTCCCAAATTCAGGATGCCCTAACCCTACGAAAACAAAGTGTTTAATGCATACAAATCAAAAGGAAATCCCTAATCATCCCCTGCATTCAAATATCCCTCTTAATTCCCCCAAAATTCTTTTCTATTTGGCTCCTGAAAGCATGCAGATCGAGCGGCTGTAGCAGGAGGCGGAGATGCCCCCGCCTCATTCACGCTTGGGCCAGTCCCGCGTGGACCGGTCCAATGGATCGGTCTAACAAGATGTCACTAGGGGTACCTAGACCAGTCACTGTGCACATCGGTTGCAAGCATGGCATAGGCGGACAATGACTGAGCAAGCAGTGCTCTTGGGTAGTATGAATAGATACATCTCAAGTGGTTAACATATTATATTGAGTTTGTCTCATTGATCTTTTGGTATGAATCGTGCCGTTATTATAGTATGCATTCATAGAGTAAAGTTTTAATGATACTAGTTTTGATACTTGCCCTTGAACATGTTTTAGTTTTTTATTCTATATTTCAGCTGTTTTATCAGAATTCTTTAAGGATTAGTTTTAAGTTAGTTAATGCAAACCTGTTCTAGCTGAAGCATGTCCAATATGGATCTCTGATTTTCCGTTGGCAATTGCTTCATCTTTTCTCAGCACAATAAAATAAAATGCATGATTTTTTTTGGCAAATAAGTTGGTTTCTTAGGCTTTGTTTGGGATGGCTTTCTTTCTACTTCTTAAAGCAACTTTTTAGTACAAATTTTTTAATTTTTATACTAAGAAGTTGTTTTAAGAAGCAATAAGAAAGCCGTCCCAAACGAAGCCTTAGTCATTCTTTGATAAGATTAGAAGGATAGTTTGCTTCCTTTTTAAGGCTTTTTTATTTCTTTTATTTCTTAAGTGGCTTTCAATTTTTATTTTTCATTGAATTTTTAGTTTATTATATGTAATCTAGGATGAAATACATTTCCTTAACGATGTTCAATATTGAGAATTATTTATTCACTGAATTGCAGTCACAGATTGAACTTTACAAGAAACATCATAATACTGCAGATGGGCGCATCAAAGTATGGTTTGGACTAAGACAAATTATGAATGCGACTGATAGGTTACTTACTGAAACAAAGAAGGTGGCACAAGAACTAAAAACTGGCATCCATATGGTATTTATCTATGTACTAATGATTAAGCATGCTCTTTTTAACTGCTTTATTTCTAGATATTTTGTTGCTGTCCTCAGGCAAATACCTAATGTTATTCCTCTTTTTTTATTTTTTAATATTCTATCTGTTCAAATAATTATATCATGGTCAATTAACGCTGAGAAATTCCTCAAGGTTTATGTTAAATTCTCTATTTTTTTATATATCTAAAGAGTCTAGATTGTTTTAATAGAAGCTCATTAAGTTTCCAAGCTTATGGTTATTTATCTTTAAGCTCAATGCAGCATAGATTTACCCACTATGTCTAAGGATACTACTTGATCTCCAACCGCTTCTGTTTGTTCGTATCCGCTGAAGTTGCTCTTTAACATTCTAATTTAGATTTGGTATCATTTGTTTTTATCATCAAGGATCCATCAATTTAATTTAACATTATTAGTTAAACATGCATTGACCAATTGATATCAATTTTATGCTATACTGTTATAAACCTAATTGTGAGTTATATGCATACTTTGTTGATGACATCATGTCATCACCTATGCACTGACACACTTTCTCTATGCCTCGTCACAAGCCATTGAGATAATAAACTATAGTTTGCTTTTTGGGCTCCTTGTTGCATTGCGTACTGAATTGATCATTCTCCATGGTATGGTCTTCTACCGAGAAATTTTATTTGGCAGTCCTACTTATGAAGTTGTTGAAGTTGGCGATGCAATTTGTCAGGCTTGAAATGTCAGACAAGTCAAGAGTGCTAGGCGGCATCTTGAAGCACGCAAATTGATAGAAATGTACCAATATGGAGGTAGGACTTAAAATACAGATGAATACAAGTGTATGGTGGTAATAATATGAATGAATGAGTCATTTGCTCTTTTTTATTTTTTATTTTCTGAGAACAAAATATGGGCAGATGAAAGATGGATATGGTAATATTAAACATTTGCCGGCAGGGTTACTGTACCTTGATGCTGAAACATACATAATGGTTAAACTAAATCAATAGGCTCTGTTAAATCTCAACCTTACGATCCCAAAGATATCCACGGCTGTGAACAGTAATCCGTGGGAAGACTACATGGATTGCATTAATTCCTCCCATTGATTTAGGAATAATTATATTCATGTTATTATGAGAGTTATTTGTTTCCTTATTGATACACCTTGTATAGATCTATAAATAGGGAGTAGATTGCTTAATAGAATTCAAGCTTTTCCCTCTCGTTCCTCTCAATTTAACATGGTATCAGAGCCGATCGGGAGGCCTTCATTGCCGAACGATCCAACCTTCTGACGTTGCAAGAGGCCGACGCAGAAGTGCAAATTCCGCAGAAGAGCCGATCAAGAGGCTGTCGCAGACGGACGCCTCGACTCCGTCAGAGCGGTCGTCGAAGGAGCATCCACGAAGGAGACGATCATACCCGTCTGAAAACATCCGTGCGGAAGACACTTCCGAAGATGATCGGAAGCCTGTGCCTTCGCTGCCGATCGAGGGAGAGAGATCACGTCCGAGAGACATCGCACGAGCGAGCTCCCGTCCCGTCGCTGCTGGTCGAGCGAGATCGCGTCTGAGAGAGAAGGAGATACGTCACGAGCGAGCCAAAGGAGCCACGCGACCAATCGCTAGCCTCCATCTACTCCAACGACCGAACCCGTCGTGCCCTAGAAGCACCGATTACCTATGCCTGTTTCCTCCCAGACATCGGAGCCTCCAGCGAACTCCTTCGTCGGCCGATCCGAAGCTCGCCGGTCTCCTGCTCCCGTCGACCTCGCAGCCTTGCGAAGGATCCCGTTTGGTCTCCGTCCCGACCTAAGCCTGATCGGGCTTCCGTGATCGCCTGCGAGATCAAGCATAGAGATTGCGCGCGTGGTCGAGCGGCTGCCTAGTTCAATCCGAGTTTTTTTTAAGATTCGGCCGGTTCGGCTTATTTTCAAGAAAAAAAAAAAGGAAAGAAAAAAAAATCTTACCTTTCGACCTTTATTGTCGAACAAAGAAATTTCTAGAAAGCATTAATTGCTTTCCAATGTCAGAAATTAACTCCTCGCAAAGTGTTGATCAAACTGAGGAATCGTTGGTGCACCAAGAACGAGGTGACCTTCAAAGCATACAACCTTCCTATCGTCTAAATGGGAAGATTTACCTGAAGTGGTCTCAATTTGTGAAGACCTACTTGAAGGGGAAAGGTAAAATACATCATCTCCTTGGAGGAGGACCGAAAGAAGGAGATCCCAAATTTGGGGCATGGGATGAAACAGACTCCATGATTATGTCATGGATGTGGAATTCCATGACTCTAGAAATTAGTGACACATTTATGTTCCTTTCAACAGCAAAAGACATATGGGATGCTGCCAGACAAACCTACTCCAAAGCTCGTGACGCGGCCCAAATCTTTGAAGCTAAAGTCAAAGTTGGAAGCACGAAGCAGGGGAGTAAGACGGTGACGGAATATGCCACAATTCTACAAAATCTGTGGCATGAACTTGATCACTATAGGTGCATTGAAACCAGATGTCCGGAGGATGCTGCGATCCTAAAGAACTTTATTGAAAAAGATAGAGTTTATGATTTTCTTGCAGGACTCAATGCAGAATTTGATCAAGTTAGAGTTCAGATCCTCGGCAAGGAGGAGACACCATCACTCAACGAAACTATTTCTCTCATCCGAGCAGAAGAAAGTCGACGAGGAGTGATGCTAGAACCAAAGGCCGTTGAAAACTCAGCAATGGTGATGAACAAAGAATCATCATGGAAGGAGAAAGGTAAAGATTCTTCAAAATTCAAAGATAAAGACTCACTTTGGTGCAGCTATTGCAAAAAGTCAAGACACACAAAAGAAACATGGAAAACACCCAAACAAGGAGTGGAATCAAAAGGGTAAAACAAGGGGTACATCACATGCCAACAACACTACAAGTAAGCCAGAAGCTTAGTCCAGTCTTGGAGAATTCAATAAAGAAGATATTGATAAATTAAAACGACTCCTGGTATCTCTTGAAAAATCAAATGCATCTTCTTCACTTGCACTCTCAGGTAAGACTCTGATTTCTATTAGTTTAAGTGCTTCTAGAAATCATTTAAAGGAATTATGGATCATTGATTCAGGAGCCACAGATCATATGACCCACTCACCAACCCACCTCATAAACTACTCCTTGCCCAAACAACAAAAAAATCATCACTGCTGATGGTTCTCTTACCACGGTAGCTGGCCAAGGAGACATCATACTATCACCATCCCTCACCCTAAAAAATGTGCTCCACGTACCATAATTATCCACAAACTTGATATCTATACAAAAACTTACCAATGACCATAATTGTCAAGCATTGTTTAATCCTACTTATTGCTTATTTCAGGACCGGAGATCGGGGAAGAAGATTGGACTTGCTAAGGAGAAAGCAGAATTGTACTACCTGGAAGAACCAAACCAATCTAAAAAGAGTTGCTCTTTGTTATCCCTAGTCGATAGGAACTCCGCTATTTGGCTTCATCATTATAGACTAGGACACCCATCTTTTGATGTCCTAAAACATATGTATCTGCAACTTTTTCATAATTTAGACAATAAAATGTTTCATTGTGAAACCTGTGAGTTGGCTAAACATAAAAGAACCTCATTCCCAAACAAAAGTGAGAGATGTGCTACTCCTTTCTACCTTATTCATAGTGATATATAGGGACCCTCTAAAATTCCCAATATCTCTGGGGCACATTGGTTTGTGTCATTCATTGATGATTGCACAAGAGTCTCTTGGATCTATCTCCTTAAACATAAATCCGATGTTGGCACCATTATTCCCACCTTTCATTCCATGATCAAAAACCAATTCGGGGTAAAAATAAAAAGTTTTCGCTTCGATAATGCCAAAGATTATTTCAACCAAATCCTTTCCTCCTACTTCCAGAGTGAAGGGATCATCCATGAATCCTCCTGTGTCCACACCCCACAACAAAATGGGGTTGCAGAGAGGAAAAATGGTCACCTTCTAGCCTCTACCCGAGCTTTCCTATTTCACTACAATACACCCAAATCCTATTGGGGGGAAGCTCTTTTAACTGCAGCATATCTCATAAATCGACTACCTTCAACAGCCTTAGGCCTCAAAACTCCAATGGAGACCTTGTCCTCCTTTTACCCAGAATTTTGAACCCATCATAATCTTACACCCAAAATCTTTGGATGCACTGCCTATGTTCATATTCATAGCCAGGAGCGAGGAAAATTAGATCCAAGAGCATTCAAATGCATCTTTGTTGGCTACTCTGCTACCCAAAAAGGGTATAAATGTTATCATCCACCTACAAGAAAAACCTTTATCTCTATTGATGTTACCTTTGCTGACTAGAATTCCTTTTTTTCAAAAACTCATCTTCAGGGGGAGACTGAACTTGAGGAAGATGAGGAAAATGAACTAGCACCTCTTGACCTTCCTCCACCACCTCAGAAAAATCCACCTGAAAGGGAAACAAATGACAACACTATCATTAGATTTGAAAAGGTTTACTCCAGATGTACAAGTCCAAGCTGTGCTCCAAAGCAGATCCAAGAATCGGAACCATCTCCTGGAAATAAGGTAAGTTCACCACCTCCCTTATACCCTATAAACAACTCCATATCCTTCAACAACTTCTCATCATCACACAAAAATTTTCTTGTTACATTAGAAGATATCCATATTCCTAAAGATGTTTCTGAGGCCTTATCTAATAAAAATTGGAAAAATGCCATGAAGGATGAAATGCAGGCCTTGGAGAAGAACAAAACTTGGGAGATCGTTAATCTACCGATAGGGAAAAAATCGGTCGGTTGCAAATGGGTATTCTCAATAAAATACAATGCTGATGGCACACTAGAGAGATATAAGGCAAGACTAGTGGCAAAAGGGTTTACTCAAACGTACGGCATTGACTACCAAGAAACGTTTGCGCCTGTAGCCAAGATGAATACTCTCCGAATACTACTCTCACTAGCAGCCAAATACAATTGGCACCTGGAGCAATTGGATGTGAAAAATGCATTCTTGCATGGGGACTTAGAAGAAGAGATATTTATGGAAATACCACCAAGATTTAAGAAAAAATCTGAAAATAACAAGGTATGCAAACTGAAAAAGGCTCTATATGGGCTCAAACAATCACCAAGGGCCTGGTTCGGAAGATTCTCTAAATTCATGCTCCTAAATGGATATCGACAGAGTCAAGGGGATCATACACTATTCTTCAAACACTCAGACTCAGGGGGAGTCACAATACTATTAGTGTATGTTGATGATATTATTTTAACAGGAAATAATGAAGAGGAGAAAGCCAGTTTAAGGAAAAGTCTTACTCAGGAATTTGAAATCAAAGAACTTGGTAGACTAAAATATTTCCTCGGAATTGAAGTAGCTCACTCCAGTAAAGGAATCTTCATTTCACAACAGAAATACATCAAAGATCTTCTAAGGAAAACAGGTAAACTAGCCTGTAAACCAGCACCAACACCAGTAGAACCTAATCTTAAACTGGGAGAAGCTAAAGAAGATCCAGATGTAGATAAAGGGGCCTACCAGAGACTTGTAGGGAAATTGATCTACCTCTCCCACACTAGACCAGATTTGTAACAACCCCAAGATCCGTATAGCGAAAGGATTCATCTGATCGTTTTATTGCCTCTTTTTTTTTTCTATCGGTTTCCTCATAACAATCCATACATACATATATCCAGAGCCAGAGATAATTACATTACAGAAAAGAAACAGCAGCAGATACTATAATTTACATATAATACAACAGTCACAGTACAGTCAAAAGAGAAATATACACTAGCCGTACAGGCTAAAAAAGAAAGCCTACCAAGGGCTACAAAACAAAAAGCTGAACTCGACAGAAAGATCTTCAAGCTGGAGGCCCTGCACCTGAAATTATTAACCACATATAATGAGCTTACAAAGCCCAGCAGGTCACCAAAGCCTACAACTGAAATCAAAGCACGATACTGAAAACAATATGCAGGTTAATCAAATCAAGTCAAATCAATCAATCGTACATGATCAATGAGTCAATGCAATACAGAAATCAGTAAAATCAAGAACCATTAGGAAATCCATAAAGCTCAAAAATCAATGCGTCAATCCATTCTCAACAATCTCTATCATAGCAATCAATAACATTAATTACATCAATACAATCGTCTAGTCGTCTTACTTATCGTATCACATCAGTCAAATGGAACATATACATGCAAATCAATCTATCGTTCAATCTCTCTTACTTCTTATCAATACGGCAGTGTATGTATCCATATCCATAAAAAGAACCATCCATTGACAACCACGAACGATGCTACAACAGTGAAATCGTATCAATCAATTCTGTCAGTCAATAGTACCAATCGACTCAAAATCCCAATAAACGATCAAATCAATACGGCGAAGGATCAATTGAAATCAAATCAATACAAAGATCAATTGAAATCAAATCAATACAATCAGCTTCATAAAGAAATCTATTCTACGATAATTCAAATCCATACGGCAGCAATCCATTCAATCAATCAATCTATAATAGGTACGACGAATCAATGTATCAATGTATCAATATCATGTCAGGATCTGTCGTATCAATAATATCCATGTGTCCCTATCATATCCATATCAATGTCGATGTCGGTATCTATCAATCGCTACAATCTATATCAATGTCGGTGTGTCAATATCT
Source organism: Dendrobium officinale (assembly GCA_019514585.1). Lineage (NCBI taxonomy): Eukaryota > Viridiplantae > Streptophyta > Magnoliopsida > Asparagales > Orchidaceae > Dendrobium > Dendrobium officinale. Next base: position 7,557,849 of record CM033682.1, on the reverse strand, counting down.
ATGAATCAATACACAGAATCCATATCAATGTCGGTACCGGTATCTATGAATCAATCAAGTCGAGAATATCAATCGAAAAAGCAATACGATAAAATCAATAAATCAATCGGCAATCAATAAATCAATACAGATCGGGAAATCTATGCAATGCAATATCATATACATGCAATTTCATACAATGGTCTTACTCGACAAGCACAAACACTATTGTAGACATCTATATTGCTGTTGTAGATATCCATACGTTGGTTTCTATAACCAACGTTCAACCAGGTTTCCACTTGTCTTTCAGAGTCAATCAATTCAATCAATAGTCAATGCAACAATCGATGCAATAAGAAATATTAAAGAAATCTAAAACGATCATATCAATAGTCATGCACATATCAATTCAATCTATCAATTCAGGGAAAATCAGAAATCGTACAAAAATCGGACAGAGTAACGGCAGTCGGTCAAATTTACACAAAAATCTCCAAAAATTACAATTCACCAAATTAATACAGAACGTGCACAACAACATTATAAGATTATTCTTCTACTGCTCGAACCAATTCGGACATCATAATAAATTGCAGTCAAAATAAAACTCCGCAGAACCAAAACGGACCGGACGAAATCTGCCAGAAAATAATCAAAACGTGCAGAATAATCACATCTACAACATACCAAAAGTTATGCGGTGAAATCTTTGCCAGTACCAAACCGGGTACGAAAATCACTTACAAAAACACAAATCTGAGCACCATTTTGCAAAACCTCAAAATCTTTGAAAACAGAAGTAGGGTTCGGAATCCTTACAGCGAGACAAACAAAATATCCAACAGCAACGAACGACGAAAATCGCTCCGCGGTCCCCGAAATCGGACTTCTTCCTTTGCTTTTCCGCCCTTCCTCTCTCCTCAAAATATCTGATTTTTATAAATGTTTTTCTCTCTCCTCAAAACGAGCTCATTTTCTTATATCATTAGTGGGATCGGCCCGGCCGATCGCCACATCGTCCCGGGACGATCAGACCAAAATCGATCGTCCTGGACGACTCCCAGAACTATTCTCAGGATGAAATTTTTTTACAGTGCAGATCGGCCTGGACGATCTCACTATCGTCCCGGCCGATCCTGAGAAAAATCACTTTTCCCAGCAGCTACAGCTACAGCAAAGGAACGAGGTCTCACAATCTCCCCACCTTAGAAAAATGTCGTCCCGACATTTCCCTAAGGGTACAGAGCAAAAACAAAAACAAAACGAAACAAAACAGAGCTAATCCAATCAATCAGACAATCAATAAATCGCGCAAATCACAACAAAACAGACAATAAATAAAACTCGTACCAGTCACATTTGCAGGCATTCCTGGTGCATCCTCCTCCATCTCTTGCTCATTTTCAATCAGATCAGTCGGGACAGTCGGAGCAGTCGGAACCATCGGAACAGGTCCTTGCCTAAGTTTAAAACTTGGGCATTCTGTCATTCTATGTCCATATCCTCCACATCGGAAGCATTGTCCAGTCTTCCGATAACATTGTCCCGAATGTCTTTTCCCACAACATGTACAAACATTAAACCTTGCTCTGCTTTCTTCCCCACTTTTCTTGCTACGGCCAGAGCGTTTTGCTAATTTGTCGCTCACCATTTGAGCGACCAAGTCAGCGAACTTATTCATATTTGCAGATGTGAGTGGGAGATCAGTAGCAGACTCAACTTTCTTTCCTTTCGGATCCATTGGCCTGATCAATACAAATCGCTCGAATCAAAATCGCGGAAATCAAATACGTATAACAAAACAAATCACATAATGCAATCATCAACTATGGATATAATCAAATCCTTTTCACTACACTTGCTATGATACCAATTGTAACAACCCCAAGATCCGTGTAGCGAAAGGATTCATCTGATCGTTCTATTGCCTCTTTTTTTTTTCTATCGGTTTCTTCATAACAATCCATACATACATATATCCAGAGCCAGAGATAATTACATTACAGAAAAGAAACAGCAGCGGATACTATAATTCACATATAATACAACAGTCACAGTACAGTCAAAAGAGAAATATACACTAGCCGTACAGGCTAAAAAAGAAAGCCTACCAAGGGCTACAAAACAAAAAGCTGAACTCGACAGAAAGATCTTCAAGCTGGAGGCCCTGCACCTGAAATTATTAACCACATATAATGAGCTTACAAAGCCCAGCAGGTCACCAAAGCCTACAACTGAAATCAAAGCACGATACTGAAAACAATATGCAGGTTAATCAAATCAAGTCAAATCAATCAATCGTACATGATCAATGAGTCAATGCAATACAGAAATCAATAAAATCAAGAACCAGTAGGAAATCCATAAAGCTCAAAAATCAATGCGTCAATCCATTCTCAACAATCTCTATCATAGCAATCAATAACATCAATTACATCAATACAATCGTCTAGTCGTCTTACTTATCGTATCACATCAGTCAAATGGAACATATACATGCAAATCAATCTATCGTTCAATCTCTCTTACTTCTTATCAATACGGCAGTGTATGTATCCATATCCATAAAAAGAACCATCCATTGACAACCACGAACGATGCTACAACAGTGAAATCGTATCAATCAATTCTGTCAGTCAATAGTACCAATCGACTCAAAATCCCAATAAACGATCAAATCAATACGGCGAAGGATCAATTGAAATCAAATCAATACAAAGATCAATTGAAATCAAATCAATACAATCAGCTTCATAAAGAAATCTATTCTACGATAATTCAAATCCATACGGCAGCAATCCATTCAATCAATCAATCTATAATCGGTACGACGAATCAATGTATCAATGTATCAATATCATGTCAGGATCTGTCGTATCAATAATATCCATGTGTCCCTATCATATCCATATCAATGTCGATGTCGGTATCTATCAATCGCTACAATCTATATCAATGTCGGTGTGTCAATATCTATGAATCAATACACAGAATCCATATCAATGTCGGTACCGGTATCTATGAATCAATCAAGTCGAGAATATCAATCGAAAAAGCAATACGATAAAATCAATAAATCAATCAGCAATCAATAAATCAATACAGATCGGGAAATCTATGCAATGCAATATCATATACATGCAATTTCATACAATGGTCTTACTCGGCAAGCACAAACACTAGCTATTATCAATAGTGCTGTTGTAGACATCAACCAGATTAACTGGCTATTATCAATAGTGCTGTTGTAGACATCAACCAGATTAACTGGCTATTATCAATAGTGCTGTTGTAGACATCAACCAGATTAACTGGCTATTATCAATAGTGCTGTTGTAGACATCAACCAGATTAACTGGCTATTATCAATAGTGCTGTTGTAGACATCCATATTGCTGTTGTAGATATCCATACGTTGGTTTCTATAATCAACGTTCAACCAGGTTTCCACTTGTCTTTCAGAGTCAATCAATTCAATCAATAGTCAATGCAACAATCGATGCAATAAGAAATATTAAAGAAATCTAAAACGATCATATCAATAGTCATGCACATATCAATTCAATCTATCAATTCAGGGAAAATCAGAAATCGTACGAAAATCGGGCAGAGTAACGGCAGTCGGTCAAATTTACACAAAAATCTCCAAAAATTACAATTCACCAAATTAATACAGAACGTGTACAACAACATTATAAGACTATTCTTCTACTGCTCGAACCAATTCGGACATCATAATAAATTGCAGTCAAAATAAAACTCCGCAGAACCAAAACGGACCGGACGAAATCTGCTAGAAAATAATCAAAACGTGCAGAATAATCATATCTACAACATACCAAAAGTTATGCGGTGAAATCTTTGCCAGTACCAAACCGGGTACGAAAATCACTTACAAAAACACAAATCTGAGCACCATTTTGCAAAACCTCAAAATCTTTGAAAACAGAAGTAGGGTTCGGAATCCTTACAGCGAGACAAACAAAATATCCAACAGCAACGAATGACGAAAATCGCTCCGCGGGCCCCGAAATCGGACTTCTTCCTTTGCTTTTCCGCCCTTTCTCTCTCCTCAAAATATCTGATTTTTATAAATGTTTTTTTCTCTCCTCAAAACGAGCTCATTTTCTTATATCATTAGTGGGATCGGCCCGGCCGATCGCCACATCGTCCCGGGACGATCAGACCAAAATCGATCGTCCTGGACGACTCCCAGAACTATTCTCAGGACGATATTTTCTACAGTGCAGATCGGCCTGGACGATCTCACTATCGTCCCGGCCGATCCTGGGAAAAATCACTTTTCCCAGCAGCTACAGCTACAGCAAAGGAACGAGGTCTCACAAGATTTGCTGTAAGCATGGTCAGTCAGTTTATGCAGAATCCAAAACAGATTCACATGCAAGCAGTAGACAGGATATTGCACTACCTTAAAGGTCGACCAGGAAAAGGAATTCTCTTTAAGAGAGATCGTGGAATGACCCTAGAAGTATACACGGATGCTGACTACGCAGGATCACCGGTTGATAGAAGATCTACTTCTGGGTATTGCACATTTCTTGGAGGAAACCTTATTACATGGAGAAGCAAGAAACAGAATGTGGTGGCAAGATCCAGTGCAAAAGCAGAATATCGAGCTATGACATTAGGAATATGTGAGCTACTATGGATCAAAATAATCCTAGAAGATCTAAAAATTAAGTGGGATGAGCCCATGAAGCTACACTGTGACAACAAATCAGCAATCAGCATAGCCCACAATCCAGTCCAGCATGACAGGACCAAGCACATAGAAGTGGACAGACATTTTATTAAAGAAAAACTAGATAGTGATCTAGTAAGTATTGACCATGTATCATCAAAGGATCAACTTGCAGATTTCCTTACTAAAGGATTGGACAGTTCTGTCTTCCTCCAAATGATTGACAAGCTGGGAATGACGGATCCATACTTCCCAGCTTGAGGGGGAGTGTTAAATCTCAACCTTACGATCCCAAAGATATCCACGGCTGTGAACAGTAATCCGTGGGAAGACTATATGGATTGCATTAATTCCTCCCATTGATTTAGGAATAATTGTATTCATGTTATTATGAGAGTTATTTGTTTCCTTATTGATACACCTTGTATAGATCTATAAATAGGGAGTAGATTGCTAAATAAAATTCAAGCTTTTCCCTCTCGTTCCTCTTAATTTAACAGGCTCAGATTCCTATTAATATCAGGTGGGGTTGCGTACGATGTACTCGCTAGGTAGGATAGGATGGAATGAGATTTGTAAGCTTAAATCCTTGCTAAAAATCTATATAACCTATGGCAGGTGAATGTATTACCATGAAACCTACTTAAGAATACAAAAACCAATGACTGTTGTAACCTACCATGATGAGAACGGGAAAGGAGAAAAATCTAGTCAGGGAACCTTTTTTATTTGTGGAACTTTTATTAAAGTGCTCATGGCTGATCATATGGGTATATGAATTCGAGGCTATTTCATAGAATTGATGAGGAAAAAGTAATCATTATTGAAATTTCAATGGTTCAACCGATGTTTCTTGCATAACCTAATATTATTTATATAAATTAGCAACTAGCAAGTACCCCGTGTTGTGCAAGAGGGAAAAAAGGTTAATTTGATGTATAATGTCAAAATTTTATCTAATCTTAAAAAAATGAACAAGTTCATTGAATTTTTATATAAAACTGTATGAATAAGATCTAAGCAGAACACTGTATCGCAGTTGTCAAAGGCACATGATTTTGAATTTGGCACTAAAAAGCATGCATCTCTTAATGCTCTTAAGCAGAACACTAATCTGGCCTGATTTTCTCTAATTTTGATTGTTTTGTTTTCAATGAACTAAAACATATAGCAGGGGCCACTGGCTTTTTTCAGCCATTGCACTTTGATTTTTGGAACGCATTTGTGTGGAAAACTAGAAAGGTGAAGATATTCTTGAAGATGTGTGTACATTTCAGGTTGTTCTAAGCTTTTGAATTTGTAAATATTCAATTTGTTGATGGACACACTGATAGGAAACACTTGGAGTGTTTCTCACCAAAACCAAGTAGATCCAAGGGAAAACTGCTGTCCACAGCAGAAAAACAGCCAAAAACAGTAGAAAAATAGGGAAAAACTGTAGAAGTTATGGAGAAAAGACTTGTATTTTACTAGTAGATGCAACAAATAGCAAAAATACAAGGATCCTCTATTCGAGAGGAGGATCGCACTCTCTCAATCTCTAGATTTCGATCTGGAGCTCTCACTATCCAAGAAGACAAAAGAAACTCTCACCAAGCATGACATAACCCTAATTCCCCTCTTTTCTCCCTACTTAATGCATACAATTCAAATCTAATACAAAAGGACCTAATTACCCTTGCTTCCCCTCCTTTTGGCTCCAAGAATCAATTCAAATTTCAAGTGGACCCCACCCCTTCTCCTCTGCTTGTTTTCGCCGGCTCCTCCTGGAGTAAACGAGATGAGCCGGCCCAAGAGACTGGGCCGGCTGGACCGGTCTAACATTACCGTCCTCCCAAAGAATCACCTTGTCCTCAAGGTGAAAATCAGGAAACTGCTGTTTCGCCATCTCGTATGGCTCCCACGTGGCCTCATAGTCTGGGAGGCCGCTCCACCTAATCTTCACCTCCCTTTCCCCCTTCTCGTTGATGCGCACTCCTACCGCTAGAGGCTCCAATGTCACTTCCATGTCCTCCCTCAATGTGCTGGGCAGCTCTGGGCTCACTGCATGCTCCCCCACCACTCGCCTCAACTGTGATACATGAAAAATGGGGTGTATTCTGGCTGTTGGAGGGAGCCTCAATCTATAGGCCACCTCTCCAATTCTCTCCTCCACTTCAAAAGGGCCAAAATATCTTGCTGCAAGCTTCTCATTTCTTCTTTTGGCCATAGTCCTTTGCCGGTATGGTCGGAGCTTCAAGTAGACCCTGTCCCAAACTGCAAACTGTATATCTCTCCTTTTGCCGTCCTCCTGCTTTTTCATAAGTTGCTGGGCTCTAAGTAAATGCTTCTTGAGCTCTTCCAACACCTGATCTCTTTCCTTCAAATGCTGATCCACTGCAGATACAGGAGTACTATCATGGCTGTAGTGTACCAAATGTGGGGGGTCCCTCCCATATAACACCTTAAAAGGTGTTATCTTGGTAGCTGAGTGAAAGGAGGTATTGTACCAGTATTCTGCCCAAGCTAGCCATTTGACCCACTGCTTTAATGTTTCAGACACAAAACACCTCAACTATGTCTCCAAGCTCCTATTCACCACCTCCGTCTGCCCATCAGTCTGTGGATGGTAGGCTGTGCTCCTCTTCAATACTGTTCACTGCATCCTAAATAGCTCCCTCCAGAAATGGCTCAAGAACACCTTGTCCCTATCAGAAATAATGGATTCTGGTACCCCATGCAGGCGGACTATCTCCCTTACAAAAGCTGCTGCTACAGACACTGTTGTGTACGGGTGTCTCAAGGGTGAAATGAGCATATTTGCTCAGCCTGTCGGCCACTACAAGTATAACTGTGTAGCCTTCTGATTTTGGAAGCCCATCAATGAAATCCATAGTAATCTCCTCCCAAACCTTCTCTAGTAGGGCCAGAGGGCTGTAGTAATCCCCCTGGTGCCATCGTCAGGTACTTGCTCCGCTGGCAGATATCACACTTCGCCACCATCTCCTCTACATCTTTCCTCATCCCCTTCTAGTACAATTCAGCAGCTAACCGGTTATAAGTTTTTTGCACTCCTGAATGCCCTCCTATGGCACTCCCATGGAACTCCTGTAGCAGCTGGGGAATGTGGATGAAAGACCTTGGAATCACACTCCTTCCCTTATAGTACAGTCTCTCTCCCACAACTGAGTAGCCTGGGTGGTTGTTCCCATCTGATAACATATCTTCTTTGATTTTCCTTAGCTCCTCATTCTGAATGCTCTCCTCTTTGATGGCTCCCCAATCTATCAGTACTGGTACTGATACAGCAATCCCTTGGAGCTCCCCCATACAGCGTGATAAGGCATCCGCTGCCTTATTCTCTAGTCTCGGTTGGTAGTGGATCTCAAAATCATATCCCAACAGCTTGGACAACCACCTCTGGTGCTCCTCTGTGACCATCCTCTGCTCTAATAAGTACTCCAGGCTCCTCTGATCAGTCCTGACAATAAAGTGTCTGCCCAATAAGTAAGGTCTCCACTTCTGGATGGCCAGTATAATAGCCATCAGCTCTCTCTCGTAGACAGACTTCAGCCTAGCCCGGGACGACAGTACCTGACTGAAGTAAGCTATGGGCCTGTGGTTCTGCATCAACACTGCTCCCAATCCATAGCCTGAAGCATCTGTCTCCACCACAAACACCTGGTTGAAGTCCGGCAGAGCAAGCACTGGCACTGTCGTCATGGCCTTCTTCAGCTTCTCAAAAGCCTCTGAAGCTGCTTCTCCCCATAAAAAGTTGTCCTTCTTCAACTGCTCTGTCAGTGGCTACGCTATGGTGCTGTATCCACTCACGAACCTCCTGTAGTAACCTGTCAATCCCAATAATCCTCTGAGCCCCTTCAAGGTCTTGGGTTGAGGCCATGCCAGCATTGCCTCTATCTTGGACTGATCTGCAGCAACTCCGTCCTGGGATATCACATGCCCCAGGTACTCCACCCGTGCCTGAGCGAAGTCACACTTCTTGAAGTTGGCCTTCAGCTGATGCTCTCTCAGCACACCCAACACCACTCTCAGGTGCTCTAGGTGTTCCTCCTCAGTCCTGCTATGGATTAGAATGTCATCAAAAAATACCAACACAAACCTGCAGAGGTGTGGCTTGAAGATCCGGTTCATCAAGGCCTGGAATGTGGCAGGTGCGTTGGTGAGGCCAAAAGGCATCACCAGAAACTCGTAGTGACCCTCATGAGTCCTGAAGGCCGTCTTCTGCACATCTTCCTTCCTCATCCTGATCTAGTGATAGCCTGACTTCAGATCGACCTTGGTGAACAAGGCTGCTCCATGTAGCTCATCCATCAACTCGTCAATCACAGGGATAGGAAACTTATCAGGCACAGTCTCCTTGTTGAGAGCTCTATAGTCTACACAGAACCTCTAACTCCCATCCTTCTTTTTCACAAGCAGAACTGGACTAGAGAAAGGGCTCACACTGGGCTGAATGATCCCTCCTTCTAGCATTTCTCCCACCAGCTTCTCAATCTCATCTTTCTGCACCTGAGGGTATTTGTAAGGCCTCACACTGATAGGAGATACTCACTCTTTCAGGATAATCTGGTGCTCCTGCTCTCTGTCAGGTGGTAGTCCCACCGGAGGTTGGAACACATCCTCAAATTCCTGCAAAAGAGGCTGAACCAACGTGGGAATGAGCTTTTCCTCCCCCTCCTCCTGCTCCTCCAGGCTCTGCAGCTCCACAAGGAATCCTCCTCCTTCCTCATGGATGATTTTCGCCATTGATCTGAGTGACACTCCAGCTCTGGACAATCCTGGTTCCCCTTTTAGCTTCACTCTCTTCCCCTCTACAATCAGCTCCATCACCATGGTCCCCCAGTTCACCTTGGTTTCACCCAAGGTCTGTAGCCACTTCATGCCCAGAATGACATCTGTGCTACCCAACTTCAGGGGTAGGAAGTCCTCTACCACCCTGATCTCCTGTAGCCTCATCTCCACCCCTTTGCAGATCCCGGTGCTGGACTCAATCTTTCCTGTCCCCATCATCACCCCATAACTGCCTGTCTCAGTAGGCTCCATCCCTAGCTCCTCCGCCACTTGGGTGGATATGAAATTGTGGGTTGTCCCACTGTCAATTAGGACCACTACCTCCCTCCCAAGGATCTTTCCCTTCACCTTCATCGTATGGCTAGGAGTAAATCCCAACATAGAATTGAGGGAGACCTCGGCTACCTCCAATTGGGGATCAATCTGCTCCTCATCAGAATCATCACACTCTTCAGGCGCCTCGTCTATATAGATGGTGAGAGCCCGAAGGGCGCGATCCTTGCACCTGTGCCCTGGAACAAACTTCTCCTCACATCTGAAACAAAGGCCCTTGGCCCTCTTCTCCTGCATCTCTTCCTCAGTCAATTTCTTGAAGCTTCCAGCAGATCTGGTCACCCTGCTCTTCTCCTTTCCACTCTCCCTAGGGAAGCTAGGGCTTGGCCCTTTTGGAGCTAGCCAAGTAAGTGGTGGTTGTCCTGGTGGGCCATCCTGAGTGCGTATTCCTCCAAGTTCGGGCGTTGGTCTTCTGGTTTTCCACCAGCTGAGCTAACTCCATTGCCTCCCTCAGGTCTCTTGGTCTCATGACCTTCACCGCATTTCTAATTTCTGGTTTGAGGCCCTTCATAAAATTTCCCCCCAAAGTACTGTTTGAGAGGCCCTCCATGTCTCCCACTAAACTCTCAAATTTCTTCCTGTATTCCTCAATTGTTCCCTCTTGAGTGAGGGCGTAGAACTGTTCTGATATCTCCCATGGGCTGCTCCCCCTGAATCTCTCCCTGATAGCCTCCTTGAAGTCCCTCCAGGACCTCACCGGTTCCCACTTATCCATGTACTTGAACCAGGCAAATGCCGCCCCTTCCAAGCACATACTAGCAGCCATCAATCTCTCCTCTTCCATCAGGCCATTCACTGCAAAATACCTCTCCACCTTGTGGATCCACTCATCCACATTTCCCTCCTCGAATACTGGCATTTTCAGCTTCCTGGCCCTCGTGTCCACCCCGTATGCCCTATTCCCCCCATGGCCTCCTCTGTCCCATGCTATGGGGTCTTCCCAAGTTCCTCTTTCTCCATATCGGGGCTCATCCTCCCTCCTTGGCTTAGCCATCTTCCCCTCGTGCCCCGCATGGTGGTTATAGATTCCCCACGGCCGGTCCAATGGGTCGGGCCTCCGACGTCGCCAATCATCTTCTCTTCCTTCCCGGAAGTCTCTCCTTCTGTCATGTTCTTCTCGCCTGATGGACTCCCGAGGTGGCATCCTCTCGTTGCTGTCAAACAGTTCCACCTCCTCTTCCTCTTAAGGATTCACCTTCTCCTTCCCCCTGCTCCCACTACCTTCTCCTCTTTCCTCCGCTGGCACCGCCCGTGCTTGCCCTTCCAACAACTTCTTCATCATCTCCTCCAAGGCCATGAATTTCCCTTCCACATTCTCACTAAATGTGGCCACTTCTCCTCCAGATCCGCCTTAAGTTGACCCATCTCGGTCTCCAAGACTTCTACCCGCTTAGATGCCATGGGAACCAACGAGATGCCTCTGGATCCACCAAAAATCTGCGAAAAACTGCAGCGAAACAGTGGAAAAAACAGCCCTCCACCGCCCGGATCTCGCTCTGATACCAATTTGATAGGAAACACTTGGATTTCCAACCAAAACCAAGTAGATCCAAGGGAAAACTGCTGTCCACAGCAGAAAAACAGCCAAAAACAGTAGAAAAATAGGGAAAAACTGTAGAAGTTATGGAGAAAAGACTTGTATTTTACTAGTAGATGCAACAAATAGCAAAGATACAAGGATCCTTTATTCGAGAGGAGGATCGCACTCTCTCAATCTCTAGATTTCGATCTAGAGCCCTCACTATCCAAGAAGACAAAAGAAACTCTCACCAAGCATGACATAACCCTAATTCTCCTCTTTTCTCCCTACTTAATGCATACAATTCAAATCTAATACAAAAGGACCTAATTACCCTTGCTTCCCCTCCTTTTGGCTCCAAGAATCAATTCAAATTTCAAGTGAACCCCACCCCTTCTCCTCTGCTTGTTTCCGCCGGCTCCTCCTTGAGTAAACGAGATGAGCCGGCCCAAGAGGCTGGGCCGGCTGGACCGGTCCTCCTTGGACCGGTCTAACACACACATGAGTTTATGGTTGCTTGGGCTATACAAAAAGCTTTTTTTTTTACTCATGACCTCATACTTTAGTTGAAGTTCTTTTTAGAGTTTGAATTAGCTTAGATGTATTTTTGTCTATCCCATGGTATGGGCTGAGTTGATAAACTTGCTCTGCCCAGCAAGACCAAATTTTCACTTGGAAATGCTTTATTGCGACTTTATCTTCAAAAAGCTTGCATACCACTCTTTTTATTTCTGCGAGAAGTATGTAAAAGAAACGATCTAATAGCCACACAGATTCTCCATGGTTTCATAATAATGGTAACTTACATGCAGAGCATCTTAGCAACGACTTTATTTCCTACCACATCAACACAAACAAAATAACATTGCACTGCCATTACTCTTTGAAAATGGAAATCTTATGAGGAAATTAATACTCTGATTGCTCTTTGATCTAAGATGTTTGTTGACCTATTTTCAAGTGATGGCTCTTCCTTTGAATGGCCTTTTTGGCAACCAGGGATCATCACCCGTCCTCTTTTGATTCGAACATATCTCCATTGTGATGTTCTGAGATCTTTTGTTTTTTGTCTGTTGAAAGCTGTTGATTGGATTTGTTGGCTTCGTTTTACTAACTTGCTTGCCATTGTGCATATTTTCTTGTGCTCTAGGACTTATTATTTCGTCCCCAACAATGATTATTTCTTCGACTGAGTTTTGTTGTGTTCTTTCTCTGGGTATAACTGCAATGATGGTTGTTGGTGGGGGTTCTCTTCTGTTTTGCATTGGGACATTATTTTCAGTATTACTTGGATGGGATCACATGTTAATACATTTATTGATTATTGAACTTGCTGCCTTTTTCGTTATCGAATTATTTTGGCATTCTGGAGGTGATCCATTTAGGATGGACGTTGATGAATGATTTTGCAACTCCAACCTTTTCCCTTGGATGGTCGTCTTGACAATCGGGCTCTTCCTCTTGGATGGTCGATTCAGTAACCAGAGTGTAGCTCCTATAATGATATATTATGATTTATGGATTTTTCTTTTTGCTATTCTAAGTCATGTGTTTTAGAATCCAGTTTGCTTTGCTTTTTCAAGGCTCTTCTTTGGTCACAATTTAAAGTTGGTTAATCCATTTGTCTTTGAGTTGTAAAGTGATCTCTTTTTTTTTGTAATTATACTTTATAGTTAATGAAATTGGGCTTTGCCCTTAATATTTCTCAGAAAAGCAAAAACATAGCAATGCCAAAAGAAACTCAAATTTGCAAGCTTTCTGTTTAGTCTTACTGACTAAGGTCATCTTTCATTAACTCATGTTTCAATCTTTCTTTCTTCCGTGCTTACAAATTCAACAAGCTTATAAAGATTTTCATTTCTTCTGAATTAATGCATGACATTTGCTTTTATTTTTATTCATATATATTTTTATTCAAACACAAGGTGGTTTGACCAAGTATTTCCCTATTTCGGTTGGGTTACATCAAGGATCAGCCTTATGCCCATATCTTTTTGCTTTAGTCATGGATGTTCTCACTAGACATTTGCAAGAGGATGTACCTTGGTGTATGTTTTTTGCTAATGATATTCTTCTTGTTGATAAGACTAGAGAGGGAGTTGAAAGTAAACTTGAATTATGGAGGTCAACATTAGAGACTAAAGGTTTTCGCTTGAGTAGATCTAAAATGGAATATATGGAGTGTAAATTTAGTAGTAATAGACCTAGTGAGGGGATTGTGACTTTGGGCAATCAAGTCATTAATAAGAGTACATGTTTTAGATATCTTGGATCTATTGTTCAGAGTGATGGTGAAATAGATGGGGATATTATCAGCAGAATTCAAGTTGGATGGTTGAAGTGGAGGAATGCATTGAGCTTGTTGTGTGATAGAAAAAGTACCCCTCAAACTTGAGTCAAACTTGAGGGAAAATTCTATAAGCTGGTAACGAGGCCTGCAAGCTTTATGGTGTTGAATGTTGGCCATTAAAAGAGAAGCATAATACTAAGTTAAGTGTGGCAGAGATGAGGATGCTCAAGTGGATGAGTGGCTTTACCCTTAGAGATAGGATACGAAATGAGCATATACGTGAAAATGTCTGAGTAGCTCCAGTAGAAGATAAGATTAGAGAGAGTCGCCTTAGATGGTTTGGTCACATAAAACGGCGGCCATCCAATGACCCGGTTAGGAGAGTAGAGGTATTAGATTTGACTTATGTTAAGAGAGGTAGAGGCAGACCTAAAAAGACTTGGTTAGAAAATATTAGGAATGACCTTTCTTTTTTAGATTTAAACGAGAATTTGACCTTTAATATAACACAATGGAGAAAAAGGATTCATGTAGCCGACCCCACGTAGTGGGATAAATACTTGATGTTGTTATGGTTGTATATATTTTTTAATAACGGAGATAGATGCTTCAATTACCAAAATGTTTTTATCAACTAAAGAAGCTGTTGCCAATTCCATTGAGATAGCCTTGATTAAATTAGACCTTTTTAGCTTATATTTGATTTTTTTACATCCTTTTATCTAAGCTGTTATATGAATTATAGTTATTATGGGTATTCTGTATGCTGTTTAGAAGCTAAGAGCACAGTAGATTTCCGATTCCCAACTCAGTGTCTATTCCCATCATCACAGCATAAAAAGACTACCACTCACAATTCTAAGATCCTTTTTAATTTTAGTGATTCTCTTGCAATGAAGCAAGTGAAGGGTTGAGGAGAGCAGAGATTCCTACTTGCCTTAACAACTTAACTTTATCTTCATTATCTTCATTCTCTTGTCTTTGAGTAAGGATGTGAACTCTCCTACAGTATTGCAACAACAACCAACTATAGCTAAATAGTCATTTTATTACTTTCTTTACATAAATTATCTTCACGCACCATTCCGTTGTTACAAATTCCAGCAAAATTGCTAGCTTCGACCCTTACACTATAAAGCTTTTCCAACAAGATTGCTTAAAGCAAGACATTACTTTTGAAGTTGGAGATATTAGCAGACACTTCAATGATATAAAGATAATAAATTTGTTAGAAAATCAAACTGTAAAATAAATTACTTATTCCATAAATTCCTAATGGCAATGCTCATGATAAATAAAATACTTATACCCTATTTCTTCTTCTCTTTTCTTTTAACTGAGTCGAACTGGATTACAAAACATTTCTTTTTTTGCACCAAATATGAGATTTATGTGGGTTTGTTCACACGGAGCTGAGGCATGGGTGGCAGATCGCTCAAAGCGGAGATCGCAATTGTGAAGGCAGATCACGTGCTGAAGGGAAACCTTGGGTTCGTGCATGATTATCGCCCAGGAGGTCACACGAGTTTGATACAGAGGCCAGGGGTCAAGCATGGCACGGAAGCAGTTTACGCAAAAGTAGCATAGGCCACACCTAGGTCAGACTGCGAAGGGCATAGAAGGCGTGTGAGCTCGTAGTGGCACGCGAGCTTGCAGGCTTGTGGCACCGAGGTGGATCCCGCATTGGAGCAGATCGAGCGAGAAGGATCGTTTGGACGAAACAGACCAGGCACGTGCGGCCAGGAGTGTTTGAGGCGCAATTTTTAGGGTCGAGCAGATACGTTCACACGGGAGATAGCTTGGAGGCTTAAGTCCATCAAGCACAATTCCGTAAGTGAGCATCTGGATCGAATCTGGTCGTTGGTTGTGAGTGTTGTAGCAGGCAGGTTGGGTCGCAGACGATCATGCATGAGGCACTATTTGCACTGCAATTTTGCTAGGAGATGTTCGAGTCACTGTGGGCAAGAAGTTTGGAAAAATCAGACTCATCGGGCTTGATTGATTGCTGAGTCGGATTGGTGTAATTCTGGCATCATAAGGAGGTTGCAATTTGGTAGAGGATACGAGATTTGGTGGAGCCATGGATAGATCCACCTCGACAACGGAGAAGGCGACGATTCATAAAGTTGTTACACATCCCGTCAAAATCGATGCGACAAAATTTGATGGCAAAGGAAACTTTGGCATGTGGCAATGTAAGGTGATGGATACGCTGTGCTCCTTGAATCTCGAAGATGTTCTGGATGGTGATGAACATTCTGAAGAGATGTTTAAGAGAGACTGACTTAAGATGAATAGGAGTGCTTGTGGCTTGGTCAGAAATTATTTATCTCAGGGTATCAAGTATTTGGTGATGATGGAGACTTCTGTTGTGAAGCTGTGAAAGACTTTGGAGAATAAGTATCTGACAAAGAGTGTGAAGAATCATCTCCATATGAAGCGGCAGCTCTACATTTTTTTAGATGAGACATAAGATTACAATTGATGAGCATTTGAATGACTTCACAAAGCTATTGACAGATCTTTTGAAGTTGGATGATGAGATTATATATGAAGACAAGGTGCTCCTGCTGAATTTGCTCCTAAATGAGTACAAAATTTTACTATGGTGAGATGACTACAGTATTACTGAATCACAAGTTTCAGTGTCGGGACGAGGAGTCTGCAAAGATGGATTTAGCTGAGGCTCTCACACTCCAACAAGAAAGATATGAGAAATAGAAGAATAAAATGGTGACAGTTGCAAGCAGGGTAAGTCTAGTAGGCGCAGTCTTGGGAAGAATTAGTGTATTTTCTGCTTAGAGACTAGTCATTGGAAGAAAGATTGTCCAAAATTGAAGGAGAAGGGAAAGGGAGTTTCCAAGGAGGCAAATTTCAGCATGGAAGAGTGTGACGAAGATTCACATATATCATTATCATAGTCTCTCAGAGTTTGTATTCAGATGATTTATGCTGGATTATGAATACCATTGCTATTTACTATATTTGTCCCACCACCATGGAGTTGTTATGTACTTACAGGGAGCTTCATTATGGTGTTGTAACCATGATAAATAATCAAGCTTGTTGTACAGTTGTTTTAGGGAGCATCTTCAACAAGATGCATGATTGTACTATAAGAGAGCTAACTAATGTGAGACATATTCCAAATATCATAAAGAGTTTGCTGTTTGTTGAGGCTTTAGAGACTAAGGGCTATAAGGTAGTCATTGAGGCAAGAGTTCTAAAGATATATCATTGAGCATTGATTTTTTTCTAAAAGGAGTTCATCATCACAACATTTACAACCTTCAGGAAAGAACAGTGATTGGAATGGCTATTATTGTTGACGATTCTTCTGACGCCACTACATTGTGGTATATGCGGCTAGCTCATGCTGGAGATGTTTCGCTTATGGCTTTGGTGAAGTAAGGATTGATTAAAGGAGCAAGCATCTGCAAGCTCAATTTTAATGATCATTATATGTTTGGCAAGAAGATACATGTATCCTTTGATACTGCCATCCACAGTACAAATGATATCTTGGAGTATGTTCACACATTTATTTAGGGCCCAATAAAGAGAACATCATTCGGCGGGCAAAGATATTTGGCCTTTTTTGTTGATGATTACTCCAGTTATGTTTGGGTGTACACATGAGGTGCAAAAATGAGATACCAGAGATCTTCAAAACTTGGAAGAAGTGGATTTAAAATCAGACTGGCAAAAAGATTCAATGTATCAGATCATACAATGGGGACGAATATACTTCGGATTTATTCTTGTAGGAGTGTCAGAGATCTGGGATAGAGCACCACTTCACTATTAGAGAGACACCACAGTAGAATGGGGTGGTAAAGAGGATGAACTGAACTTTGGTGGAGAAAGTTCGGTGTATGTTATTCAATACTGGGTTGGGAGTCTATTGGGCTGAAGCAATAAACTATGCCTGTCACTTGGTGAACAGTGAATCATCTTCCTTCTGTAGCTATTGGGAAGAAGACCCCAAAGGACATGTGGTCAAGGATCCTGTTAGAGATTATGAGCACTTGAAAATATTTGGGTGTCCAACTTATTATCATGTTTAGAATGATAAATTGAAACTAAAGGCAAAGAAGGCAATCTTTATTGGCTTCAGGTGTGGAGTTAAGGGCTTCAAACTCTATGATCTAGTTGAGAAGAAGATTGTCATCAATAGGGATGTTACTTTTGACGAGGCAAGCATGTTGAAGCCTTAGGACTCAAAGCAGGTGGAGAGTTTTATTGGGACCATAGATGCGCTGCAGAAGTTGGAGTTTAATGCAACTCCATTTACTCCACATAGACAGATCACTTCTACTCAGGTAGTTGATTCAGCTGAAGATCAGGAGGTAGAAGATGGTATAGAGATTGAGATTCCTATTGAGGAATCTATTGTGAAGAACAGGTCCAGATGCTAGAATATCCCAAAACTAGCTTGGTTGAGGGATCACATTGCATTTTTACTTTCATCCACGGAGGCTGAAGTTCCTAGTCACTATAAGGAAGCAGTGGACAGTGCAAATGATGATCTTTGGAAGAGGGCTATGGATGAAGAGATGGAGTCTCTTTAGAATGATGCTACTTGGAGGTTGGGAAAGATTATTCCATAAAGAAAATCCATTGGGTGCAAATGGATGCGTGCAAAAAAGGATCTCTTAGAGCTAATGGGCAGTACAATGCTGGGTTGGTGGCAAAAGACTCTGCGCAACGGGAAGGGATTGTTTATGATGAGGTGTTCTCCCCAGTGGTTAAGAATCCCTCAACCTGTGGTTACTTGGCACTTGTAGCACAATATGATCTGAATCTGGAGTAGCTCGATCTAGACATTGCACAAGCAGTTGGCGTTGTGAGCAGGTTCATACATAATACAGGAAGGAGTCATCGACAAGCTATGAAGAGTATCTGGAGGTATCTGAAGGGTACAATTGATCCAAGCTTGAAGATGCAGTCACCATGGCAGTGGTGCATGACTCATGACTGATTGTCCACTTGTTTGAAAAGCTACGCTATGCTTGATCGCTTGGGAGGGGGCACGTAGGCAACCATCTGGGTATAGTCATTCTAATATTGGAGTCTGGTTTGTTATCTTCCATTACTTTCTGAAGTGAAAGATGGGGTGAAGATTATTGATTTAGAATTATTTTTAAAATTAAATCAGCTTTTTTTAGCTTTGATATTCATTTAATGCATTAATTAGAGAATTAATTATATCCCTAAATAGTTGATTTGATTGGGATTTAATTGATGCATAGATTAGGAAGTTTTTTCTTTTTTGTTTCCCTAAATCTTTATAAATTGTTTAAGGGCTGCATGAGAGTAAGAGAGAAAAAGCTTGAGAGCTATTGTAATTCCCTTGTTCTCCAATTTAGTGAAATCATCCCCTCTCCGTGGATGTAGCCTTCTTCGCCGAACCACATAAATCACTGTGTTTATTGTGTTTGTGTTGTGTGATTTTGTTTCCGCTATGTTTATTGCACAACATCGATGATATCTTGCCTTGGCATTTGATGACAACTTCCTAGTGTTAGTTCATTTTGTTAACCCGTGGTTGATAAATATTTGCCTTAGTATACTACATCGACTATTTGGCATGATCTTTCATGTTGGTCCTTTGCCGATAACTTACCTCCTTGATGCTCAGCACCATCTTTCCTTATTGGTGCTTGGCCAACAACTTCCCATCTTGGTGCTGCTTTCTTGACATGTTGTCTAGCCTTGCCTCTTCAAATTCTAGGGTGATTGGTCAACATTCGGTGGAATCTTAGCCTAGCACTGGCAGCAATTTAGTAGCTTGCAGGCTCTCAAAAAACTAGCAGGGGATCTTCATTGATTCTCCTAGAACTGACCTGGTATGTAATGTTGCTTTGAAATTTCTACAATAAACCAAAATAGATATATTTTCTTGGTACTTTTTACATCTTTCTGTAATTATCCGTTTGTGTTATTAAATAATTGTGACTATTGCCCGTCGGGTGGCTTTCTTCTGTGTTTTTAAGAGCTTGAAGGTTTGCATGCTTTGAAGCCTAGTGATGAGAACATCAGGACATGGAAAGTTTATCAGAGGCATGGCCGTCGATCTACGGCCACGATTGCACCGCTCTACTTCTGATTTTGCATATTTATTATTTATGTATTAGTTTTGTTATGAAGTTTTATTATGTTTTTTCCATTTTTTCCCTTAAGGGTTTAGGCATGTGTACGCCCTAGAGGCATAGTAGTTCTTTGTATTTTCTCATTGTTTGAGCTATTTAAAGCCTTCCCCTCCTTTGAGGGTTAATGAATGATAATAAAAAACAATTTCTACAACTCTTTGTTTTGAGAGCTTGAGAGCTTTGGAGGAGAGCCCTTGGAGAGGGAACCGGATCACCCACCAACCTTAGAAGCGTCCAGGTTTGTAGCTTTTATTTTCTTTCTTCGTTTTCGTTCGTTTCTCCCTTCCCCTTCCTCCTAGCTGCTGGCCTAGGGACCCTAACCCCCTTAGCAGCCGGTTCTCCCTAGCAAAAACCCACCTTGCCGCCGGCCAACTCCACCCCACCAACCTACCTCCCCTTCACACCCAACCGGCCTTCCCTCTCCCACCACCAAGCCATCCAACCCACAAACCCTAACTCTAATCCTAGTCTAGCTGTTGGCCGTCCCATCTCCCTCTCGCCTCCAAAATTCAAATCCCTCGATTACTTCTTTCCTTTTCCATACAAATCATTTTGGAAAAGCTTTCAATCCAATCAACTAATCAATATTTGAAATTCGAATTGTTTCCTAAAATAAAGTTCTATTTTAGGAAACTTATCTAATCAAATCCAAATCAAATTTGAATTGGATTGGAATTAATTTTTCCCACTTAATTAATTGGAATTCCCAAAGATGCAAGAACTAATGACCTTTCCCCAATCCCCTCCACTCCTCTTGAAGCCACCGGCCCCATGCCTCCTTCCCCATTTAATTTCTTTCCAAAACCTAGACTCCAATCAAAGGAATTAATTCCCTAATTGCCTCCCTTCCCCTCTTCCCTCTCTCTACCCGCCACCCACATCAAATCCTAGCCTCCAAAACATGCTCCACTACTGTATAGAAATATCAAAATCAACAAGAGAACTGTCCAAGATGATCTCCTAGTTGCTGTCCAGTAAAGATCAGGGAGCTGTCCTGAATTTATGCACTTCTTCCCAGCTGTTCATTGGTTCGAGAAGGCTCTTGATTGCTGTCTTTGGATTCCTGATTCAAGATACTTGCTGTCCACTGTCCCCTCCATCAGTAACTTGCTTCTAAACCCGGACAAAGTTGAGACTCTTCCTCCAAATCCTTTATCCTTCTCGTTGCTTTCGATTGTAGCTCTAATTGAATCATGAAAGTTGTGTTAATCCTTTCCGCTAAAGCTTAATGTTTAGTAGGATTGTGTGAGGGATCTTTCATAGCACTGCTCTCATTGTTAGATTAGGGATTTCTTGTTGAAACCTATCTCGTAGGCAACGTCAAGAGTAATTGGTTGTTTTGTGGTTCTTACTTTCCGCAAGGAACATTGGCCTAAGCTTGTGTTTACTGCTCTTTGTATTTTATTTCATTGTTTAAATCACCATAAAGATTTTAATTAACTTGCTCTTAATCATTAAGCGTACAAAAATCCTTACCTAAATCATTTTCATATATATCCTGCATCACCTAGTAACTCAATTCTTTTTTGGAGCAACCCCAAAATTTTATTAAAGATTATTTAGTGTTAGTATCTATTGTGACAGCAGATATCTTATTCCGTTTAAAAATCAAGAATGGAGGGAGCTAGTCTGCAATTTTCCTTCAATTCCATTTAAAAATCAATACAAGACAGTTGCCACATTGTTTCACTTTTGGAGTTACATAATTACTTTTTTCCTTTTGAATATCTTATTCCGTTGTATCTATGGATATATTAATGTCACCCAGGTTGCAAAAGAGTAATAAATCCCTTGATGCTTGTACTTTTTTTTTGTGATTGCACTTAAATACAATGTCTTTCTCTCTTACTGTCCTCTTTATCTTAACATTATTGCTTAAATCAAATTTTGGATTTTGATACATCCGTGCAAAGCTTTGGAATTTACTAAATATGTTATTTTGGCTTTATGATTCTTGCCAATGGCACTCACTGTTAGTGGATGTTTATCTAGCATGTTGCAGAAATACCATATGAGAATGAGCTAGTGATGGATACACGACAAGTTGATCACGGTACTGTATCTTACTTGGAGACAATAGGGCTGTTAGGAAGCAACTTGTTGGCAGCACACTCTGTTTGGGTGGATGAGGATGAGGTGAGCATATGCACTGCTCCGAAGGCCAGGTTCTAGTATTTAATTTTTCCAAGGTGGAACATCAGCATGTTATTGATTCTTGCTATCAATACATGTACCTCTGCTTGTCTCTCTTTTCTATATTTTATTTTATCCTTTTTTTTTTTTTTTCATGATGAAATATGATAGCTTCTAAAATCTACTAGCTTGTCTAGACATGATAGAGATCCAATCCTACAAATTTGTGAACTGTTTCAGATTGGTTTACTAGCCAAGGCTGATGTCAAGGTGTCTCACTGTCCTGCTGCTGCGATGCGAATGCTTGGATTTTGTCCTATAAAAGAGATGCTTGATCTTGGTGTGTGTGTCTCACTAGGAACTGATGGAGCACCTTCAAATAACAGAATGAGCATTGGTTTGTTTTTTCATCCTTTTTTAGCTGATTATCTTTATGCTGATTTTGTTCTAATGCTGGGTGTTATAACAGACTCTTAGGTTGATCACAACACAATTATCCCCACTTGAACCAGCCTTAAGCTAGATTGGCTTTGTTTCTTGAAGCCTCTTTTGACATTTAATATTTTTGAGAGTTGCATTTGATGTCAACTATTTCTGTTATTTCAACTATAACAATGGTTATTCTCAATGTTTGTTTGTTCATATTTCTGTTTTAAATCAAAAGAAATTTCTCTATTTTCTCTTTGAAATGTTTTTTCTATTAGGCTGGCTCAAGCTTTTGGCTATAACCATTACCTTCTTCCAAATATTTAATGGTCTGTTTAGAGGAAATTGCAGATCACCCACGGTACTGTTGTATGGTTATAAATGTCCGGTGAGTTTTAATTGCAACCTCATTCAGCGCATTGAATTATTTACCTTCCAGATACTTGACTTTCCCTTTCAGATATTTTTGACTAACCTGCTAAACTACAGTGACTTGGGATTGATGTAGTTGGAATCTGTGTTTCTTCATTCCATAGGATGCCTTGAGCCACGAGCTAGTCTCGAGGTCAATCATTCTCAGCTCTACTTGTAGTTGTTTTGGACGACAATCATACAGTCAGTATATGTGAGGATTAATTGTTTGTGAACTTTTGCACAAACGCCGGAGTAAAAAAAGTTTCCATCCCTTTTAAAAAAACTTTTGAGTGGTAGATAAAAATCCTTCTAAGATTTTGACATGTAAATGTCTGTTTGCAGTAGATGAAATGTATTTGGCCTCTCTCATCAACAAAGGGCGAGAAGCTTATATTAAAGGAACAACTAACCCGACTGCTCTTCCTGCTGAGGTGGTACTAAAGATGGCAACGATAAATGGTGCAAAGTCAGTTTTGTTAGATAATGAGATAGGTTCTATTGAGATTGGTAAAAAGGTGAGACAGCACCATGCCCCCGCACCTTTTCCACTGGACTTCTGACATTCTCACTAAAAATTGTGATCTATTTCCTTATGACTTATTCTAGAACTGCAGTAGGATATTTTTGGGACTAATTAGGCATGTTTAATAGTATAATGTTCTTATTGATTGATTATTTAATGATGTTTTAGAATATTTTCAAGGTATTATGATGCTTCGATTTAAATTGTAATTTTGTTAGGTTTAATTTTGATATTTGCATATCTTTTTTATACCGTTTCTCTAAATGTCAAGTTTAAATGAAATCATTTATGACACATCTTCTTTTGCAAAGAGGTAAGCATGTGAGTGTTTTCTGAGGTTATGATTTAAAAGAACAAAAACGCCTCTCTTCAGCATATTTGCATATCTTTTTATACCGTTTTTTTAAATGTTTGCGCTCAAGTTTAAATGAAATCATTTATGACTTGCGTTCTTTTGCAAAGAGGTAAGCTCCTACACGCATAAGGCTCCATGCACCTGCAAGTAAAAGAACAGAAATTGATTAGTACCAAAATAACTTCTAAAGAAAGTAAAGCAGGCTAATGAAAGTAGAATAGGCTACTGGTATATTAAAGTAACTAATTGTACAGTCTACAATACTGAAAGGAAAAGAGCAGGGTACTGTAGCAGAAACACTTGTGTCAAACAACAACTGATGGCTAGTAAGTGTTGAACTAGTAAATAAACTGTTGGCTAGTAAGTGTTGAACTAGTAAATAAACTGCTAGTAAACCACTAAAAACCAAAGTCTAGTGTCATTCATACTAGTAGACAACTACAAATCAAAACTATTATCTAACTGATCTATCCTAAACACAAATCTATAGGCAACTTCTAAGGGAGTCATAAGACCTGTCAACAAATCAAAACTAATAGGCAACTTAGCCTATATGGTTAGGTTATAAGACTCGCTAACGGGCAACTTCTTAGTGAAGTCATAAGACCTACACATGAAGGAAATTGCTAAAAAAAATTGCAAGATCCTAAAACCCAAACAAATAAAACTAATGGATAGCTTGGCCTATAAAGCTATGTTCTAAGACTCACAATTAGGCTACTTCTAAAGGGAAGTAGTAAGACTCGATCTACCCAAATAATCGGGCAACTTCTAAAGAAAGTCGTAAGACATATTCTTTGGAGAATTTCTAAACAAAGCATCAAAACCTCAAACAAAACAATCGGGGATATTAGTTTAAAAGACTAGGTTGTAAGACTCACCAGTGGACTACTTTAATAGAAGCCATAAGACCCACTTTACAGGCTACTTTCAATGGAAGCCGTAAGTCCCAACCCAAATTCAAAAATCCAGGCTACTTCTAAGGGATGCCATGAGACTCGCTTCAATTCAAACATCTGGGTAACTTCTAAATGAAGTTATAAATCTCAAATCAATCTAACTTATGAGTATTCTAATAGTTGTAAATGTAAACCCCAAAATCCAACAAAACTAAAATTTATATCTAACCACTTCAGTTTACTCGGGATCCCTTAAAGGAGGTAATCCATGATTGCTAATCAGATTCTCTGGACACTACGGTCAACGATTGTTAATGTTGGTAGACTGAAACCTTTGGAATACCCGGGACGACGGAACCATGGGATCTTGATCGGATTTACCTTCATTTTTTCCTACAATTGAGACTAAAAATACATAAAATTATTCATCCTTAATCAAGAGTTTTCTTTTATGCGTTAAGAGGGGTAATTAACTATGAGTGCTTGCACTCATGAGAAGATCTAACTAAACCCTGATACTTCCCTCAGGGAAAATTCGGTTAACTACAATCTGACTTAAGGGGAATGGAATCCTATGTCTGCAAAGCGGAATTCATGCCAATTTTCCATTTTTCTTGAGCCAACAAGCATCTCTCTCCAGAATAGGTAGAAGGATAAAATTATCAACCAACCCCTCCCCCCTCCCAATAAAAAAATCCCTTCTTATTTTTGCAAAGCCAAGATTTTGTTGTTTTGGCCTGGTTTGTCATGTATCTTAATGAATTGTGATTGGTTAAGGAAATTCATATATTGTTGAATTTGAATTTCGATTCTGCTAGTCCTTGGGAACAGCGTAGCGACGGATAATTCATAATCAGAATAGGTCCAGTCCAGGGGACAAAGAAATAGGAAATGCTATTTTGCCCTTCATCAAGAAAAAAATTAAAATGTAGTTCATCCAATTTTTCCTAATCAACTGACTATCTTCCCACATCGTTTCCACCACTTACATATGAGTGATGATGGCTAAATATGATAGTAAGACTAGATTTGATCCTCAATTGCCCATGCAACCAGTAAACCACCTAATTATGCTATCACCTTAAAATCTCATTACCTTCGAAAGAGCTTACTTTTGAAAGCCAATCGAAGCCATTCTTGAAGCCATCTCACCTGGAGATGTAAAAAGGATGTGTGCGAACAATGAAAGTTTGGCATGCAAATCATTACACAATTTAATAAAATTTTTTATTTAAAATATTATTATAATAATAATTATTAAAATTTATTTTTTTTAATTTAATAAAAAATTCATCCTTTTTAGTTTTAATTCGACAAAACATAGTTAAATATAAAAAATATAAATGTATTATGTATGTGTGTGTGTATATATATATATATATATACATATCAAATTAATTTAAAAAAAAAATGAAATCTTATGGTATACTTGCACTTATCGCAATGTTATAGTAAAAAGGGGAAAAAAAAGAAAAAAATTAATAAATAATTAAAAAAAACTAATTCCCAAACAATCTCTCTCTCCCTCATGGCACTCTCTTATACAAAAAAATGCAACCGCCATTGCCCTTCTCTCCCTATCTCTTATTCTCGTACACAACGATTGTTGCGCTTTCTAAGATGGTATCTCTAAGGAATTTGAATTTTCTTCTCCAGGAAAATTAAATTTGACCGCCTTCTTACATTAATTTATAGTAACAATATGGCTAGATGACCAATCCATTACTAAGATTGTATCATATTATTTAGTGGAAATAAAATCAAATATGCCTCAAAACTTTTCTTACAAATTTCTCCAATAGCTTGGTATATTCTATTAACATATGTATGGTTACTATTTGACAAAACGACCAATGAAATAATGAAATGTTTTGGAGTAAAAAAAAATTGTGGCAATGTTATTTTCAATTGAAATTCTACATGTGATCACATTTGGTGATTCTTTTGCCTATTGTTGTGACAAAACATACACGCGAGGTTAAATATTCTAGTGGTTCTAATTCTAGCTTAGATTTAATGTCGTCAACTTTATTAGTCTCTAGTTGCAAAAACTTTTGTTAGATGGTACAACATTTTCTTGAAGGTGTTTATTTTCAAGTGTAGAATAGGGGTGTAAACGAGTCGAGTCGAGTTTAGGTCCTTATCGAGCTCTGCTTGTTAGATGGAAAGCGAGCTCAAGTCAAGCTCGAACTCGAGCTCGTCTCACTGTAAACGAGCTTGAGCTGGCTCGCCAGCCATGGGCAGGAATTATTAAATTTAGGAGGGATTTTTAAAACTTAGACAAATTTTTTAAAAAAAATATGAAATGTTTAACATTTAAATAAAATTTAAATGATTATTATTATTATTTTTTAATATTTAAATTTAATAAATAAAATAAAATTATTTTAAAAATATTAATATTTATTCGAGCCGGCTCGCGAGCTCACGAGCCGAGCAGGCTCAAGCTTTAACTCGAGCTTGTTTACTAAACGAGCTCGATAAGCTCGGCTCGCGAGCCCATAAACGAGTCGAGCTTGAGCTGGCTCGTGAGCCGGCTCGGCTCACTTACACCCCTAGTATAGGACAATACTTAGCCATATATTTTGGCTGGTGGCACCAAAAGCAGGCGTTGGTCCCAAAATGACATTACCTCATGTGTGCTCTCTCAGACTTCTCACATTTCTTAACATTGATACCGTGTATTGTAACTTGATTTAGATTTAATTTCTTCTAGTTTGAGCGCTTGAACTGTGAGAATTACACCCTCTTTGATCCTTCAGCATTCTCCCATCTCTGAAAATCTCCGCATCTCTTGATGGCTTAGAATTCCATCTCTAGTCTCTTAGCTCTTTCCACAAATTGTGTAATTATCTATTCATAAATGAACTAAAGGTTGTTTTATTACATCCTTTAGCTCTTATAGGAATTGGTGGGACTTCTCTTCTACTTTTGGAATTAGTTGTGAACATGTGATGCATATCTCGAAGCATAATATTGTTGACCCTCATACTAGTGTCGGGGTCGAGTCGGCCGCGCAAGGTGGGTTTTAAAAGCGAAAGAGCTCGAAATCGCGCAAAAACTCACCCGACGCGTGTCGACTGAAAACCCAAAATCGCCGAGATGACCTCCGTTCACGAAACGGACAGCGCTGATGCGTCCGGAGCAACGGAAACAACTAAGATTGACACCCATATTGGTAGGGGTCGTCGGTCGGCGAAAAATTAAATTTTGGGCGCGCGAATCGAGACGATGACTTGTGCGAGTGACGACGCGACGACCCACTCGATGCATGATTAAAAAAAATTATTTTATTGTGCAATGTAATTAAAATTTTTTTTTAGAAAGAGAGGGAGAGAAAGAGGTTTTTTTTTTTAAAAAAAATGAATTTTCTTTTAATAAAAAATTCCAAAAATCCCTAAAATAACCCACTTAAACCCTCATACACTCTCCTAACCGATCCCTCTCCCCACTCACGCCATTCTCACGACTCCAAGCCGCCCCTCACGCCTCTCTCTCGGTTTCCACCGCCGGCTCCCTCTTCCTCCCTCCAAGGTTCAAGGTAAAGCTCTTCCTCTTCTTCTTCCTCTCTTCTTCCTCCATTTTCTTCTTCTCCATCTTCTTCTTCTTCCTTCCTTCCTCTTTTCTTCTTTCTCCCATTTTTTCATCTTCCCTCATCATCTTCTCTCCAAGTTTCTCACCATTTCCTTCCATTTTTCTCTTCCCCCTCTCTTCTCTCCTCTCCTCTCCTCTTCTTCTTCTTCTTCCTCCTCCAAACTCTCTTTCTCAAACCTACACCAAACCCTAACCCTAATATTTTTTTTCTCTCACTTCCACTCACCAAAAACCACATACATTCCTTCACAAAAAACACTTCCCTACACTTCCTACACCCTTCCAACAAAGAAAAATTTTCGTCCTTCATTTTCTCTCTCTCTAACCTAGAGAGAGAAAATTTTCTCTCTCTCTAGAAATCTCTTCATGAATAGCTCCATCTCCACCCCAAAAACATCTTCCCTCTCCACCATACCTCCAAATTCCTTCCTTCCCTAGAGGGAGAAAACAATTGCACACTTCTCTTTCTCTCTCCAAAATTGAGAAGAGATGGATTTTCTCTCTCTAAATCTCTCCTCTCACTTCCTTGCACCTCCTAAACCCATTCTACACAAATTCCCTTTCAAATTCCATCTTTCCCCCCTCT
Organism: Dendrobium officinale; assembly: GCA_019514585.1. Taxonomy (NCBI): domain Eukaryota; kingdom Viridiplantae; phylum Streptophyta; class Magnoliopsida; order Asparagales; family Orchidaceae; genus Dendrobium; species Dendrobium officinale. The sequence goes on along the minus strand of CM033682.1, from coordinate 7,529,150 downwards.
CTCTTTCTCTCTCTAGAAAGAGAATTTCCTTCTCTCTTTCTCTCTCTCTAAAAATTAGAGAAAGAGAGATTTTTCTCTCTCTAACCTCACTCCCCCAATTTCCTACACGCTCTAAAGCCCATTCCACTAAAAAAAAAAAAAACCCAAAAATCCTTTCTTTCCCTCTCTTTCCCTCTCTTTCTCTCTCTAGAAAGAGAGCTCTCTTCCCTTTCTTTCTCTCTCTAGCTTCTTTTTTTATTTTTAAATAAAAATATGATTAATTAAATTGCACAAGTAAAATATTTTTTAATTATGCATCGTAGGTTCCTACGTCGCCGTCATCCGCCGTCGCCGCCTCGACTACTGCGCACCCAAGGTAAAAAATTAGTATTTACAGTTATATGCATGAGATAAGTACTCGTGACCGCTTTTCTTAGCTGGCAAGGAAAAACTTAAGTACCCGTGACGCACTGAGGGAGCGGGGAAATTCGTATGCATGAAAATATAAGTACCCGTGACTGCTTTTCTTAGCAGGCGGGGAAATTTGTTATTTATAGCAAAATTATTTAGTTAAGTACCCGTTATTGCTTTTAGGCGGGGAAAATGTCATATTTTAAACCTGTGCTCAAGGACCCCGTGACCGCTTTTATTAGCGAGCGGGGATTGGAACTGCGGCCGCGGTGTCATTCGACACCTACTGTGACTGCCTTTCTTGGCAGGCAGGAAGGCCTTACACACTCCGAGGCAGCCCCCTACGCGGGGACGACGCCGGAGTGCTGCCGAATTTTTATTTAAAAATATCGATGACTTAAACAAAAAGTGGAATGTGAACTCATGCAAAAGACTTGATTTGAACTCAAGTGGACTTACCATTTAGACCACACTCAGTTTGAACTCATACTTGAACTTGCAAGATGAACAATGGCATGACTTGAACATTTGAAATATTTGAGTTGGACTATAAGAAATACTCACATAAGACTTGAATTCAATATTGGTTTGAACTCGATGGACAACAAAAGATTTATGTTAAAATCTTAATTACTATAATTTGTTCATAATCGAATGAAAGGATTTATGTGGAATCATCATACATGTTGCAATCCCTCTTGTAAGCATGATCTCACTCCTAAGTGATAAAGAATTTGTGAAGGCTTGTGATGAGCCAAAGGACTACAAAATGAAATTAGTTGTGTTCATATCAATCAACTCACAAGTTTATGATAAGTTTTAAAAAAAAGAAGAGCTACTAGTGAATGTGATTGTTGAAGAAGGGCAATAACCCACACATGATTGTGAGCATGAATATAAATTTCTTATAAAGCACAATAACTCATTTGTGGGAGCAAGATGAGTATGATGTACATGAATTCCTAACCAAATGTAAATGAGTAATAATCCGCTTACAATCGTATGCAAGGAGTTTGTGGAAATGCATTCAAGTGGATAGCCATGGGTAAGTAAAGTTTAAAAGAAAAAAGACCAAGAGCTCGAACTTGATGGATTGGAACTCAAATGATTGGGATCTTGATTTGAACATTGAATGAATGAAACTCAAGCAAAGAATTCAAACTCAAATGGCTTCTAATGAACATAATGCGAATAAGTGAGAACATGTACTTATTATATACATAAAAATTCACTTTCAAGCAAATTACAAAGAGACTTGAGAATGGTTGTAGGTGATAAAAGAGCTTGTAATGCAACAACCTATTCAATGCTACAACAAAGGATCTTCAACTCACACATAAGCATCACGAAGTATATTATTGCCAACATGATTCACTTATAGATCACATAGCTAAAGAGAATGAATGATATGGTGACAAGGAAGCATGTGGAGCCTTCAAAACTTCATAAGTCACCTACAAATGACGATGACTTGTGTAGCATCCATATCAGTTATGCAAGCATGATTACCTGCAAATGATGATATTTAGTGTGTAACATTCATAGCAATCCTACAATCAAAAGTATGAGGCTTCCGATAAAATATTGAGGGCGAAATCTCAGGGTAGTGTCTTATCTACAAACCCATCTGCCTTCCAAAATTTACCTCGGAACTTAGTTCGTTAAAACTCCCTCGCCGAATAAGAAAAGCGAGTGGAGGCCGGGGCCGAATTTTCGGAGCCCACAGATTTCTGGCGACTCCGCTGGGGATTAGTTTCTCTTTCCATCTTTGGCTAGTCGTACATTTAAGCTATAGTAGCAGCAAAATTTGATGAGTTAAGATTTAAATATCTTTTTAATTGAACTCATTAAAAATTCTCTAAAAAGTATTTTGAAATTATAAGGATTATATGTTTATCATTTCGTTCTGTCGAGTCCCTGCGCTTTGAAAGTATGGGGGAATATATCAGATCTTGATTATTAATCCCCATCTTTCATTTTGTGCAGAATGGACCTCCAGAACACTCCTTTCACCATTCAGCTAGGAAGTGGTGCCAACATCCAACTAGCAAATGCTATCATTAATACGGGAAACTCCGGAGCCACCATTCAATTTGGTGGGCTACAATTCTCCGCAGCTACTGCAAGCGCGGCTGCCGTTCCAGTATACGGCATTAATACTGAAAAGCCTGCCAGGAGGCCTCATGCTACTGATGTTGCTGCTCGTCGCGTGCTTCCAGTGCCACAGCGACCACAACCAGCCCGGTTTGTTACTGTTAATGAGTTCCCCCAGAAGAGGGTCTCAGTCTTCAAAAGACTGTCGAATTCTGAAATCCCGACAACAAGAAGGGTCATGGCCGGTAAACAAATTTATGTGATTCCTGCTGCTACCACCACTCTGCCGACTGGGATATCTATGCCTGGAAGGAATGATGCTGAGGCCTCCTCATCTGGAGGAAGGCCATCAAGAAGGCAAAGGAGAAGGATGAACGCTGAGCTGCGAGCTCAGCAGTTGATACAAGTCCACCCGTCCACACTACCTGCTCAGGAACCAGAAGCGAGTGTTCCTACCCAGAATAAGTTTAAAAATTTGAAATGCGTAAAATGGAACAGCTCTACTGGTGAACTTAAACAATCATTTTGGGAGCAACAACCCCAAGCCCTTGCTCCTCAAAAGAAGAAAGAACCAGAGACTTTGTCCGCCAAAGTGCACAGGGTTCTAAAAACGGTAAAAGAAAGGGGGTTGATGAAAAAGAAATACCAAATGCCAGTGGTGATTGAGGCCAGAAGATCTCCACAAAGAGAGTCGCCACCTTTGGTGACCCGAGGAAAATTTAAGTCAACTTCGCAGGAAGCACATCGGGGTGTGACACTTGGACCACGTGTCCAAGAATCCGCCGTCGAAAGGGCCCAGCGAAAAGACAAACAAGTTTGGAGGTCAAGACCGTATGACAAAAGAGCACTTGACAAACAAACAAGCACGGGCGTGACATCTGGTGCAGCCTCCCAGAGATTCGCCCCCACTAACAGAAGTCATCAAAAATGGGTCCCTAAGAAGGTCCCAATTGATCATTCCTTTGATGGTCGACACCTTGGAGAATCCTCCAGGGGATTCCATCATCAACCAACTGCATCATCCCAAGAGGAAACTAACTTCGATCGCAGCCCACGGATCGAAGAGTTTTTTGTGCCAAGTAATGAACCGGAGATTCAGTGGAGACGCCGCTCGGAGATCCGTACACAAGAAGAAGATGATGAAGATGACGAAGAGACCATGGGAGTTGAAGTGGTCTATATGGTGGAACATGATGATGAGCGTCCGCCTTTGCGGGTATACCAGCGGCAGTATGGGGCTGGATCCACTGCCGGTAGAGATGCTGACTCCTCGGAGAATGAAGAAGAGGAGGAATTCGAAGAAAATCCTTTGTTCCCTGATGCTACCACATTAGCTGAAGCGCAAAGGCAGATGCATCGTCAGATGAAGGCGAAGGATAAAGAAATTGCTCAGTTAAATGCCAAAATGACTGAGATGATGACGCAAATGACTATGATGATGCAGATGATGCAGAGAAATATCACTGCTAATCCTACACCTGCTCAACAAACCAATCATCAAGCGATAAGTAGTGGTCTCGCTAATCCGCCAGCTCATCCTGCACCCCAAGTGTCGGGGGTACGAGGTTCACATGAAGGAGGAATTGAGAATGATCGTTTGGTCCGCCAACCTACTCCTCAAAATGTAGCAAGCACATCCGAGCCTGTGACAGTGGCACAGTTGGAGACAATCATCAATGAGAAGATTAAAGTTGTCATAGCTTTGGATCAGGCAGAAAAGTTAGTAAGCAAAGGTCGTCCGTATCCTGCTGAATTTGATCAGGTGCCGTACCCAAAGGGATATTCTGTCATGAAGTTTAACACATTCAATGGTAATAGTAACCCCAAACAACACTTGGCTCAGTTTAAAGCCACATGTGGTAATACGGGAGGTGTTGACGCTCTACTCTTCAGACAATTTGTCAGTAGCTTAACCTCGACTGCGTTCGAATGGTATGCTGAATTGTCGAATGACTCTGTGAGAACGTTTGCAGAGTTAGAAGCCATGTTTGTAAAAAGGTTTGCCAGCGCGACCGAAAAGATAACAATCGCTGATCTCGCTTTAGATAAACGAAGGAGGGATGAGTCAGTGACAAAATATATAACTCGCTGGCGCAATTTGAGCATGAAATGTGAGCAGCAGTTAGAAGAAGAACGTGCCGTGCAATTGTTAATGGGAAACATCGATGATAAGATGCAACCATTTTTATGTATGGCCACCATCACCACATTTCAGGACTTGCTGGACAGAGTGGCAAAGTTTTAAAAACTGAACTTATCAAAATCAGAAAATCACTCTGATAAGCTCAAGAAAGCTAAAGCCTCGGGTGCCAGAAGGGGTGATGCCGACTCTACATTTTTCTCCAGAGTTGATAAAGGAAAAGAAGTGGCTTATAATGTAGATAAAGGCAAACAACCGATACACTATGAAGACAAGCCGAAAAAAGTCTATAACCCTAACCCCCAATCAAAGTTGACACTTGGGGGAAATGACAAACCACGAATGTTTCAGGGTGGAGGAGAACGCCCAAGGCAAATAACGGGAAATGGTGATCAAACGTTCCCGTCCCTCAAGAAAAGAATGAATAAAGAATATTCATTTAAGAGGGAGAGTGTTGCCAAGTTATTTCGACAAGCGTTAAAAAGCTGGCCTAGAACTGCCAGAGTGCAAGAGGCCCGAAGAATCGAAACATACTGGTGACCCGAATTATTGCCCATACCACCGAGTACTTAGTCATCCTATTGAAGATTGCTACATCTTTAAGGATTGGTTGGAAAGAAAATATCAGAAGGGGGAAGTCACATTGTCGGATAATGTGTTGGCACACCCTAGAAAAGAGTCGACTCGAATGGTTACGTCCTCTTCCGTACCTCCGGCTAAAGAAGAAAGAAATAAAAAAGAATCAGCTCAAGAAGGAAAGTGGGAGACGGTGGTCTCCAAGAAGACTGTAAAAATGTTAAAACAACTTGAAGGAGTTTCAGGTGTGAAGTGGAAATCTCCTACCCATCCGGTGTTGGATTTAAAAGGGATGCCTGTGGCACGAGCATCCACTTCTAAACAACATCCCAATCAAGTCAATCATTTAAAATCCGAAAAAGTACAATCTTCCAAAAGAAGAAACAAACTAAAGAAGCTTAAGGAGAAGAAAACAACAACTCAAAGGGTCATCGACAATTTGGATGAATATTACCAAACTGTTAGACGTTCCATTAAGCTCGCTGACTTTATGTCAAAGCTTAAAGTGGCTGAAGCAGAAGAGGCGGTTGAAGATTCTCTTCCTGCGGAAACTTGCCTGGTCATTTCAGTAACACCAGTGGCTCCAGCAAAAGAAAATTACATCAAAGAAGCGACTTCTGAAACTTGTCTTGTGGCGTCATCAATGAACTATAGTTCGGAAGAAGATCTATTTTTTCCAAATGAGAATGAGTCCGAGCAGGATATATCGTCACAAATGGGGCATGTGAGATTAGAGGGTGATTCTGAACAAGAAAATGAGTCTTTGGATGCTATGATGGCTGATTCTGAGGAAGATGCTCCATCAAATGAGCTTGTGCCAGATGAAATAGCGCAAGTGCAATTAAGAAGCGGTAAGGTGTTGCTAACTCCGCTAAAGAATGAAATCTCTAATAAAAATAAGGGGAAGGAGATAATTGTTAATGAGGATATCATCCCCAAGGACTCCAAAAAGAAAGACACTCCAGTTAATGGGATAGATTACAATATCTTATCCCATATGAGGAAAATCCCGGTGCAGCTCAGCATATACAATGCTCTGATAATGTCTAAGGATCTTCGGGAGACTTTGATTCAGGCTCTCAAAGACCCTGAAAGATACGAGGCATATTTTGTTGAACGTAACATGACGGAAGTCTTGCAAGCCCGTAACAAGCCGTTCATCACCTTCTCCGAAGAAGACATGATGCTTGGGACGGCGGATCATAACCGCCCTCTGTACGTTACTGCAGAGAGCGACGAAATGATAATCAGCCGAATTCTGATCGACCCTGGGTCCTCCATCAACCTTATAAGCTTGAAAGCGCTGAGATCGTTATGCCTCGACGTGCAGCATCTCGGGTCGGATAAGCTAATGGTGCATGGTTTCAACGAGAAAGGGCAGAAGACCTTAGGATCATTCATGCTTTCCCTAACATTCGGGGAGCTTCATACAGAAGCCAAGTTTCATGTGATTGATGCAGATACTTCATTCAAGGCGCTCCTGGGTCGCCCTTGGTTGCATGAGTATGGTATTGTCCCATCAACACTACATCAGTGCATGAAGTACATTAAGGACGGAGAAGAGTTCAGGATCTCTGGTGACATCCAACCTTTTGCAGTGCACGAAGTTACAATTTATGAAGATGCCAAGTATTTCATTCCAAAGAAGCAGAAGCCATCGAGCTCTCTTGAGGTCCAGGCATCAAGTACTAAAACTACAAAGCGACCAAAACAAGAAGGTGAAAAGAAGCACGTTGGGAGAAAGAAGGCAACGCCAACTCTTCCCAAAATAGCGATCGCTACTAAAGAAAGAAAACATGTACCTCATCTAGGGAGCGACACAGATGAAGATGAGGTCACCCCTACAAAATCTTGGAAGGCATGTCAGTCGATTGCCAAAGGGAAAAAGAAGGCTGAATACTCAGATTCTGACTATGATTATGAGTCTACCTACACAAGCAATGTGGAGTGTGTATTCTCAAGGAGAATGGGTAACTTGTCAATCTCGGACAGCGTATTCGTAGTCACGCGCGTTCCCATGCAACATTTCAAGGAAATTACTCCCCGGGAGGTACATCATATCGAAGAACTTGTAACATTCTATGTGCCACCTCATAGAAAAAGGGTGGGGAGCTTGAAGAAGAAGCAAATCGCGACTGGTTTTGTAGGCTCGTTGATTTCGGAGAGCTAATACCTACAAGAATGCCCAGGTTCATTACCAAAAATATCCGTAAAATGTTGCGAAAGCAAATCAACATTCCTACCTCTAAACAACAACTTCGCTTTTGCCTGAGCATTTGGTATGGAAGACATCCACATCCATTACGAAAGAAAGATATTGTTGCAAGGAGAGGTCTCGGATTCATCGTGCAAAAACATCCCCAAAAGGAGACTTGCCAAGCAATCACATGCAGGGAAGTCAAATTAGATTATAGCGATGATGAGGAAATATATGAAGTTGATACTTATGATGATCAGCCCGTAGAGGCCAAGCCTGCACCTGAAGAATTAGAAGATGGTGGACAGACGGCTACTATGGATGAGCTAAAAGAAGTCAATTTAGGGACTGAAGAAGACCCTCGCCCAACCTTCATTAGCTCCCTTTTATCAGAAGACCAAGCGGAAGAAATGAAAGAGCTTCTCTGTGAATTCAGGGATTTCTTTGCCTGGACATATGCCGAGATGCCCGGCTTATCCCCTGATGTGGCAGTTCACAGGTTAGCCATCAAGCACGATGCAGTGCCTGTAAAGCAAGCTCCAAGGAGAATGAGATTGGAGATCGAAGAACAGGTGATTGCAGAGACAAAAAAGCTTATAGAAGCAGGCTTTATCCGCGAAGAAAAATATGCTGATTGGATTGCCAACATTGTCCCTGTCAAGAAGAAGAACGGTCAGATTCGTATCTGTATCGATTTTCGGGACCTCAATAAGGCGTGCCCAAAAGATGACTTTCCACTCCATGTATCAGAACTACTAGTGGATAACACGTCCAATTATGACATGTTTTCATTTATGGACGGTTCGTCGAGTTACAATCAAATTAAGATGGCAACTGAGGATGAAAAACACACATCATTTAGAACGCCCATCGGTATTTTCTGTTACACAGTTATGCCCTTTGGCCTTAAGAACGCTGGTGCCACTTATCAACGGGCAATGACGTGTATATTTGATGAGTTAATACATCAAAAGGTCGAGTGCTATGTGGATGACCTTGTTGTCAAGAGCGTGGATCGAAGAGACCACTTGAATGACTTAAGGATTGTATTTGAAAGAATCAGGAAGTATGATCTGAAGATGAACCCTCTCAAGTGTGCTTTTGGAGTCTCTTCCGGCAAATTTTTGGGGTACGTTGTTCGATACCGAGGCATCGAGGTCGACCCCAATAAGATCAAGGCAATTATAGAGATGCCACCTCCGAAGAACCTTCGACAGCTCCGCTCTTTACAAGGACAACTGGCTTTCATTCGAAGGTTCATATTAAATCTGTCAGGTAGATGCCAACCATTTTCAAAACTGATGAAAAAAGATGTCCGCTTCAAATGGGATATAGAATGTCAGGAGGCGTTTGACAGTATCAAGAGATATTTATTGAATCCGCCCATTCTCGCAGCGCCAATTCCGGGGAAGCCTCTTATACTATATACGGCAGCGCGTAGAAGAATCCCTCGGAGCACTATTGGCTCAGAATAATGAAGAAGGAAAAGAAAATGCACTCTACTACATCAGCCGGAGGTTGATCGGAGCAGAAAGTCGTTATTCTCCTATTGAAAAGCATTGTCTGACGCTGATTTTTGCAGTTCAAAAGCTCTGCCACTACATGCTGTCTCACAAAATCACATTGATATCAAAGATCGATCCGCTGAAGTTCTTAATGACAAGACCAGCGTTGACAGGTCGTTTAGCCAGGTGGGCAGTGATATTACTACAATTCGATATCACGTAAATGCCACAGAAAGCGGTAAAGGGACAAGCCTTGGCAGATTTTCTCGCCGCGCATCCTATCTCGGCAGACTCCCCGCTTAATGATGACTTGCCCGACGAGCAAATCATGCAGGTTGAGGAAAGCGAAAAGTTATCATTCTGGGAGATGTATTTCGACGGGGCATCGTCGATTAAGCCTGCCCGACCTCCAAATATTGCAAGGGCCCGAGCCGGCATCGGTCTCGTTTTCGTGGCACCCGGAGGAGGTATAATGAGATTTTCATTCAGTTTGACTGAACCTCGGACCAACAATGAAGCCGAATACGAAGCTCTAATAGCAGGGCTGGAGATTGCAATCGATATCAAAATTCAAATATTAAAATCTTCGGCGACTCTCAACTTGTGATAAATCAAGTCTTGGGCATTTACAAGATTTGTAAGGTTGAGCTGGCTCATTATCACCGACGGACCCTTGAGCTCCTGAAACAGGTGTCAAATGTTAAAATAGTTCAAGTTCCCCGAGGACAAAATGCCAAAGCAGATTGCTTGGCCAAATTGGCCAAGGAAATGGCGAATACCAACGAGGAGAGACCTATATATATCGGAGTTTATAACCGTCGGGTGTTGGAACCCGCCCTGTTGCAATTCCCGCGGGCAGAAGAAGTATCAGATTCAAGCAAACGAGATACGACTCCGAGTGACCCTCAACCTCTTCACCAGATTGTTATGGAAAATTATCCAGAAAGATATCATGTAGCTAAGAGACGTAAAGCCAGTCAAGCTTCAGAATCATGGCTGCATTGCTTAGATGTTGAAGTAGAAAATGATTGGAGGCAACCCTTCATCGAGTATTTCAAAGAAATAAAACTCCCAACAGATAAATCTCTTGCCACGCAAATTAGGAAGAGAGCATTGCGGTATGTATTTGTTAACGACACATTGTACCGACGAGCTTTTGATCAAATGTGGCTAAGATGCCTAGAGACTAAGGAAGCTGATAGAGTGGTAACAGAAGTTCACGAAGGACTTTGTGGTGCACATCAGTCAGGTCCCAAGATGGCGGCTAAAATTAAAAGAATGGGTTATTATTGGCCAACAATGGTGAGGGATAGTATCGACCACACTAAGAGGTGTCACGAGTGTCAAATCCACGGTGATGTTATACATCAACCTCCAAATCCTCTGCACCCAACAATAGCATCCTGGCCATTCGAATGCTGGGGCACAGATATAATCGGACCGATAGATCTGCCATCATCTGCCGGGCACCGCTTTATTTTGGTAGCTACAGACTACTTCTCTAAGTGGGCAGAAGCAGCTCCATTCAGAGAGGTCACATCTGAGCATGTGATCAACTTCTTTACCCACAACGTTGTTTACAGATTTGGTGTACCACGCCGTATAATTTCAGACAACGGTACTGCATTCAAGAGTACAAAAATATACAAGTTCGTTGATCGGCATAAAATCGATTGGCGGTATTCATCAATATACAATCCAAGAGCGAATGGCTTGGCAGAAGCCTTCAACAAGACGCTGGTGAAATTGTTGAAGAAGATCCTTACCAAGAATAAAAGGGAGTGGCACACGAAGATGGCAGAAGCGCTATGGGCCTATCGTACAACTTGCAAAACGCCAACCAAAGCCACTCCTTATTCACTCGTATTCGGAGTTGAAGCAGTGTTGCCACTAGAGATTGAACTGCCGTCACTTCGAGTGGCAATTCAGCACGATCTAACCCAGGAACAAAATGCTCGCCTAAGAATGGAGGAACTTGATGCACTCGATGAGATCAGACTGCAAGCTCAACAGAACCTGGAGATCTATCAAGCAAGGATGGTGAAATCATTTGATCGGATGGTGCGCCATCGAACATTTCAAGAAGGAGAATTGGTTCTGGTGCTGAGAAGACCAATCATCCCATATCGAAAAATCGGTGGCAAATTCGTATCCAATTGGGAAGGCCCCTTCGTCATCGAAAAGGTGTACCAAGGAGGAGCCTATCAACTTATCGATCTGCACGGTCAAAGGCCCATGCCGCCGATCAATGGTCGATACCTAAAGAAGCATTACGCATAAAATTTCCCAAGAAAATATTTTGTTTAATGCACTGTGTATTTTATACATGCTTACTAGCGTATGTCCTTTACATTTTGAAATTCTCTTGTGTCACAAGAATGCATTTCAAATAACTCAGAAAAATCCCCCATAAGACTGGGGGCATTTTAAATATTTATTCGGGTCGACATCGTGCGGCATGCCGAAATCCCCAAATAAATATTTAAAATCTCAAAATACAAGATTTATATGAAATCTCCCTGCGAGATAGGGGGGCATTTTAAATATTTATTTTGGTTGACATCGTGCTATACGGCGAGATCCCCAAATAAATATTTAAAATTTTGAATTCCAATTTTATTCTATTCTAAAATGACCCTTTGAAGTAGGGGGCATTTTAAATATTTATTCGGGTCGACATCGCGCTGCATGCCGAGATCCCCGAATAAATATTTAAAATTATCAATGCAAGTACTCTCTTAAGGAAGATACAATGAACTCTTTTCAAAGTATATACAGGTCATCTTCAAGAAGCTTAAGACTCCATCTTCTCTAATGTACCAAGATTTAAAAGTCAGGAAAGAGATTTTTGTAACTATACACTCCAACAAATTGAGTCAGAAAAGCTTGAAGTCTTTCGACAGCCTAAAGCTTAAGGTTCGAATGGGTGTAAAAGGTCGGATCCAACACGCCTAAATATGGCCGGATCGCTGGCAGTTCTGTCTACTCAATACGCCATAAGAACGGCCGTAGTAGCGGAACCCTCACTTCGTCAACTCGTCAGTAAGGACTATAGGAAGAACGAAGGTCAATTTGACTCGACAAGTTCAAGTGGTTGTAGCCCACTAAATTCTCCTAATTGACTGTATAATCAAAATTCCAGTGGGAAGAAGAAAGTGTCGCGAGCAACTACTAAATGTTCGTAGACTCCAAAATCCTCAAACATAAAGGAGAACTCTAAATCTACCAACTCCAGTGAAATCAGCATTGGGAAGCACATTTCTCATGGCTCAAGTCTGAAGCCCAAATGGGTGTAAAAGGTCGGATCTAACACGCCCAAATATGGCCGGATCGCTGGCAGCTCCATCTACTCAACAAGCCATAAGAAAGGCCGCAGTAGAGGAACCCCCATTTCAGCAACCAGAGGACGAAGAGCTGTCAAATCTCAGTTCTCCCGATCTGATGAACTCAAGTGATTCAGATTAAAGTCTCCTCAAATGGTTGAGGATTAAGATACTACCTACATTTGATAGTATCGACCAAATCCAAAACTTACAAATTCTTCAACAAATCCGTAAAGCACAAAGCGAGGATCGAAGGATTTCTTCTTCAACAAGTCCGTCAAAGCACAAAGCAAAGGACCGAAGAAAATTATCCCAAAGTTCACACAAAGCCTAAGGCTGAACTAAGAGGATTCTGTCATCAACAAGTCCGTTATGCACAAAGCTCTAGACCGATGACTTTTCGCCAACGACCTAATACAACTCTAAGGGTTTAGGTCATCGGCATCTACTCCTTCATCAAGCCCGCCAAAGCAAGAAGCATAGGGCCGAAGGTACAAAAATCATTTGACAAGTCAATAAAGACAAATCAGGAAATTCTCCATCATTGTCTGCAGCTCAAAGCATAGGGCAAAAGAAATCAGTATCTCAACCATCTATTGATACATCAAAGAAATCTATGGAGAAAGAAAATCTTAGTGTGACATCCAAATAAGCTTTTGGAAATCCACTAAATGAAAGCCCTAGTGTGACATCTAGAACAAATATCTAGAGATCCACAGGGTCAATCAGCATACAACAAACGTGATTCGCTCTAGGCGCGAACCACATTTGTTGGGGGGCATTTGTTGACCCTCATACTAGTGTCGGGGTCGAGTCGACCGCGCAAGGTGGGTTTTAAAAGCGAAAGAGCTCGAAATCGCGCAAAAACTCACCCGATGCGTGTCGACTGAAAACCCAAAATCGCCGAGATGACCTCCGTTCGCGAAACAGACAGCGCCGATGCGTCCGGAGCAACGGAAACAGCTAAGATTGACACCCATATTGGTAGGGGTCGTCGGTCGGCGAAAAATTAAATTTTGGGCGCTCGAATCGAGATGATGACTTGTGCGAGTAACGACGCGACGACCCACTCGATGCATGATTAAAAAAAATTATTTTATTGTGCAATGTAATTAAAATTTTTTTTTAGAAAGAGAGGAAGAGAAAGAGGTTTTTTTTTTTAAAAAAATGAATTTTCTTTTAATAAAAAATTCCAAAAATCCCTAAAATAACCCACTTAAACCCTCATACACTCTCCTAACCGATCCCTCTCCCCACTCACGCCATTCTCACGACTCCAAGCCGCCCCTCACGCCTCTCTCTTGGTTTCCACCGCCGGATCCCTCTTCCTCCCTCCAAGGTTCAAGGTAAAGCTTCTTCCTCTTCTTCTTCCTCTTCTTCCTCCATTTTCTTCTTCTCCATCTTCTTCTTCCTTCCTTCTTCTTCTTCTCTCCCATTTTTCATCTTCCCTCATCTTCTCTCCAAGTTTCTCACCATTTCATTCCATTTTTCTCTTCCCCTCTCTTCTCCTTCCTCTCCTTCATCTTCTTCTTCCTCCTCCAAACTCTCTTTCTCAAACCTACACCAAACCCTAACCCTAATTATTTTTTTCTCTCACTTCCACTCACCAAACCACATACATTCCTTCACAAAAAACACTTCCCTACACTTCCTACACCCTTCCAACAAAGAAAAATTTTCGTCCTTCATTTTCTCTCTCTAACCTAGAGAGAGAAAATTTTCTCTCTCTAGAAATCTCTTAATGAATAGCTCCATCTCCACCCCAAACATCTTCCTTCTCCACCATACCTCCAAATTCCTTTCCTAGAGGGAGAAAACAATTGCACACTCTCTCTTTCTCTCATTCTACACAAATTCCCTTTAAATTCCATCTTTCCCCTCTCTTTCTCTCTCTAGAAAGAGAATTTCCTTCTCTCTTTCGCTCTCTAAAAATTAGAGAAATAGAGATTTTCTCTCTCTAATCTCACTCCCCCAATTTCCTACACGCTCTAAGCCCATTCCACTAAAAAAAACCCAAAAATCCTTTCTTTCTCTCTTTCCCTCTCTTTCTCTCTCTAGAAAGAGAGCTCTCTTCCCTTTCTTTCTCTCTAGCTTCTTTTTTTTATTTTTTAATAAAAATATGATTAATTAAATTGCACAAGTAAAATATTTTTTAATTATGCATCGCAGGTTCCTACGTCGCCGTCATCCGCCGTCGCCGCCTCGACTACTGCGCACCCAAGGTAAAAAATTAGTATTTACAGTTATATGCATGAGATAAGTACTCGTGACTGCTTTTCTTAGCGGGCGAGGAAAAACTTAAGTACCCGTGATGCACTGAGCGAGCGGGGAAATTCGTATGCATGAAAATATAAGTACCCGTGACTGCTTTTCTTAGCAGGCGGGGAAATTTGTTATTTATAGCAAAATTATTTAGTTAAGTACCCGTTATTGCTTTTAGGCGGGGAAAATGTCATATTTTAAACCTGTGCTCAAGGACCCCGTGACCGCTTTTATTAGCGAGCGGGGATTGGAACTGCGGCCGCGGTGTCATTCGACACCTACCGTGACTGCCTTTCTTGGCAGGCGGGAAGGCCTTACACACTCCGAGGCAGCCCCCTACGCGGGGACGACGCCGGAGTGCTGCCGAATTTTTATTTAAAAATATCGATGACTTAAACAAAAAGTGGAATGTGAACTCATGCAAAAGATTTGATTTGAACTCAAGTGAACTTACCATTTAGACCACACTCAGTTTGAACTCATACTTGAACTTGCAAGATGAACAATGGCATGACTTGAACATTTGAAATATTTGAGTTGGACTATAAGAAATACTCACATAAGACTTGAATTCAATATTGGTTTGAACTCGATGGACAACAAAAGATTTATGTTAAAATCTTAATTACTATAATTTGTTCATAATCGAATGAAAGGATTTATGTGGAATCATCATACATGTTGCAATCCCTCTTGTAAGCATGATCTCACTCCTAAGTGATAAAGAATTTGTGAAGGCTTGTGATGAGCCAAAGGACTACAAAATGAAATTAGTTGTGTTCATATCAATCAACTCACAAGTTTATGATAAGTTTTAAAAAAAAGAAGAGCTACTAGTGAATGTGATTGTTGAAGAAGGGCAATAACCCACACATGATTGTGAGCATGAATATAAATTTCTTATAAAGCACAATAACTCATTTGTGGGAGCAAGATGAGTATGATGTACATGAATTCCTAACCAAATGTAAATGAGTAATAATCCGCTTACAATCGTATGCAAGGAGTTTGTGGAAATGCATTCAAGTGGATAGCCATGGGTAAGTAAAGTTTAAAAGAAAAAAGACCAAGAGCTCGAACTTGATAGATTGGAATTCAAATGATTGGGATCTTGATTTGAACATTGAATGAATGAAACTCAAGCAAAGAATTCAAACTCAAATGGCTTCTAATGAACATAATGCGAATAAGTGAGAACATGTACTTATTATATACATAAAAATTCACTTTCAAGCAAATTACAAAGAGACTTGAGAATGGTTGTAGGTGATAAAAGAGCTTGTAATGCAACAACCTATTCAATGCTACAACAAAGGATCTTCAACTCACACATAAGCATCACGAAGTATATTATTTCCAACATGATTCACTTATAGATCACATAGCTAAAGAGAATGAATGATATGGTGACAAGGAAGCATGTGGAGCCTTCAAAACTTCATAAGTCACCTACAAATGACGATGACTTGTGTGTAGCATTCATATCAGTTATGCAAGCATGATCACCTACGAATGATGATATTTAGTGTGTAACATTCATAGCAATCCTACAATCAAAAGTATGAGGCTTCCGATAAAATATTGAGAGTCTTCATGTTAATCAAGATGCTAATACCAACCAACGCTGGAAGAAAGCTAGCAAGCAAATGACGACAAAAGCTCACAATGTACGTCATATGTTACTCAAAAGTGAGGATGAAGGGCCATAACGCATACAAGGAATATGCAGTGAATATGGTGATTTATCAACAATCACATATGCTTGAAGCTAACGTCCACAAGCAAATCAATCAATGTCGATTTGCACACAAGCATGTTGATCTACTCGCAAGTAGTGATAACAGAAATGTCGCAAGACTGCAACAAATACAAATTCTTATAGATCGCTGTCAAACATAGAAGAATTTTTAATCATATAGTAGTTCATTTATGTGATGATGATTAATGTACAATGAATGCAAGCATCAACGAACAAAAGCAGGAGATTAGTTAGTGCACTACAATCTATCTGCGCAAATCATGCAAGTAGTGCACGACAGTCTACCTGTACGAAGCAGCGAATAACTCTATTCAAAAGCTGCTACGCAACGCCACCGGATCCGCAACTTCTATACAAGCGGAAAGAAGGCGTTCCACGAATATTCTAAAATACCCTCGCACATACACTGTAGTTTGTACACACTTAGGTACACTAAAAGAGGGTATACAATCAACACCCGCATGGGCCCCGGCGAGCGTGTTATTGATACACACGTGACGTCTAGGGATGCTGCGCGGGTTGACAAGTGAATTCAAGTTCGAAACTGATCCTTCTATACGGTTCAATAGAAGTCGACAGGGTTCGAACCAACAAACAAATGTACGGTCACGAAGTCGGCCGGAATGTTTATCTTATACATTCATATTAGGCCTTCAAGGCCTTCAACAAAGAAAATTCATGAATAAAGGCACAAAGCCTGCAACAAACTTGATCCTCTGTCGACAGCCAAACAGAGTCGACAAGGTTCAGGCTTTAAATGGAAATGACCCCGAACACCCCGATGATGGCCGCGTTGATTGAAGATTTCAACTGGAGGGGTTTTCAAATATTTTTAAATATCTCTCAAATATTCAAAATTCATTCCAAACACTTTTCAAATTCCACCCAAATACCAAAAACTCCACAAAATTCCAAAAATCTCAAAATCCCAAAAAAATCTAAAAATCATCAAGCTCTAAGATATTTAAAATTTGAAATCTAATTATCAAACACTTAAAGCAAACTTCATCCATCCTCCGCAAAAAGTTTGTCGAGGTGGACAAATTCAAATATAACTTCAGCTCACAAAGAGCCAAATGCCTAGTCGAAAATATCACTAGGATCCATTCTCAATCAATCTCCTGCCAATAAGGACGTGGTACGTGTCCTCTAACCGGCGGTTTGCCGCCAAATGGCACCGCAGGATAAACGGTTATGACCCGGGGCCCTCTGAACCGAGTGGTTTTGCCGCCAAATGGCACCACGAAATACCGGTTATGGCCAGCGCCGTTACGTTCCTTATTGGCATCAAATCCTTGAGATATGAATCAATAGGATATGATTGATAGGGCACAAAGCCCTCTGTTAGCTAAGGTGGATTCAGATTTGTCCCCTTAGACAAGCATTCACCCCAGGTCTACAAGGTCCCCTTGGACGAAGCAACCCATGGCTGCCGACAAGGATCCTTCTGTCAGGTTGGGTCGACTACCTCCTCTGACTAAGTAGACCAGGGACCACGATGGCCCGGGACGACGGAACCATGGGATCTTGATCGGGTCCATCATCAATTCCCCCACCATCCGCTTTAAGTGCAAGATGGTGAAATTTCAAATTTTAAATATCAAATCATTTCAACACAAATTTCCAAACTTCCAAATATTTTCAAATCCATATGTATTGCTGCTACTATATGCCAGATACTACGTATTTATTACGTATCTGATCGACGACTAGCCTTAATCGAAAGTTCTCTCTCGTGATTGAGAGGGGTAATTAACTATAGGGGCTTGCGCCTATAGGAAACCAGAACTCAGATCATAAAGTCCTCACAAAATGAGGGCGAAATCTTTGGGTAGTGTCTTATCTACAAACCCATCTGCCTTCCAAAATTTACCTCGGAACTTAGTTCGTTAAAACTCCCTCGCTGAATAAGAAAAGCGAGTGGAGGCCGGGGCCGAATTTTCGGAGCCCACAAATATATAGGTGGCTTCATCTTGCATAATAGATCATTCTCTCTACACCAATACCATAGGCCTAAGATATATAGAATAACATTACTTAATTAAGCTATAATAATGTATAACCAATTCTTATAAATAAATATTGCTTATTGATCATCATATTGGCTCTTTTCTGTTGATGATTATTGTTTAATCTTGCCTATTTGACTCTGAAACTACTTGTCTTGACTCTGCCTGGAAGTTTAGAGTATCAACATAGGAATAGACGTTCAGATTGAAATTTTTAACACTTTCACTTCGTATATCTCACAAAATCTTTTAATTCAAAAGAGCCAACTAAATGATACAAGTTTATTTGTGAAAACCTCAAAAAAGTACAGCATTCTCTTTCATTTTTCCTCTAGACTACATATTTTCAAAAACATAAACTTATATATATGATTTTTCTTTTATAATACCCAACTCCTGATGTTATCCTTCTGTTGTACATGAACTTTTTCCTTTGCCCGTTTAAGTTAAAGAGGGTCTTTTCGAAAATAATTAACTAATCGGTAAATTAAACAAGTCAATGGCTAATTATATTTCTAAATCATGGTAATTTAAAAATTAGAAGATAACAGACATACATATCTTTATATTAAACATTTCTTTATCATGAACACTAAGAAAAATGCATTTCTTGGCTCCCTAATGTAGAACGAATGGGGGGTAATAACAAAAAATTAAATATCTGAAATTCAATTTCAGATTTCCCTTAATTAAGGGATTTGAATTTGAAATTCAAATAAGATGGAGGGAATGATAAAAATGTGATTAATTATTCCCCTAATTGGATTCCTTGATAAGGGAGAGATATATGGTTGGGAGGAGAAATGTCCACATACAATGTATGTGGACCAGAGCATTAAATGTGATGGGGTAATTAAATCTGAAATTAATTTCAGATTTTGAGATATTTGAGAGGTTTCCTAAATGAGAGTTGGTTTAATTAGAAAGCTTTTGGAATTCAAATTTTTTTGAATTTGGAGGGAAGAGGCTAGGGGTGAGGTGGTCGGTCGGCTATGGAGGTGGAGGGGTTGATGTTTGATCTAAAAGAAAAGTTAGACAAAATCAAACGAAATAAAACAAAAATGGATGGTGAAGGATAAATAGGTGATTAATTATTCCCCTAATTGGATTCCTTGATAAGGAATGAAATAATTAAAATAAGGGAGAGATGGGGCCGACCATATGGGGAGGGAGGAGAAATGTCCACATACAATGTATATGGACCAGTGCATTAAATATGACGGGGTAGTTAAATCTGAAATTAATTTCAGATTTTGAGATATTTGAGGGGTTTCCTAAATGAGAGTTGGTTTAATTAGAAAGCTTTTGGTATTCAAATTATTTTGAATTTGGGGGGAAGAGGCTAGGGGTGAGGTGGTCGGTCGGCTATGGAGGTGGAGAGATTGATGTTTGATCCAAAAGAAAAGTTAGCCAAAATCAAACAAAATGAAACAAAAATGGATGGTGAATGGTGGAGACTAAAGATGAGAGGACTGAGAACAAAGAAAAAATAAAATAAAAACGATACAAACCACGAGCCCGGACTCTTCCTGCGGCTGGTGGGTACGACATTGTCCTTCTCCAAGGGACTTCAAGCCACGAGCCCGAACCCATCCTGTGGCTGGTGAAAACTCTGATTCCCTCCCATAGGAATCTCACCCAAGTTCTCTCCAAAGAACACAAGTACAAATAAAATTTCTTTTCATAATAATTCATCATTACATTACACAAGCAAGGGCCTCTATATATAGGCCTAAGAAATTAAAACAAGACACGTATACCCCTAGGGCTTACATAGGATGACCCTCTTAAGTAAGGGTAAAATGGGAAAATTCATAATAATAAAAAAATTACAAATAACAAAATAAGATAAGGTGGAATGATCTTGGCCGTTGATCGTCGTCTCCTCCTTTAAAATTTTCATGATCGGATGTCCACATCACTCCCTTTATCATTTTAACGTCTTAACTTATCTTATTGTATAATACACCTATCACAGGAGCACTATCTCTATATGTATCATTGAAGACACATTCATCTTAGTAAGTTTTTTTTAAGCCTAACCCTAAGAGTAGATAATCCTTTTTATTTTTCCTTACGTGCGGGTACATGTATCCTCAATTAGTATCATAAGAAGATGAACTTCATCATTCATGAACATGCATTTACTCCTATATAACATATTCTTTACATTCTTCTCATCATATATTTACTTTAAATAATAATTTTTATGGACTAATTCATGAAATAATTTCTAGGGATTGAAATGTGAAAAAGTACTATAACATTCATATCTTAGTAAGTTTTTTAAACCTAACCCTGAGAGTAGGTAATTCCTTTTATTTTTTATTTTTAGTGCAGGTACATGCATCCTCAGTTAGTACCATAAAGAAGATGAACTTCATCATTTATGAACTTGCATTTACTGCTATATACCATACCTTACATTCTTCTCATCATATAATAATTGTTATGTACTAATTTATGAAATAATTTCTAGGGATTGAAATTCGAAAAGTGCTACATGACATTCTTATCAATACGAGAATTTCATACATGACAGAAAAACAGTTTAGATATTTTTCATTGGCTAATTTTTGTACTAATCGGAACATTTTTCTATGCCTATAATAGTTCAAAGAAATCATTGCAGTAAGTCTAGAGGAAATGAAATTTATTACTACAAAATCGAAATATAATCACACATCTTAGAAAACTATTTTGTCACTTGAATTTCTCTTGATGTGATACCTATATCAACAAATATTTCATACATAAGATTGTAATAAATTTTCTTTTATTTATAACATGCACAACTCTCTGTTTATAATTCTCAGCATCTCACTTCTAAATTACTTTTTATTGTTAAATAATCCATCTTTAATTAGTACTTTTCTAAGCATTATATATATATATATATATATATATATATATATATATATATATATATATATATATATATATATATATATATATATATATATAAAAAATTAAATTTTTATTTAAAAAATTATAGACAATTATTTAATATTTTATTATTTTTAATTTCCAATTGTTTTCATTTAGTTGAATTTTTTTTTTTTAGTTGTTACGTGGTATGTGTACTATATGCCATTTTTATTCGGATTGAATTTATCATGGTAATCAGAAACTAGTTTCTTAGTTGAAAAGGCAAGTGGGTGAACATGGAGCACAATATTTTGATGGACCCTTTAGCATTATCTGATATATTCTTTTTGGATCATTTAATGATGAATAGGCTATGAGAAGTGGAAATTTTCTTTTAGTAAATTCTCATGTTAATCTCTCCACGTATAGCTTTTTGTAAGCCTAAAATCCTATAACTTGGCAGCTTGCATCTCATTCTTTAACAGGAATACCTATTTTAGACATGCATATTTTTTTGAGATGGACAATCGGCAAATAATCTATATATTTCTTACTTCTTTCCTATTTTATTCTCACATTCTGCTGCAAATTCCATTACCATGTCTCTCATTTCTAATGAGTTTTCATTTCTACCTAATTTCCTGCATTATTTACGTAAAAAAAAAGTCTACATTGCAAAATATTTTTGCTCCCCACAGTGGGATAAAGGGTTGCTGTTGTTGTTGTTGTTGTTGTTGTCAATTTTTTTTGGCTGTCTTCTGCTATCATGAAATTTCTGGTTCTTCACAACGTTTCCCTAGTGTTTATAATTTATTGGATGTAAATAATGAAACTTTTTGAATCATTCAAAAAAAGAACATATTTTGATTTGCTTCCTCTGCTTCTTGCAATGCAATAAACCTCCCTTGTTTTTAGTGTTTCAACAATATTGCTTTGAACCTGATGTGGAGACAAACAGATTGTCACGCTATCGTCTGAGTTTTTCTGATTTCTATCGCTTCTGACATTGATAAAAAATGCAACTATAAACCCTAAATATTATGATAGCTTGTTGATGATTCTACATGTTATGATGCAATTGAACGAAATGGTGAACTGTTTGTAAACTTCTCTGCCATGAATCTTATCCCGTCGTACTCATGTTAGCTGTTTTCTTATTGCAATAACAAGAACGTTATATGCGTGGCACAATTATCTAGATACAAGAAAAATCTTTCAAATGAAAGCAGATACCTATTTTTCTTAAATTGTTCTTACGTGCTATTAGACAACTTAAAGTTCTTTGGATGTTAAAATATCGATTGTTTGATTTATCTTTATCTGCAGGCTGACATGGTTATCATCAATCCTTTTTCATGGTCCATGCTTCCTCTGCACGATAGGTATGAACTGCAAATAGTAAACCCTTACGTTCCAACTAATTCTTTCATATTTTAAATCTAAATCCCATGTAATTGCCACGCATTCAAGTTCCAAATTCGTGTGCAGTTAAGTAAAAAGGTAATGAATTATGCAGCTTACAGTACTTCAAAACCTATGCCTTTTTTTTCCAGCTTTCAATATGGGTGGTGACGCGTGGATTATCTACCATGAACAGAAATTAGATTGTAGTATTGGGTAGTTGCAATATTTGTTTGGAATATATACCAAAAAAAGTGTTGGTCATTGACATAAAAAGGGGGCCATGATAAATGATCTGTGGCTGCCCCAATTCCGGGAGAGATTATTATGTGCGGACACTGGACGGGAGAACCGTCCGGTGCCGAGCGTGGTACCAAGCGGTACAGCTCGGTACCGAGCGCGGTACACTTTTGGAGTGACGTGACGTATTTTAATTGGTCTCTAGATGACGTCTGGACTCCGCACAGAATAATTTGTCCAATTCCAGTGGCACCATTGTTTTGCCTTTAGATGATTCATTTTGGACCAAAATGGTCCCTGATCGTCTTTCTTGCATATGTCGGTTAATCGAGCCGCACATAATTTTTTGGCTATTCCATTGTATCCACATTTCCCGATGTGAAAAGAATTTGATCGTAACTTTAATAGCAATATTTAATCAAATAACCTGTTTGTGATATTACCTTTCACTAAAAAATGTCCTACGCATATATAACTTCTTACAGGCTTTCCAAGCTTAGTAGATGATATGAAATACTTGATTTCGAGTATTTCCTAATCACTTTGGCGACAAATCTCAAAGCAAACTGCTGTCCACAGCAGGAAATCAGCCAAAAACAGTAGAAAATAGGGAAAAACTGCGGAAAATGTGAAGAAAAGACTTATATTTTGCTAGTAGATGCAAGGAAAATAGAAAAGATACAAGGATCCTCTATTCGAGAGGAGGATCGCACTCTCCCAATCTCTAGAATTCGATCTAGAGCCCTAGCCAACAAAGAAGAACAAGAAAACTTCAAAGCAAAAATCACATAACCCTAATCTCTCATTTTCTCCCTACTTAATGCATACAATTCAAAAATAACCTAAAAGGACCTAATTGCCCTTGCTCCCACATCTTTTGGCTCCAAGAAACAAATTCAAAAACAAGTGGACCCCACCCAAACAACTCCTCAAACTTGCGCCGGCTCCCCTTCTTTTTCCGCCCTTTCCCGTCGCCTGTAGACAAACCGAGCCGGCCCAATGGATTGGGCCGGCTGGACCGGTCCAAAGAGGACCTGTCTAACATTACCGCCCTCCCAAAGAACCACCTTGTCCTCAAGGTGGAAGTCAGGAAACTGTCGCTTCATCCGCTCGTATGGCTCCCACGTGGCCTCGTAGTCAGGGAGGTTCTTCCATTTGATCAAGACTTCTGTGGCTCCATCTGCTTTCTGACGAACCTCCATGAGCTCCAAAGGTTCTAGTATCATCTCCATTTCTTCAGTTAAGGTCCCTGGTAAATCTGTACTGGTAGCATAATCCCCAATGGCTCTTCTCAGCTGGGATACATGGAAAACGGGATGGATCGTCGCCATAGGTGGTAGCTGCAAACGATATGCCACAGCTCCAATTTTCGCCAACACTTCATAAGGCCCAAAGTACCGTGGAGCAAGCTTCTCATTTCTCCGATTGGCGACCGTTTTCTTTCGATATGGACGGAGTTTCAAATAAACCTTCTCGCCCACTTCAAACTGAATATCCTTCCGATGCCCATCAGCTTGTTTCTTCATAATCTATTGAGCCCTTAACAGGTGTCGTTTTAACTCTTCCAGTGTCTTATCCCTCTCCTCCAAATACTCTTCTACTGAAGACACGGGTGTGCTGCTACTCCAAAAATGCACCAAGTGGGGCGGATCCCTTCCGTACAACACCTTAAATGGGGTCATCTGAGAGGCTGAATGAAAAGAGGTGTTGTACCAGTACTCGGCCCATGATAGCCATTTAGCCCATAGCTTGGGTGTTTCTGATGCGAAGCATCTCAGATAATTCTCCAGGCTCCGGTTGACTACTTTTGTTTGACCATCTGTCTGTGGGTGGTAAGCCGTACTCTTTTTCAGCACCGTCCCCTGTAGTCTGAACAATTCTTTCCAGAAATGGCTGAGGAACACTTTATCCCTGTCTGATACTATCGCCTCGGGCACTCCGTGTAATCTGACTATCTCCCTGATGAAAACTGCTGCTACTGTCACCACAGTGTATGGATGGCGTAGAGGAATAAAGTGAGCATATTTGCTCAATCTATCCACTACCACCAAAATCACAGTGAATCCCTCAGAACGGGGTAGCCCATCAATGAAGTCCATAGATATCTATTCCCATACCCGTCCTGGTAACGCCAAAGGCTGCAGTAACCCCCCTGGTGACATAGCTAAATACTTATTTTTTTGGCAAATCTCGCACCTGGATACCATCTCTTCCACATCTTTGTGCATACCTTTCCAGTATAGCTCTGCCGCTAGTCTCCTATAGGTTTTTAGCACTCCTGAATGACCTCCCACTGCAGTTCCATGGAACTCCTGGAGCAATTGTGGGATGTGTACTGACGTTCTGGGCAACACAAACCTCCCCTGATACAACAATCTCTCCCCCTCCAACGACTACCCTGGATGGCCTCCCTCTTCCTTCAATAAGTCAGCTCTGATCTTGCTTAGTTCCTCGTCTTTGGCACTCTCCTCCTTCATGCCTTCCCAATCTAGCATCATTGAGACTGACACAGCCACTGTCTGCAGCTCCCCCATGCACCTGGACAAGGCATCTGCTGCCTTATTTTCTACCCGTGGCCTGTACTGAATCTCAAAATCATACCCGAGCAGTTTAGATAGCCATCTCTGATGCTCCTCTGTCACCATGTGCTGCTTCAACAAATATTTTAGGCTCCGTTAGTCGGTTCTGACGATGAAATGTCTTCCGAGTAAGTAGGGACGTCACTTTTGGATGATCAAAACAATTGCCATCAACTCCCTCTCATAGACAGATTTCAGCCGGGCTCTGGCAGTCAACACCTGGCTGAAATATACAATGGGCTTGTGACTCTGCATCAACACTGCTCCTAGTCCGTATCCTGACGCATCTGTCTCTACTATAAAAGCCTGGGTAAAATCCGGTGAAGCTAAGACCGGAACTGTGTTCATAGCTTTCTTCAACTGCTCAAAAGCGGGCGTAGCTGCCTCCCCCCATAAGAATCCATCTTTCTTCAACTGCTCAGTGAGTGGCCAAGCTATAGTGCTGTATCCCTTCACAAATCTTCGGTAGTACCCTGTATGCCCTCGGAATCCCCTCAGCTCCTTTAGGTTTTTGGGCAGTGGCCACTTAAGCATGGCCTCAATCTTGGACTGATCTGCTGCTACCCCTTCCTTGGATACCACATGACCCAGGTACTCCACACTGGCTTGTGCAAAGCAGCACTTCTTCAAGTTATCCCTCAGCTGGTGCTCCTGGAGAACCTCTAACACCTTCTTCAAATGCCCCCAGTGCTCTTCCTCTGTTCTGCTATACACTAATATATCATCGAAGAATACCAAAACAAATCGCCTCAGATACTGTTTGAAGATCGTATTCATGAGTGCCTGGAAAGTGGTTGGAGCATTGGTGAGGCCAAAGGGCATCACCAGGAACTCATAGTGGCCCTCATGAGTTCTAAAAGCGGTCTTGGGCACATCTTCTTTCTTCATTCAAATTTGATGATATCCTGATTTCAGGTCGATCTTGCTGAAAATCACTGTTCCACTCAATTCATCCAACAACTCGTCAATCACTGGTATGGGAAACTTATCAGGTACAGTTTCCTTGTTGAGGGCGCAGTAGTCCACACAAAACCGCCAGCTGTCATCCTTCTTCTTTACCAATAGAACAGGACTAGAGAACGGGCTAGTGCTGGGCCTGATGATCCCTGCTTCCAGCATTTATCTGATCAACTTTTCTATTTCATCCTTCTGAAACTGAGGGTAACGATAAGGTCGCACGTTGACCGGTAACACTCCCTCTCTTAATGTGGCGGCATGCTCCTGCTCCCTGGGTGGTGGCAACCCTAGAGGGGGTTGAAATACCTCCTCGAACTCCTGGATCAAGGGCTGCATAGAGAGGGGTATGTCTCCCCCATCCTCCACACTCACTCCCTCTAGTCGGTGTAATTCCACCAAGTAGCCTTCCCCCTCCTCCTGAATTGTTTTGATTAGGGATTTAAGAGAAACCCCTGCCTTGGTCAGTCCTGCATCGCCTTGAATCACCATTTTCCTTCCACCCTTCACCAACTCCATCCGCAGTGTTCCCCAATTGATTTTGGTTTCCCCCAAAGTCTGTAACCACTTCATCCCTAGGATGACATCCGTACTCTCTAGTTCCAGGGGAAGGAAGTCTTCCTTCACTTGTATGCCTTGGATTTTCAGCACCACTCCTTTGCAGATTCCTCTTCCCATTTCTACCTTCCCAGTGCTCATCATCACCCCATAGCCTCCAGTATCCACTAACTTCATCCCCAGCAGCTCCACAATCTGGGTGGAAATGAAATTGTGGGTTGCCCCACTATCAATCAACACCACGACTCCAAGGTCAGCTATCTCTCCCTTCACCTTCATAGTGTGACTCGGAGTGAATCCCACTACAGAGTTGAGAGAGACTTCTGCCACATCCAGATGCATCTTTTCCTCCTCCACCTCCCTCTTCGTCTTCCTCGTCTTCACAAACGAGGAGAACTTGAAAAGTTCGATCCTTGCACTTGTGCCCTGGCATGTATTTTTCATCACATCGGAAACACAGCCCTTTCGTTCTCTTCTCTTGCATTTCCTTGTCAGTGAGCCTCTTGAACTGTCCCCCATTTCCTTTTCTTGTTGCTTTTTCCTTTGGAATTTCTTTCATCCCTCCTGGGGAAGCTCCCTTGGTGGCTAGGTGTGTAGTCGTCCGCCTGTAAGTGCCTCCTGAGCTACTACTACTCCTCGCTCCCTTCTCCATGTTCTTTTGATTTTCGACCAACTGTGCAAGCTTCATGGCCTCCCCTAGGTCCCTGGGCATCAGGACCTTCACCACTGCTCGCACCTCAGCCTTTAACCCCTTCATAAAATTTTCCTCTAGCACCGTCTAGGACAAGCGCTCCACCCTGCTGGCCAAATGCTCAAACCTCTCTCGATAGTCTGCCACAGACCCCTCCTGTACTAGGGCAAAGAACTGCTCGTAGAAGTCTCCTCCCCGATCGGTTTGGAAACGCTCTAACAAACTGTCCTTGAATTCTCCCCAGCTTCGGATAGGTCTCCTCTGATCTCTCCACTGGTACCAAGAGAGTGCCTTCCCTTCCAGACACAAACCTGCTGCCGATAACTTTTCCTCCTCCGTCAATCCGTTAACAGCAAAGTATCTCTCCACTTTGTAGATCCACCCATAGGCATCCTCCCCTTCAAAAATGGGTATTTTCAATTTCCTTACCTTCAGACCCCCGCCATTCCCCCTTAAACCTCCATAGTTTCCCCTCTCCCATGTGCCTGGACCCCCCCATGTCTCCTGATCTTCCCTTGCTCTGCCTTGTCCCAATCCCCCTTCGAAATCCACTCTCCGATCTTCAAACACGGCTTCCCGGCGCCCATGATAACCCTCCCAATGCTCCCAACCAGTACCTCTTGGTTCCCCACCTCCATAGCCTTGCCTTTCCACATACCTTCCTCCTCTCTCCTCTCTCTGGAAAGGCTCCAGATGAGGTCTTCCCCTACTCCCTTCCACGATTTCCACTTCCTCTTCCTCCCGATGGATTTCAGAGTTGCGTTCTTCGCTGCGTGCCCTTTTGCATCAGACGCCACCGATTGGGTTTGAAACTCCAACATCTTTTTCATCATATCCCGTAGATCAGCCACTTGTCCTTCCATGGAGGACATTCTTTCTTCTACGGTCTCCTTGATTGATTCATCTCTCCTTCAATCCTCTCCTCCAAAGCATCCACCTTCTTAGCCGCCATCTCCTACGGCTTGCAATTTAGGATAAGATCTCTAAGATCTGAAAAAAAATTCAGCGATTTTCTCCTGCGCCGGCACAATTTCAGCCGCTGAAATTGGTCAAAAACAGCCCACGATTCGTCCCAAGACTTGCTCTGATACCAATTTGATAGGAAATACTTGATTTCGAGTATTTCCTAATCACTTTGGTGAAAAATCTCAAAGCAAACTGCTGTTCACAGCAGGAAATCAACCAAAAACAGTAGAAAATAGGGAAAAACTGCGGAAAATGTGGAGAAAAGACTTGTATTTTACTAGTAGATGCAAGGAAAATAGCAAAGATACAAGGATCCTCTATTCGAGAGGAGGATCGCACTCTCCCAATCTTTAGAATTCGATCTAGAGCCCTAGCCAACAAAGAAGAACAAGAAAACTTCAAAGCAAAAATCACATAACCCTAATCTCTCATTTTCTCCATACTTAATGCATACAATTCAAAAATAACCTAAAAGGACCTAATTGCCCTTGCTCCCACATCTTTGGCTCCAAGAAACAAATTCAAAAACAAGTGGACCCCACCCAAACAACTCCTCAAACTTCCGCCGGCTCCCCTCCTTTTTCCGCCCTTTCCCGTCGCCTGTAGACAAACCGAGCCGGCCCAATGGATTGGGCCGGCTGGACCGGTCCAAAGAGGACCGGTCTAACAGTAGACTCGGCATTATTTGAGTATAATCTGTAGTTCTCTACTTGTAACGGCACATAAAAGGGTGTTTCTAAAATATCTATTAATTTCATGTGTAAAGACAAGTTTCTATAAGCCTAACTATATTAAGAAGAAAAAAAAGACGTGGACATTGGAGGTTCTCCAGGTCATGTTCTGGACATTCGGCCACTCAGTCACTGTAAAAGGGCCATGTTGGAGAACCAACTTGTGTCAACCTACTTTTCTTTTCTTTCTAAATATTTCCTTAGCTTTTGGAAACGTTTTTAGAGAAGATCTTTTGGTACTTTGTGAACACATATTAGGCATAACTACAGATAAACTCTGCCATTCTACTTATCAAAATTATAATTTGTTATATTTAATTTGAAGTTCCATGACATTGTTAAAACTATGATTTTAATCCTAGTAGTTATTGTGTTTGAACTATAACTTTATTATGATTATGAAACCATTTTTTTATGAAAAGCATATATTTTAAATGTCACATCAACTGGTGTTACTTTCTATATATTTTTCAAGACTTATTGCATCCTATGTATGTGTTCCGACGTTCATATCAGACCATCATCATAGAGAGTTTATAAGCAGCTGCAAATAGTTGCATCAGAAGGACTGTATATATGTATGTTTTATGGTAATATATCATGCATGAAGCTTAGGCTTTGTTACTGCTTCTTAAAGCAGCTTTCTAGTGCAATTTTTTTTTTATTAGAAAGCTGCTTTAAGAAGCAATAAGAAAACCATCCCAAACGAAGCCTTAATGTAGCTGAACTAGAAGGCTCGTCTCAACTATATGATTTGGGCTTGTCTTTGTTTTTTAGTTGTTATCTTCGGCGATATACCTTTCCTGAGGCACTTGTTTGTGATTATTGCCTCGAATTCACAGCATTTCCAACCTGGTGTATTGCATGCGAACCGAGAATATTGAATCTGTAATGTGCAATGGCCAATGGATTTTGAAGGATAAGAAGATCACAAATCTTGATGAGGTTTGTGTTCCTTTTTTATTTCCTCATAAAATTTCAAATTATGATTATTTTTTCCCTCTGTTAATACATTATTTTAGCGCTTCGTCCTCTTGAACAGGAAGAAGTCTTTTCATTAGCAATGAAAGCTTCAAGTGACATTCTTAAAAGGGCAGGCATCAGCCTTCCTGATAGGTTCAACTGTTTATGATGTCTCTGAATTGAAGTGCAGTCTTATCGATTCTAGGTTCGTGTGAAAGGCCTTTTTCCTTTACTAGCGTCATCTTGGTGTCCCCTTCTTCATTGCCATGAAATAAGCAGATTTTTCACTTATTCTGAATATTTTGAGTTTTTTTGTTTTTATTTGAGATTTATTTAACTTGGGTGAATTCTAAATTTATCAAAATAAATATTTTGGGTATTTACCAAATAAAAAAATTTAAAATTTATATATATATATATATCTTTTTTATTTTATATTTGTAATACTTATAATCAAACAAACTAGTCACTGTATTTCTCCGAGAAGAGAGAGATCCTGTTCTTTCTCTTACAATTGTGACATTATCACATGTGTCAGATATCGATAGGAAGATATATATTAGCTTGAGACTTTTTTTTTTTATGATTACTTCAAACTTTGGAGCTGTGATATTTAAGTTGCCTTAAACGATGCTGTAGTTCCAGATGGGTTGAAGTCTTCCTCCGGTCTTAAATTAAAGATAAAGAAATGCTAAACATTCTGAAAGCAGGAATTCTTCCAAAGAGTTGGTAACGTCTGGTGCATAATTTTGCCTAAGTGTTGAAATGGACTTACTTAATACTGCCATTGTCAAGTCCCAAATTTTGGGTGAGAAAAATGAAAGGTTGCATTAGTTAGTTGACAGCCAGCATAAAACTTATCGAATAATCATGATATGAATCATTTGATACATTATGTTAATGTTAGGGCATTTCTTGTAAGTGACATGTTATATTGCATGAATACAGTGAGAAATGCGCAAGGACCGCTGCATCGGCGCCTTGGTGCAGTATTAAATAGACAAAGGTTTACACATTATAGACAGATGTGGGCAAAGAAGCTAGTTCATGAAATTAGAATTCAGATAGGATCTTGGAATGTAGGGTTCTCTTATAGGCAAATTAATGATGTTAATTGATATTATGATTCATAGTGAGATAAATATTTTATGCATTCAAGAAATTAAATGGGTTGGGAGAAGACTGGAGATTGATAGTTTATGATTGAAATTTTGGTATTCTGGTAGAAGTCATACTAGAAATGGTGTAAGTGTGATTATAGATAAGAGTTTAAAGGATAATGTTATAAAAATTGATGAAATTGAAGACAAAATTATAGTTTTGAAGATTATTATTGATGCTAAGATTAGTAATATTATAAGTGCTTATGCTCCTCATGTAGGTTTAGAAATGTAGGGTTCTCTTATATGCAAATTAATGAAGTTAATTGATATTATGATTCATAGTGAGATAAATATTTTATGCATTCAAGAAATTAAATGGGTTGGAAGAAGACTATGGAGATTGATAGTTTATGACTGAAATTTTGGTATTCTGGTAGAAGTCGTACTAGAAATGGTGTAGGTGTGATTATAGATAAGAGTTTAAAGGATAATATTATAAAAATTGATAAAATTGAAGACAAAATTATAGTTTTGAAGATTATTATTGATGCTAAGATTAGTAATATTATAAGTGCTTATGCTCCTCATGTAGGTTTAGATATATATGTTTAAAATTAAAATTTTGAAATGACTTAGAAAAATTATTTCAAAAGTTATTTCTTGAAGAAAGAGTTTTTATTGAAGGAGATTTAAATGAACATGTTGGTAGAGAAATAAAGGATTTTAAAAGCATTCATGGTGGCTATGAGTTTGGAGCGAGTAATGATGGTGGTAAGACTATATTAGATTTGCTTTAGCTTATGATTTTATAATTGTTAATCTTATTTAAGAAAAGAGATGAGCATCTCATCACTTTTAAGAATAGCTATAGAAAAATTTAGATTGATTATTTTCTAAAATAAATCATTTAAATTGTAAAGATTATAAAGTTATTTTGAGTGAAAGTTTATGTACCCAATATCGCTTATTAGTTTTGAACTTTAAGATGAAAGGACAGAATATGAAAAATATAGTAAAACATTGTTCTAATATTAGATGGGGGTATTTAAATAACACTAACAAAAATATTTTTGAAAGTAAGATTTGAGATCTTAAGATTTTGTATGTGCATTAGGAAGCGAATGTTATGTGAGAAAAAATATAATTTTGCAAAGGATGTGTTGGAGTTTCAAAAAGAAAAGTTTCTAATAATAAAAATAGTTGGAGATGGAATCGAAATATGTAAGAAAATATCAAAAATAAAAAAGCTTTGTTATAATAATTAGTTTAGATATAAAAATTTTGAAAATTGGGAAAAATATAAAGAAACTTGTAAGGTGTTTAAGAAAATAATTTGTGATGCAAAGATTTTAGCTTTTAATAATTTATATATTAGATTAGATTCTAAAGAGGACGAATGATATATGTATAAGTTAGCCAAATAAAAAGATAGGAGTAAGGATTTAGTTCAAGTGAAGTGCATTAAGGATGAAGACCAAAAAGTATTTTTTAAGAGGTTATTCAATAAAGATGGATGAGATATTTTGTTAAGATTTTCAATAAAGATTGTGAGAATATGATTAACTTTAGAAACACTAGCACTCTAAATAAAAATAGAAATTTTTATTATTATCGGTGTATTAGTAAAATTGAAGTTAGAGAGGCTTTAAAGAAAATGGAGTGTGAAAAACTATTGGACCTGATGATATTTCAATAGAGGTATAGAAATGCATAGGAGATGAATAACTTTCTTGGCTTACTAAATTTTTTAATATTATTTTGAAGACTAAATAGATGGCAGATGAATGGAGAAAGAGTGTGTTGATTCATATTTTTAAGAATAATGGTGATTCACAAGATTGTGTGAATTATAGAGGAATTAAGTTGATGTGTCATACTTTAGAACTTTGGGAGAGAGTTATGAAGCATAAATTACAACATGATACTAACGTTTCTCAAAATCAATTTGGATTCATGTCGGGTAGGTCTACTATGGAAGCTATTCATTTATTGAGAGAGTTGATGGAAAAGTTTAGAGAGAATAAAGAGGATCTACATATGATATTTATCGATTTAGAGAAAGCATATGATAAAATTCCAAAAGAAGTGCTATGAAGAGTTCTAGAAATGAAAGGGGTTAATAATGCTTATATTCAAGTCATTAGGGATATGTATGCAGGAGCTGTTACTTGTGTTCGAACACAAGGTGGTTTGACAAAATATTTTCCTATTTCAGTTGGATAACATCAAGGATCAACCTTAAGCCCATATCTTTTTGCTTTAGTTATGGATGTTCTTGCTAGACATTTACAAGAGGATGTACCCTGGTGTATGTTTTTTGCTGATGATATTCTTTTTATTGATAAAACTAGATATGGAGTTGAAGGTAAACTCGAATTATGGGCGTCAACCTTAGAGTCTAACAGTTTTTGTTTGAGTAGATCTGAAATCGAGTACATAGAGTGTAATTTTAGTAGTAATAGATCTAGTGGGGTGTTTGTGATTTTAAGTGATCAAACCATTAATAAGTGTACTCATTTTAGATATATTGGGTCTATTGTTCAGAGTGATGGTGAAATAGATGGGATATTATTAGTAGAATTCAAGTTGGATGGTTGAAGTAGAGGAATGATTCGGGTTTGTTGTGTGATAGAAAAGCACCACTCAAACTTAAGGGAAAATGTTATAAGATGGTGGTAAGACTTGCAATGCTTTAAGATGTAGAATGTTGGCCATTAAAAGAGAATACGTGGGGTTGGCTACATTAATCCTTTTTCTTCAT
This sequence comes from Dendrobium officinale, assembly GCA_019514585.1. NCBI lineage: Eukaryota > Viridiplantae > Streptophyta > Magnoliopsida > Asparagales > Orchidaceae > Dendrobium > Dendrobium officinale. The sequence goes on along the minus strand of CM033682.1, from coordinate 7,495,080 downwards.
TGTGTCCTGCTAGAAGTAAAATTCTCATTTAAATCTAATAAAGAAAAGTAATTTCTAATATTTTCTAATAAAGTCTTTTTAAGTCTACCTCTACATTTCTTAATATAGGCCAAATCTAATACATTTATTCTCCTAACAGGGTCATCGAAAGGCCGCCATTGTACATGACCAAACCATCTAACACAGCTCTCTCTAATCTTATCTGTCACTAGAGCTACTCCAACCTTTTCACGGATATGTTTGTTTCGTATCTTATCTCTAAGAGTAAATTTACTCATCCACCTGAGCATCCTTATTTATTGTTGTTGAAATGGACTTCCTCGTCGTTATTACCATTTGATGCTATTTCAGAGTACTTTTTTACTTGGTTGTTGGAGATATGCAGTGATCTTATAAACATTCGCATCAAAGATATTTTGCTGATTTATTGAGGCCCTGTTAAGAAATTTATTTCTGATATTACATGCTTTTTATTCATGATGGAATGAAACACAAAGTGCACCAAGTTCTGATTTAGTGAAGCACTTACAAGTAACCCTTAGGGATTCTAACGCTCAGCCCCTTGAAATAAAATAATTACATTTAAGCCCACTTGGTCATCCTACCAATCAAGGGATCGCACATAATACCACATTCATCAATCAATCCTTAATGAGTAGAATGATCAGTTGGCAGGTCATCCAGGGAACCCATTAATTAACCCGATTAATTTGCCCCATGGAGTCTCACTGTTGGTCCACATGTAAACAAGGCCTATCCACTAACCATTCTATCAAATTTACCCTTCAAATCTATGCCTCATGTTGGATTCAAATTTTTCAATGGGCTACATTTGACATTATTAATAGGTTTGGCTAGTTAGAGTTAGAAAATAGAATAAGGGAATCAATGAGCATGAAAAATAAATAAGAAGTTAACTGATATATATATATATATATATATATATATATATATATATATATATATATATATATAAACAATAAAAATGGCATTAAGTTTAAATTATTCATTTTCACCTCTTATTTATAAGGTTTAAAGGCTTATAGGAATGGTTAAACTCAAAAAAATAGAAAAAAAGATAGTACATGATTTGAATGGTGCATGTGCATTCGAATTTGACATGTGTAATGCTTATCATTTAATCATTGGTATCAATTCATGCTCATCACACATTAGAGAATATTTGATCCAAGTTTGTATGTGGTTGACACGTGACTTTACCAACAAGTTTGGTTAATTAGAGTGAATTAAAGAGTATGGATAGAGCATATATGTTGCTAAGTAATTTTTGTGAACATGAAAAATAGCATGAAGTATTAATTATGTCTCTTGATCCCATTTATAGGGTTTACAGAGCTATATAAAATATTACACCTAAAAAAAAAAGAAAAATAATATATATTATTTGGCAAGTAAAGACTAACAAAGACACGTTGACTAGAATGAAAGGTGCACACATGATCCTTTGCCTCTAACGTTGCTTTGGGATGCCCCTTACAAGTATCTTAAGCGAGTCATTGAGAGCGAGTGTCTTGGGTGAGTCTCCAGATACAAGCATCTTTTGCAAGTTTGTGAATGCAAGTCCTTTGGGGTCAAGGGTGAGTCTCGTGGATATGTTTAGTTGTGAGTTGGGGATGAACATAGTTGACATAGTCATAATTATAGGCTTTGTATGTGTATGCCTTTTGTAGCTTAGACTAGGACATCCACGAAAAGGGGACAATCTTAGGTAAGGAAAATTGCTAAGAGAGTCGAATCCTCCTGAGGCAAGTACCCCTTATGATAAAGGCTTGTTGAGGTAAGTCCTCTAGACGAACTCGCCATGAATAGTGCATCCTTAATCTAAACCTCCAAAGGTGAGCTTAGATGTTGTGAACTTCACTAAGACGATCACCTGCTTTCTTATAGACTAGCTTGTGTGATTGTTCTTAAAGCAAGGTTTTCTTTAGGTGAGTGTTCCCTCTGGTCATATCAATTGGGTTTGAACTTATTTGAGTATTTGCGAGTCTATATGTGCATGTGTGGACATACCCTTCCCTTGATATTCAAGATTGAAGTCTTTCAGAAATTGGATTCTTCTTCTCCCATCCTTATCTTCATCGTCATCTCATTACTTGTTAGAAAGTTCTACTCTTCAAAAATGGATGATTTATAGTTTAAAACACTCCATCCATTCTTGATACGTTTGACTACACTCATAAGTTTAAAATTGGTCTCAATCGAAATGTCTGATAGCTATTTATAATATAATGTCAAGAATACGATCAAATAGAAGGCATATGTTTGAAAGTTTATGGATCGAGTTAAGTTCTATCATGTCCTTTCTTCGAGGAAAATTCAGCAACACGGACAAGTAAAGGTTCTTAATCAGTCAAAAAGTGTATGATTAAGTTGGAAGATATTTAAATATCACTTAATTCCATCATTGACTCCTCTATGCAAAAATAATTTTCTTACTAATGATTCTCATAAGTAAAATCCCCATGTTAAACCCTTGGCTTTGTCTACTGAAGATCGTCTTATTCACATCAAATCTCAATTGAAAGGGATCATTAATTACTCTTTTTTTACTACATTTTATGCTAGAGGATGACCTCAAAATATATTACCACAAAGCTTCATATCCTTCCTTTGATAACCCTAAATTCAACAAACTTTGGGATAATCTATCTCCTCCACGGGTGCGTTGCTTGCTTGAAGAGGCTATTTAGGGGAAGAATGAAGAAGGGTTGCTAACAGTGTCCATTGTCCTCTCCCATCCTAGCATGTCCTTCTCGAGAAAAACTATTTGGTGCGGAGTTCAGACCTATCTCTACGTCTGGACTAGAATTAAATTTTGACAAGTGTAGTGAACACGTGGAGATTTAATTGGTTTTCATTTTTTTAGGCCATTTTATTTTTCAATGAGGCATTTCACTACTCACAAAGCAAAAGGGCAGCAAAAGCGCAACAAAAGAACAATTAAAACGCAGTGAATTACACATTGTAAATTTCTTGAAAATCTTCCTTACAAAAGAGAACGGTGAATATCCACGTGTCCAAATTTAATTAGAGTCCGGACGTAGAGCTATGCTGGACTAGCGCCAAATAATTTCTCCCTCTTCGCACTCAACTATGGAATCAAAGCTCGAACTCAACACCTCTTAATTGATAATCAAAGCTCTCAATCAATAGATTAAAGTGAACAGGTGACCCTTCCTTTTATAAATTTATGTTATTTAGAGCAATCAATTAGACACCATTGAGTTTCGTGATTTGAGCTAATTTACTATTTGATTAGATGAAATTTTAAAGTCCCCATATTAATAAAATTCTTAATCGCTAAACTTTGTGTAATTTTTTTTAATTCTCTCCGATATTATATGATGTTAAATTCTTGGCTCGCACTATTGGTTACAGCGAACTGTTTCAAAAAAAAAAAAAAATTTAAATCTATTTTTGAGTCTTGAATCGGCTCTGAGGTTTTTTATGAAGCTCGGTCTCTCCATCCTTTGAATGAATAAAAAAAAAAAAAATAGATGAGATTATTTTCACTAAAATTCATTGTGATAAACCTATTAAATTATTAAGATTAATATAGCAAATAAATAATTAAGTAAAATTCATACTGCATTAATTACAGGCATGATAAAATATTTGTGACATGAGAGAGATATTAATGTCTTAGGGCATCTCCAACCTAAAATCTCATTTTTCACTCCAAAATGCAGGGAAATCAAGAAATGCCGTGTTTCATCTCCAATCCAACGTCATTTTGCCGCTAAAACCGTTCGTTTTCTTTCGCGCCTTTCTTCCCAACCTATTCGGTAGAGAAGAAAAAAATGGCGCACATGAACAGTGCGACGCCAATATTGGCGTCGCACTGTTCATCCGCGATCAAATGGCGTCAAAAATGGCGATCGGTTGGAGCAAAGCAAGAACGACAAATTAGTGTTTGCCGTTTGGTTGGAGATGCCCTTAGTTTTATAAAAGGTTTCACCGCAGACATAAAAAAAAGTTGTAAGAGATACAAATGAAAAATTAAAATAAAAAGAAAAAAAATTCGTATGGTCTAATACAATTGAAATAAATTTATTAGCATTTTTCACCGTTGCAAATGCTGCCTTGGTTTTTTATTACGTCCTCTGACCGGACGTAGCTCTACGTTCGGTCAGAGGATTGTTACTCGGTATTGCTATGTATTGTTTGATAATAACGAGGAATACTGCTCTGTGAAGATCAATATCGAGTAATATCGAGCAATACTGAGTAATCCCAAAAAAATACCGAGTTTTTTCTAGGTATTGCTTAATATTACCTAAAAAATACCGAGTTTTTTTTAGGTATTGCTCGGTATTTTGCCTTCACATAATGGTATTTCTCGTTATTGTTGGTATTGCTCGGTATTTCTCGTTTTATGCCTGCAATCTTAGTACCGGCCGAACATAGCTCTAGATACGTTCACGAGACCAAATAAAAATTCCTTGGCCATGATTGAAGAATGTGTACAGATAATATAGTAGATATAACTATTTTAAAATTTTGACCCAGCAACTACTCTCCAGCAAGCGGGAGAAACATCGCGAGATTTCCCGAAGAAACTCCCAGCATCCAAGGAAAAGATACCGGAAACATCTCGAACCATCTATGCTGACGGTATAAATATCATTGCTATGATCAAACTCGCAGCAATCGACGATCGAAATCAATTTTCTGAATCTTCAAACAATTTCCATTTACTTCGTAAGGAAGAAGTCGGTGGCGGATGGCGAACCCCTTCTACCGCAGCCATTGGAATCCAATCCGCAATGGTTACTACCCTCAAGCCCAAATCCAGCCGGAATCCACCAAGCCAAAGGTCATTAGCATACCCGTCCAATTCGTCGGCTCTGACAACGCCACTAGAAAGAAGACGCCGGCGCCGGCGACTAAAACTGACACAGCTACGCCGACGGGGGAGGCGAGGGTAGCGGCCGCCGTAACGATCCAGAGATCTGTGCGAGGTTTCCTGGTGAGGAAGAATGTACGTTTAGTACGCCAGATTGCCGGGGAAGTGGAGGAGATCGAGCGGAAGGTGAGAGTGGAAGAACGTAAAATTCGGCTGGACGCTAGGGAGCGCATTTTGGTGAGCGAGACGCTCATGGCGTTACTCCTACGTCTTGATACAGTCCGTGGGGTGAGGGATTTTCGAAAGAGGGTCATCCGACGGGTCATCAGTCTCCAGGAGAAGATCGATTTCCTCTCTGCTGCTGCTGTTGATGGTCCGATCACATTATCTGAGGAATCATCAATAGATCTGGAAAAGACTACAGATCAAACCCTTCATCTGGACGAGATGGAGGAGGAGAAGACGGAGTTTGACATGGAAATGTCCGAGACAGTTGAATCGCCTAAGATAAGCAGTGATACTATCGCGATAGTGGATGGCACAATTTCTACGAGTTGCGCAGATCAAAACCTCGATGCTGAAGAGGAGACCCACGAGGCCGATACAGTGTTGGAGATGGAAATTCTGGCGGAGGCTGAGTCATCGGAAAGGCAGAGTGATCTAACTGAGGCAGCTGATGGCCCGATTTCCTCAAGAAGCTTAGAGGATGATCAGAAGAGTTTCGTCGAATTAGCGGAGGAATCATTGATAAATCATGAAAAGATAGCAGATCAGACCCTCGATCTGGAACTGCTGAGGAGGAATGAGAATGATGCGGATTTGGAGGTGAATATTCCCGCCACTCTTGAATCACCAAAGAGAAAAAGTGATCTGATTGATATTGACCTTGTCCAAGATGGATCAAGGTCCTCGGAGTTAGAGGAGGAAATCCCCAAGGCTAATGAAGAAGGAGCATCATTGGTGGTGGCGTCACTGGAAGCAAAGAGGGAAGATGAGATGAGGATGAGGGAGATGGTGGAAAGGATGGCATTGGAGAACGATAGACTGAAGGAGATGGTGGCGCAGCTGTGCTCAACGAGCTCTAAACAGTGCCAAGTAATGGAGGGTTTGGCAGACCGGCTGGAGCATCTCGAGCGTCTCGTCCATCATCGGATGGATCGCCGCAAGAAGAGGAGGAGCATCGCTTCCTGCTCTGCGCTTTCCTCTGCTAAGTAGCTTCTGCTATCAGTTGAGATCTATTAAATACTATATTTTCTCTCAATTTTTGTATAACAAGGTTCTTTCTTCCCCCATTGGAGCCATGGAAGGGGACTAGGAGTTGTTCCCATGTTATTTGGATATATAAAGATTTACTAGATGTTGCATTTTATAGCTCTAGCTTTCAACTTTCTAAACGTGCTATGTGTAGTAGCAATTTGATACAACTCAAAAAATCATCTTGGTCATTCATGAATCTTAAAGCAGCAAATTTATAATAAAATTGAATGTCATAATAAAATGATATCAAAATCAGTCTGATTCGAGCATAAATGAGTCCAAAATTGGACAATCGAAGCATATTTGGAAGGGCTCAATTCGATATGTGATGTTTGATGGAGTAATTTGAATTTGGCCTCGATCATCTCCATATTTATAAAGCATATCACTCAAAAAAATCTATATATATATGCAAATGCATTTTTCATAAATAATGAGCATTTTGGCTGAAGATTGAAGAGAGAATTCAGACTTGAAGGATCCTATTGTTATAACCAAGCACGATCGTTGGCAAATTTCTATTGACCATCATCGGACCACAATAGAAACTCTCATTTGCCAACTGCCATTAGATCGCCTCCAGTCTGCTGATCACGGTCAGACCTTCGTTCGTCCATCGTATATTAACTGCTTGTCTAACCACCAACTTCCACCTTCCCGTTCATTGATCTCAGTCATAGTTTTGCCCGGCCATCGTCAGACCACTTCCTAGCACCCAATCGCCACTAGGTCGCGGCCCAGCTGCCATTGACACGACACTACAACCATCGTCGCCATACTACAATCCTTCCAGCCTCTATCGCCCACTGACCACCATTGTCTATTGACTACAGTCCCTACGACCACCGTCTTCCGCCAATTGCAGTCCATTCAACCTCCGTCACTTGCCGATTACGATTCCTTCGACCTCCATCACCCGTCGAATGTCGACTAGAATCCCTCTTACTTGTAACGCCCACGGACTATGGTCCCTTCGACCTTTGTCGTCAGCCTATTACGATCCCTTCGACCACCATCACCTGACTACGATCCTACCGATTGAATGAACTTGCTAACACTCTGTGGGAGTAATTCTTATATTACTAAATTCTTCCAACTCCAATCATGTAACATGCTCTATAAGATGTATATGTGTGTTATATCGAGCCAAGGCACTCCCCCAAAGAAAGGGCCTCATTTATAATAAAAAATAAATATTAATAGAATTATTTTAACTGGGTCAGACTCCGTAATTTTTTTCCTTTTTAGAGTTTTTCCTATAAAAATTTATGTCTCTTATAACTCTTGCACCCCTCTCTTTTATCTGTCTTTGTGTTAGATATTCGCTCAAAATTAAGATATTAAGCTCATTATCTCTCTATCACCGTAAATATCCAGCCCGCAACACAATTTATTTTAAAAAAGAAAATTAAATTTGAGGGTTTGTTTCGTCTCTAGTTAATCTATCTTGATTAGAAAATTTTCTCTAACGATTAAGTTATTGGGTGCATCATTTCATTAATAATTTATTGACTATTGTATCATATCACAATAATCTATATTATTTTTATTGTATATATAATCATATTTTCATTAATTACTTTTATTAGTTTATGAAATTTTATTTAAATTTTATACGATCTCTCTAAGACTAAGTAGTTTATTATATGTATATTCAATTCCAATGAGGAAATTCAATTTTTTTTCTTTTTTGAGTATTCATATCATTAACCTTTTCTTATTCATTTTTTAAAAAAAGTTTAATTAAATCACACTAATATCTATATTATGAAAAAGACAATTTATAAATTTGACTTATAATAACTCATAAAAAATTATTTTATTAGATTAGAATATGGCCTAATATTTGCATTCTCTGTAATAATTCTTTTGAAATTAATGCACATCTCTTTTTTTCAAATGATTTTTCATTCATTAGTATCTCTTATTTACTGCCATGGTTTGATAATTACTTACTTAGGCCTAACATTCATCAACTATTGGATTATATTTTGGTGATGCCACAAGTCAGCAGCTCTATAAAAAATTTATACTAATCAAATGAAGATTGGGAACTATTTTCTTATGGGCTTTTTTTTAGTTCAAATAGCTTGTTGCATATTAGAATATACGCGGCGATGGAGTTAGAAAATTTCCATCTTATCGTTGTGTGGATATCTAGCACATAAACAAAGGAGAAATAATAACACCAGGATTTTTACGTGAAAAACCCTGGAAAGGGAAAAAAACGATGGGGCCACGCCTAATTGAAATAATTCCACTAGTATATGTTTGAGGTACAAGAAGCTGACTCGTCCTTAAAATTTAGGACTATCAGATTACAATGCTTCACTTCTAGATTAAAGTCCAATTACAAACAAGTTGTGTATTCGAGCTGAATTCATAGTCACTTAGAATTCCGACATTACTTGGGCGTCGGGCAGTGGGCAGAGTTCCGGCGTCACTTGGGCGTTGGACAGAATTCTGACATCACTTGTGCGTCGGGCAGAATCCCGGCGTCACCTGGGCAGAATTCCGACGTCACTCGGGCATCAGACAGAATTCCGACGTCACTCGGGCGTCGGGCAAAATTCCAGCTATATGCTGCTATTTTGTGGATTGGTGCTATTTCACTCTGACATTTCTCTATCAGAAAAAAAATTTGAAGGATAAAGATGAATGCGGGTGGTCTACCAACTCTGCCCCTTGGATGGGAAAAATTATTCAATGCAGATGTCGAACGCTATCTAGATATCAATCATAATGCGTCATGTCACTCCTTAGCTTTGTACAACAGCTCGGTACCGCGACTTGGTATTGTTGATGTGGCTGCACTTGATTCGTCTCCAGATTTAGAACTACGTTCAGCCTCCGCACAAAATAATTTCTCCCTTAGATGGATCATTGTGCTAACCAGGGGTTAATTTTCTACATGAAAAGTCTGTTGGCTCATGATCTCGTTATGTATGACATTCTGTGTCCTTGTGCCTAACGACACTTTTTTACTTATATTTCTTCACTTTTAGTACATGCAAGTTTAGTTTTGTTGCTCATTTTGTTGGGAGTAATAGCTTTTCTTTATCTTCTATTGCTTATCTTTTGTCAATCGCTTGTAATCTTCTTACAATTTGGTTGTAATTATCTTTTATGTTAATGAAATAGGTTTTTGTCCCTAATTCTTCAAAAAAAGAAAAACAAAACTCTTATATTAATTTAAGAAATATTTATATTTGTGATGAGCATCATTATAAAAATAACTTTATGCGCTTAGGTCATCTCCAACCCAATAACTCATTTTCCACTAAAAACTACATTAATACTGTCATTCATCTCTAATTTAACTTCATTTTTTTAATACTAAGAAAATATTTTGTGTATATTATCTCTCAATTTTTATATCTTTTTTAAATCATAAATAATACATTTATATTTATCAAATTTTCAAATTAGGCTTACTTAAAATTTGTTTTAACAAAAATAAATCTTAATAAAAATAAGTATTTATTAAATAAAATTGTTGCATGCTAGAATATATGCGGCGATAGAGTTAAAATTTTTCATCTCAGTATTGCACAGATATCCAGCACACAAATATGGACTTCATAAACACAAGATTTTTGCATGAAAAATCATGGAAAAAGGAAAAACCACATGGTCACGTCCAGTTGAAATTATTTCACTAATATTTGAATAAATTACAAATGACTAATCCGTTCTATTGAGGATGATCAGATTATAACAATCAATAGTTTGGTTGAAATCTGGAGACGAGCGAAGAGCAGACGGAAATTCGGTGACGTTCAATTAGCGTCCGAGCAAAAGTCTGAAGTCAGTCGGTGGCCGGGCAGAAGCCCGGCGTCAGTCGGTGGCCGGGCTGAAGCCCGACGTGAGTCAGTGACCAGACGAAAGTCTAGCGTCAATAGGTGGTTGGGTAGAGGTTTGGTATTAGTTGGTGCACGGGGGGAAGTTCAGCTTCAGTTGGTGACCGGGCATAAGTCCGGTGTTAGTCGGTGATCGGGCATAAGTCTGACAACAATCGGTGGCCGGGCGAAAGTTCAACGATGGTTGATGAGGAGTCTGATGGCAAAAAATCTCTAATTTCCCTCTCTTCCTTGCTTGAGTTCATCTTTCATGAGTAATGAGGGGTTTATTTATAGTATTCTGAGAGTGATATGACCAATAAATAGGAGAGAGATAAGAGTAAGTTAAGAATTGTTTGAATGGAAGGCCGACGTTGATCCCCTTGATCATGGACCGTTTAATAAGAACTTAATTAATGATATCATAATTCGACGATCTTAGACTCGTTGGATTCGTCTCGTCAAGCCGCTCGATTAGATTATAAGCATGTTACTTTTTGAATATGTTTGATCATCCAATTTATGATTTGAACTTTCTAAATACTATCTGGGTTTTCGATTTGGACCCATTTGGGTTCGGATTGAGTCGAATTTAGTGTCGTTTGGTTCATATTTTAAAGACATTCAGTTCGACTACAAGTTTGTTGAAATCAAATTTCATGTGATCTCAAATTTAATTTTAAGAGTTTCCAACTTAGTTTTGCCTTAAGATTCTTGCCCGATCAAGAATTTTTTATGATATATCAAAAATAAAAATTACATTATAATGCATAAAGAGGAACAAAAATAAAATACACATGGAACTCTTCATAATGTATTACTCATATATATATATATATATATATATATATATATATATATATATATATATATATATATATATATATATATATATATATATATATATACAAAAGAAATATATTAACATTATAAAATTAATCACATAATATATTAGGGATACAACATAATTCAGCATTTTAATAATATAGTTTAAAATTTAATCATTTTACAATAATTTTTTATTTAAAAATAAATTTATATTTATAAACAGTGTAACGTCTTGGATGGAGAAGCTCGCGGCTGTTCGGTTAGGATGGCCTTAGAAACACCGCGTGAGTTCCAGAAAGTTCTTGCAGCTTCCAGCCTTCCACCCAAGCATTTGCAGCTTCCATCTTCCATCTTCGGCAAAAATATCTAGAAACATCTTGAACGATCTCTTCTTTCTCCTCATCTTATAAATTCCATAGCTAATCTCTGCAATCGACATAACGACGATCACAGCAATCTTACAAAATTCCAGTAAGTTTAATTTTGTTCCGAAGAGGAAGAAAAATACCCCCAGATGGCGAACTCGTTTAACCGTTACAATTGGAATCCAATCCGCCACGGCTACTATCATCAACCCCAGGTCCAACCCCAATCAATCAAACCAAAGGTCATCAATATACCCGTCCAGTTCATCGGCACTGACGAAAGAACAACCAAGATGTCACCGGCGACGCCAGCATTGGTGCCGTCTGAGGAGGCTAGGATATCTGCAGCTGTCACTATCCAAAGAGCCGTGCGAGGGTTCGTGGTGAGGAAGAATGCTCGAGTTGTCCGCCAGATCGCAGCGGAGGTGGATGAGATGGAGCGAATGTTGAAAGAGGAGGAAGCCAAGATTCGCATGGATGCAAGGGAGCGGCTTAGAGTGAACGAGGCACTTATGGCGTTGCTCCTCCGCCTTGACACTGTTCGTGGGGTGAGGGAATTTCGGAAGAAGGTCATCCGACGGGTCATAATTCTCCAGGAGACGATCGATTCCATCTCTGCGGCCGCTGATGGCACTACACCTGCGATCGGCATAGCAGAGGACAGGGAGTATTCGAGCAGCGAGGCAGCTGAAGAATCATTAATTGCTAATGAGAAGGAAGCAGATCAAACCCTTGATCAGGACGAGGAGACGAATGGGGCGGATGTAGAGTTGGAGATGGAAATACCCCCGTCGGTTGGATCACCGAATGCAAAAAATGATATCATCGCAGCAGGTGATGATGGCAACATCTCCATGAGCGCCATAGCAGATAATCGGAAGGATTTGATGTTCGAAGCCGCTGAGGAGACAAACGAGGCCGCCGCAGAAATGGAGATGAAGATCCAAGAACTAGACGAATCGGCGAATACGCAAAATAATTTGATCGGTTTAGGGATCGGAAGTGGAGTCGATTCACTCGATACAGAAGAGATTCCGAAGGGTGATGACCTAGTATCGTCGCAGTGCTCTTCTTTGATGGTGGATTCGCCGACGGAGGAGAAAGGTCATGAAGGGATTGAGATGAGGGAGATAATGCAGAATATGGCTGCTGAGAACGAGAGACTAAAGCAGATGGTGGAGCAGCTATGCGCGACGAGCGCGGAGCAGTGCAGCCTTATGGAGGGTCTCGCTGGCCGAATCGAACGCCTGGAACGCTTCGTCGTCAATCGCATGGATCGCCGTAGGAAGAAGCGTGGACCTGTTTCCTCCGCCAAGTAGATGCTAAAATACGCAAAAGGAACAATCTCTTGTGGTATGTAAATCATTGAACGTTAAAGTGGCAAAGCCCACAAGAAGAAGAAATGTGCCGCAGGAAGTGTATTTTTGCAACAATTTCTGCAATATGGCTTTGTTTTTGCTAGAATTCATTGTTTTTTTTTTTTCTTCTTCTTTTTTGAATTCTGCTGAACAAGAACATGGTACAATCGGCTTCATTATGACATCTATAGACATTGCCGTCTTCAGATAATTGTAAGCTTGATGGGTATAAAGGATTCATGATGCTCTTCTTAGAAATACAGTGCAATTTTGATCTCTTTTTATAATAACGTGTATTTTCAACAATACTGTATTGAGTCGGTCCTACCAATAAGCCTAATATGATCTAATATGCTATTGCATCTCGGCCGTGCAATACTATTAAATTTTGAAGGCTAAGGACTGATCAAAGAGAGCGAGTATTGGATAGGAGTTTAGGAGAGCAATTTAATTGGAGAGCAAGGGGATATCAAAATGACCAGAGTAGGTTAAGTAAGGGAAAAAATTATTGTGGGGAGTTCGGACGTTAGGAGTTTAGGAGAGCAATTTAATTGGAGAGCAAGGGGATATCAAAATGACCAGAGTAGGTTAAGGGAAAAAATTATTGTGGGGAGTTCGGACGTCGTCCAGACTCCAATCACAGATTGTGTACAAGAGAAAAAAAGTTTATGTGCATTCACATGATTAGAATATAATGATTAGAATCTATATGAAAATTTATGTTTGAATATCGCACATAATAAGAGATGAACTTTTAGAGTTGTCAATATTTAGAGCCTATTTGTATGTAGTAAGAATTAAATTTATGTCTTTTTAAATGTGAATTATAGTGGGAATTCTAAATATGAAATTTTTTTTCCTCATTTTTAAAATTATTTGTGTCAAATCAAGGCTTTTAAAATCGGATCGGTCAATGAACTGGAAGGAGGGGTTACAGGTTTGATGGTTCGACCGGGGTCGAACCAGGGTCATCGGATGACGTAATAAATATTTATTATATTTAAATATTATAATAATGACACAAATATTTATAAATGTATAGCAAAAATTGAAGAAAATTATAATACTTTTACCAAATAAATTTAAATATTTAAATCTAAAGGATATAAACTATATTATCATAAATAATACTAAACCCAATAGTTTCTAAAAGCAGAATCAAATCTATTTTCGCTCCAAAAACATAACAGATCTGTAAGATCAAACAAGTTTCATATATGAATCAAATACAATAGCATTTGGTAATAATTAAGCATGTAAAAATTTATGATTTAAAACTACTTGGAAGGAAGGTACAGTGGAAGATAGTTGCGAATAGAGGATTTAATATTTTAATTTATTATGCTTCCACAATGTGTTGCACATTGTTCATGCTTTGGAGATTTATCCAAGTATACCTTACAAACCAACTAATTGACTTTGCTCAAGCTTATACATGTGCTTATCCTTATGCAAGAAACAAAGAACTTAAAATAGATCAAGATGCTCCTTCAACTAGCCATGTACACATTTTTTATTTTTCTTCTTCAAATAAGGGGCTTTATTAGAAATGAGAAAACTTAGTAGTAAATCACTAAATCATCAACTTGGAAGTCAAAAGCAATGTAAATCAAAGGGAACACGGATAATGAAAGTCGAAAGCAAGGAAGTTGTTTTTCGAAAAAGAAGAAGAAGAAAAACTCAAAACTCTTTCAGATTCTGAAACAAACCAGAATCATTCAATGTTTGACCTTGGCTTCATGAATGATCAAGCACACCGAGGAGACGATGTTGTCTTCTTGCTTCGCGCGACCGAGCAGACGAACAACGGAGAGTCGGAGACGGTGTTGGTTTTGGTGCTCCGCACGCCGTCATGGAAGAAGATAGGTCACGAACGAGGGTTTTTTTTTTGTCTGGCTTCTTGCTTTGCGATCGAGCATATTCCAGTCGTTAAATGAGGGTTTTTTTCCTATTTACTGCATAATCTTCCCATCGTGAAATCTCGGCCGTTCGATTTGGCTAATCGGCATAGTAGCCGAACCGGTTGGTTATCAAAAATCGGAACAGGTTTTCCGGTTCGGCGGTCGGACAGCTAGTTCGAGCGGTTCGACGCCGGTTTTCAGCGAAACAGGTTTTATCTTGGACTGGAACCGGTCGGTCCGATCCGATTTTCAAAGCCTTGGTCAAAATTATTACTGCTACCTTATTCTCTAATCTAAACTCTATAAAGATAACAAAATAAATAATAACTTGCATTCATGGTTATATTATATTTTAACTAACATTTAGGACTATCAAACCATGTATAATTAAATTTATAAAACTTATCTCTAAGCTGTATGTGTGGGAATTCATGATCACACAATTGATACAGTCCTTTCAACAAGTAAGGTCTCAAACATTATCTATCTTGTTAGAATGATAATCCAATTTTTTTTTCTCAATCCGAGATCGATAGGAATATCCTCAAAATTTGCTTCTATACAACTTTGTTTTATTTATGTATTATTTTTTTCACATAAAATTTTCCCCTCATCTCCCTCAACTTTTTTATTGAAATATCTTTTCATACTAATTGAATAAAAACAAGATTAACAATTTGATTATAAGATATAAAACAAAAAACATGTATGAAACAAAAGAGCTAAAGGAGATCTCTAATGTGGCTAGTACAATAATGCTTATTGGAACATAAATTTTAACTAAATGTGCAAACTAAGAGCATAAGAGCTTCAATGGGTTCAAGTATTAAGGGAATAAGAAAAATTTTGTATTTCAAAATTGAAGCATCATATACCTACAGATCCGAGTACCGATTGCCGACTCGTTGCATGTTCGAACGAGATTAGAAGTGTGGGCGCATTGGGAGTGTTCGAATGAGATTAGAAGCAAGAAGGGCGTTTGGCGTTCCGACTTCCTGGCTTTCGGCCTTTGGCGTCAATCCGTGTGTTGTAAGAAGCCTTTCATGGAGAGTGCAAATATTAGAAAAAATAGAAAATTTTGTATTAAAAATTACTTTAAAAAATAATAAAAGAACGATTCCAAACGAAATATTAAACAAGCATCTAATTGTTACCACCTACAATTGCCCCACCACATCATCGCTGTTGTTGTTACTTCATGGGCGTCATCTTTGTCAACATGTCTGTGTCCCATTGTAGACATTGCTATTCGTAGACACCATCATTATCACTGTTTAGTAAAATTAATAATGATTTATTCTTAAGACATTAAATAGAATTCAATTTATTTTAAATTATAAATAAGAATAAAAAATAAGAAATGTGCTCCAAAGTGGGTCAAAATATTTCCCCATCAAAATAATTTCCAGGCCAGAGAAATTCTCCGAGCTGAAACCACCGACATCATCCGTAATTAGTCCGGAAAACAATAGCAAGCTGCCCCATACACCTGTACAAAATTGAAAATTACGAAGCTACCACGCTTGGGCTGCCCATGGCGGAGTCATCCGCTGCTTTGGTGTCTTATCTCTTCGCACCCAAACTCCTCTTTCCCTCTCCTGGGAGAAAGTTGCTTCTTCGTTCTTCCGGGCGAAGACGTGCTTCTACCATAGGCATGGAATTGGAGCCTGGAAAGCCAGTTTCCCAGTTCAAGGCTGTGGATTCCCATGTCCATGTCTGGGCTTCACGAGAAGAGGTGACGCAGTTTGCTTCTTTAAGCAAAGGTTTAAAGCGAAAAATGTAAAAGATCTCTTATTTATCTTAAAGACTCCTGCTCTATGCAGGCTTCGGAAAGATACCCATATTTTCCAGGGCATGAACCCTCGCTTCCTGGTGATTCCGAGATCTTGCTCAAGGTAATGTTGCAGCCCTTTTTCTGATTTCAGCGATCGTTATATTTTTCTTGCGTGTATTTTAATTATTATTTTAGCAAAAAAGAAATGCTCCATCGCTACTACTGGTAATCTGATAAACATTATAAAATTAGGGACGATGCAGGCTAAAAATTGATTTTTTTGTTGTTTCTGAATATCTGCATGTCTTAATACATCAAGATTTTCTTGAAGTCTGTGTCTTTGCAAAGTGCAAACTGTTTATTGTAGGTTCTGAAAATTTTTTTTTTCCTGGCTGATGATCTGTTTGCAAGGAAGAATAAAGAAAATTGAGAAATTGGCACGTAGTTACATTTTTTGATAATCTATGTTGTCCCCGTTGATATGTCTTGATCTATTTTGTGATGAACTACAAATAGGCTGTTTAAGTTATATGAATATGAGTTTTGGGCAGTATACTAGTCATTGATATACAAATTGATTTTGCCAAAAATTAGAATATTAAGATGAATGTGTGTAAAAAATAGAAATGGTGGATTGAAAAATGATTAGCTAAGATGGATGATGAGAGTTAAGGGTAATATGAAATATATTTTAAGTGATTTGGGTATGTATGATGATGGGTGAAAGAGATTCTCTAGAAAGAAAGTTAGGTAAAATCAGTATTCAAGGATTTTGAAGGAACATATGGAGATCTTAGGTGAAATATTGGTCCAAGTCATGCAAAAAATTTTAGCACAATCTCGAGGTTAATGAATTTAACACCTAATACAACACTCAATGGGGAAAATGGAGAATGTTGATTCATAAAGTTAAACTCAAAGTATTTGAGTTAATGCCATGATGATGATGATGATGAGGCTTGATGTAGAATGTTCTAGGATTTAGGGATTCTAATTTGAATCTAGCATGCACTATAAGTTATATGCAATTAATTTGTACAAACATGTTAATTTTAATAGAAAGCATGCTATTGATTTCAAACAACTATTTACTAATAATGAGAGTATAAGTAAAATTAAATCCAATAACAATCTTAAGATCTTGGCCTTTTAATATAAATTAATTAATAAAAAAATTAAAGATCATGAAAGTCAGGAACAAATTGAGCTTTTGTGCATGGAAAAAATTAGATTGTAAAAGAGTTGGAAGATGCCAATGTTTGAATAGGGTGATCTCTTTTGGAAGAAGTCTCACATTTTAAGTCTTGGAAGAAGAGGAATGGTTTAAACGTTAAAATGATAGATTTAGAGAACCTATAGAAGTGATTTTCTACGTGGCTCATATCTCATTATTCCTCATGAAAATAAAATTTGATAAATTCGTTAGAATTGAACTGCAATATTAGAAGTTGGAGTAGGAATAATGAACAACTTCCAAGAACAACCAGAGCTGAATTGAAGGAATCAAATCTAGGAATAAAGCAAAAATTGTGTAGCTGCAAGAGATAATCCCATGAAGAATCGTAGAATCTGCAGGTCAGCGGAAATTGAATGCCATAATCCCCTTTGAATACGAATAGAGCTGCAAGAATAGGATAAGCAAGGCAGTACACATGAATTACAATCTCGTAAAAGGTTACTAAGGATAATGAACTTAGGAAGTTTTCCATGAATTTCTTTTATTTTGCAATATGTACTTGAAGTAATCTATGAAGTTTCATACCAATATTTTGATACTATTTTTCGAAGTTTCTGTTTTATTAGCATTGATCCATATGTAGCTTTTTTTGTTTGGAAAAATCTCCTCAATTTTATCCTATTTCGTCGTGGCAGTTTTACAGGTTCTTTTCGGCAATTTGACATGTTACAGTTATTTAGTATTAGTATTATAATCACGACTGCTCCTATTTTTAGAAACCCACTTTATCATTTGTTCTTTGCCATTCATGCTTTCTACATGTTATTTTGCCTCTGCTTAGGAAGCTTTTTTTTTTTTTTTCCATTCATTTCTTTGAAGAGCAGTGTTACCAGTAGTGGCGCACTATTAGGAAATTTATACCTTAATATTACTTCCTTGCAAGACAAACAAATTTAAAATGTTTTTCTTTTAGTCTTTATGATGTGAAATTTGCTGCTATTCATGCTAAAGAAATTGGGGCTAGAAGGCTCTATTTGGGAACTAGAACATCAATTTTGTCATATTCTAGTTATTCTGAACTTGTTTTTTATGTGTCATCATTTTCATTCATTTCTCTTCCATCATTCCTACAGTGTATGGGAGAAGCGAATGTTGATGGAGCGCTTATTGTACAACCAATAAATCATATGTTTGACCATGACCTTGTCACAAGGTAATCTCTTTCACACAGTCACACTTAAATTTTCTTTCATCTTCTTATGGTATGCGTACCAACAATTGTCAAATTAGTGTTCATTTCATGTATTTTGACATGAGTTTCATCATAGATTGCAAAATTAACATCAATATTAACCATTGTCCTGTAGACCTGAAGTCAAAATAATGAGTTTCTAGGGGAATCCAACTTACGAGTCAGTAAGTCAATCTATGAAGTTATGAGAGGATGGTGGAATACAGACCCAGAGATATTATATTTAACTTGAAGAATCAATTTAATTTAAGCCACAAAGATATATTATGTAGATGATTTTGATAAAACAATTAGTTTATAAGTATAAAGAGCGATGAAATGATGTTCATTTGACTTTAATTGATTTTGACAAGGCATGCTATTATGTACCGTATTAATTTGATGACCATTAAGGAAAAAAATTATAGAAGGCATATTAAAGTTACTTAATATAATTATGATAGAGCAATTACTAGTAATAAACATTGTTATGAGGTGAGTTAAATGCTTACACTAGTAGCAATTTTTAAGCCACATATGAGAAGGTACCTTAGTGTATGTTAGTTAAATACAATTTAGATAGGTGAGACCTTGCATGGGGCCAATACAAACGTTTGAACATCATCATCTATTAGCATTGATACCTAAAAAATTCCCCCAATCAAGCACAAATCTCGATGCATTATTTGAATTTAAAAGTTTTGAGAGTAAATCTTGGACAATCCGATTGTCAATTTTAGCAAAGATTTTTTAGTACATGGTTCTAACCTTTAAATCGATCCCCTCATGGCCTTTAGATTGCAATCCATGTGCCTTCTATTTCCTAGCTGGGAACTTTTTTTTTAAATAGTTAAATTTATTTTCCTTAAAAGTTTTTTAGAGAACTCTGTATATACATTTATGCTTTGTACATAATCAAAAATAATAGTTAATGAAGCTTTTTTTTTTTTTCCCCTTTTTACAATGAATAAGTAATATTCTTCTTCTTTTAATCATTGTTTTCACTTATTCTCTTGTCTTTCTTATTAAAATTCTCAAATCCCATTTAACAAATCGAATATTATTTTTGACTTTTTACTATAATTATATAAAGTTATCTGCTACTTAATGGTGACATCCTAGCAAGTTTTTCTCTTTCTTTGCACAATTTGTTTAAGTGGCGACACATTAAGTTAGGGTGATGCCCATTCCCTAGTAATCCTTTACTTCTAAGCACAATGAGGTTAGATTATGACGTATCAGTTTTGTGGAACACCCTAACGAGAGGAAAAAAATCAATTTTGGATTCATTTTGTTAGTTTTGAATAAATTTTATGATTGATTGTTGGCGAAACAATTATGCTGAAGCTTTCTCACATGAGTTTCCTGATGGTAATGGTGGTTTTAGAAAAGTTTTTCAAATCACGGAAAATTATGGAAGATAATAGGTTTTAATAAATTTAGATGTTGTGAAATTAATAATGAAAAATTAATAAAGCTTTTCTTTTTTATTATAGGTTTAAAAGGGTTGATTTATTATGCTTGAATTGAGCATATAAATAGGGGCATAATTCTTAAGAGTTAGAGCTGTGGTTAAAATAGAGAACTACATAAAGGATATTATGTGATAAGAGAATGTTGGAATATATTGGAAACTATAAAGTGCGAAACTTTAATTAGATTATCTTATATTATGTGCAAGGATGCTAATGAAAACGAAGTTGAGCATGCCAAAGATTAAACTCTTAAGATGAATGTGCAAATAAAGATCGCAAGATAGAAGGATAAATGATTTATTAGAGACAATAAATGTAGCACCTATTTAAAACAAGTTAGGTAGAAAATAAAGATACATAAAAGAATATGAATGTATCGATTTAATTGGAAATAATAGGAGGTAAAGTGAGGCGATCAAAGTGAATATTGCAGTGCAAAAAGATGATGATGCTATGCATAGAATCATGTAAATGTTTGATCGAGTCCCTCCTGGACCAGTCCCGCTTGTCCTTTTGTGGACCGGCTTTTGGGGGCTGATTTGGAGGGGATTAATTAAGAAATGTTTCCTGATTGAAGAAGACATATTTGGTGGCTGATTTGGAAACTCGTTTGGAGGGGATTAATTAGGAAATGTTTCCTAATTGAATAGGGAAGATTTTGGGCTGGTTTGGGAGCTGATTTGGATGGGAGTAATTAGGAAATATTTTCTAATTGAAGAGGGTATGTTTTGGGGCTGATTTGGAAGGGATTAATTAGGAAATATTTTCTAATTAAAGAGGGCAGATTTGAGGGCTGATTTGGGAGGGAAATAATTTAGGAAATATGACAGATTTGGGAGGGAATTGGGGAGGGCTGTTTGGGTATTTGTCGTTTATTGTGTGCTTTAAGTAGGGAATTTTTCCTAGGGTTAGGGGTATCTATTATTTGTTGAAATTAGATTGTTCTTAGGGTGTTTGGGCTATAGCCGACAGCTAGAGATTTGGGAGAGCCAGATCTTCCTCTCCAATTGAAGATCCACTTGTATCATGTCTTTTCTTTCATAAAACTTTCAATAAAAAAAATGTTCCTGTGTTCTATTCATGTTTTTATTGTAATTGGCTTTTTGAAATTACTGAAATCAGATTTCAGCCAAGACTTTTCCTAAATTTCTGCAAGCACTTCTTATCAGCAAAAATTAATATTCTAAAACATTTTTGATAGAAGTTACAATTTTTTACATAACCACTAAGCATTTTCTAGATAGAACTTGCAGAAAAATAAAGCTTGAATACCGCATGATTAGTCATGTTGCAAAACCATTATTATGAATAAAGCAGACAAGTCACTGTAATGAGATTACTCATCTGGATTATACTCAGATTCTTGAGTAAACTTTTCAGTTTGTTAATATTTTTTATCAAGATAAACCTTATATTTGATATATACATTAATGATTGTATGTTATAGATTGTGACATTTTATTCCTTGATTTAACATTTACCTACACTGCTTTTATGTCATAGAACTTTGAAGAAGCATCCATCCAAATTCATTGGATGCTGTCTTGCAAATCCCGCAGAAGATGGAAGCGGTATTTTGCAATTTGAGCATCTTGTCTTGAAGGTTTTTTTTTTTAACCTCAGAAAAAAAAGCTCCTTAGCAAATATGAGAAAAGATTGCCTTGGGGTAATGCAAGTGCCTCTTTCTTATATTAGGAAGGATACCGTGGAGTTCGGTTCAACCCAAACATATGGCCCTCTGGTCAAAAGGTATCCAAGGAGATTTTAAAGACTCTTTAATTTCTATTTGATTAGTTCTAGGTCTATAGAAAATATTCAATTTCATTCTGTAAATCAAGCAGATAACTAATGAAATTGGGAAAGCATTTTTTAGCAGAGCAGGAGAACTTGGAGTGCCAGTAGGCCTTATGTGTGCTAAGGTACTAAACTGTGACCCTGCAGTAAGATATCATAAATCTTTGTAATGTAATCATGATACAAATATCATTACATGTTCGGTACTTAGTGTAATATTGTACTTGCTAAGTTGCTTGTGAATTGTTGTGTTCTTCTAGTAAAACATGTTCTTTTTGTTCTGTCTCCATGAATTTTTACTCTCTAGCAGTTTATACTTTATAGACTCGTATATTTCTACCCCACTTTACCTTGCATCCTTCAGCATCATAATAGATATGATCTGATGTTCAAATTTAGTTGGCATACGATACATAGGTTACTGGTAAAAATACTAGATTAAAAATTTTCTGTATTGCAGATGCAATGTTATCTTAGGTTGCAGCTAATAGGGCTGTCTTGGACAAATTTATTTCAACTGCATGGTTGGCGTGATAGTGACCAATAAAAGTTCATTCATGGCTGATGCCAGAAGCTATAGCACGTTGTGCAGTATTTTTTTTTCCAGGGAAACTTAGGCTTCGTTTGGGGCGGCTTTTTTACTACTTCTTAAAGCAGTTTTTTAGTATAAAAATTTAAATTTTTAAACTAGAATGTTGTTTTAAGAAACAATAAAAAAGTTGTCCCAAATGAAGCCTTAGTTTTTCTGAAAATTTCTTATAGTTTTATATCAGTTGCTATTTGAAGTGATAAATTTGTTGTTCATGCTTCAATTAATGCACAAAGAGACGGATAAGCTTAAAAAAAAAGTAGGATTTGTTAATCTTTGTTGATAATTTCTGTAGAAGATGTTAAAAACTAGTAACATTTTAGATTAGCTAATCCAAATTATGTCGGTATATGATGAACTTTCTTTTATAGGGTATTAGTTTCCATTTATCAGAAATTGAGGAGTTATGCTCAAAATTTCCGTCGACTTCTGTCATCCTTGATCACATGGGTTTCTGCAAGCCACCAATGTGAGTTAACTTGACTAATGCCAAATGCAAGGAATTCAGTCACTTGTTCAACAAAAAATGATCATCGTTATTTTATGTCTTGAGCATAGAAATGATGAGGAAAGAAAGACTTTTTCTGGGCTGCTTAGGCTTTCAAAATTCCCGCAGGTTTGATTCTTGGCCTTATATACAAATATTTGTTAAAATTGACGAAAAAGGATTCATGTAGCCGACTCCACATAGCGGGACAAAGGCTTAATGTTGTTGTTGTTGTGATTACCTCAATCAATTTCCTTCAGTTGCACTTACACTCAGATTCCTTCATTCTTCTCCGAATGTTTTTTTATCCCACCACTTCTATTGTCTTCAAATGATGGTTACATCATTTATATAATCATGATGTGAGAACTGCTTAAAGATTTAGCTTCTTCATTTTTCATGATGATGTAATTTTCATTTGCGCATGTGTTAAAAATGATAATTTCTCATATAAAAGCTCGTCAAGTTACATATATCACTTTTATCACTTTAAATTTCATGATAGTTATTTAAGTTATTTTGAAGTGGAAGATTTTTCTTGATCTTGTATTTGAAGCTCACAAACTAGACAATGACAATTGTTTTTTGAGAGAGAAAAACTCATCTCATTCTTTTTCTATGTGTGAGTGTGTGAGGGATGGAGAGAAAGTTAGAGAGAGAGAAAAAGGAAACATGATGATTGTGCTCATGTTAGACATATTTGAGATGAAAAGTCTTCTTTTCAAATAAAAGTATATCTCTGGAAGAACTATATAGGAATGTCAATAATTGACCCGACCCGCCAACCCAACCTGGAAAATTCGGATTTGAGTTGACATGTTTAATAAATGAGTTGGATTCGGGTTGGGTTTTTCAACCTTTTTATTAAACAGGTCGGGTACGGGTTGAATAGCGAACCTGTTTTTAATCAGTTTATTTATTTTTTACTTAATTTTTTTAACATATGGGTTTAATCTTATTATTTTTATCAAATATTCTAAATTTTATAGTTAATAGGTTATCATTTTTTTTTAATCAAAATAGGTTAACGGGTTGAGTTTGCCTCATTCAGGTTGCTAGTCGGTTGAGTTCTGGTTGGTGTTTTTGATCTGCAGATTCAATGGGTTGGGTTTAGGTTGATTGAATTCGGGTTGGGTCGATTTTAGGTCGGACCCGTTAGACTATTTTGACACCCCTAGAACCATATTACACATTTCCATGGCAGCCTATAGTACATCCATCTACCACTTTGTTTTACAAATAAAAGTATCTAGATAAACATGCATCTGAAAAATACAAAGAGAAATAAAGAGAGGGAGGGCGGTCATCCTTAGTAACTCAAACTCTATTTTTTTTCAATCAATTATTTCTTAAGTATAGAAGGGTCATCCTTATAGACTAAATAATTCTCATATCCATTTTATGTTCCATAACGATTGGCAGGGGTCATCCTTACCAACTAAAATATCATTATCATTCCTATCATATCTTTTGTCGTGGTTTACCTTGCAAAAACAGCCATCAGGATATGGGTGAACTCTTCTTTGACATATACTCATATGATGAAGGATTTATATGCAATATGTTATTTTTGGTCTGTTAATGGGGCTTCAGTAGTTATGAATTGGCGTGTTTTAAAAATAATGTGAAAGAAAAATGCTTAGAAATGTATAATATTGACTACTCTTGGGACAACACATCGAGCAGTGATACATGATTTTAATAATTTTGGAGCTTTGGTAAGTAGCGAGTAGGCATCAACTTCCAGTTGGAATACTTTGAGAAGGCTACTAAAGTGATGTCAATGTTAACCTCGATATGACTTTGAAAATCGAACCAACTAATCATGACGAAAGTGGTGAACGATGATCGTGATACTGTGCAAAATTGCTCAAACATTTGTTCGCTCGCAAAACCAACTGCGCATTTGCATTAAGAACATCGAAATTGCTATAGAAGGATCCCTCACAGAGTCACAGTTGACTCAAGTGAGTGCAAGTGAAAGCGACAAAGTTTGATTCAACATTATGCAAAATTGCTTGAATATTGTACATTCGCAAAATGAATTGCCTTGTTACATCCAGAATATTGAAATTACTATGTAATTGCACCCATATTGCCCATGTTATAGCACGGGAGAAAGGACAAAAAACTACCTACGCATTTGAAATGGGAACAGAGATTCAACGTGCACAAGTGATGAAATTTGGTAGGGTGCATCGATACACAATTAAAATAAATGTTTTTTTAAATTTCTCTAAAAAATTATTATTATTATTACTATAAAATTCTTATTTAAAATTATCATTTTAATTTTAAAAAAAGATTAAAAAATATTATATATATATATATATATATAAAATTTGGAATCTTACAACGTGCACTTTTTTAGTGCTGCAGGCAAAAAGATAAAAGTTAACTAATTAAGGCTAATTAGAAAATATCCTACTTATAATTAAAAACCCTCATTGCACTCTCTTGCTACTAGTCCTAATATGTTTTTCTTCCCCATTTTCCACGCGGCAAGTCCCCAGTAAGGGTGTCAATTTTTTACCTGCCCGATTTCGGGTCGACCCATTTTACAAACGGGTTGAGTTCCAATATATGACATGTTTGAAAAATCTTGTCGCGTGCTACGCTCTCGCACAAGCTTATTACGTGTTAGGTCGGATCAACCCGATAACTCGGCGAGTCGGGTCCGGGTCTGAATTTTTGGCCGTCTAAATTTCTAATCGGTTTACAAAATCGGGTGTGGTTCAAGTCAGTTGAATTGGACTCAAGTCAATTTTGGGTTTGACTTAAATACCCATTTTGACACCCTAGTCTTGAGCCCCTCCCTTTGAGCGGTACTGGCTCGGTACCGGCTCGGTACCGAGCATGTACCGCTCGAAAGATAAAGAATTTGTTCTTCGTTGTGAGCTCCGTCGAATCCTAATGAGGCGTCGCCTCACACTGCCTCGAGGCGTTATGCCTCGACGCGTACGCCTCGCTGAAAAAAATCGCACGCCTCGTCAAATACATTGAGGCTTAAGCCTCAAGGCGCCAGGTTAGCGCCTCGAACTGAGTCATGCCTCTGTTCGGATGCCTCGACTGCTTTTTTAATCGATGGCCTGGTGGCAAGGGTTCGCCAGTGATGGTGCCAGGGTGGCGCTCCGGGATACTTCAGGCCTTAGAGCTCTCTTGAGTCTCTAGCCTAATGTCAAAGCCTCCAAAAGTTCAAACTCCCCTTGATGTGGGATGTGTTGATTTATTTATAGATTTTGAGAGTGATATGCTCTGTAAATATGGAGAAGATCCTGGGCAAATTTGGAGTGCTCCATTGAACAACCCATATTGATTCCCTTAACCATGGAGCATTTGTAAAGCGTTTGTGTCTTAATAATGTCATAATTAAGCAATCTTGGGCTCATTGGACTCATCTCCCCAAGTCGCTCGATTCAACTATAAGCATGCAAGACTTGTAGGGGTGTTAATATTTGACCCGATTTGAAACCCGACCCCAACTTGACCTGACCTACAAAATTTTTTGTTCAGGTCAACCCCTTTTGCAAACGGGTCAGGTTCTGGTTTCGTTTTCTGACCCATTTCCTATTTTGGCTCGGGTTCGGGTCAACTTGAAAATTTGAAATCAAACCGAGATTGACCATTTGACCTGGTTCACCCTCTTACCTGCAACGTCAGCGCTCGCATCCACACCCACTCCCTCGTATGCTCCCGTGCCGGTGTCCGCACCCATGGTTGCCCGCAGGTGCTCGCCCCCTTCGCCCGCTTGCATTGGTACCTGCACTCGCTCGAGCCTCGTTGCCTTGGGGGTTAGCAGGTTGGTCGGATCAACCTGAGTTAGGGGTGGGTCAGGTCCTTGTCTTGATTTCTGATCCGCCTAATCGGATTGGGTTCAGGTCGGTTCAATTGAAGGCGGGTAAGTTTCGTTTTGCACTCAAACTTGACTCGAAAACTCATTTTGAGACCCCTATATATTTGGATATCATTTGGTCATTCAATTAATACACTAAAGCTTTCAAATTTGCTTTGGTCTCTTGATTTTGGGCACATTTGGGCTCAGATTGGACCGATTTTGTTGTTGTTGGGTTCATCTCATCGAGACATTTGAGTTGAGTATAAGTTTGCTGAAATTGGAGTTTGGATGGTCCTAATTTAATTTTGAAAATTTCCAATTCGGATATGCATCAAGATTCATGCCTAATCAAGACGATTTTTGGTGACGTATCAGTCTTCTCTATCTAAAAGGTGAGAATTCTCACTTCTTTTTTCCTCTCAAAACATTGAGGGAAATCTCTTGTTCCCTCTCTTCCTCTCTCTAGATTGAGAAAATCCCTCTTTATTTTCTCCCTCTCTCTATATATATATACATATAAAAAAGAAAGAAAAACTAATAAATTTTTGTGTTGTAGTTGCTATCTGCTTGCAAATTCTTCTTTGACTTCACCATGGAATGACCTTTAGAAAAAATCCTAAATCCCATGGGCAACGTATTTGACATGATGAGTAAAATATGTATGTACTTTTCTTAGTGTGACAGAGAAACTCGTAGGTGATGCTTGCTAAATAGCGAAATTTATATACTGTTGCAAATTCCCTAGTATAGGCATTTCATGCATGCCTTTCTTCGCACCATGTATTCTTAGAATTCTGGTTGAGGTGTCTTTGTTCATCGACTATGTATGCTTTTTTAGTGTGGTGGTTAAACCCAGACTTCACGTATATTCCCCTTATGTGGGAGAGACATTGGGAGGATGTAGAATTTGGATTAAAAGGACTCTAAAGGATAATACTTAAGGGGCTTAATAAAAACTAAATATAGTTAAATAAAATGATGAACAATTAATGCTACAACAACAACAACATCAAGCCTTTATCCCACTACATATGATCGGCTACATGAATTCTTTTTCTCCATTTTGTCCTGTTAAGAGTCAAATTCTCATTTAAATCTAACAAAGAAAGGTCATTTCTAATATTTCATAATCAAATCACCTCTAGCTTTCTTAACCAGATCGAAACATCGAATGATAAACTGAAAATTCAGGACTTACAATGAAATATGAAAGACTTGAAAACTCACTAAAAATGTGAACATAATCTCACTACCACACCCTCTAAACCCTCAAGAACCCACTACAAAGAACTAAAGTGGACCCAGAATGTGTGAAATGAATTAGTTCCCCATATTTATAGATGGAGAGGTGAACTCTCATGGGACCTGCTACATTAAAAATAATTATTTCAAAATGTTAAGAAGAATAGCATGAAAAGGTTGCCAATATTTAAACTCATCATAAATTCACGTTCTTTGCAATCAGATTAACTACATTTTTTTGTAGGCAGACAGAAGGTGATCATTAAAAAACTCAAAAAAAAAAAAAATTGCAAGCATCCAAGTGACAAAATATAAGTGCAAACATCAAATTTCAGATAATTTAATGACTAATGGGAGTTACAAAAAATGATCTCCAACTCCAATATAATGTCTCAAAATTCATGCAAGTATTAGAGAGGCATGCAAAATGGCCGAATTTGAATATATTCAAGTCATATATATGAATCATGGGACTTTCAAATTTTGCTAAAGCATCTCAAGAAGCGTGTAAATGCAATAAGCGCAGAAAAAACTGTATACCTGCGTCATATATGTATACTGAAACTATACAAGTATATGACATAATAGCATTAAAAAATTGTAGAAGTACATCAAATATTTTAAAATTAAAATATTTGTATGTGATCTAACCAAGTGCATTAACTTCTTAAATTTGAGGTTTGAAAATATTGCACGGGTTAAAATAAAAGTGAATTAAATTTCAATCTGCTCTAGAAATCATACAACTTGTATCTAGAAAGCAAACAATTATTTTAAAAAACTTACAAGCTTCCTTTCAGGCATAGATTTAAACTTTCATTTTATACAATATCCTTGAGTGGTCTGCTTTGCCTATAGGGTAGAGTCGTAAGTCCCACTCTTCAAATCTGATCCTCCTCCTTGTGAGTATTGGAGTTGACAAGTCTCGAAAGATATCATAACAACAATTTTTAAATGGTTCACCATTATTCTCATGATTGAACGCAATTATAGAAGTCCAAGAAAATATTTGGTTTTACATTCATATTAGACCTTCAATTTATTTTATGAAGAAAATTCATTAAAAATATACTCTCTAGTCCGTTTATATGGTAGCTAACAAAATTACTACTTGAACCCGATTCTTTGCTAGTAAGTGTGCAAAATTGATAAAGTTCAAATAATAAACTAAAATTTTCAACAACCCCAATGATAGCCATGTTGGAGGGGTGCCTATTTTCAAAATGCTCTCAAATTCTAAAGTTAATTATTTAGGGTTTAAATTCTAATGAAATTTAAAATTTTAATATTTATCAAAATTTAAAAATATTCAAGTGAAATCTATCGCATATAATTTAAGATAAAATCAATCTACTCTTCCCAACTATTTCTCTAGAGTATTAAATTTGAGAATAACTTAAGTTCACGAAGAGCAAATTTCTTGTTGACAATATGACTATAATTCATTCTAAAATGACCATTCACCAATAAGGATATGACGCATGTCCTCTTAATAATAATTTTGCCATCAAATGATATCACATGTAAACAATTATGATCGAGGCCCTCTGACTTGCTAAATTTGTCATCAAATGACCCATAAAATTATGGTCATGCCAAAGCCCGCAAATTTCTCAATGACTAAAGACCATTGAGTAATGAATCATAGGTTGCACTTTGATAAGACACAAATCTTTCTGTCAACTAAGGTCAATATAAGTTTGCCCCCTTAAAACAATCACCATAAATCTATAAGATTTCCTTAGGCAAAACAGGTCATGACTAGCGACAATGATCCTTCGATCAGATTGTATTGACTACTTCCTCTGTCGTAGAACAGGGTTCATGATAATGAAATCATGAGATCTTGGCCGGGTTCATCACCATTCCCCCAACTTAGTTGAAGTTGGAGGTGTATCTTATCAAAATTCCTCACGAATCTCTAGGTAGTATCTTATCTTCAGTTAATTTACTTTCTGAAAATTTGACTCAGAACTACCTATACTCTCTCTACAGAGTCAACGTGCAAATTTTCGGAGCCCACATTCAACAAACATTAAAGGCAACAAGTGAGCAGTTTTGGAGGTAGCTGGAAGTGTTTTATTGAATTTGATTACAGGAAATTAACTTATTTATAAGTAGTTATAAAAGTAAATAATTTATACTATCCTTGTCTCTTCCTATAGTGACTCCCCAAAAGAAGGAAACAAACTTAAGAATAAGAATTTAAGAACGCCTTATATTGAATTTAAAGTCAAAATACAAATTTATCCTAGGCATGAAACATTTAAAAATCTTCCCTACCTATGATTGGTCGATTGGATAAGTTGGCTGAACTTGCTTGTCCCATGGTCATTATTATCTAATGGTCCAGATTTTTTTACCTTCCGATCTTGATCATTAGCTATTCGATTGAGCACCCGCTTTTACCCATAAATATCTCTTGATTTGATCTTCAATGGTGTTATTCAAAAATCAACACCATCAAAGATGTTATATTCAAGAGAGAATTTTTGAAACTGTAATGAACGTCTTTTTTATCTTTCTATGATTGGATGCATAAATCATGATTGTAAATGATGTGACTGATCACCTACTAGAACCAATCCCTAAATTAAACAATCTATCCTTTATGCCATGAGTAATAGAGAAAGCTTCACAACACACTCACTTATCAATGAGAGAGTGCAACCCAAATCAGTTTACATTAAAGTAACTACTAAGTGGTCCATGACTTATCTAACAAAATACAAAACAGTTTACATGAAAAATGCATCACTAAAATGGGTCTATTAAGATTAATGTTGAAGAATTAAGAAGGGAAAAGAGGTAGACAAAAAATAATATCGACAGAAGTTGTGCAGAAATTGTGCAAAATAAGTTCATCAACACATACAACACAATAAAAATAATTGAGAATGAGGATTCATAAAACCTTATAGTTGAAATTTTGTTAAAGTTGATGATTGTGATGTGCGGTGCTATTTGGTCTTTCAGGTGTATCTGAAATTTAGTGCATTGTTTCGGTTGTCAAGAAATTCATTCCCTTATGATGATACGGGTGAACTTCTTTCCCAAGCAATCTCCAGCTATGGATCCAACCGCATCATGTGGGGAAGGTACTTAATTGCTCACTTAATATTTTCTGATTCCTGTTTGTAGTTACTACGATTAGATTTATGTTCATGAAATGGCTAGATTAAGCTGCATATAAAAGCTTCCGTAATGTTGATACTCTCCAAATTTCCATTAATTCTGATCTCATGATCTTGCAGTGACTTCCCTTTTGTTGTGCCTGAGTGTGGATATAAAGAGGCGAAGGAGGCAGTCTCTCTCATTGCTAGTCAGATTGCACTGTCATCATTGGATTTGGAGTGGATAATGGGCAGAACTGCGGCACATCTTTTTCAGCATTCTTGGTATGCTTCCTAGATTAATGTACATCTGAATACTGTTGTTTGATTTTATTCTTTGCCAAATGAACTGGTTTTATGAAGCCAGTTTAATTCAAATTTTAAATTCCTGCATTTATTATTTTGTTTAACCTTGACCGTTGGGCAAGCATTCAACCAAATCTAATCTAGAGAAGTTTTGAGTGTGCTTAGATTTTTTTTTTTTTTGTAACAGAAATGCATGAAAACTTACTTATATATGATTTAAATTTTCCTTCCACTACAGAGATGTTGTTTGGTTTGTATCTTAATGTGGGATGTTGATGTGATGGCAAAACATCTGTGTTTGTGCTTCTGGTTTGCTCGAGTAGTTACAGGAAGTGATATTTCAAGTACATGGAGGAGGTTACTCTGCTGCAGATGACTTTGATCCAAGTTTCAGCTGGCGCAATTAATACTTGCAACATGTATCAATTCTTAACATTCGATCCCTCCATTAGTGAGATTTCAACTCATCTTATGGGGACAATGCACCACTATAAATATTGTAGTTAGGACACTAAAGGAGGGGCACAACCAAATTCCAGTGATAAAAGTTTAGAATCTACATAGAAAAATACATTTTATACTGGATCCTATTTTATTCAATTTGTTACATAGTGCTTTTACTCCCATTCTTCTCGGATATTGAATACTTGTTCTTGCTCGTCGGCCCACATTATAGGGGGTGTAGGTTAAAAGACCAAATACCTAACATACTCATGCCTCTCCCCATATCTTCTTCCTATCTCCTCCCTATGAATAGGCTCTAGAGGTCTTCTTTCTTTTCCCTCCAAGATCTCCACGTCGTGATAATCACTTCGGCTGGTGGAATTTGTATTTCCTCCTATCGACACTCTTGCCTCCAATGTTGTTGTTTGGTTGTGAAGATCCAACACCTTCACCAGCTTTTCTAGGTTTGAGAACTTATGCTCCATGGAGGAAATTATATCCTTCGCCGTTCCTTTGATTTGGCTCATCTCTCATCCAAGTCGTTCTTTCAAGGTATCAATCTTCTTGGCCGACATAAGTACTCGGAGCTTAGCCAAACACCAAAAAACAATAATTCTGGTCCTCAAACAGCATAAATCTGCACTTTGGAGGGGAAAACTCCGCAAAAATCTGCAAGGAAATACCTCAATTTCAGTGCAAGATACCGTTATGATACCAATTTGATAAGAAGTGCTTGTAAAAATCCTATTTGCCTTGGCTGAAATTAAATTACAGCAATCCTATACACAATCTCCAAGAGGAATTAAAAGCAATAATAAGAGAAAACTCTTTTTAATTGATAATATACCGAAGAAAACAATAAGATACAATGGATCTTCTATTGGAGAGGAATATCCAACTCTCCCAAATCCGTAGCCGCCGGCTAGAACCCAAAACTCCCTATGAACAATCTAAATTCAACAAATATCATCATAACCCTAACCCTAGGAAAATCGCCTACTTAAAGCATCCAATAATGATGTAAATCCCAACTTTTGAATTTTCCCTTCTAATCCCCCTTAATTTCCTCTCCAATTAGCTGCTAGACCCGCTAATTAGAAGAGGCGGGAGTTCCTAGAGTTCCGCCTTTTGTGTACACGAGCCGGTCCAGGATGGACCAGTTGGACCAGTCCAAGAGGGACCGGTTGAACACTGCCATCATCTGATAAAAAATTCATCATGGGAGGTTGTGATCTTCATTATTGTTGTGGATAATTACAATGATTATTCTTGTAAAAAACTAT
Source organism: Dendrobium officinale (assembly GCA_019514585.1). NCBI lineage: Eukaryota > Viridiplantae > Streptophyta > Magnoliopsida > Asparagales > Orchidaceae > Dendrobium > Dendrobium officinale. The sequence continues at coordinate 7,461,915 of CM033682.1, read as the reverse complement.
TATAACCCTCAAACAATCTGTGACTAGTACTATTTTAAGTTCACAACAAGTTTTCTTTATGATCGAAAAAGCATTGATGAAATTTCTCTTCTAGCATCCATTAATTGGATAGTACTTTTCAACATTATGTGAGTTTTTTCAGGTGACCATTGTGCGAGCCTTTGGGGACCAAATATTTGTCTTTAGCATTTCGTAAGTCTTGGTTTTTTGTACACATCAATGGACCCGGCTTTGCTTTTTAGCATCCTCCATGCCTCATATTCTATACGCTTTGCACTCCCATTGGTCATCTAAAGACACCATAATAATCTCATCACATGAGTTTGCCACATTAGCTACTGACAGTTTTTCTTTTTTTAATCTCATCTATCAAAAGTTATATTGTATTTTCCTTGTATTGAAATCCCTATAACTATCTGTAGAGGAATCATCTTTATATTAACTTTTGTAGGCACTATAATTTTACTGCTTAGAGACTTCTTCACAGCCATTTTGACTGTACGTATGCAGATTTTTGAATTGAAATTGTATTATCTTGTTTTAAGTACTAGGCATATGTTTTCTGCTTGTATAATAAAAATCCTTACCAGCTAAAAAACTAATTATTTGTACAGAACTACAAATTATCTATTCATTGGATTGTTAGAGGCCAAAGATTCATAACCAGCTTTTTACCCACATCGATAATATAAATTTCTTATGGTTGGATGAGTTCGACTAGATTGTCAGCAATTTTATGACCAATATTATGATCTGTCTAATTTGAAGGAATTGATAAAATAAGATATAATTTTATTTATAAAAGAGTACTAGGTGTATGGTTTCAACATTACAAATATATTTTTTATTCAATTATGATGAAAAAAAAAGATTCATCCTTGTAACTATACTCTTTTTATTATAAATAAGCAATAAAAAATTTGCTAAATTTCTCTTCAACCAATACGGTAAAATAATTTTTGATTTAAATATTCAGGGGATCTACATATATAACACTCAAGATCATCCTATTTATATATTTAATATTTAAATCTTACTAACATAACACTGCATTAATTTATTTAATGAAACTCTGGATGATAAAGTGGAAATCCCGTTCTGGTGTGATGGGATCTCATCAGACAATGCGGTAAAAATTAATATTTTTTGTGAGATTTATACATATAGCACTTAAAATCATCCTTGTTATATGTTTAGCACCTAAATTTTACTATTCGTATATTATAATACTATATTATCTACCATAATAAAACCCTTAACGATGAAGAGGAAATCAGGATGGAATGAGGAAAAATTGAGGAAGTTATGATGGGATGTCATTGGTGTTATGTGTGGAATTTGATTATGTTGATCAATCGGATTGTTCTGTTGCCTCGGACCTCAAGTTTCTTGTGCTCGTTGCAAGGTACGGGGGTTTACCCCCTGCTTGGGTTCAGGTGCTTTGTACACAAAATTATATTTTTTCGCACAACATCCTTGCGCTGTGTACCTGAGCGCCCTTGCTCTATGTACCCGAGCTCCACAGCATTGAGTACTCGAGCCCCCCGGTGATGTGTTCCTGAGTTGCCCAGCACTAAACGACAGAGAGCAGAGCGCCGACTGCATAGATACGGCGTTGCAGCGGATCAGGATAGAGGTTCAAGCGCCGCAGCGCTGCGAGATGAATTGGACAATTTTCTTTCTTGTTTTTTCTGAAGGGTTGAGTCCCTTGGGGTTTTTACTTTGTTTTCTCTAGTATTTTGAGTGTTAGATATTGAAGAATGGTGCATATGAGAAGAGAAGAAAATGATAGAATGAGAGAGAAGAGAAATCTGTACTTATTTGTCCTAATTTTTATGGTGGATTTCTGGTTGTAGAGTGTCTCAGTGATTTTTTTTCCTATTTTGAATTTTTCCATGATAAATCTTGATGTCCTTTATTTTTTCGCTGCTTTTACTTTCTTGCTTGTTTTGTCATTATGTACTTTACTCCTCATCTCCCCAACAATTGGGAAAGGCATTAATGGGACCAATGGCTTGGCTTGTGAAGGACAAAGAAGATAGGAAAAAATTGCTATGGGTTAGTTGGGGAAGGAGATCCATGGAATCTGCGACATATGGAGGAAGAAGAGGTGAATAAAGTGGTGACGGGATTTTGCCAGTGAATGGCATAGGACCAGCATCATGAAAGAGAAGGAATTTGGTGACGGGATTGTAACGGAGAGGGTGAAGAGGATGTTATTTTTTTGTGTTATTTAAAATTTTATGAGTGTTAAGTGAGTAAACAGAGTTTAAATATATAAATAAAATAGTTTTAGTATTATGTATATCCCCTAATTTTTTAATCATATTCATAATCATTTATTTATAATTAAACATTTTGACAATTCTCCAAACCAAACAGTGCACAATTGGTGGCTTTATACGGTAAAATAGTTTGGTATAAATTAGTTTAAGCACCTCATAGAAACCGGCCATCGATTAAATTTGGTCAAATGCATTTACTGGGGGCAGTAAGAGAATTTTCAACAGTTTTTTATTCTCTCTATTATCAAAGGAAAAAGGCAAGGATAGATATGAATCTGAAGAATAGTCTCTTGAATGTTGGAACATTATTAAACAGCATATTGGCTCGAAGTGTACTTACATAAAAAAGGAAATTCTGAGCCCTTTTATTACATCTTTTTTTTTTTAATTTCCAAACTGCTGATCTTCTATAATTTCGGTACTTCTAGTTATTGCAAACAAATTCACAATATAAATGCGTTGCAGGAACTTACATATTTCCTAGGCATAGACAATCTGTAACCTTAATACAATATATAGCATTCTACATGACACTTGTATAGAATATGAAGCTCATGGTTGCTGATTTTGCTTTTGAGGGTCGCTCAAAGAAAAAGCTGGTATAGGTGGAGATGGCGGGCGAGGGAAAGCGAAGAAGGGAGGCAGAGGTGGAAAAGGAAAGGGAAAAGTTAGCGGCGGAGGAGAAGAAGGTGGCGATGGCGGCGGTGGAAAAAGACCTGGAATTGGGTTGAATGGTGGTAGCGATGGAAAGGGGAATGGGAAAGGAAAGGTTAACTGAGGTGGAGGTGGTGGAGCAAAAAATGGCAGTGGTGGAAATGGAAAGGGAAAAGCAGGTGGCGGTGGAGCAAAAAACGGAATTGTAGGGAAAGGAAAAGGAAGAGAAGGTGGGCTAGGGAAAGGAAGAGGAATAGGAAAAGGGAAAGGGAAAGAAGGAGGGTTAGGGAAAGGGAAAGGGAAAGGAAAAGGACAATTTGGCCATGGGAAGAAGGGTGGCCAAAAGAAAAGTGCAGAATTTGAATTTTTTGGCTTAACGGTAACTAAACTCGCCACATCTTCACTTTTAGTACCGCATAAGGAAGAATCCCTTTGAGCTGGTTTATAACTGAGTGCGTTCAAGTCATAAACACACGAATTGAATTCCCCAGCCTTGAAAGCCAAATGCTCGTTGGAAGAGCTTAAGCTGGGTACGTTGCAGAGAGGCGAAGGGCTCTGTACAAGGCTTGCTTTGCAGAAGGACTCCAATGCTTGGCCTTCTCTGCACTCAAAGCCATCAACCGGGGGAATGTCAAGCTTGTAAACACCAAATTTATCTGTGATGCGCTCTGTGTTGATGGAGATTTCCTCTCCCGATGTTGTCTCTGCGGAGAACTTGCAGACTATCTGCACCTTGGCACCTGAAAGCGGTGAAAGATAAGTTGGTGATCACATTGAAAGCGAGAGGAGAAAGATTGGGTTTTTCACTTGATTTGCACCTTGGAGGAAGTAACTGTGCTTGGAGAAGGTGTTGTTGGAGCAGGCGTCGCAGAAGACGGTACCCACTACAGTGACGTTAGCAAGGGAGCTGCAATGGATGACTGGAACTGAGAAGCTGAGAAGGAGAAGAGAGAATAGGATTAGCCTTGCGGCCATGACTTAATTCCAGAAGGTTAGTTTGGTGAAGACTGTAAGATGCTGAGCTTTTTATTGGATGAGGGTAGCCCGTGAGTGGGTATATTTGTGATGGAGAGAGAGAAGTGGGGAAGAGAGGGGATGCGAAAAGAAACATCCATTCACATGGAACAAGAACATGTGAAGAGCTGCCTTTGGAATTATGTGAAGTGTTTTAGAGAGGGAGTTTGTTGGGCCTGTGCTTCACGGGTGGTGTCAATGACTCTGATGACAGGAAGTTCTGCGAGTGCAGCCAGAAGAAGAAAAAAGATTTTTTTTTTTAATTGTGTGATTATTGTATTGATTGGTTCTATCATCTCTCTGATGATCAGCAGGACATGGAGAGAAGCCAGAATAGAAGATTTGGCTTGTGGTTTCAGTGGAGAGTGTCACTTCAAATTCGGATTGCAGTCTATTTTAGTGGATTTTGTGCTAAAAAGTTGTGTGGTGAAGCTGCAATTTTGTTAAAATATGATTATAAAATTATAAGAAAAGTTGTTTTTTTAGTAGTTATTATTGGCATTGTATAAGTTGGAAGTGAAGCATCAATGTTGTTATATAACACAGCTTTTTTAAATGCTTTTTAAAAGCTTTTTACTGTTTGACAGTAAAAAAGTCGTCACAGAGAAGTCTTAGACTTCGTTTGAGATGACTTTCTTATTGCTTCTTAAAACAGCTTTATAGTATAAGTTTTTTTATATATATACTTGAAAGCTGCTTTAAGAAGCATAAAGAAAGCCGTCCCAAACGATGCCTTAGTCTTTGTTTGGAACAGTTTTTTTACTGGTTTTTAAAGCGGCTTTTTAGTATAAAGATTTTAATTTTTGTACTAGAAATCGATTTTAAGAAGCAGTAAGAAAGCCGTTTCAAATGAAGCATTAGGTTTCGTTTGGGATTGTTTTTTTTTTACTAAAAGCATATAAAATTTTTAATTTTTGTATTAAAATTTACTTTAAGAAGTAACAAGAAAGTCTTTCGAGATGAATCCTTAATCTCAACTCATGGCATTGACATAAAGAGTCGTGTAAATAAGTAATTTTGTATTTGATAGAAAAAAATTTATATATCAATGTATGTAAGCAAAAATATTTAGTTATAAATATATAAAATAAATTTAACTGAATCAGAAGATTCTTTAATAGTTTTCATCATGTAAGATTGGATTATAAACTAATAGAAGGAAATGAAGCAATGAAATAACTCGAAACCCAATAAAATTATTTAAAGAAAAAAATAGTGCTGAATCAGTGAAATGGTTATTATTGTAAGGTTTGCTATTGTAGTGCCGGTCCAACAATAGATGAAATAAGCTGATAGTTCAAAATCAATAATCTCCACATGAGGCATGAAGATTTTATATGGAGACTCGAATAACGGAAAAATAAGTTTTTTTTTTCCTTTAATATATTAATATAATATAGTAGACATAAATTATGGATGGTAAGTTTCAAAGTGAAAATTAGAGGAGCCTCTAGATAGGGGTGTCAATTTCGGGTCACGGGTCGGGTTCGGGTCGGACCCGGAACTGACCCGGGTTCAAACGGGTTGACCCTAACCCGACCCGGTTAGGCAAACGGGTAGAAAATCCGAACCCGACCCGGCGGGTTGTCGGGTTGACCCGACACGGAACGACCGCGCGAGCGTTGCAGCGCGGGGCGACCGCGCGAGCGCGGGCGAAGCGCGCGAGCGAGTCGGAGCGCAGGGGCGACCGCGCGCGACCGCGGCAGCGCTGGCGGAGCGCCGGCAGCGCGGGGCGACCGCACGAGCGCCCGGCAGCGCAGGCGAAGCGTGGCATCGCCGCATCGCGGGAGGAGCGCGGGCTGGCTCGGACTGCACGTTTCGGGTCAAACGGGTTGACCCGGCAACCCGTCGGGTCAACCCGAACCCGACCCGTTTTTCAAACGGGTCGATTTCTGGAACCCGAACCCGACCCGTTTTGCATTCGGGTCGGGTCCAACCCGGATTTTTCGGGTAGGGTTCGAGTCGGGTTTTCGTGTCGTGTCAAATATTGACACCCCTGCCTCTAGATGTTGGTGTTGCCTTCAAGTGATTGTTGGTGGTTTATTCGATCATTCTTTCTAGAGGGGAGATCAAATTAGGAAAGCCAACATGAGTTTTGATTCGATGTCAAGGCGTTTTTTAGCATTAGCATGCTTTGAAATTGGTGTTGACATTATTTATTAATCTTATTATCGATGTTGGGTGTAAGATTGATGGTGCTGGTGGGCATCAATCTTATCAACAATGACGTACATCGCTGAAGGTGTTAATAACATGCATCATCCTCATTGGCGATAATGGGCATCAGGGTTAGTGTTGAATATCAGCAGTTTGGGCAATGACTTGTGTTGGTGTTGGTGTTGATGGCATGAATCAACTTTGTTGGTATTGTTACTGATGGCATGGTTCAATCTTATTGGAGATGATGTACATCAGCATTTATGTTGACGGTGTGAACATGTGTATTAGCTTTGTTGGTGATTATGTGGATTGACAAAATGCATCAATCTTGTTCAAGATGCCTTGTGTTGACATTAATGTCAACGACATGCAACTGCCTTGTTGGGAATGGCTGGCTTTCGAGTCGATGTTGATGATGTGAGATGGGCTTCTGATGATGGAGGGCATTAATATATGTAGGTGTGGAAAGTGTGTGTTGGCCTCATGTCGATGGCATGCATCGAAGATTTTGACGTCGTGCATTGGACTTATTGGTGATGACATGCATTGACATTATTTTACAAAGAGTAATGTTAGTCAAGAGTGGTAATCAGACGACGGTGGTTAGATGATGATAATCAGGTGATGGTAGTCGGGTGATGATTGAATAGTAATGATGGTTGTATGATGATAGTCAAGCAATGATGGTTGATATGATAATCAGGTGATGGTGCTCGAGTGATGATAGAATAGTAATGATGGTAGTCAAGCGATGATGGTTGGTAGTTGATGGCTGTGATTTTTAGCATTAATCATCGAACATAGTTCTGTTCAACTCCAAGTTCGAGCCCAGCCTTTCATGTGAAAAATGATGGGCTATTTATAAATTTTTGGATCAATAATTTTAGGTATTTCAGCTAAAATCTCCAAACAATCTAGCAGACGGTTCATGTTGATTGAGTGAATCATAAATTATTCTGTAGGCATTATGATATCATTGAGTTATCATGATGTCATTGAGCCCAATTTGAGTGCCTTGATTCTATCTAAATTGAGCTATCGTGATGTCATCGAGTTCTTCTCATCGAGACATGCACTTATTTTGACTATAATAATGTATTACTTAGAGATCATTTGGTCCCTCAAATAGTATGTGATATTTTTACCTATACTTAAAGTAGGTTCATGTCAACTTGGATTAAGACATATTTTATGTCGTTGGATTCGTCTCACTCAAACGTTTGTTTCGTCTTTTAAGTTTGTGGACATCGAAGTTTAAATGATCCCAAATTTAATTTTAAAATTTTCTAATTTAAAATTTAAGTCAACTCTTGCCTGGTCGATTGGAATTCCTTGTTATGTATCACTTATGATGGTCCGTATGCCTTTTTAACTTGAACTATTGATCCACAAGCTTTTCATGTCTCCAACGGTTCCTTTTTTTGTTGAAAAGCTAACTATTAAAGCTTCCCATTCTGTTCTTTGCAGTAAAGGTTAATGGTTTCTTCCATCACAAGCTGCTTATAGCTCATAGCTCATGTGCTTGTATACTGCTTTCTTACCCTATAAACACCTAATATACCATTAACAAATCATTAGCCACACTAATAAAAAATTATGTATCATTAATAAATCTTAAATCTTTGATTTAGGATTCGTTTGGGATGACTTTCTTACTGCTTCTTAAAACAACTTTCTTGTTTAAAATTTTTAATTTGTGTACTAAAAAATTGCTTTAAGAAAAAGTAATAAAGCCGTCTTAAAGGAAGCCTTAGTAAATCATGAAAACTGTAGAATCTAAGAATTTGAGGGGTTTGAGAATTTGATAGCTTAGTTTGTCATGAGTGAAATGGGGCTCATGCCAATCCCAATACACTAATAGATGATATACATAAACTCAAAAGCATGAGCTAAGAGTGGCGGTCTTTAGTACAATATTAAAAATTTCATGCATATTCTATTAATAATATTTAGATGTTTTTATATTCATGTCAACATTCTAAATCTTATCATTTTATGGGAGCTCACTGTGTGTCTATCATTCTCTACTGAGTATAAATTTTCGCTATTAACATGTTTGATTCATCGAGATATCACTCTACTACTAGTGGTTTTTCCCAATTATCTCTTATTAGGATAGATGGAATATCGGGGACCTGAATTAAGTTTAATATGTCGAGGAAAACTTAATAATAATAAGGAATGGGACTATCTAAAAGATAAGCGAGTCTTAGTTCATTTATAATGAGATAAAATATCTTTTTCGTAAGTTATTTATAATGATTAATCATATAGTAATGATGTATAATGGATTTAATCAATATTTAGTATAACAAATCTTCAACAACAAGTAAAGATTTCAAAGATTTTTTTTCTTGACAATAGCATAGTAACTTTCATTCCAACATAGAATAATGAATTGAGAAAAATCAAAATGATCAATTGAAACATTACCCAAGAGTCATGAAAAACATCTAAGAATACATTCAAGGAGGCCAAGTAATGGTAAGCTTTCCTATTAGTGAGAGTAAACAACAGGAAGCCCACTAAGGTGGCCACATAATTTTCAATCATGGGTATGATCCTTGAATTTATTTTCGGCTGTGGAGGCCCAAAGACTAGCAGCCCAACAACAAAGATTAGGCTTGGTAGAAAATTTTTGGTGTTCGACTATAGTAGATGGCTCTGGTCTGGTGTATGCAGCCTCTAATTACCTTCAAATTATTAGTATTAATCATAATTATAAGTTTAATGTCTGAATGCTCTTTATAAAATTTCTCAATATAAATAGTAACAGTATATCAATTTATTTAATATAATACTTGGACATGATCATAAGATATTATTATATTCAATAGCCACCATGCAGTATGGCTTAGCCAATGATGATATCTCAGATTTGAATCTTATATATATGATGTATGTGAGTTTACGAGCTAATTTACCCGATCTCCTAAAATATGCTACCACCAATGATGTGGCATGAGTCATTTTATTAAATGGAAGGTAATCATATGTGACATAGATAATCTTAGTGTTTTAATTTGATCATGATAGTAAAATATTTATAAACAAATTAGTTGTTTCATGTAATCATTGGATTTTTTTATACATATAGTTTTAATTTGATCGACTTTATAAAATTGGTTAGTTAGAGCTTGAATCTTAGGCTTCATTTGGGATGGCTTTTTTACTATTTTTTTTAATAGTTTTAATTTGATTGACTTTATAAAATCGGTTAGTTAGAGCTTGAGCTTTAAGTTTCATTTGGGACGGGTTTTTTTATTGATTTTTAAAGTAGTTTTTTTTTTTTACAAAATACTTTTTAATTAAAAATTTTTTTACTAGAAAGCAGCTTCAGAAACAATAAAAAAAGTTGTTCCAAATAAAACCTTATCCTTTTTTTTTTTTTTTTTTTTTGCAAGGCTACAACTTACTCCCTAAGAAACTCTAATAACCTCATCTTGATCATGTAAATGCATCCTCGATCACCCTTAATTGTTAGATATGCATCAAAATTTACCCAATTTAGCTAATTAATCTCATTCTCTTTTGAATTATACTACCAACTTACACTTCATTTTGTTATATATTTTACTACTGCTTGCTTCCTCCACAACCACAACACCTCCAAGATGCTCATAAGCCTCACCATCTTGACAAGTTATCTATCAACTTATTATTAAATAGGCATTAACAATGGTATCTTCTACTCTTAGTAAGCAAAGTAATTGTAAAAACCTCTCCAAATTTCATTTTTTTTTAGTGTAGTTAGTCTGTACGAACTGACCTTAGTACGGGGCGAACTGAAGAAAATTGTGAAAATCTGTATGGTTAGTACGTACGAACTGCCCGTACGAACCTAAGTTCGTCCGTACGAATCTGAGTTCATCCGGGACGAATTTTTGCCCGAGAGCATCGTCCAGGGACGAAATTCATTATCGTCTATATGATCTGTGTCCAGAGAGTTTCGTCCTTGGACGAATGGGAAACATCGTCTAGACGAACGTACATATCTTTTCTCTATTTATGGATCGTTTGAGATATTTTGAAGAGAGAGAAAACTGGAGAGAGACAGAGAATGAAAGAGAAGAGGAAAGTTTGGTTTTGGAGGCCGCGGAGCGATTTTCGTCCGACGCCGCTGTTGTAAGATTTGTTTGTCTCGCATTAAGGAATTCAAATCTTATTCCTGATTTTGAAGATTTCATGTTTTTCTGCTCAGTTATGTGTTTCCGTTACCAAAAAACATGCATATCTTTGTATTGACGAAACTTTTACCGCGTAACTTTGGTATGTTATTGAAATGATGATTTGCACAATTTGAGTATTTTTTGAAAGAAAATTTATCTGGTATTTTGAATTCTGTGTGATTTTTATTGAATAGAAAATTATCTTGATGTTGAAAAATATTGCATATCAGTACAAGTAAAGCTTTGAAATGATGTTTTATCCGATTTCTAATAATTTGGTAGTTTTCTAAAACTGTGTATTTTGACTCTGTCTGGGATTTTTTGTCGATTGTACGATATTTTAAGGATTTTCTTCAATTGAGTTAAATTGTGTTTGTTGATTGCAATGTATTAATGAGATGTATATGATTGTGGATATATGATTGAAATACTATTATATTACTGAAAGACAAGTAAATACTGGTTGAATCGTTGGCTGAAGATTAACCTGTACATGATAGTGGGCCGACGGGCTTTCCTTTAAAAAGGGTTATGTGTTATCCTCTACTGATCACGTGATTACTGAAAGGAGTTATAAGTAGACTACTGTGCCGACGGGCAAGAGTGACGAATCTATTTACTGAGCCAACGGATTACTATCACTGATACTAGCCTTGAAAAATGTCTTAATAGCCAGTGATTGTACTTGTTAAGTAAGACTATTGTACTAGAATACATGTGTAAAGTATTGTTCTTATGATTACTTTATGATTTACCGATATTGAATTGATTTATCGATATTAAACAGATTTATTGATTTATGTATGAATTTACTGATATCGACGGATTTATTGATATTGAATGGATTTACTGACGGATTTATGATTTTACTGTCACTCGACGATTTCATTGATATTGCATACTGTTTATCGATTCTATTACTGATTCACCGATACTACTAATTCATTGTACTAATCTTATAGCACGTGATACATCGAATACTGACTGATACATGTGATACATGTAATATATTGATACATGCGATACACCGAGCACGTGATATAGATTATGTTTTTACTATATTGTTGTGATTTTAACTGTTCTTCACGATGTATTGATTTGATTGTTTTATGTGATTCCATACCGATTGATATTATTGATCAGAATTGATTTCTCTTAATACTCATTGATATGATTGATCCGATGATTTCTTTATTGATTTGACGTACGTATTGATTCATTGAGCTTTATGAACTTTTATAATATTTACAGATTCTTCTACTATCGATTGAGGATTTTATTATTTTTGTACTGATTATTGTTTATGCATTGATTATTGTTTATGTATTGATTTCCGTATCTGCATCGATTCAATGATCATGTGTAAGTGACTGATATTGATTTGATTGATTGACATGCATATTGCTTCCGTACCGTGCTTTGATTTCAGTCGTTGGTTTTTGGTGACCTATTGGGCTATTTAAGCTCATTATATATATGTGGTTAATGATTTCAGGTGCAGAGCCTCCAGCGTTAAGCTTCTTTCAGATACTAGTGTAGTTTTCGTAGTTTTTTGTTCATGCATTGTTTTGTAGCCCGTGCAGCTATTGTATATATTCTTTTGCACGCCACTTTTGTATTGTAATTATAAAATGTCGTAATGTGAAATTATAGTTTTACGAAGTATTCGTTTTCTTTAATGCAATTATCATTTCTGGATGTCTGTATTGATCTGAAAAAGAAGAAGAGAAGTATGTTGATGAATCCTTTCACTATAGATGTCTGGGATGTCACAGTAATATACTTATCATCTCATTGGCTCTTTGGTTTGGCACCCTCCCCAAAAAATCTTCAAAATAAATAAATAAACATCGTTCTATTTTATTTATGCTAGTGTGTGCCTTCAACGAGTACCTCTAGTGAGTAAATAACCTCTTAGGAAAAGATGTAAGCTATATAGATGTAGTTGCTACTGCAAAGTTGTAATAGTCAAATATCTCTTGATGGGGTTAGTGGTCTTTTGATAGTGGTGATCGCCCTTACTAGAGTGAGTCCTTACAAAGTCCACCTTTCTTAGAACAACTTACCTATGAGGGCAAGACTATCTTGATTTGACTTCTCTGAGGCAAGCGCCTCTCTTTATCGAACTCTTCTATGATGAATTAGCATGACCTTCAATTATTCAATGAGTTTTTATTTATTTCTCGTAAGGAGCTCACATATAAGAGTATACAATTTTAAATACTGAAAATAAAATAATGAATCATAATTAAAGGATATATTTATATGAGATTATTTTCAAATTTATTTATTTTTTTATATCCAACCAGGTTTGGCCAGTGGGATCCTCCTTCGAAGGATTTTTATTTATTATTTATATTTATCGGCAATGAGGGAAATGGAAAATAATAATTTATCGACCAGGTGAAAATGGGAGCACGTTAATACCACCGGACCCATCTGACTCAGCAATCGTGGACGTATCAGACACGCGTGTACAGCCACCACGTGACTCGAACATGTGCGCCATCTAGCACTTTTGCCAATGAACAGTTTTACTGTCATCAAAACCAATCAAAACCGTCCACGTGTACGTGCAGCCATTTAGCTAAATGCGATTCTCGGTACTTAACTTTACCTCCCTGGCGGTTATCATTACCATCAAGAATTCACCAAATGTATTGTTAAATCCGCCGTTTCAGAACAAATAGCAAACAGTGAAGAATAACCACAAGGATAGCGCCAGCATCGTTCTGTTAAGTTCATTTTACACGTGGCATCCATTGGAGAAGTTCTTAGAAAGGAAATTTTTATCGGGGCGTAATTTGAGCAATGGGTCCGTACGATTCTCGACTTTATGGCCGAGATCCAGTCGTATCTCCGATGGACCCACCACCGGCGGAAGCCGCCATGAGCGCTGCGACATGGTGGCGCCACCCACAGCCGGCTCGGTGACGGAACATGGTCTCGAGTTTCGTGAGCCGGACCCGCCGGTGAAGGTGCGGGTACCGCCGTCTCTTCATCGGTACTTGAAGCACCGACCTTAGCAGTTAGCAGATCCTGTGCGGTATTTTTATTTTTTATTTTTGAAAATTTTTAAGAGCAAATACAGGATATAGAATAAAATTGAAATAGCACTATCAACAATAATAGCAACAACAAAAAGAAAACTATGAAATTACAATTGCAAGTATGAAAAGGCCGTAAGAAATTAAATGGAAGAAAATCCAACTAAAAGCTGAACTCATAATGCTAAAGGTGCATATGAAAATAGAACAAAATAGTACATCATAAAAAGAATTTCTCAAGTTGTCGAATTTGTCATCCATGGAAAGTGAGATTGCCTAAATTTTCATCATAGGGAAGGAATCATGAATAACATCATTCATCATTGCCCAGCCTAAAGGCAACAAAAACGAGCCAATGAAGATCAGGTCCAATAAAAACCAATTCAGTATACGCCTAGTAATAAAAAATGAGCTAAAAGAGAAATGTATCATTATGAAATTAGAAGAAGTAGATATGATACCCGCAAAATATCAGAAATTATCAATCAGTTGAACCACCACAGCCCATCAAGAACCTTAGCACAACAACTGCTATAATAGCAGCTTAAGTTTGCAGCCATTAGGCTTAGCACACACAGTCGACTTTATGTTATAACATACAACATATAATGAACTAAAATGATGCTCAATCCTCCTAGCATTCATCTATTTCCAAGAAAAGTATAATGAGCAACAAAAAACCAGATAATAGAACCTCTTATGCACCTTATGATCAAAATTCAACCATTTAATGAACTCAAATAACTAGATAATATTAGGCTTGAGTAGATCTAGAAAAACAATAGGTGAAGGAATGAGAGCAGAAATAAAAGCAAAAGAAGAATCTCATTCAAAAAATAAATGAGACACGCTCTTATTATCATGATAGCATAAGCCACAAATTAACTCCACCTGCAAATCTCTTCTAATTAGCACATCAGAAGTTTTTAAACCTCCAACCAAAACAAAAGAATGCGGTAACCTGACCTCGCCTACAATTATGTGTCCCACCTAGGGGTGTCAATATTTGACACGACACGAAAACCCGACCCGGACCCGACCCGGAAAATCCGGGTTGAACCCGACCCGATTTCAAAACGGGTCGGGTTCGGGTTCCAGAAATCGACCTGTTTAAAAAACGAGTCGGGTTCGGGTTGAGCCGGCGGGTTGCCGGCTCAACCCGCCAACCCGTTTAATTCGAAAAATTTCGAATCCCGCCCCTGCCCGCTGCCCGCTCGCGCTGCCCGCCTGCCCGCGCTGCCCGCGCGCGCGCCCGCCCGCGCTGCCCGCCGCGCGCCCGCCCTCGCTGCCCGCGTGCCCGCGCCAGACCTCGCCCGCGTGCCAGCGCTCGACCGCGCCCGCGCTGTCCCGCTCGCGTCTGCCCGCCGTCCGCCGCCGCCATTCCGGCGCCGGCCCCCCAAACCGGGTCGGGTCGTGTCAAACTGGCAACCCGCCGGGTCGGGTCCGGGTTCGATTTTCCGACCCGTTTGTCTACCCGGGTCGGGTTAGGATTGACTCGTTTGAACCCGGGTCAGTTCCGGGTTCGACCCGAACCCGACCCGTGACCCGAAATTGACACCCCTAGTCCCACCTGAGGCAATTATGAAAAAATATATATATATATTTTTTCATTTTTTTATTATTTTGGTAAAATTAGGAAAAAAAAAAAAAGAGAGAGATTAAAACATAAAAATATGTTATTTAAAATAGAAATTCTAAAATACTAAGATATTTTATTTATTTTTTAAATAACTTGTGGCAAAATCAAATACTAAAATAAAAAATAAGAGTGAAATAGGGGTAGATATATTAGGAGATTAGAGCTAAAGCTCATGTCATTTTCTTACTAATGGAAGATAAATGATAAAATTATCACTAATGATCATGCGTCCCCTATTGGCATTGCAGCCAATGTGGGCTCCTTGCAAGTCCTTAATTTGTTTGTTATACCATGGATTAATTCTACATTTTTCTCATTGCTACAGTTGGTGGCATGTGAGCTTCTTTGGCTGAGTTTTATTGGAAGATTTCTTTTGTTGTTCAGATCTCATTGATGCTTATGTTGTTATTTGTTCATATTAAATAGTTCTTAAAAGTTTATGATATGCAATATATTTAATATACACAAATATGATTGTATATTTTTCATTAAAATTAGAAAAAAAAAATTTATAATAGTGAATGTCATGTATAAAGCTCTAAAAGATTATTTATAATATATATCTTTATAATAGATTGGTTTGAGCATGTATGCGATCAAGATATAAGAGTGCATAAATAATATAAAATTACTGAGATAAACAATATGATCCTTTTTTTTTTTTTTTTGCATGGAAGATATTTCGTAAGAAATATTTCGTCTGGAATCCACTGGAAAATCCGTCGGAATTTCTGATGAATTTCTTTTTATTGGAAATGAGTTGCTTTCCTGTAGTGCTTTTAGTATTTCATGCCAACTATCATGGAATACTAAGAGACAATCTTAATTAGTTTATAGTTATTAAGACTAAACTTAGAGGTATAATTAATGATTACTTAGTTTTAGGGTTGCTCATTATATAAAAGAGGTGTTGGAATTCTTGTAGTCTATTACTTATATAGATCAAATGCCTAAATTTTTTATGTTGATGGTGATTTTGAAGAGATTGATTGATATTTTGAAGAAAATATAAAGAAATAATAACAACAACAATTTCAAGACGTTGACTTCGTTTGGAACGGCTTTCTTACTGCTTCTTAAAGCCGCTTTTAGTACAAAAATTAAAAATTTTGTACTAAAAAGCGGCTTTAAGAAGCAACAAGAAAGCCATCCCAAACAAAGCCATATCTCTCTAAGTAAAGTCATTTAGATGAATCATATTTTTTCCAATGTATCTCATTAAAAGTCAAATTCTCACTTAAGTTTCCTATAAAAAATGTCATTTATGATACTTTCTAACTAAGCCTTTTTTTAGGTCTACCTCTATCTTCTTAACATAGGTCAGATCTACTACATCTACTCTTCTAACCTGGTCATCGAAAGCCTGACATTTTATGTGACCAAACCAATAAGGCGACTCTCTCTAATCTTATTTGCCACTAGAGCTACTTCAATAATCTTACCACATAAAAACACATTTTGCATTCTATCTCTAGGAGTGAAGTCGTTCATCCACTTCAGCATGGTCATCTTTATAACACTTAATTTTATGTTTCTTTTTTAATGATCAACATTCTGCACCATAAGAAAATATAAAGAATACTAAAGATAAAGAATAATTCGAAATTACTATTGTTGCGTGCGAGAATATACGCGGCGGTAGAGTTTGTAAATTCGCGTCCTAGCGTTGCACGAGTATTCCGCACACAAACAGAAAAGAGAAAGTGAACGCCAAGGTTTTTACGTGGAAAACCCAAAAGAGGGAAAAAACCACGGGGCCTCGCCCAGTTGCAAAGTTCCACTAGTGTTTTTGTAGATTACAAATGGCGGATTCGTCCCACAAGTTGGGATAATCTAAATACAATTTGTTTCTTCCAAGAAGTTTACAAAATTCTGCGAATTCGTTCCACAAGTTGGGATAATCCAAATACAATTTGTTTCTTCCAAGAAGTTTACAAAATTCTGCGAATTCCTGGCGTTTCCTGAAAATCCGGCAGAGTTCCGGCGTCTTCAGGCGGCAGGAAGAGCTCCGGCGGTGGTCGAGGAGGTGAGGAATCTCCTTTACCCCTTTCTCCTTCTCCTTCTCTTCTTCTTCTCTCTCTTCACTTGAGTCTCCTTGGTGTAGAATGAGGGCTCTATTTATAGTTTTTTTGGAGTGGCATAGCCCGTAAATAGGCGTGAGATCAAAGGTGAATTTGGAGTGGTTTGAATGGACGGCCGATATCGAATCCTTTGATCATGCACCGTTCATTGGACATTTGAGGGCCTTAATGATGTCGGAATTCGATGATCTTGGGCTCGTTAGATTCGTCTCGTCGAGCCGTTCGATTCGAGTATAAGATCGTCAAAATTGGAGACCGTTTGGTAACTCAAATTGTTGTTTGAACCTTCCAACAGCGCTTTGAACCCTTGATTCGGACTCATTTGGGCTCGGATTGGGTTGATCTTTGTGTCGTTGGGTTCGTATTTCCGAGACGCTCAGTTTGACTGTAAGCTCGCTGAAATCGGAGTTCATATGCTCCCGAAATTAATTTTTTAAGTTTCCAACTAACTTTTGCCTCGAGATTGGTGCCCCATCAAGATAATTTTGCAATGTCGTATCAACTATTGATCGTGAGATAGAGTAAATAATTATTGTATACTATTAAAATTTTAGAGCTTTTTATATTGTTAGCCATATGTACTCTTTTACTTTTATTTTCAATGTGAATAGTTTTATTATATCAATTTATTTATTTAAATATTATTTATCTATAACTTTTTAATATATATTTATTAATACTTTTTTAAATAGTTTTTATGCATGCCTTCTAATAGAGGAAAAAAAAAACATTATGGAAAATCTAAAAATAAACACATAATGGGGGGATTTAACGATGCTAAAAGTTTTGTAAGTGCCGATGGCGTGTGTAGCCGTATTGGGCTGTCGGCCCATAGCTTCTCATGGGCTTTCTACCCGATCCAAAATCCATCTGAGGATTTGTATGCCCTGCCGTTCCTTTTAAATTAGTAGTTTGTAAGTTGTGTTTTATAGTTGTATTAAGTATTTTTAGGTTCCACTGAATAATTTTTTTCTTGGAAAAAAATTAGGTGAAAAAATTCAGATGTATATTTAACCATTAACAAAATTCTTAAATTTATTTTTAGATTAATATAATATAATAATTAAATTATTTATATTAATTTTACAATTATCTCCAAAAAATTTTAAAAAAAATCATTCTAATTAAATTTTAATCAAAATTTATCCTCTTGATTCTTCTACCCTCTTGAAATTTAAAAAAAAAAACATTTCTTCTATTTTTTTATAGATCCATAATGTTTTATGGTGCAGAATGCTGGTCATTAAAAGATAAGCATAAAATTAAGTGTTAAAAAGATGAGGATGCACACATGGATGAGTGGCTTTACACTGGGAGTCATAATGATAAAAGAGCACGTAGGTGAAAATTTGGGAGTAGCTCCAATGGCAGAAAAAATTAGTGGGAGTAGCTCCAATGGCAGATAAAATTAGAGAGAGTTGCCTTAGATTGTTTGGTCACATAAAGCATCTTCCTTTGGATGACCTAATTAGGAGAATAGATATGTTAGAATGGGTCTATGTTAAGAAAGATAGAGTTAGGCTTAAAAATGTATGATTAGAAAGTATTAGAAATAACATTCTTTTATTGGTGATACATCACCAAGAAAAAGTCTTGATCATGCACAAAACTAGAGCTAGGCAAGTTGAAAACTTCGGAAATTAAATTTGGGATCATTTGAACTTTGATTTTAGCAAAAGTATTGTCAAATTGAACATCTCAAGGAGATGAACCCAATGGCAACAAATTGGTCCGGTCCAAGTCTAAATGAGATCAAATTAAGAGACTAAAGTGTATTCAGAAGATTCATACCATTAATTGGGTGACTAAATGGTATCCAAATATGACATGCTTATAGTCAAATCGAGCAGGTGAATGAGACGAATCCAACAAGCCTAAGATCTCTCAATTCTGACATTATTGTGACACTTAAATGTCTAAAAAATGCTCCATAATTTGTGGAATCAGTACAGGCCGTTTGATGGAATAGTCCGAACATGGTATGGATCTTCTCCATATTTACGGAGTCTGCCCCTCACAAAAATATATATAAATAGGCTCTCACTCTTTACATGAAAAATATCTTTGGCTAGAGGTTAGATAGGCTCTTAAGCTTCACGAGCTTTAGCACCACCACTAGCAAACCGTATCAACTGTCGCCTAACCACCGCCTGACCACCGACAGTTGTCTGACTATCGCTTAGCCATCAACCACTGTCGGACTTCCACCTGACGTCCGCTACTGTCAATCTTCAACATATCCATTGTCTGACCACTACGCGGCCATTGACAACTACCAAACTTCCACTAGACTGTCGACCACCTCTTGTCTTCCGCCCGACCATTGTCAAACCACCTCCCTGTCATTGACAATCGCTAGACTTCCATCTAGCTGCCAATCGTAGCCAAATTTTTGCCCAACCATTGTCAGACCACCTTTGGCCGCGATTGAGGCCAAACTTCTACCTAACCTAGTTGGAGCACACCATTCGACCACCAACAACCGTCAGACTTTTGCACGGCTGGTAACCGCCACTCGCGCTGGTGTCGTTTGATTGAAAGTATTATTAATATGTAGTGCTCATGTTGATCTTTTAATTAACATAGAACACAGGTTTTCTATAATGATTTAGGGGTTATTTGATTGAAAATATTATTAATATGAAGTAAATCAAATGGATAACTTTTAAACATAAAATTGGAGTAAATTTTCAATTTATTTGTGATTATCTATTTAGTTCATCATCAACATATTTAAAATTCATCTTATTTGAATAATTTCCAATAACCCGCTTATATGAAACACCAACCACATCTTCATCGCCTACCACTATAAGGCCAGGGGCGGAACCAGCTTCAATTTTGAGGGGGGCAAGTACAATATAAAAATAATTAAATATTTTAAAAAATATAAATATAAGTTATTTAAAAAAATTAAACAAGAAAAAAATGTGTAATTAAATTGTCATGAAAAACACGAAAGAAAATATTAAAATTAAATTTGAAGAAATATATAGACATTTTAGGACAAGTTAGGACAAAATAATTTTTAGGGGGGGGCAAAAGTAATTTTTTAAGAGGGGCAAAAAAAAATTTCTCTTTAAATTTTTTTTTCTCTTCTATAAAAAACTTCTTTTTTTTTTTTTGAGGGGGGGCAATTGCCCCCCCCTAACTATATGGTGGTTCCGCTAGTGTATAAGGCTCTATCGACCACATTCTATCCTCCAATATCGCCATTCTACTATTGACCATTCCAAACTGCTGTCATAGGTAGTCCCCATCAGACCTTTCACCACCACCACCCCCGTTAACTATCCTGCCATATCAACCGGCCAATTACCATGTCACATGCAACAAATTTATGCTAAATATATTTTATTTCAAATTTAACTTAAAAAAACAATATATAATGTAAAAGAAATATTTTCAATAAATATCATTATATTGAATTCTGAATTTTGACCACTTGAATTTTTATAAATATATATAAAAAAAAAAATCCAGTTTTGTAAGGGCATTTTGGGCTATCTGATAGGCCCCACCACTAAAATGTCCTTCCACCCTCTCATCCAACCGCATTAAAATTATGGGTACAGAGAATAAGTGGGTCTGATATGTTCCTTCAAATTATTTCTTTTTGGCAGAATGATAGCGAGCACTCAGCCAACGCAATTATCACGCTTTAGCTGGAAATCATCGGCCGGCGAGCTCAGTTGAATGCACAATCATACGCTATAACTTTTACAGGATCCGAATCTACTGCAGCGTTTGCTTTGTGTAAGACAGAAAATAAAAGTTTATATTTAAGTTTCATTTATGATAATTTTTTTAGTATAAATTTTTTTTTTAATTAAAAAATTATTTAAAAAAGCAACAAAAAAATCCATCCAAATGAAATTTTAATCATAGTTTCTTTTTCTCTCTTCAGTTTTTTGCTCACTCTATAGGAAAAAAAAAATGTATTCATCATATGTAAATTTAAGTTTATTAAATTTATTTTAGAATTAGTAGATAATTTTTGTAGGCCTTGACAAATTCCATTAGGATTTGGATAATAGCTTCTCTACTTTTATCGCCAACAGTGAACAGAACACATGTGTTGACTATTATCCTGCTATCTTTTAAAAAAAAATTCCAATCACCTGAGATTTAGGCCTTTTATTTTTCTGCAGTGCTTTATAGCGCCGAATGTAGATAAGAATAGGGAAAGTCGTCTTAAGATAGTTTGGTCAAATAAAATGTTGACTTTATGATGATCAAGTTAGGGATTAAGTATTCTTTTCAAAAGTCGAACGTCGTCCCGAGACTAACCAGAATGTGTCACGTCACCCTTTTGATCGGTACTGCAGCTCAGTACTGCTCGATATCGCGGCTCGATATCACTGATGTGGCGCATTCTAATTGGTATCTTGATGAGGTTCTACGTCTGGCACTAGCGGAACCATTTGGCTGTTAGGGGGGGCAATTGCCCCCCCTCAAAAAAAAATTTAGAAGAGTAAAAAAAAAAAATTATAGGAGAGTATAAAATTTTTTGCCCCTCCTAAAAAATTATTTTTGCCCCCCCTAAAATCTCTTTTGTCCTAACTTGCCCTAAAATATTTATATATTTCTTCACATTTTGTTCTAATATTCTTTTTCATGACAGTTTAATTACACTTTTTTTTTCTTTATTTTTCTTGCTTAATTTTTTTTAAAATTTTTTTCATAATATATAGATATATAATATTATTTTTTAATATTTAATTATTTTTATGCTGTATTTGTCCCCCTCAAAATTGAAGCCGATTCCGCCCCTGACGTCTGGTCTCTACACCGAATAATTTATCCTAATTATAAGAGTAGATATCTAAAATCTGAACTATGTTAAGAGATGTAGAGATAGACCTAAAAATAATTGGTTAGAAAGTGTTATAATTGATTTTGTTATTAAATTTAAATGATATTTTAATGGAGAAAATTGATCGTATTGCCGACCTTGCATAATTAGATAATGACTTGATGGTGTTGTTATTGTCATCATCTTTTATTTTATTTAATATCTTTTTATGTCAAAATATATTTATTTGAAAATTTTTGTTATTGACTCATCCATACAGTGTTAGATAACTTTTTATTTCTTAATAAAAAAAATACCACTCTTCTCAATTTTTTTTGAAAGCTACGTATAGAAGTAATGAGTATAATTTAAATAAGTCTTCAGATCCACATAATTTAAGATTTCATTTGGAATAATTTTTTTACTATTTAACTTTTCAAATCACAATTATAATTATTATTTGATCACTATTTTTTTATTCCTTTAAAAAAAACTATATCAAGAAATTACTTTCTATTACATTTTAAAAAAACTATTATTTTCTATAATAAAATAATAAGAAAATTATCCCAAACAAAATCTAATGCTTCATTTAAGACAATTTTCATATTACTTTATAAAATAACTTTTTAATATAATTTACACAAAAATTTATTTTAGAATGCAATAAGAAAACGGTTTCAAATGAAGTCTATGGTTTCGTGCTTCTTAAAACATATTTTAATATAAAAATTAAAAAAAAAAACTGTTTTAAAAAGTAATAAAAAATCATCTCAAATAAAATCTAAGTAAAATTTTTAAAATATAATTAAAATTTTTAAAACTCATTTTAAATATTTGAAAAACATTGTATTACTGTTACAGAGTCTGCCAATGTGACCCAGCTTCTCTAACTTCTTCAATGCCATCCAATATTTTCGTACAGTGACAACAAAGCATCAGTAGACTGCTGCTGCGGCTGTGGGCTTGAACAAAACGAACCCAGATCCACCAAGTCACGTGACGTGGGCCACTGTAGGAGTTAATGTGCCTTGAATGATTGGATTCTGTGCTGCAAAGATGGTGAAGATTCAATAATGTATTAATTACTCACTTATTATAATTAATTTTCTTGTACTATAAAAAATAAAATATTTTTATTTTTATGTTTTAAATAAATGAAAAATGACAAGACCAAAGAGCATTTCCATCAACTGATGGAATATAGAGTCGTAGAGTACATTTGTAGAGCGATAAAAATATTTTATTTTGATTATTTTGTCGTTTATTTGTTAGGACCCCACAGGTTGAATGTATAATTAAGTTGATTGGATAAGTATTATTATCAATTTATTATGGGATATTTTGTGGATGAGATTTTATTTAAATGTATTTGATTAAACTTTAAATTATGGTAAAAATTATTTATTATTTATTGGAATTGAATTGGTTTTATTAATTTTTGGCTATTTTGGACTATTTTAAATTCCTATTTAATTCAATGCATATTTTTTCTTGGAGAATTCAATACATATTTTGCTAAAATATTTTTATATGACTTTTTAATCAAATTATTATTTTCTTAATCAAAGTATAAGAATAAATATAATTTGATTAAATCATTTTACTATTTATTACTATATTGGCAAATTTATTTGACTCTAAATATTTATTTCATTTTATTAAATTTGATAACTATATTTTATTTTTAGTAATTATATCTTAGTTAAAACTAATTAGATAGTTATAATATAGGAAATAATTTAGGGTTTAATTTTAATTCATTTGAAATCATTAAGTTATTTACATATAATTTATTTACGATGCCTTATAATTATTTTATAATTTCATTTAATTATGATAAAAATAAGATGTTCCGGTTGTTTTGCAAAACCATCACTAGCAAATAGTTTCAAGAAGTTAAAATAATTCTAGATTATTATTATGTTTTTTTTAATTTAAATTTAAATAAATTTTAATATTTATTATATCATTTATTCTCAATATTTGAATCTTTTTGTGGCAATTCACATATTTAGTGTTTCTAATGCTAAAGTAATTGTGTAATTATCTCCTTTATGCTCTAATAAGTATTAGATATTTATATCTCTATCATATTTGTGAAGGGCTATAATATTTTTTACTAAATATTTCTCATTAAAACAAAGTGATAATAGCTAAAGTTGCTTCCTAGAGTCTTCTCATATTAATGAGAAACTAAAATTTTTTAAGCAAATTCTCAATAGTAGTTTTAAATGAGTACTCCTCATGGTATTAAGGCTTGCTATCTCTCGACAGAGTTGAAACAAGAATTCTCAGAGATAGGAGATTTCGATCCCCAATGGATGAAGCATATTCTTATCCATTGTTGGAGCAGATTGTATTAATCTGAAAGAAATGTTCTATATCACCTTCATCAATTGACTTTTCATGTGCCTAGTTATGCATACGTGGTATAGTAGTTAGGTCACACATTATGAATTTGTCTCTTCTTAAGTTAGGTTAATCCTTCTTCTAGTTCCCAACTTTACGCATTGGATAAAAAAATTTCATTTGAAGAATATTTTGAACTTACTAGATAAATGAATCCAACTCAAAGAGCAAGAGGAAGAGAGAAAAGCTTGGTATAAGAGAGAAATTTAGATTATTAGCAAACAATGAACTCAATCTAGCCCTTTTGAACTAGAAAACCAAGTCAAACAAACATATATTTAGAGAAGTAATTCCTATAGAGAAAGGGATTTTGCGTAAGATTTCATTTATTTATGTCAAGCCAGTAACCCCACATTTGATTGATGAATACTATTCATGTATTAGGAAGTTTTAGTGAATGCTTTGAAGGTATGGTTACTTTGTAAGTTCCTTTGATGAGTTCATATACATAATATAGAAGACAAAGTTACATTTAGCTTAAGCTGACTTGTATTAAAAATAACTTAACAAATTCCAAAATATAAAAGGTTCAAATAGGCTCTTATTTAGTGACTTCATGAATCAGATTTATATTAAATGAATCAGAAGTTTTAATTAAAAATAATAATTTTCATATGAAAAATATTATTAAATAAAACATAAAATGTGATGATTTATAAAAAATAAAAAGAAAAATAATCATGTCTACTTTCATCAAACGCACATTTTATTTCAAGAATTTCTGAAAATTTTGAGACAAAAAGGCTGTAGATCGACAAGGTGAATGTTCATATCTTCTTTGAGCAGTTCATCGACATGATTTGAGGAATCTGTACACTCATAGGCATATAACTTGAGGTTGATGTGGACAAGGAAGATCCCATTAATAACATTGTTTAATTGGTGGATTTTTTTTTTCTATGGTATTCTTTCAATAGATGAATCTATTAAAGTCTTCTCTTATTAAGTAAATTGCATATTATAATTATTATTAAATAAATTATTTACAATTATTTATGTATAATTATAATTATGATTTAATTCATAAATATTTTTTTATTAATTATTAAACTTATATTACTATTTTATAGATAACGCACTTTAAAAATAAATCTTCTTTAATGTGTTTTGTTAGAATTTCTAAATAATACGGAGCTAACCTTCATCTGTTGTTTAGGAGCTTTGGCATTCAACAAAGATGTATTGTGTTCGAAGCTTGCTTATGTGATGTGCGTGTGAGTTTATCTTAATTGGCCTAAAAGCTATATAAAAAAAAGTTCCTAAATACTTCAAAGCCTTCTAGTTCATGCATAAAAAAACTTTTATTAGAGAAAATAATGTTATCAATGTCTGAAGAACACAGAGGTTAAAAGAAAGAAAGCATTTCTTGTATAAAGTGTAAAAGATAATTCTATTTTTCATCTCATGAGTGAGAGCCATAGGTCTCTATAAATAGAGAGTAGACAGTACCGGTTCAGAGCACTACAGGAAAAATGTCAAATACCGGCGGTTTGCACCGGCGGTTTATGGACCGTCGGTATTACCGGCGGCGTCACCGGTGGTCTAGCCGTCGGACTCTAACGACGGCCAAATCGGCGGCTTAACTACGATACACCGCCGGTAATACCGACGGTCTATAAACCGCCGGCAAACCGCCGGATATCAATATGAACCGGCGGTTTAAACCGCCGTTGATAAGTGATTTTTTTCCGGCGGTCCAGACCGCCGGAAAACCGCCGGTAAAAGCCCTAATACGAGCCGCCTTGCTCCGCTTATTTCATTTTCACTCTTTCCTTCTCTCTCTCTCGGTCGCCCGCTGTACCGTGTCCTCCGCTCGTCCGATCAGCCCCGACGAAGGAAATCCGACCGCCGACCCTAGTCCGACCGCCGCCGACCCCAGTCCGACCGCCGCCGACCCCAGTCCGATCGTCGCTGACGAGTCTACTCCGACGCCCGACCGCCGACCGATTCCGACCCCAAACAATCCGATTTCTATTTTAAGGTTATTTTTTATGGTTTTTCTTTGATTATTTGGTGCTACTCCATGTTATATTATCTTTTTAGTTAATGTTTCATAATTTAAAAATGTGGGAGAGAGTTATGGAGCATAGGTTTAGGTGTGATACTAAAGTTTCTCAAAATCAATTTGGATTAATGCTTGGTAGGTTTACAATGGAAGTCATACATTTTTTTAGAGGTTTGATGGAGAAATATAATGAGAATAAGGAGGATCTATATATGATATTTATCTATTTAGAGAAAACATATGTTAATATTCCAAGAGAAGTGCTATGGAGGGTTCTTAAGAAGAAAGGAGTTAATAATGCTTATATTTAAATCAGTATTGATATGTATGTAGGAGCTATTACTTGTGTTCAAATACATGGTGGTTTGATCAAGTATTTTCCTATTTCGGTTGGATTATATCAAGGATCAGCAAGAAGTCCATATCTTTTTTGCTTTACTCATAGATGTTCTCACTAGACATTTGTGAGAGGATGTACCTTGGTGTATGCTTTTTACTGATGATATTCTTCATGTTGATAAGACTAGAAAGGGAGTTGAAGGAAAACATGAATTATGGAGGTCAACTATAAAGTTTATAAGATTTTCGCTTCAATAGATCTATAACTGAATATATGATGTGTACTTTTAGTTGTAATAGACCTTGTGAGGGGATTATGGCATTGGGTGATCAAGACATTAATAAGAGTTGACTTTGTCAAATTGACCAAGTCGAACCCCAAGACCCTCTCCAATGGGTTCAGAGAGTCGAGTCGAGTCTGTTGGGTCTAGACTTGTACCCTGGGTCAACCCGGTTGACCAAGTCAACCAGGGTTGACCACCTTGCCCCTTTAGGCCCCAAATCAAATCTATGCGTTTATTTTATTTAAATGCAGCATATGGAGAAGCTTTTGTTCTTTTAGAGCATGATTAAGTCCTTCAAAGCATAAAAATCTATTTGGATGTATAACAGATTGTTTATGCCTCCAACATGTAGGGTACGTTTACTTCAACGTGCAAATGGCTATCCAAGAAGAGAGATATTGGATGTATAACAGATTGTTGCCGGGTCGAAAAGGATTGACAGTTAAATTTATAGAGGGAGTTGAAACTTTCATTCAAGTTGCATCTCAACTGCCTTCCTTTCAGTTTGATAAAATGTTTAGATGTCCGTGTTCGAAGCATAAAAATCTAGCATTCCTAAAGCCCGATGATGTCAAGCTTGATTTATATCGTAGGAGATTTCTTCCAAACTATTGGATTTGGACATCACATGGCGAGTATGAGCCACATAGAGATGCTCATGCCGGTTCATCTACAGCTTATCAAACATTTGATGAAGTTCAACTAGTTCAGACGAAGAAGAGAACGAGGATGAAAGTGAAGATACCCTTGAGAGTGATGAAAATAGTTTTGATGATTCTGATTAGTTTTTGTAATTTAGAATTGTAGAATTTAAATATTATGTAATATTTTTACTGCTTAGAAATGATATTGTATTTTGCCACATTGTCTTTTATTAACTGCTTCATTAACTGCTTTTCGTAATTCATTACCTGCTTCATTAACTGCTTTATTAACTGCTTTATTAATTGTTTTATTAACTGCTTTATTAACTGCTTTATTAACTACTTTTCAATGGTTTAGTAATTATTTTTTTTTTAATATTGCAGATGGCTTCAGGCGACGATTCTCCTCGTAAATCATTTGTCTCAAAGTTCCGCCAGAAGAAGATTACGACTAGCAGACCCACACACACTGAGGTAGGTGAGGGGCCTTCAGTTCCACCAGATCTACCTACACCACCACCGCCACCACCTGCCAGGAGCCAGCAGCCTTCACCAGAGCAGGGTCAGGGACAGTTAGATCCACCTCCTGTTGTACCTCCATACTTCCCTGGCCACTTCCCTCCCAGCTCGACGAGTCCTCGCTTCCCCTCTCCAGATCAGATACATGCTTCTCCATTCTATCCATATTACCCCCCACCATCATCACAGGCTGCTGGTCCATCCACTGGTCCTCACCCTCCTTACCCTTACCCATATTACTACCCTTATCCGGTGCAGCATGAACAGGGTGGACCATCACGACCACCAGAGGTTGGCGCTAGCGATCCTGCAGCAGCAACAGATAAGCGTCAATACATCGAGCCTGACGGCGATAAGTAAGTTCAATTTAAGTTATTAAGTTGTTTTTATTTTGATATATTACATATTATTGATAAACAAAGTCACTTGCAGCTTCAATCCTTCAAGGCCACCTATACAGATGATCCGGGATATAATAAAGAATAAGTATGATGCTCCTTACTTATCCTGGAAGAAGATCCCAAAGCCAGTTAGAGATATGTGGTTTGGAGAATTTCAGGTATGTTTTTTTTGGTATGATTTCAAATATATGATTTAATTTGTACTAATCTTTTTGATATTGTCTAAATTTTTACATAAAGAATTTAGGTGGTTGCCTGAGTACAGCACGAGGATCAGATCAAATTTTGAGAGGAGAGGAGCGACCCGTCTCAGAGACATGTTCACGGACATTAGAAAGTCCGGGCAGATGCCTAATTGGATTGGAGAGGGCGTTTGGGCAGATTTGAGTAGTGCTTGGGCTACTCCGGAGTTTATAAAAATGAGAGAGCAGAATAAACAGAACAGAGCCTCTGACTGCGGCGGTTTAGGAAGCTCTCTTCATACTGGTGGATCTGTACCTCATACAGAACATAGGCGGCGACTGGTAAGTGTTTTGAATTGGTTTATTACATACATTTATGTTAGTATAACTAAGCATCAAATTTTCAGAAAGAGCACTTGGGTCGGGAGCCAACACCATTGGAGCTGCATACAAGAACTCATCAACATCAAGCTGACCAACAGTTAGTTGATGAGAAGTCTAAGAAGGCTTATGTGAGTAAATTTTTTTGGATTTTTAGAATAAAAATTTATTTTAATAAAACTATTTGTAACTTGCAGGATGATTTCTTACGAGTTAGAGAAAGTCGGCAGTCCACTGGCGAGGGATCATCTTCTGGATCGGCCCATATTTCTGAGTATCAGACATGGTCAGAAGTTGTTGGTGGAAGACAGAGGGGGAGGGTATATGGCATGGGTTCACAGGCTTTTGCTATTGAGGGCAGTTCATACACCTCTGCATTTCATGATCCAAGTGGAGCTGAAGAATCTATAAGTGAGAGGGTTGCAGCGCTTACTAGAGAGATTGAAGAGATGAAAAGGGTTCAAGCTAGAGAGATTGAAGAAATGAGGAAGGCTCAGAATGAAATGCAAGCAGAGTTGCAATCCTACAGAGCTGGAAAACAAAGGAAGAATGACCAACAGGAGCAGCCATCTGCAGACAGTGAGGATATCGATGATGATTAGATGTTTATTATGTTTGATGAATGTATTAATTAGAACTTGTAAACTTCTGAACTTGTGATTGTAACATTATCATGAACTATCTTGTGAATTTGTGATTGTAATGTTATGATGAATTTTTAGTTTTGTTTGTATTTTCTGGTTGTGATGAATATAGCGGCGTGTTGCCCAACATATATTTCTTTTTCTGCAGGTTTAGACTTTAGGGTGAACCTCCCTCAAATAGAGGGGATGCTGTCAATTTTTTTTTTCAGGTGCTACAGGTTTTCGGCGGCTAACCGGCGGTTTGGCTGCCGAAAACGATGATACGGACGGACAAGATAAGCCGTCGGTTATAATATTAAACCGCCGGTAATTACCGGCGGCTAACCGACGGCCTCCGGCGGTTCTACGATGGACACCCGACGGTTTAAAAACCGTCGGTACTACTGCCGACGGCTATAACCGTCTATAACCGTCGTCCACCGCCGGTACATTACTGGCGGTCTAACGGCGCCGTCCGACGGTCTACAAACCAGACGACGCCAGTTTTAAACCGCCGGTAACGTGACCGGCGGCTTACCGGCGGTTTAAATACCGGCGTCTTAACCGCCGGCAAACCGACGGTTAAAATTCCGGTGGTCACCGGCGGTATTGGCCGCTGGAAAACCGCCGCAAAAATAAACCGCCGGTAAAAAGCCGTCGGAAAAGGTTTCCTACGCCATTTTTTCCGACGGTTTACAAACCGCCGTTAGACCGCCGGTACCATTAAAAACCGCTGGTAAATCTAGACTAACCGCCGGAAAAAGCCGCCGGTTTTCAGCGCTTTTCCTATAGTGGAGAAAGAGAACCAGTCAGAAAATTACACGTCATATACAGTATACAAAATAAACCGAAAATTATACATGGTATTTTTATGGTTCTAGTTCTAATACTCCCCCGCAAACTGATGGGTCCTGGATGACCGTCAGTTTGTCTCAAAGTTTTTGAAACCGTGGTGTAGATAACGCCTTTGTGAAAATGTCAGCGACCTGATCGGTTGTACTTATGGGAAGAATGGATATGTTATGATTCTGAATATGATCGCGAACGAATTTTTGGTCTATCTCGATGTGCTTCGTTCTCGTGTGAAAAATTGGATTGTTTGCAAGTGCTATCTCGGACGTATTATCACAGTAAATCATGGTTAGATCGGTCTGAGGGAAGCCAAATTCTGATAGTAGGCGTCGAATCCAGATTACATCCGCCATGAGGGCTGCCAACGCCCGGTACTCCGACTCTGTGGACGATCGAGCGATTGTGTGCTGTTTCTTGACTGTCCAGGAGATGAGAGTATTGCCGAGAAATGAACAATAGCCCGATATTGATTTTCGGGAATCCGGATCTCCTGCCCAGTCGGCATCTGAACATGATTGAAGAGTAAGGTCAGTAACCGAAATGGGAATACCGAATTTAGACGTACCTTTAAGGTATCGAAGTAGGCGCTTGAGGAGATAGATGTGTTTAGGTTGCGGATCGTGCATATGCTTCGACAATTGATTCACGCTGTAGGATATATCTGGGCGAGTGATTGTAAGGTACTGTAGAGAGCCTGTGAGACTTCAGTATAGATTAGCATTATGCAGGAATGGTTCTGGATTGGACGAGTCTGGTATCTTTGTGCATGAAGGGTTAGCTAGTTCCTTGCAATCCGAGAGTTGTGCTTGAGCAAGAAGCTGGTGGACGTATTTCTCCTGTGACAGAAAATAACGATTGTCAGACTTTGTTATTTTAATACCTATAAATTCAGATACGGCTCCTAGATGTTTCATATTGAACTGCTGACTGAGCTTGGCAAGTATGGTTGTGACAGCAGTTTGATCATTCCCAGAAATGAGAATATCGTCAACATATACAAGGAGGTAGATCCAACATTTGTTGTGATTGTAGAAGAATAGAGAGGGATCGGATTGGCTGTGAGAGAACCCGAGATGGAGGAGAGTGCTTGTGAACATGTTGTACCACTGCCTCGGAGCCTGTTCTAAACCGTAGAGTGCTTTGTTGAGATGACAGACGTAGTCGGGATGTGTACTGTCTTCAAATCCACGCGGTTGAGTCATATATACTGTCTCGGTGATGTGGCCATGAAGGAACGCATTAGCCACATCGAGTTGATGCATGGGCCATTGATGATGGAGTGTGATGGTGAGGAAAATCCGAATGGTTGGTAGTTTTGCTACCGGACTGAACGTCTCCAGGTAGTCAAGCCCATATTATTGATGATTTCCTTGAGCTACCAACCTTGCCTTGTGCGTGGCTATCGTACCATCTGCATGTCTCTTGGTTTTGTAGGTCCATTTACATCCGAGAATGGATGCATTTGACGGTGGCTTGACCAAAGTCCATGTGCCTTATTTTTGAAGTGCCAAAAATTCATTGGCCATTGCTTGACGCCACTCGAAGTGTTTTGACGCTTCACTGTAGTTAGTTGGATCGGAAGATGTACTTATTTGATTGTGCAGGTGAAGCAAATTGAATTTGGTCGTGGGATGAAGAGAGCCCGTCTTGCTGCGTGTTACCATATGATGAGATGGAACAAAAGACTGAGTAGAAGACTGAGCCTATTGGTGTTCTACAACGGGCACCGGAATAGACGTTCTTATGGATGTACCGACGCTTGGTGCAGGAGTATGACAGGTGGTTTGAGACGGTACATGAATTGGGCGGTGAGATTGAACAGAGGTGGGAAGCAACATCGTTGGAGACGATTCTGAAGTGTTGGTTGAGACAGAGTGCGCTGAATCGCTGAACGGAAATCGTTGTTCTTGAAATGTAATGTGGCGAGAGATAGTGATTTTATTTGTTTCGATAATATAGCGGTGCTTTCTCTCCGCCACGCCGTTTTGTTCAGGTGTGTACAGGCATGAGAGTTGGTGTATAATGTCGCGATGCTTGAGAAACGAACAAAATGAGTGATTGACGAATCCATTCCGCCATCCGTGCGAAGGATCTTTATCTTCCTGGAAGTGTAATTTGCTACCTGTGATTTAAAGTGAATGAACGTATCAAATACTTCAGATTTAGTTCTTAATGGAAACAACCATGTAAACCGGGAGTAATCGTCCACAAATATAACGTAGTAGCGGAATTCTTGATTGGATTCAATCGGAGCTGGCCCCCATACATCAGAGTGAATTAAAGATAGTAAAGATTGATTGCTACGTTCAATTTTATCAAAAATATTTTTATGACATTTGGACGAATTACAGAAAGAACAAGAAATATCACAATTTTGTGACGATACAACGTAATTGCAGGAAGAAATAGAATCAAGAATGCGTTTATTTGGGTGACCCAGGCGTTGATGCCAGAGGACAGCCGACGAGATGTTGGCCGCTATAGCGGTTGTCCGCGGTATCTGTTTGCCTACAGGGATCCGGTAGAGTCCGGCGTCACATGTTCCGCGATGAATGACTTGTTGTGTCTTCATGTCCTTTAATGAAAAACCATTAGGATCAAAGATAATCGAAATGTCGTTATCTCGGGTTAGTTGAGAGATAGAAAGTAAATTGTATTGTATAGATGGTGAAAGCAAAATATGAGAGAGGTTCAGCTTACGGGAAGGGTTCGGGAGTATACCCGCCCCTGTGTGAGAGACATGGACAGAACTGCCATCGCCGATTGTCACCGTGTCCGACCCTTGATAAGGTGTGGATATGGTCATGTTCTCAAAATTATCTCTGCAAACCGTTTTCAAAGCTTTCTTGACAACTCCACCGGCCCTCCTCCACCGACTGTTCAAACTGATATTTTGTCAATCCATTTGAACTATAACACATAACTAACAATTAAGTGGTTTATTATTGTTGTGTTCCATTTAATTTATAATTGAAGTAAATATTGAACTAGTAGAGATATTGAACTATTTTAATGCTCAACTAGTAAAGATATTGAAATATTTGTAAGCATGGCGAAATTGATATGCAAAAGTTATATTAATTTCCAGCTTATGGATGGCTGATACATATCATGCGACATGAAAGATGCATGTGAATGTTTATATGCTTTCTTATGACATGACACATTAGAGTGGCAAACCTAATTGGCGTGATATAACTACTTACAAGATTGATATTCATAAACAGAGCATAAGATAAATTTCTTGGGCATGCGCTAGACATGATAGCGATGATTATTTCTAAATATAAAAGAAAATATTTACCACTGATAGGAGATAATATTTATGAATGTGATTTAGGGGATATGACAGAGGATGACATGAAAAAATTTCAAGATGACGTATATTGTTGTTTATGTCATTAAATTTAATGGTTATATCTTTGTGTCTTACAGAGCTTCTTAAACTAAATGTGTAATAGGAAGTGATTTTAGAACAATGAATTTGAGTAGTTTAATTTGATGCATCTCATAACCATAATTTGATTTACTTGTTCATAATTTATGAATAAAGATCAATTTTAGCATTTGCATGACATAATTTAAAAGGGCTATGCATATTTTTTAATCTTGTATAGCCAATGCTTTAGAAATGACTAAGGCTTCATTTTGGACATCTTATTTATTCTTTTTAAAATAATTTTATATTATAAATGTTTTTGTACTACAAAAATTTATTTTAGAAAACAATAAAAAAATTATCTGAAATAAAATCTGAGATTTTTCATTTGGGAAGAAAAATGTGAGATCAAATTGTGAATACAAAAGTTAAAATAGGAGTTGACGTTTGAAGTTGTCTTTCTCCTAAATGGATAATGAAAAAAAGTTTTTTAATTTGGGTGAATTCTTGACTAAAACAAAATGGTAAATTGTGATCATCTTATATTTTAATTATTTTTTAAATTTATGTATTTATTTATTTATATTTTATATTAAATAAAAATATATTTAATATCCTAAAGGCATAAATGTTGGAGAATTCATACTTTAAAAAAATTGAACAATTAAAAATTATTTAAAAATATAAAAAATATTTTGATTTAATTTTAAAATAAATAACTAAATAATAACAACAAGCTAAATATATTTGTACAAATTAAAACAAAAAAAATTTAAAATATGACCTAAGTTTATAATGTAGATCTATTTGGAGTGTTAGAAGGGAGAGAGAGCTTGGGTCAGAATAACCTCTCAAATTCAAAGAGATTAGTTAATATTTTTTGTTGGAATCAAGGTCCCATAAAAGAGGTGAGATTATTTGGTCAGGTCATCAAATACAGCTTATATTCATCAATCGATATTGTTCAGTATTGAGTACTAAGCACAGTATCGAGTAGGAGGTGATGTAGCGTATTTTTATTGGGCTCCGAAGATGTTCAGTGACCTAACCCAATACTTCATCCATAAAAGAGAAGCTTCTAGCAAATTGTTAGAAAATTCTAAAAGAAAATCAACACATGAATGAATTAAATCTTACATATAAAAAGAACGAAAATAATTAATACTTATAAATAAAATATCAAATCAAATATGCGATACTGTTCAGTACTGAGTACTGAGCACAGTATCGAGTAGGAGGTGATGTGGCACATTTTTATTGGGCTCCAAAGATGTTTAACAACACATCTTTTAAAATAAAATATCAAATCAAATTTTAGAAGATATGTCACACAACACATGAGCTACCATTTTACTACCAAAATATTACGTTAGCTTTTACTCTCCCACGCTTCACGCCGCTCCCGCTAGGGCATCACGCCCATGACGGCTGGGCTTCGCCGATCCCGCTGGGGCATCTCGCCCGCGAAGGCTGGGCTTCGCCGTTCCCGCTTGGGCATCTCGTCCGCGACGGCTTGGGCTTACCGCTCGCGACGGCTGGTCGCGCCGCCGACTCTCTTGCGACGGCTGGGCTTCGCCGCCACCTGGTCTACCGCCGCCTGGTTTCTTCAGGTTGCTGTCCAGGGAAGTTTGCCCTCTCATTTTTCTGCCTTTTCCTTTCATTATGGTGGTTAGTCGTGTTTGTGACCCCGGTTTCTTGGATGGGTCCTTTAAATCGCGCTCTTTTGTGGAAGCTTATCTGGTTCTTCGATTTCAGTTGATTTTCCTGAGTTAAGAAAGGGTTTTTGTCGTGGTTTACCCTCGTTATGGATATCGGAGGAAGAAATTTTAGCTCTGTCTGTTCCTTTTCAATTTGCTCTGGTTGGTTTCTTTCCTACGCGGCGCCCTTCAATAGATGCTATTCGAAAATTTTTTTTCAGCTTGAAACTAAATGTTGAATTCTCTATAACTGTTCTGGATCAATCTCATATTCTTATTAAGCTTTCTAATGATTTGGATTACAGTAGAGTGTTCAGCCATAGATCTTATATGGTTAATAACTGCTATTTGAAACTTACTAAATGGTCGCCAGATCTTGATGTCGGGGTTGAGTCTCCGGTTATTCCTATTTGGGTTGCCTTTCCCAGTCTGCGACCACACCTTTTTGCCCCTCGTATCCTTCATGCTTTGGCGTCGATGTTTGGCCGTCCTTTAAAAGTTGATAATTCGACATCTGTCGGATCTAGACCTTCTCTGGCGAGGGTCCTGGTGGAGATTTACATTACTAAGGACCTTCCTGATAAAATTTGGCTTGGTTCGGAGAACTCTGGGTATGTTCAACGAGTTTGCTTCGAGGAGGTGCCTGCTTATTGTGTTGTGTGTAAACGGCTTGGTCATTCAAAGGGGGATTGTGGTAACTTTTCTGCTTCTTTGAATGTGAATAAATCTCGTGAGAATGTGGTGAAGCCTGTTGATGAGGCGCAGGTTGCGAGCGATCTTCCCGATCTTGGGGATCGGCCGTTGCCTGTGTGCGGAAATTCGGAGATTTTGGAGTCTTTGGTCACTTCTAACCCATCCGTTTTGAATGTGGTTGATGTGGTTAATGCTGTGAATGATGTGCCTAGTAATTGTGTTGATAACTGTTCTGTCTTACCCCCCGATGCAGCTCCGTTTGTACCTCCGGTTGTGACTGATGTTAGTGACCATGGTTCTCCGGTGGTGGTGACGGAGGTGGTTTTTGATGCAATGAATGTGGTGTTTTCTGATGGCTCGCCAGATATGGGTGTTGTGAATTCTAATGGGGGTGTTCAAGGTTCAAAAGATGCAGATGGTGGTTCTGATAGTGTTTTGCCTGTTGCGGTGGTGCCGGCTGAAATTGAGAAGGGAAGAGAGGAAGTTAATTTGATTAACAACAGTTTAGTTGTGGTCCCTGTAAGCGTGGTTGATTTCCAAGTGATGGCCAATTGTGTGGGTAATTCTTCTGGTTTGGATATTATGAATCAGAATAATTGTTTGGTTGATTCGTCGGATGTGGAGTTGGATTCGCAGTCTGTTGAGTCCGACAATGATTTTACTCTTGTGCGTACTTCAAAGGTTGGCTCTCGCGTAAAATTTTGGGGGAAAGGTCGACGCAGGAGATGATTTTTCGTTTCGTATGTTTGTTGATTCTTCCTGCTTCTTCTCGGGATTTGGCGGAGTTACTGTTTGATCTGCTGCTACGTGAGGCTTTGGGTTATGATGTGCTTGGGGCTCGCGTCCTGGTCCTTCTTTGCTGGTGGCATTCGCTTTCTGGAGGTTCCGTTCGGGACTCACTGGACGCTGAAAGCTTTGTCTTTGTTCTGAGCTCGCTTTTATTTTTTAATTTTCTCTGTTGTTTTTTTATCTGCTAGCTTTTCTTTTTATGCTGATGTAACCTTTATTTTTGTGTTATTAATATATTTCCTATTTATGAAAAAAAAAAAAAAACCAAAATATTACGTTCAATCTTTATCATCAATGAATCTAGCACTATTTTTTATTATGTGATTATATTTTATAGAGAGACATAAAAGAATCAAAATTTTAATAAAAAAATATATGAAAAATATTAGTAAATAAAAACTAAAATGTGATGATTTATAAAAAATAAAAAGAAAAATAATCATGTCTACTTTCATCAAACGCACATTTTATTTCAAGAATTTCTGAAAATTTTGAGACAAAAAGGCTGTAGATCGACAAGGTGAATGTTCATATCTTCTTTGAGCAGTTCATCGACATGATTTGAGGAATCTGTACACTCATAGGCATATAACTTGAGGTTGATGTGGACAAGGAAGATCCCATTAATAACATTGTTTAATTGGTGGATTTTTTTTTTCTATGGTATTCTTTCAATAGATGAATCTATTAAAGTCTTCCCTTATTAAGTAAATTGCATATTATTATTATTATTATTAAATAAATTTTTATAATTATTTATGTATAATAATAATTATGATTTAATTCATAAATATTTTATTATTAATTATTAAACTTATATTACTATTTTATAGATAACACACTTTAAAAATAAACCTTCTTTAATGTGTTTTGTTAGAATTTCTAAATAATGCAGAGCTAACCTTCATCTGTTGTTTAGGAGCTTTGGCATTCAACCAAGATGTATTGTGTTTGAAGATTGCTTATGTGATGTGCGTGTGAGTTTATCTTAATTGGCCTAAAAGTTATATAAAAAAAAGTTCCTAAATACTTCAAAGCCTTCTAGTTCATGCGTAAAAAAACTTTTATTAGAGAAAATAATGTTATCAATGTCAATGCATTTGAACTATAACACATAACTAACAATTAAGTTGTTTATTATTGTTGTGTTCCATTTAATTTATAATTGAAGTAAATATTGAACTAGTAGAGATCATATTGAACTATTTTAATGCTCAACTAGTAGAGATATTGAAATATTTGTAAGCATGGCGAAATTGATATACAAAAGTTATATTAATTTCAAGCTTATGGATGACTGACACATATAATACGACATGAAAGATGCATGTGAATGTTTATATGCTTTCTTATGACATGACACATTAGAGTGGCAAACCTAATTGGCGTGATATAACTACTTACAAGATTGATATTCATAAACAGAGCATAAGATAAATTTCTTGGGCATGCGCTGGACATGATATGTATGATAATTCCTAAATATAAAAGAAAATATTTACCACTGACATGAGATAATATTTATGAATGTGATTTAGGGGATATGACATGAAAAAATTTCAAGATGACGTATATTGTTGTTTATGTTATTAAATTTAATGGTTATATCTGTGTGTCTTACAGAGCTTCTTAAACTAAATGTGTAATAGGAAGTGATTTTAGAACAATGAATTTGAGTAGTTTAATTTGATGCATCTCATAACCATAATTTGATTTACTTGTTCATAATTTATGAATAAAGATCAATTTTAGCATTTGCATGACATAATTTA
Source organism: Dendrobium officinale (assembly GCA_019514585.1). Taxonomy (NCBI): domain Eukaryota; kingdom Viridiplantae; phylum Streptophyta; class Magnoliopsida; order Asparagales; family Orchidaceae; genus Dendrobium; species Dendrobium officinale. Next base: position 7,423,099 of record CM033682.1, on the reverse strand, counting down.
GAAGGGCTATGCATATTTTTTATTGTATAGCCAATGCTTTAGAAATGACTAAGGCTTCATTTTGGACATCTTATTTATTCTTTTTAAAATAATTTTATGTTATAAATGTTTTTGTACTACAAAAATTTCTTTTAAAAAATAATAAAAAAATTGTCTGAAATAAAATCTGAGATTTTTCATTTGGGAAGAAAAATGTGAGATCAAATTGTGAATACAAAAGTTAAAATAGGATTTGACGTTTGAAGTTTTTTTTTCTCCTGAATGGATAATGAAAAAAAGTTTTTTAATTTGGGTGAATTCTTGACTACAACAAAATGGTATATTGTGATCACCTTATATTTTCATTATTTTTTAAATTTATGTATTTATTTATTTATATTTTATATTAAATAAAAATATATTTAATATCCTAAAGGCATAAATGTTGGAGAATTCATACTTTAAAAAAATTGAACAATTAAAAATTATTTAAAATTTTAAAAAATAGTTTGATTTATTTTTAAAATAAATAACTAAATAATAACAACATGCTAATCAAATATATTTGTACAAATTAAAACAAAAATAATTTAAAACAGGACCTAATTTTATAATGTAGATCTATTTGGAGTGTTAGAAGGGAGAGAGAGCTTGTATCAGCATAACCTCTCAAATTCTAAGAGATTAGTTAATATTTTTTGTTGGAATCAATGCCCCATAAAAGAGGAGAGATTATTTGGTCAGGTCATCAGATACAGCTTATATTCATCAATCGATACTATTCAATACTGAGTACCGAGCTCAATACCGAGTAGGAGGTGATGTGGCGCATTTTTATTGGACTCCGAAGATGTTCAGTGACCTGACCCAATACTTCGTCCATAAAAAAGAAGCTTCTAGCAAATTGATAGAAAATTCTAAAAGAAAATTATCAACACATGAATGAATTAAATCTTACATATAAAAAGAATGAAAATAATTAATACATATAAATAAAATATCAAATCAAATATGCTTACAAATTTATGTATTAAATTTCCGAAGGCCTTAAAATAATAATAATAATTATATTATTTATATATTAAAATCAAATAAATACTTTATGTGATCGAATAATTGACTAGCCATCAATTCATGGAATATCTCCGGCTAATAAATGCGATTCCTAAGGTACAAATAATTAAAAAAAATTAATAAATTGTTTCTGTAGACCGGCTCACCGGCGTAGTTCCCAACGGCACAGTGTCTCTGTTCCTAAAGCTGACTCGGATTCAACTCCTGTGAGCTACCCATTACCAAACCACACCGCCTCCTTTACAATTAAAATAAAAGGTACTTTTAAGATTGACAAACCACACCGCACCAACCTCCCGCTCCACTATGCAGCCAATTATTACGTGAAGTCATGGGGCATCCAGACATCCAATTCAGACGCATCATATCATCTGAATACACTGAATTTCAATGTATTCTGGATTGATGTCCGGACGAATCCGAACACCATATGTAATAATTTGACCCACCACGCACCATTGAACAAAATTCTGTCATTAATTTTTTTTAAAATAAAATTCATTAAAATGCCAACAAGAAATTACAAAATACAACACACACCTAGCAAAATAAAAGCGACCAAACAACAATGCGAATTGCAAGCAAAGAGTGGGCTCAGTAAACAGTCCAGGCTTCAAACGTCCAAGCCGTCCCGCACGGACCATCCAGAAATAAACGGTTGCCACCAGCTTAACGACCGGGCGTGAGCCCCGACCACATCATCGCCCTCATCCACGCGTAGCACCAAATCGCAATAAATCCTAGCCTTTCAAAAGATAAACAGCAATACGAACAATACAAAAGCATTCCAAATCATCTTTTACGACGACCACGCCCCAAAAACTTTTCCCGAGAGGCAACTGAGGAACGAACAAGGGAAAAGTCATTATCCGACTCAGAACATTCAGAATCAACTTCCTCCTCCGACGAACCAATCAACCAACTGTTCTGATTCCTAATTTCTTTGCCCGAAGACTTCCCCACCCAATCAGCCATCCGAAGTGTATCAACCTCTTTTACAGGAATCTCAATTACACTGTTAACAATCTGAATCCCTTCCTCTACATTCAGCGACGGGCACGCAGCCTCATTCCCACTCGGTTCCACTCCAGCAATCATGTCATCCCCAGCACCACCTTCCGCATTATCTATCACCTTATCATCCCCAATAATATTCGTATCATGAATAGGTAGACTATCAGAAGTCTCAACATTCACATTTGCATTATCAACTTCCGGCACCAAAGCAATATCCGATGACTCCAAAATCACACCCTGCCTAACGCCCCCATCCAGCAACACAGGAACAAAAGGAATGGCATTCGGAGATAATAGGGATTTATCTGCAACCAGCGGCACATCGTTACAGTTATTTACATCCAACAAAATGACCAAATTCTCCTGCGACATTTCAACATTATCAACATATGGCAAATTCATCCCCACATATTCAGGAACATTTACCACAACTTCATTTGCACCCTTAATGCCATTCTCACCACCTAAAGGAGCATTAATTTACACAGGAACATCCGCAACCGAAGGAGGAACAGGAACAGGACCCGAAATACACTTACCAGAAATGTGTCCTAATTTTTTACAAATACCACAAAAATGAGGAAAATCGTCAAAGACCATGCCTCTTGAACATACCCTAATGAATCAGATCCTAACAAAACTTGCTTAGGATAATTTTTAGTAATATCAATTTCAACTAAAACACGGGCATTCGAAGGACGAGAGCCAACCAACGTCGCTTCGTCAATTTTCAGCGGTTTGCCAAATAACTCAGCCAGACCAAAAAGGATCCTCGGAGCAAAAAAATGCGGACGGAGGTGAGGAAAAGAGATCCATATCGGGATGATTGGCGACTCAACGCCGATATCCAAAGTCGGCGACCATTTCGTAAGTTTCATATAACAATTGAAAATCAAATAAGAACGGTGGCAAAAAATCCTACAGTAATCTAAATCATTCTCCAATTTTATCAAAATATGGGTAGAATCCAGAATAGTAACTGAAACCTAGCCATTCAACTTTAGGTTAAAAAAAAAAATTTACGTATCGCATCGAGAGGAGGGCGCTTGCCCGAAAAGAAGCCAACCAAAGAAAACCTAAATGGTTCCGCTAAAGCCCTAATTTCTTCATCAGAAACCCACAAAGCAGGAAGACCACGAAAGGTAGAGTGCTTCAGATCAGGAAAAGAAGAAGAAGAACCAGCAAGAGCTTGAAGAAAAGACTTAGGGTGAGAAATCCCCCCAAAAAAGCCAGGATCTCTCAAAATAGACGAAGGCATACCGAAAATGCCGGATAAAAGGAAAGAAAAACCACAGAGAAACAATAGAAGAGAGTAGAGAAAAACTTTCCTGAAGAGGCAGAGCAGAAAATCCCCCGCCGACGGCGGGAAAACGCCACGACGCCACCCAAGAGAAAACCCTAAGGTTTTCTCGGAGAGCAGCGCAACTTAAGTTTTTGACAAAATTCTGTCATTAATAAAATAACTCAAGAATTAAAACTAATTCCAACAATGCTACACCAATATTTTACTAAATTATTTTCATGTGCTAAGAAAAATATTAGTGCAATTAATAATTATATAAATAATAATAAATTATATCATTAGGATCATAAACGAGTACATCATTTGGAGGAGAATCAAAATGCGGCACATCATTTTTTTGTTGTGTATCACACGTGTATCAAATGATGTGAAGAATTATGATTAACCTCTAGATCGTCCGATATCCGCACAGAATAGTTTCTCCAAAAACAAAAAATCGAGCTCAAATCATCTTTAACTTAAGAACATAATTAATTAATTTAGTTCAAACTCAAGCTCAACCCACTATTGCAAATCAGCTCATGAGCTCATGGCGGATCAGCGGCCCCCCTAAAAAAGAAAGGAAAAAATATTATATAATTCTTTAGGGAATTTACCTCCCTCCATTTATTTTTTAATATTTATTACAACCCCGCCATGAGAAGCTACTCACTTGAGCCCCCGACTTATCTACAAAGTATACGATGATGAACGAATAAGAGTCGAGAAGCTGAAAAAGTAATAGAGAAGAAAGGAGAACAGAGAAACAGAGAATGCCTTTTGATATATTTTCAGTTAACGTTTACATACAGAGGTTGAGCTATATATAGAGACGTAGCAATGCAGTTGAGCATAATTATAATTATACCTATTGAACATTCTAGATGTAGTAGACAATTAAGTAAATGTCTTTAAGTCCTAATATGCCCCGTCAAATTGATGGATCTTGAATGATCGTCAATTTGAGACGAAGTTGATGAAACCTTGGAGTGGATAGCGGTTTGGTAAAGATGTCAGCGATTTGATCAATCGTACTTATTGGATGTAGATTGATGTTGTGTTGTTGAATATGATCTCTTAAAAATTTTTGATCAATCTCTATATGTTTGGTCCTCGAATGAAATACCGGATTGTTGGCGAGAGCTATCGCCGACATATTATCACAGAATAAGTTTGTTGAGTAGTTCTGCGGAATGCCGAAGTCATGTAGGAGTCGCCTAAGCCATATGATGTCTGATGTAAGGGCGGCTAGAGCACGAAACTCAGATTCTATTGAAGATCTTGATATTGTGCGCTGCTTCTTCACAGTCCACGATATTAGCGTGCTGCCAAGAAATGAACAGAAACCTGTAGTTGATTTCCGGGTAATTGGATCTCCAGCCCAGTCCGCATCTGAATAAGATTTTAAAACAAGATCAGTTTTAGTAATTGGAAGACCAAAATATAAAGTGCCTTTAATATATCGTAGAAGTCTTTTTAGAAGATAAAAATGTTTAGAGGCCGGATTATGCATGTTTTGGGATAATAAATTGACGCTAAATGATATATCTGGACGCGTCAACGTTAGATATTGCAAAGCTCCCGTAATTTTTCGGTAGACAACTGGATCAGACGAGAACGTTTCCGATTTAATGTCTACCGGCATCTTTGTGCACGTCGGATTCGATAATGCATTGCATTGGGTGAGATCGGCTAGTTGAAGAATCTTGTATGCGTACTTTGCCTGTGACAAGAAATAGGATGAGTCAGTTTTAGTAATCTTAATGCCAAGAAGATCGTGTACCTCGCCAAGATATTTCATTGCAAATTCTGAATCCAGAGTTGTGAGAACGGATGATATCATGGCAGAACTATTTCCTGTAATTAAGATATCATCAACATAAATAAGTAAGAAAATTTGTACTTGATTTTTGGCATAGATAAGAAGTGAAGGATCCGCTTGACTGTGATTGAAGCCGAGTGTAAGCAGAAAAGACGTGAACGTGTTGTACCAGTGACGCGGCGCTTGCTTTAGCCCATAAATGGCTTTATTTAGCCGACATACATGTCCCGGTTTTGAGCTATCTTCAAAGCCCTTTGGTTGCCTGATATAGATGGTTTCAGTTAATTTGCCATGTAGGAATGCATTGGCAACGTCCAGTTGCTGTACAGTCCAATTGTTGTATAGCGCAAGTGCCAACATTATTCTTATAGTTGGTAATTTGACGACCGGACTGAAAGTTTCAGTATAGTCGAGCTCATACTCTTGATTGTTTCCTTGGGCGACCAACCTGGCTTTGTATTTTCCGATTGATCCATCCGTGAGATATTTGGTTCTAAATGTCCATTTACTACCGAGCATAGTAGAATTTGCCGGTGGTTCGAGTAGAGACCACGTTCCTTGTTTTAGTAAAGCTAGAACTTCAGCTGCCATCGCTTGACGCCAATGCAGAGACTTTGAAGCCTCCGTAAATGTCGTAGGATCAGTGTAGACCTCTGTCACATTGTGACTGTGAATCAAGTTCAGACGTGATCTTGGCTTTAATGTCCCAGTCTTACTTCTAGTAGTCATCGGGTGAGACCGATTCTGGTTGGCAGCAGGCGGAGGAGCCTCAGATAGACCAAACGATGGTTGTGATTGAGTATTATCAGACGCCGAGACAGGTTGCTGGGTGACATTGGATGTTTGCATTTTATTCTTACTCATGTCATTGTCAGAAGTAGACCTGATATTAATAGAAGCGGGAGTTAATAGTAAAGGACAAATATTTGGAGCGGTATCCTTGGTATACAACACCTGTTCTGAGAACGGAAAACTGTTCTCGAGAAAATGAACATGTCTGGAAATCGTAATTTTATTTGTGATAGGATTCAAGCATCGGTATCCTTTGTACTGATCTGAATATCCCAAAAATATACATTTTTGAGATTTCGGCTGAAGTTTATTGACAGTATGTGGAGGTAGCAGCGGATAGCATTCACATCCAAACACTTTTAATCCAGAGTAGTTCGGTGTCTTGTTGAACATGAGTTCGAGCGAGGTCTGCTTTTTGAGAGTTCCTGAGGGTAACCTGTTGATAAGAAAAACAGATGTGTTTACCGCATCATGCCAGTAGACATGGGGAACATTTGCCGTGTGTAGCAGGGTTCTTGTAGTTTCTATTATGTGACGATGTTTCCGCTCCGCCAGCCCATTTTGCTCCGGCGTGTATGGACATGACAGTTGATGAACAATGCCGTTTTGAGTAAGATATTGCTTGAACGACGCATTAACATATTCAGACCCACCATCTGTTCTCAAGATTTTAATTTGATTTGTCGTTAGTTTTTCAATTTGATTCTTGAAATTAACAAATGTGAGAAAAACATATGATTTATATTGAAGAGGAAATACCCAACAATATCTAGAAAAATCATCGACAAATATAACGTAAAATCTAAAACCTTGGTTAGAAGAAATAGGAGCCGGCCCCCAAACATCCGAATGGATGAGTGCAAGCGGTTGAGTTTGACGATTTGAAGAATGGTCAAATACAAGTTTATGACACTTAGAAGCAATACAGGACGAACAAGAATTCAGTTGTCTATTCATATGCAATACAGGATAACTCTGCGAAATAAAATCAAAAATGCGTTTATGAGGATGTCCAAGTCTGTGATGCCAGGCGTGGGAAGCTGTAGTAGCGGCTGAGAGCGCGGCTTGATGTGGTGTCTGCGACTGTATGGGAATTTGATAAAGTCCTCCTTTACACGGTCCTGTGAGTAAAGTTTGCTGCGTCGCAAGATCCTTCAACGTAAAACCATTTGGATCAAAAATTATTGAAATGTTATTATCTCTAGTTAATTGAGAAATAGATAACAGATTGAATTTAAGAGAAGGAGTGTGCAAGAGTTGCGACAAGCGCAGCTTACGATTAGGGGTCGGCAAGATGCCGGACCCTGTATGCGAAATAGGAATTGTGTTGCCATCGCCTACTATAACGTTATCAGCACCGTGATATGATTGAGCAATGGACATGTTATCCATTGAATTTGTTAGATGAGAGGAGGCCCCTGAGTCCAGAAACCAAGTGGTATCCGGCGCGTCTGAACTAGCGACTAGTGCAGAATTGGTGTTCTTGACGGGCGGCACATACTGGATGTTCAGGCGATGCCAGCATGTTTGGGCCGAATGCCCTTTATTGAAACAAATTTGACAAAGAACTGCAGGCGCGGGATGGTTCCTTGGTATGGACATAGTAGTAGATGGCTGGAAATTATTCGCATTGTTTGACGTCGATGGGTTGTAGGAGGCCTTTCCTTTTGGTCGACGTCCTCTACCCCTGGTGTTAAAGAGCGCCATGGTCGGATCTTGATTCAACGAGAACCGAACTGCATCAGCGGCTAAGTTTATTTCTTCGCTCAACAATAGTGGATATATTTGATCCAGAGTGAGAGGCGCAGCAGATGTTCTTATGGAAGATTTGAACGACTGATACATCGGTGGCAAGCCATTAAGAATATGATGAATAATGTCCTCTGGATCAACTGAGGAGCCCGTCGCAGAAATCTGATCGACTATAGCCTTTATCTCAGACAGATAGACTGTCATGGAGTTGTTCTTTAGAGAGACGTTGTGAAGCGAATTGCGCAGTTGAATGACCTTTGATCGATTTGTAGCTTGAAATCTTGTTTCAAGCGCCGACCAGACCTCCGCCGTTGATTCGAGAGAAATGACATACGGAAGAATCGAGTCAGATATTGTGGAACAGATGGATGCCGAGAGATTTTGATCCGTCTGTATCCATTGTGCATATGCCGGATTGATCGCCGACGTGCCATCTTGGGTTTGCACAAACTGAGATGGCGGCAAGAACTTTGAGTCAAGAAATTTCAGAAATCCGTTTGCCCGCAGAGTCTTCAAGATTTGCGACTTCCAAATGAGAAAATTATCTGGTGTTAAAGAAGAAGAGACCAGATTGCGTAGATTAGAAACGACGAATTTTAGATTCGCCGAGACTGTCGCTTCATCGGACGCATGATTATCACTCCGATCTTGAAGGCGGGAAGAAGCTGAATCAGTCATGGCTGAGGATCGAAGCCAAAATCTGATACCATGAAAAAGTAATAGAGAAGAAAGGAGAACAGAGAAACAGAGAATGCCTTTTGATATATTTTCAGTTAATGTTTACATACAGAGGTTGAACTATATATAGAGACGTAGCAATGCAGTTGAGCATAATTACAATTATACCTATTGAACATTCTAGATGTAGTAGACAGTTAAGTAAATGTCTTTAAGTCCTAATAGAAGCAACGCCCTCGAAACAATTTTTGATTGTATTTATGAATATTTATGAAAAAAAATTACACTTTCAGATCCGTCCCTGCATGAACTGACGAGTGAACCAACTCACAAACTAACAAATTGAGTTGAAATTTGACTCGTTAGCTCATCAAACTCATCTCGTAAAACTATTTATTTAGTCATCTTCATAATAAAAAAAATGCAGGAAGTTATATAATACGAATTCTAGTATAAATTTATATGAAAAGATAATTAGATTCAGGCTGTAATTACAAAGGAAAATTAGAGATATGCAGCAAAAGAAAATAAGTTTGATTTGCATTAGACAACCAAAAAGAGCTTACTTATTAAATTTATACTTGCTGGTGCATTTATAGAAATGTCCCTGTTCTTTAATTTTTTTACATAACAGAGCAGGCGTTCGGGTTCTCGTCACTGAAGAGCTGCGGAGCGTACGATTGATACTCCGTCGGGTATCTCGGATAGTAATAGTAAAACTCATTTTTCTTCAGCTCCAGGACCTTTCCGACGGTCGCCGCATCCTCCAGCGAGCCACCTTCCTTCTTTTCCTTCTCTTCTCCAGCTTCCCCTACAACGCCAGCTTCGACCTTTTTCTCGCCGTCGGTCTTTTTCTCATCGCCGGCGCCGTCACCGGCTTTCTTTTCATCGCCGCCGCTGGACTTGTTTTTGCCGTCAGCCGGCAATGCGGCGGCTTCTTCCGGTTTTTTTTCGGCCGTGTCGGAGTTGACGATGACGGAGTGTTTGCCAGTTCGCTTGTAGACGTATTCTACGAGTTTTGATGGGTCCATTATGCCTTTCACAGTTACCTGAGAGGCCTTCAGATCCGGTTCCGCCGACTGTACTCCTGCTTTCAGGATTCAATTGTCATTGATTTCTTACTGAAAAATATAAATTTTATCCTTTTATCTAACTAAAGAGTGACTTAATTCATAAAAAATACAATTATGATGGAACAAATCCAATCATACATGCAGCGATTTGCGACAATCCAATCAAAATTGGGCGACATGCAAATTTGGGTTACAATCATGCTTGAATCTCTTTCAATAATTGCCTGGCGAATTAAAGAAAACTTGGAAGAAAAAATGGTAAGAAAATCTGAGCAGAATTTCAGATAAAGTAATTAACTGCTCATTCAAGCTTTGAGACAGATCCACCCAGAACTTTTGCAAATCTGCTTGACATTCAAGCACAGTAACATGTAAATAATGTATTTTGAACAAGTTGGCATCATTAATGCCTGGTTTGTAACCAGGAAGAAAAAAAAATGATTAGGATTATTTAATAATCAATAATAAGAGTTAAATGAAATAAAAATTGTGAAATTTAATATATATTCTTAACATTCCTTAAAGAGGGAAAGCTATAGGAATTCTTTTACAAAATACCAAAAATCATATTTTTATCCTTTGTATAATGTGAAAATTGTATCATATCATCGAGATATGCAGAATAAGAACAGAGGGTAAAAGAGGAAGGGGGCGAACTTAAGGATTGGAACGTCCAAGATCTGAACTTTGTTGGGTTCTGAAGCACTAAGAAGATTTAAATGAAAGAAAAGGATGTTTCAACTAAGAGTAGTTCTAGTTTCTCTTTCTAATAAAGTTATTAATAAGGATCTGCATTAGAATCTCCAATAGATCCCAAAACCAAAAGAAAAGACGACTGGAGTAAATTTAAAGATTGCCAGCTACATTACAGGTTATGGAAAGAAAGAGATGAAAGAGAGTTAAAAGTCAAACCTTTCATCTTAAGAATCCTCTTTTTGATCTCCTGCGCGCAGGCTTCACAATGCATGTGGACTTTAAGCACGACAGAGATAACCGGCGGCTGAAAAACACGAAAGCAAACCACAAGAACAGTAAAAATACAAATTTTAGTCAAAGAGTGATATGTATTCTAGAAATGTTAGGATAAAGAGCAAAGCAACCTCCTTCTTCTCCTCCGGTTTGGGTTTCTCTTCCTTTTTCTCTTCTTCATTCTTTTCCGGCTTCGGTGGAGGCAGGGGAGTTAGGAGCTCCACCTTACGACCGCTCTTCTTCTGCACTCTCTCCACCACCTTCAAAGGATCCTCCGCCGCCTTCTTCCCCTTAACCACCACCTTATGCGTTTTACAGTCCGTCGTCACTTCTTCCACTCCTAACCAAAATTACAAAAAGTAAAAAAATAAAATAAAAATACCTTTGAAGAAAAAAAAACAGAGAACAGAGATTTGTCAAAAAAGAGAAAGCAGAAGACTGTAAAAATCAATGCTAAAGATACCATCGAAACCCTTAAGACTCCGCTTAACTTTGCGGGCACAGCCTTCGCAATGCATGTAGACCCTCATTAAAATCTCCTCCGGAGGTGGTGGAGGCGCCGGCGCTGACTCTGCCTTTCCGTCCTCACCGCCTTCCTTCTTTCCCCCGTCCCCGCCGCCTTGTTCGACACCACCACTTCCACCCTCTTTCCTCCCTTCTTCTGCCTTATTTTTTTCCCCTTCCGCCTTGGTTTCAGCTTTCTTTTCTTCAGCCTTCTTCTCCTCTGGCTTTTTCCCCTCCTGCCCAAAACCAAGAAGAAAAGCGATAAAAAAACAGAACTTTATATTTATATATGAGAAGTTGAATATGGAAAGGGATGACGCCAAAGAAGAATGAGACCTCTCCCATTATCCTTTCCACCTGCGGCGATGCGATGCTCCGGCAATGCTTTCTCCTACTTCCCTAACCCCCCCGCTCCCGCTCTCTCTCTCTCTCTCTCTCTCTCTCTCTCTCTCTCTGCGCACCTCTCGTCTACCTCAACTCGCTGTTTCTTTCTGTTGCTACTCGGGAGATGGAAATTTAAGTGGGGGACACGTGCACAGTGTGAGCATCGCACGTGCCAAAATCTTTTACCTACGATTATCTGCTCCGCGGAATACTTTTTTACTTAAGATAAAACTTAATCGGACGGTTATTCTAAAACAAAAATAGCATATATCTTCTACTTTTAAAATCCAGATATTTTTAATTAAATATTTTTTCTCTTTAACTTTTATATTTATCCCCCTAATAATTTTAAACTAATTCAAATTCACATTAAAAAAAATAATGATGTAAATTTCTCAATTTTCAACCTAAAGCCTGTTAGAAATATGGGGACCAACGTCATGTGCGATTTAAACTGTACCGGCGGTGTAGAGAAAACCACATGCATGAGACTTCTCATACGGGGTTATACGCGGTGAAATGGATACTCGACATTTTCCAGACTTCACCAATACACCCAAATAACACCCGCTTATTCATGGCTAGAAAGGTGCCACGTAGTGGAGGTGAACTTGGGTGTGGCTGTGGAAATTCAAGTGATAGGCCGTGAAATAATTACAGTACTTGCTAAAAATGAGCAGCAGTAAATGAGAAAAAATCTAAGAATTGTTTAACGAAAATTTATTTTTATTTTCTACATTACAGTGGATAAAGAGACTTTCCTTAAAATGAAGCGGAAAGCTCCACTTAACGGTCGCATTTAATAAATATTTTGGCGTTTGAATGAAGATTTGTGTGCCTATATCGGTATAGGTTTGTTCAGATATTTTACAGGCACCAAACATATTTCGGGTAGATATCTTACTCAAAATAGTCATGTCATGCATTAAGATACTAGCAAAAAAAAAATGTAACCAACTTAATCCATAGAATCAAGGTAAATGTGTCAAATTATTTTTTATATGTACCGTTTTGTACCGAGAGACGTGACGTTTTATGATTCGCCTTCGGTCGATTCGATGTCCGCACAGAATAATTTCTCCTGTCTCCAAACTAAGGAGTTGTCTCAAGTATGTGTAACTGAATCAGGGAGTTATGTGTGCATCAAGAAATTCGTGCATATTCATCCAAGCCCGCAAGAATCACTCACATCGGTAAAAATTGATCTCTCGAGACCACTAGCCATCATTCAAACTGTCAAACACGCATTGATGTTCCTCGATCTAGCTGCAGGAAGTGTACAACTTAGAAGTTTGACATTATCCTCAAGACTTGTTCAATCCTCAATTTGCGGCCATCATTATCCTCAAGGACTCCTTAACGTTTAGAGGCATACAAGTTGTGCTTCAACTCGTTGTCACAGTCAAAGCACTCAACTCGTCTCACACACCATATCTTGATAACTAGCCCTTTGTGGTCACAAGCATTCACCCATGAGAGTTGCCTTGTAATAGAGGGTCATGTCAGGAACAATGAGTTATGTGATTCCTACTAGTAAGCCACATGTCAAATACAGCCCGTGATGAGTAATATTGAGCAAGAGATTTTTGTTTTGTTTTATTTTTTTTAGTCGCTTTTCCAATAGTCCTCTAAGTTTTATAAAAAAAATGGAAAAGAGAACTTTTTTAATCTTTTTGATATTTTCTTGATTTCTGACATACTTTGAGCTTTCATCTCTCTCGCTCTCTCTCTACTTGCTCAAATGTCTTCGTTTTTTAATTTTTGTCTAGAAGATTACTTGTCAGTATAGTCGGTTGTTATTCATATGTAAATTCAAATCAATAATGTGTTACTTCATCACCTTTTATATTAAGTTATTTGAAAATTTTAAAAATAAAGATAATATTAAGTTATTTAAAAATTAATAAAGATAATAATTACTCTAAATGAAAAAAAAAAAGCTTATTCTTAGAAGTAATATAGATGTTTTAGATAACTATGAGGAGTTGAATGTAAGTATTTTTTATTTTATTTAATTTTTTAATAATTTTATCATAATTTTCATTTATCTCGTCATATATGAAAAAATAAATTACTATGCTAAAAAAATTAACTAAGTTTTTTGGGTCAATAGGCATTCAATGTTTTGTAAGGAAAAAAGTTCCATAGAATTTTATATTTTTAATAAAGTAGAACCAAGAAATCTAAATTTTATTCGAGCAATGATATTAATAAAATATCATTTTTAATAAAGTAGAAGCAAGAAATTTAAATTTAGATTTAAATTTCTTTATTAGTAAAATACCTTTGGTACACTTTTCATTATCAATTAGTTGATTAACTAGTTGAACCTTGAATGCATATTGTAAATGTATGCATTCATTTGCATTAATTGATCAAATACTATATATTTTTTAATATCGGTGAGTGAAAAATTATAAAATATGTAATTCAAATTTATAATCTTGAAAAATAATATTTTTCTAACTGCATTTATAGAAATATGCTTAGTATCAAAAATATATACTAAATTATGCATATGTTAGAATTCATTTTGTTTACAAATAATGTCATATATAATTACAAATAATAATAATAATAATAAGTCATTTGATTAATTTTAAGATTACATGTCATCTCTAATATAATTATGCATAACTATTTAATAATTCTAATTGAAAGTAACTTAATAAGGTATCATATATTTTTTTATTAGAAAAGAACCTCTTTTATGGGTTGAGTACATGGTTATATGCATTGTTTTGAAATGAGTAATTCAACCTTGATGTTATCTTCTTCATATGTGAAGTATTTGTGAACCTCATTAGGTCAAAGTATTTTGAATCTCTTTATCGAACAAACTATATTATTATGAAGAATTAAGATGTTACATGTGATTTAGGGTAAGTTTGGGATGACTACAGTGTTTTCTAAAGTATATTGTGAAATTACTATGGGAAAGTGACTTAGCTACTTTGGTTGCGAAAAAAAAACTTTTCATCACAATTTTATAAGAAACAGTAAGAAAGCAACAAGATGGTGGTTATTAAACTAAATTGTGATTGATATATGAAATATAAAACCGTGATAAAGTTATTCAAGACAAACTTTTAATATCATAAAAACAAACGTATGTCTATAAAATATAATCAAAAAAATTGGAGAATATGTTGAATGTTACTATAAAGTACTTATATTTGATGATAACCCCCATAAGTTGAATAATATAAATAACTTTCCCAATAGTTTTGACACTAAGCACAATTTACAATTGTTTTTTTAGACTAGAATAAGAATGTAAATGAGTATAAGAGAAATCATAGTTTTGAAGAATATTGAACTTCATTCTATATTATCCAATGTGGAAATAAGACAATTGAGCAAATGGAAAATAAGAACTATGATTTTAAAGTACTCAAACCTTTTGCTTATTTGATATTTGTGAACATATTCCAACAAATAATTCACATAAAATGAATAATAAAAAATGTGTTCGTTTTGGAGAGCTTTTTTATTTCATTGCTTTTCATATAGCCACCATAATTACATTTGGCTACTGTTTTCTTACTGCTTTCTCACCGCTCTTTAAAATTTTTTATGGTGGAAAGCTATATTTTGCAAACATAGTAGCTAAGTTGCTTTCTCCAAAGCAATTTCATAACCAACTTTCTAAAACACTACGGCCGTCCCAAACAAATCCAAAAGTCTTGCTAAAATAATTGAAGAACATACATGGCCATTCTCTAGCAACTTTGTTAATTAGGAAGATTGTAACTTATATGTCTTTTTAACCTTCTTAAAAACTTAATGCAATTTCTCTTCATTTTTCTACCTGGCTGTTGATAATAAGGTCAAGCTAAACTGACCTTATAGAGATGTTTTACATATAATAATTAAATGAAAAATAAAAAAAATAAAGATGGAACTTAAGAAGGCAAATCATAATTTTCTATGATTTTGAAGGGAATGGAGTTTCAAAATTATATTTTGTACAAAAAATTTATTCTTTTACGTCTAAATCTTAATTTTTATATCCAAACTATTTCTCTTCAAGACATTCCTTAAAGTTATTATAAAAAGATTGGTACACATTACTTTAGAGTTCTTTCTCATGAAAGTAGCTCTTGTTGTTGTATTCTTGAAATCAAAATAAATTCAAAAAAATTGGCATAAGCAGTCGATTTAATGGAAGGTCAATTTAATTTCAAATATCTAACCTTTTGACAGATGATTATACAAAAATTACACTGAATGAAGCTCATAGTGGAGCATTGATGGAAGATTTAGGGTTTCCTTATCAAAAACAGTCAAAAAAGTGTTGAATGAATGACTGCCATTCTGCATATATGGCTAGTTATACTCCATACCCAATATTAATAAAGAAAGAAAGAAAACAAAATCATTACAACTTTATTGAGATAAGATTATCAATAAAGTCAAGCTGATAAAATAAAATCATTGAAACTTTATTAAGAGGATGATAATGACCTGCTGTGCTTATGATGAGTAGGTTCATGCAGCTATGATTTTGAGCAGTGTGTCCTCTTGAGACTCACAAACCATTACAGTGTACTCTCTGCCAGCTTTGTGAAAAATCAACAAAGAAAAAAATTTATAGGCCTCCTGCAAATGTAATGGAGAATATTTGGAGAGAAGCATTCAAAAGTGGCGGCAACGATCAAGTCATGGTGATTAGAAGGGCCGAGCAACAATAGGCAAGTAATAATGATCAAAATAGATCTATAAGGTGATGACAAATTATGATGATCAAGCAACGGTTGTTATGTCACGACGGTTGTTTGATTACTCTGTGTGGAGTTCGAACATGTTTGGAGGTCAATTTTGATGCGCCACATCAATGCACTGCATATTTAGTAACATAGCGTGTCTGGATTGGCCACCAGATCCGTCCAGACACCGCATACAATAATCTTTTCAACAGTTGTTAGCGGTGATCATTAGTGTTAATCTTTAAATCTTTAGATTTCTAATCTCTCTAATGTTATATATCTCGTTTTTGTTGAAAGTAAGAGTTTATTTCGTTTGTGTACTAAAAACATGCTTTAAGAAGCAGTAAGAAAGACGTCCCAAACAAAACCTTAGACTCATATGACTTCTTTAATGTCATTGGGTTTCTTTCGTTGAGAAAATATTTTTCGATTGTGTGTTTACTGCAATCAAGCCTTGGTTGATTTTGTATTTAACTTTGAAATTTTTAATTTCAGCTTTTAAATTCGTAGCTGATCTGATGAATTTTCTTAAAACATATTAAATATTAGGCCTTCTTTTATTGAAAATTTTGACCAGCGAGTTAGATATCTTAGATCAGAGACTTTAATTGTGGCCGGTCAGCATGCATAACCTTAAGCATTATATCTGATATAATTAAGGTGATCAAAATATTTTCCTATCCAATAATAATACCTTAGAGGCATCGTAATATTATAATCAAATAAAAATTATATATAAAAAAAAAAAAAAATAAGAACCCACTCTATTTTGAGTATTATTATCACATGCTAAGTGTTTTTTTTTTTTTCAATTTTTTGTTAAACAATAATTTTTGAAGTGTTTTTTTTTTTTCTTAATTTTTAATGGACTTTTAATTCTATCTCCATATAACATATTTCATTATTATTTCATATCTGATACTTTTTTTCACTTTATGAAAAAAAAGTTATTTATTGCACTCATATAAAAGTATAAAGCTCAATTTATAAGTAAAGTTCACGTCATTTACATTATATTTTTAGTAATAACTGTGCTTTTTAATGTGGGAAAGTAAATCATACCAAGAACAAGAAAGAGAAAATATAGCGAAAAAAAAAAAGAATAACAGAATTTAATATGAAAAAAACCTTAAACATAGAAAAAATCATTTAGTCAAACCACACAAAAAAATTTACTATGCAATTTTAGGAGAAACAGAACTGATCTTTCTTTTATCTCACTATCTCCTTGTCTCTCATCACCCTTGCAATGTTCTCTTACATGATCAAACAAAGAGAAACCCTTTAAACTATCAAGGGACTCAACACTTAATGAAAAATGAGAAAAAAAAAAAAAAAAAAAAAAAACTACAAAGCCCGCCTCAATGGCAAGAAAGAGTGAAATATGAAGCACCTCAAATCAGGATTGTTGTGACCAATAAAGAGTGAAATATGAAGAGGAGAAGACAAGTGGGTGAGAGCATAGAAATGACAAGAAATAGTAGAAGCATTGGAAGGAGAATAGCATGAGAAAGATAGAGTAGGAAGAAGAAGAATAAGAAAAACGGAGCCGGCTTAGTTTTGAGAGGGTGGAGATGGAATACGAACGAAAGAACGGAGAGTGGGATGGCAATGCGGTAAAAGCGAGACATACATAGATGAAAAAGATGTAGGTTTCATGTGAGACGATTTTTTAATGTTTTCTAAAATAACTTTAATATAAAAATTTATCAAACAAAAAACTACTTTAAAAAATATCAAAAAAGTCACCCCAAATAAAACCATACTTGCATCATACAGAGTCAACAAAGTACTATATTTCATAAATAATAAAATTTAAATATTAAATATATAAATTGAATAATTTTAAGCTCTATCTATATAATATTTCTAAGCAGAGCAATTCAGTAAAAGACTTAACACAGTAGATATGTACTTTTTAATAAGATTAAATATTTTATAATTACATGTACATGAATCTTAACTGTATGGCTTACAGTAACAATGAATGCACGAAGTAAGCCGAGCCCACAAATAATTCATCGCTTAAAGCGAGCTAACCCCACACCTTCGAACGACGTACAAAGTTGTAGCTGTTCGAGGCTCCTTCTGCTCACCAATTACAGCTTCATGAAAACTATACAACGTAATAAATTTTATCAGATTAACGGTTCAAAAACCCTAAAATTCGAACTGATATATTTTGAATTTTTTTTTATTTTTTAACATAGGGAAATAGTGTAGAAGCCAAAGCTTGAGAAAGCTTAGCACATGTAGCTTGTAGCTTGACGGCCAATTAAGATTTCGTTTGAGACGGTTTTCTTTCTACTTCTTAAAGTAAAATTTTAGTACAAAAACTAAAATGAAAATTTCAATTTTTATACTAAAATGTTGCTTTTTAAAGCAGTAAGAAAGTCGTCCTAAACGAAGCCTAAGTTTAGAGTATTCCACCCATAAATTATTCCCTCGAGGAAGGAATTTATTTGTAATTAAATATAAATATTGGTGAAATTATTTTAATTGGGTTTAAGTTTAGGGCCGACCACCTAAACCCTAAAGAGCTAACAAATACTGAGGAACACCATCCAAAGATGACGTGGCACCTTAGATCCTTCACCGTCATAACCTCATCTGGTAGAAATTATTTATCATTATATTAGAGACATAATCATCAACCAATTAATTAAAATAATTGCTATGTGGACCATCTTTATTAAAAATCTAAAAAAAGATATATGCCCATTACAATAATGTTACCACAAGAGTGACATACACATTTAATGTCAAACTACTCATAAGCCCTCGCCCTATCAATTAAAGATTTATCGATATCCATAAGGAAGATCAAGACCGACCTTCCTCAATCACCTCATTAATGCCCACTTGATTAATAATTAAATTCAACATGACATGATCAATAATAGACATCTCAAATTCATCAAGATCTCAAACGAAATAAGTCATATTACTCTCTAAGAAATCCATAACTTCTCCCCCAACACAAACATAACATAAGGCCGTTTTATTAAAATGTTAATGTTCGTATCTTGATCATCACTCATAATAGAAGGTAATTAAGTTAAATACATTCACAATATTTTTCTCCTTTTTTTTTCCACTATTTCATGATCCGTACCTGCAACTACTTGCCTTGACCCAAGTTCAGGATGCAAAATAAAATAAAATAATGAATCATGATCAAGCAACTAATAATGAGAATAACAAGAAAATATATTTCCAAAAATGACTTCAAACTAATAAGCATTGCACTCCAAATCATTAATCAATATCTCCTAAAATTTTGAGAAACATTTAATTCAAAATGAACATGCGCTATAAGGAATTGTCACTACTAATAAATCAAACTTTCGCAGTACTTTTTAGGGCCTGCACGAACATAAAAAAGGAAGGCCTCGATAGTAGGAGAGAGCTATCAATTGATTTACTGCATAAGAACATGCATGCATAGGGTAATATGTTGGCTATTTGGTCAAACAACTCTCCAAATAATAATTAAAGAATTATCCTTTTTAGCGTATGTCCTTACTTTATGGTGGTCCATAATGCTATGAGATTAACAACTAATTAAGATCAAGGATTAACAATGTGATGCAGGTTAATAGCACTAATTAGTCTATGTTGTAGTTTGTTTATAAAATAATCAACCCATGATTCCTAAATATGCTTCTCCGACTTTATTGCTCACATGCAGCACATGACATAGGAATGTTACTATTTTTTTTATAATTTTTTTTTTTAATAAAATGTTGAGCACATGGGTTTCCCATACAACTTCTGTTTAATAATTTGTCCTCAGCTTCACTATTTTGCATTACGAGCAATTTTTTTTTTTTAAAAAGAAGCTTTTGTAGGGATTGTACTAAGAAGCAAAAGAGCATTATAAAATTATTTGTCTTAGATCTCACACTGGTTGACAAACGTGCATGAAAGACTATATTAAAGTTTCATTGATAGGTAGGATACAAAATAAAAACAAAGTGAGTTTGAATGTATAGTGCACTTGGTTGGAAAAAGTTTAGAGAATCCTAGTGGGTAAGGTTCGAATGCACACCTTGCTCACAACAACAATAACAACGAAAAATCTTGTACAATGCAGACGACTATTGGATCTTCATTCTCGATAGGAGCAAAATCGCCTTTATGTCAGTGGGGACAATTGCGCCTTGACTGTGCGAGTTGAGCGAGGGGGCTGGCACTTTGGACCCCGGCCTGATATATATGCGAAGTGTACGAAGATCATGGTGAAAAAACTAGCATTTAATTAAGGCTTGTTGTGCCCGTCATTCTTGGTGAAAAAACTAGCATTTAATTAGAGAAATAATTGAGAGTTGATGAATTATTTTAAGTAATAATCTTCTCTCATGTGAGTTCACCTATTTGGTACTTAGAGCCAAATTAGAGTTAACCTTTGAGAGACTTATCGAGATTTAATTGTGAATAGCTCGAAGCTTTGAGCGACTTCATGCCTAACAAGTTTTAAATCTCATGCAATTCCAACATGTTTATAGTCAACAACTTCTTGAATTCAATTCAAACTTTCAAAATTCACTATAGAAAAATCATTTATTACTGGTGGATCATTCCATTTACCGGAGGTTTATAAAATTTCCGACAATTTTCCAGTGTTTAGAGCAGCGCCGGCATAAACCGCATAGGAAATTAACATCTGCGGTCTTTTTCCGGAGGTTGTAATTACCGGTGGTTTTCCGGCGACTATAACTGCTGGAAATACCCGACGAAAAAAATGACAGTGAAACCGCCATAAAAGCCTCTAATATTGAGTGAGTTTCCTATAGCGACCGCTTAATTAACTAACCCATTTGATCTAAATATAATCAAACATAACAACCAATTTAAAAATCTAAATTCCTTTATAAGTGGTCCTTAAAATTTATTTTTATGCTAGAAAAAAATAAGAAGAGACAAAATCATTAAAGTCTAACTAGATACTATGTGACCACCTTCCATTATCAAATTCATAAAGAAGACAGTTTACTTCCTCTTAATAGAATGCTTATTAAAAAATATATAATATAAATAAATTATGCATATAAAACACAATCATAGATACTTCATCATACCAATTAATAATATATTCACATAATTTTACAAAAAAAATAAAAAAAATACTGGTCCATGTGATCACACCTTGTAAGTATCAATGAGCACATGAGTGGCCTGGGCGAGTAAGGCCACCTGCTATACAACAAAGGAGATAAGCCTGTAGTATTGATCAAATTTCAATTGATTTATTTGAAGCAGTTGGCTTTGAACTGGTTAAGATGAAGCAAGCAGAATCTAGACTAAATCAGCTATATTCCTTCATCCTATTTTAAACTAACTTCGGCTAAAAACAGTTCAAAATTGTACAAAAATATCAGTGCAAGAAAAAAAATGGTATGTTCATACTTTTTTTGCTTTTTATTCTGAATTGATCAATGGCTTTTTCTTGCGTTTGTGGTCCTTCAATTTATGTTTGTTTTTATGAGAAATTGATTTTGTGATAGCTGTGAGGATTTTATGATTGGTATAGAATTGATGATGATGGATGGATGTGGCCCATTTTGAGCTGTTGGTTGGAAATTTAGGCTTCGTTTGGGATGATTTTCTTACTGCTTTTTAAAGCGGCTTTTGAGTATAAAATAGAAAGCTAGCTATTTTAAGCAGAAGTAAGAAAGCCCTCCCAACGAAGCCTTAGGCTTCCTACTAAGAGGTCTCAAGTTTGAAGTTTACATATGTGATGTTTGTATGCATGAGTTTGTGATTAATTCGCTCAAAAGTATAAAAAATTTCGATGATTGATAGGGATTAATCACTTACAGCTAATGTTTTGATTGAAAATATTAAGATTTTTGGTGAAATTTCAAATATTATATGTATATTATCTTATTCTTATTATAGTTATTGATATTTGTATTGTACCACTTTCATTAATTGGAGTACACTAAATAAATATATTATCCTAAATTTAAATGATTATTTTTTGAATTTTAAGAAAAAAAAATAAATGATTTATCAAAATAATATAAAGTTAATAAAGTCATTGTTTCTTTATAAGGATTTTAGGGTGGATGATTTGGAGGATGAGATCTATGTGACACTATTATGAGAAAGAAAAATTAATAATTTCATCAGTGGAATAGAAAGAATAAGAAATATAAAATTAGAAAATTTTCAGAATTAAAAATTTAAAATTAGATAAACAAATCATATTCTACACCCACAACTTGGCAAGCAGCTCATCTTTATCTGACATCGTCATAATGTCGCCGACCAATGCCCTCTCAACATCGACAATAGACGCCCTCTTGACATCGACGTCCGATAATTACTACATAACATTGATGCTCGACAGTCAACAAGATTATCGCCTCCTCACTAGATGTCTTATGCATGAGTTCATCTCTTGACTCTCAAATCCTAATATTAATCTATTTTAAGCATAAATTCTTGTTGAATGACTTATTATTTTTAAATTATTTTTAATAATATAGCTATTCATTTTTGTGCAATATTTTTAAAATATAAAAATTATAATATCGTTTCCAACCCGTGTCAGAATCCTATATTTTTAATAAATGACGTGCCAAATGTCCGTATCGTGTCGTATCCAAGTCGTCGTGTTCGTATCTGTGCATCATAGCTTTCAGTATATTTGAAATTTGATTAAAAACGTATAAGCTTGTAACCTATCAAAAATGAAATGAAAAATAATTTTGAAATTCATCCTATTTTGAAGTTATATTTTGTTTTATATTTATATCCAAAAAATAATTAATATATTTAATTTTATTATTTCTTAAATTATATTTTGTAACATCAAGCAACTAAATGCATGGGACCTCACTGTTTTCTACAATTAAACGATAAGGATCAGAAGCACCAACTCTGTTGGTATATGTTCCCCCATTGACCATATAATTGCTATATATCTGCATTCCATAAGAAATTTTTTCCTACATACATAATTTCATTATTATTGAGGGGTTAAATGCACACCACAATAAAAATATTCAAACTTTTTATTGCTGGAATGTTTCAGCAATTTTCATTTTTGCATTAATTCTTTTTGTAAATTTTTTTTTTTTTAAATTTCTACGCAAATGGCTTAGTACCGGCCAACCGGGCAAGTTTCCTTTCTCCTCTTCCCTGTAAGAAAATGGAAAATTCTACTATTGATAATAGTTCTTATTCCAGAAATTTTGAAAGGTTTGTAAGCAGTTCTTCACTGCTTTTCTGGGCTGCAACAAACCGAGATAGTCATAATAAAGGCTCGCTGGAAATCTCTGTGCTCTGCTCTTCTGAACATTAAATCCCTCCATTAATGACGCATCAATTATTATGAAAAAAAAATATAATTATCATATATAATTTATATCAAAATATTTAAACTAAACAACATAAAGTCATGCACAATGGGAATATAATAAATGAATTATATACTTCAACTGGGATTTTCTCCTCTACTTAGGGGCAAATTATTGCATCGGGTCACCTGACATGCAGACATCCAATTCAATGCAGACATCCAATTCAGAGACGCCACCTCACCCGAATGCACTAGGCCCCGATATTTTTGAATGACGTGGTGTGTTTTTATTGGTGCCCTCCCTAGGACATTAAAATTTCTTCTATGGTTATTCAACTTTTTCCAAACCTTTTTAACTCCCCCCTCTCCAACTCTATTGACATATATTGTGTTATTTGCTTCTTCCTCAGCTCCTGGCCCTGATGGGTATATATTTGAATTCAACGAAAAGACTTGTGTTATTATTAGTGTTCAAGTTGGTACTGCTATTAAACACTTTTTTGTCACATGTTATGTGCTTAAGTGTGCTAAAGTCCATGCCATTACTTTAATTCCTAAGCGCCCTCATACTAGAAATATTAGAGATTATATGCTCATTTCTCTTTGTAATATTTTTTCTAAGATTGTGGCTAATAGGATGACCATGTTATGCCCCCACATTATCCATATTGACCAAGCTGCTTTCATTATGGGCATGGTATCCACTAATAATGCCTTGCTTACTTCTGAGTTACTAGGAAAGTTCAAATTTCTTGATTATAGGAATAATTTTTATGCTAAGTTTGATATCCATAAGGCATTTAATAACTTGTCTGGGTATTTCCTACTTGCTAGGCTCCTTCAAAGAGGTTTTCCTTACTCTTTTATCTCTTGGATTAACGATTGTATTGAGGTTGTGTACTTCTCAATTAACATTGCTCATAATTTGATATTAGATAGGGTTGTCTTTTAGGGGGGGAGCCTGGCCGGATCGCGGAGCTTGCAGGGGGGAGGCCTGGCCGGAGCGCCGCCCGCGCCTGGCGGGAGGGCGGGGTAGCCTGGCGGGAGCGCGGAGCCTGGCCGGTGGCGGGGTTCGGGCGCGGGAGCGGGGTGGGTTGCCGGAGCGGGGGTTTTTTTTTTTTTTTTTTTTAATTTGACCGGCGGTTTAAGACCGCCGGTAAGCCGCCGGAAAAAACCGCTGGAATTTATTTTCCTACGTGGTTTTTACCGGCGGCATTTAAACCGCCGGAAAACCGCAGCTAAATTGCAAAACCGCCGGAAAATGCCCAATTTCCGCCGGAAATTGCCGCCGGAAATGAGTGATTTTCCTGTAGTGATTGCCTCTGCTTCTAGACTTCTCATAAACCATGGTAAGAGCAAAATTATATTTTCGAAATGTTCCTCTAATAGTGATGTTATCTTCAATATCCTAAATATTAAGTCCTCTACATCTTCCTTTAAGTACCTTGGCTTACATGTTTGTATGAAAAAAACTGCTATTTGCTTACTTCTAGCCCTTCCTTCAAATATTACTATTCATCTAGATGGCTAGAAGGCCAAATCATTATCTTTTACAGGCATAATTCAATTTTTGAAGTTTACCATCTCTAAAACTTTAGCCTTTTGGATTAGATGGTCAATTGTACCTAAAGGTTGTTGTAAATTCATAAATAAGATTCTCTCTAAATTTCTCTATGATGGGAATATTAGTTCCAGAAAAATTCACACTATTTCTTGAAAAGATACTTGTAAGCCAAGGTTCTTGGATGGGTTGAGTATCCCTACCATTCAAGAATTTGAATCGGTTCTTTGAATAAATTATTGATTTGCGAAATATTGACTTCTAACATAAAATGCTATACTTTTTTACTATTTGTTACTTTCTTTATTATATTTTGAGGGAGAGAAATGAAAGGGGATTTGATATCAATTTGATTTGTGCATTTCCATTGTTTTATTTAATATTAAGAAGGCTTTCCTACTTAAAATTTTTTGTTGGAAAAGATTTGATGAGCTTATTAGTTGATGTTGGAATTTTTTAGAATTATATTTGCGGCTGGTGTGTTGGCAAGCCTATTTGGATTCTATTGGAATTTGGTCTGGTTTTTATGGCTGATTTATACATGCACGATGATGAATGCTGGTAATTCGCTCCATACTCCTCCCCTCGGATGATCTTCATGGCAACCATCTGCCTTTTTTTTTTTTAAATGAACCGTTTGGCAACCATGGGAATCTCATCAGAATTGATTTTTGCATCTTTGGTAGCTTATTTTTTTAGCATTCTAATTCTTTTTTTGGGCTTTTTTTTGTGCCTTCTTTTGGTGTAGTATCTACTCGTTCGTTGATTTTATACTGTTGGATTTCTTTCATAGGTTTTTTGACAGCTCCTTCTTTTAGTTCATATGTTATATGAGTTATAACTTTGAATTTTAGATTATATTTATTTTTTTATAGTGAATGAAATGTGGAGGTGTTCTCACTTTACCCCCCCAAAAAAAAAAGAATGATATCTTATGTAGAGAATCCTTTGATAAATTATTTTTATGCTTAAATTTTCCTTTAGTTAGCATTTGAAAGCCTGAAAAATCATTCATTTCTCTTCTTGTTTTCTTTATTTAGCACTTGTTTACACTAATTATTGTCTTATTTTCATGCATGTGACCATATATTTTTATTAATTGCATTAAGGAATATTGCATGGAAGAAACAATCCACTTTACATGATTGGCATGTTAGGTCTGCAATGGGCTCATTCAATAAACACAATAGGCCAATTTGAACTGAGCAAATCTTGCAAACCTTTCTTTGATTTGTCATCTCCATCACAACATTCAGGTGAAACTCACATTTCAATCAACAATCTTTTTTACATCACCTCATGTCAACTTCAAACAAAACTCTTATCTACAATTTTTCAAAAAAAAAAAATAATAATAATTTTGTGTTGATGAATATTTTGAATTTTATCTTCAAAAATTTATGATCAAATTTATATTTCAGCACTCAACATTAATTTTTTTTTTAATTTTATAAATTTTGTGCTATATATATAATTTTACATTTGATAGTACACACAAACTCTCCATTTGTAATTTTTTTATGCTAGGTAATGATGATTGATTTTTTTGATCTCCATCAGACAAATTATATTACATGCATGCTCATCTCCATGCAATTCACCTTGGTCTGTTAGTTTAAAATTTTGGCTGCCAATCAAGAGTTTTTAAGTTCGAGTCTCACGTGTATGATGTGCATGTGAGTGAGTTCGCCTTAATTGACCTAAATGGCCCAAAAAAACACACACACACCTTTTGGATGGTGTCGGTATTTCACTCAGCTACTCAAGGATGGTGAAATTATTTTGTACGGACGTCAAATACCGTCCAGAGATAAATTAGAATGTGTCAAGTCACCTCTTGCTCGGTACCATGACTCGGTACTGCTCGGTACCCAGCTTGGTACTGTTGATATGACATATTCTGATTAACCTCCAAATAATGAACCGCGGGCCACACAAAATAATCTCTCCCAAAGTTGACATTGGCTACTCAATTGCGCTTGATCTTCAATCATAAGCGAGCAAATTAGTAATGGCAAAGAGCTGGCAGGACTCTCAGAGTCTCAGTTTACTTTTAAAAAAAATAAATTAAAATGATAGTATTCACATGAATTTATTAAAATTTATTTGGACAGCGACATTTTATTCTAAAACATTTATTCTGCTACTTGAAGCTAATATGACAATTATGGGCCACTTCTGTCATGTCAGCCATGAATGCCTTCCAGCTACGGCATATACGTCACAGCCTTTATCAACATTTGCCCACCAAGATCTCTGAAACGCTACCCAACAAGTTTGATTATGGGTACTATAGTTTGAAAATTTTTCAACATTTTCATAAATTAATACTGTTGTTGTCAATTTGTTTATTGGCTTCCTTTTAATGTTCTCATCACTTTAATCCCCACATGAATAGCTTCCTGTTTATGCCTAAGCTGCTACAGGTCTTTGAGCATATATATATTAGAAACTACTTACTTTTCGGGTTCCATCGAACTACTCTATTATTTAAGTGCGTATTTGGTCTTAATTTTCAGGGGGTAAATTTATTTGTTTCGAGAGCGCTGTCTCTCGACCCGTATTTGTTTATCATTGTACGCTTCGCAGATATGTTGGGGGCCCAAGGGGGCTGCGAGCCCTGATGGTGTTCGACCTCTGCTATTTCTCTTTAATTGTATTTAGTTCATCGTTCCCTACCAATAACATCTCTATATAGTGTGTTTAATTATATTGGGGTAGTGGATTGCTTAAAAGATGGCTATTTTGCTTGTTTGAGAGTTGCGTTTCAAGGAGGGAAGGATGAATGCGGTCCCCTCGAAGGGTCGTAGTGGCAACCTGGAATCAGCATCTTAGAAGACCAAAAGGCAACCAGGGGACACCCTCTTAATGACTATTCCTTTGAAGCCCTTGAGCTTGTTATTTGGTTCTTGATTTTGTGTTCCATCTAGTAGATCCAGTATTCCACCTATCCACTACATCACATTCACTATTTTTCAATTGTTTTTTTAGGGTTTCTAGGGCTCTTTGAGCATTAATGGGCCGATGCCTTTTCTCCTCTAGCCTCTTCTTCTCACGAATTGAGTTGTATTTTTTGTTTAAAATAATATATTTAAAATATTTGGATGAGAGTAAAATAAATGCAGTAGATCCGGTCTTTCTTTTGAAGGACAATGATATCTAATTAGTAATACTCTTAAGGCCAAATTTTAAGGAGGAGCTCTTAATTTTTTAAAATTAACTAAAGGAGCATATTTAAAAATTAATTTAAAATAGAGCAAATTCGTTAAATATTTTAGCGCATTCCAGGGCATCACATTCTGATTAAATGGAGAGAGAAATAAAAGAGATAGGAGGGAGAGAAAGAGAAAAGGGGGGAGAGAGAGTACCAATAAGACGTGGAGAGAGATGAGAAGATATTATTTTTTATTTTTATATAATGTTATATGAATATTTTTTATAAAAGATTTTTAAATATTAGTAATTTAATTTATTAAATAAATGTTTAAAAAAAATTAATTAAAATAATATAAATAAATATATTTTAATTTAAAATTTTTAGTCCATTTAACATATATGCAATATTAGATAAAAATAATACTTTATAAAAAAATTTAATTTAATTTTTATCAAAAATTTTAAATTTTTGATAAAATATATATTAATTCTTTTTAATAAAATATTATTTTTATCTAATATTACATTAATATTAAATGGACTAAAAAATTAAATTAAAATAAATTAATGTATAATCATTTATTTTAATTAATTTTTTTAAACAATTATTTAATAAATTAAATTTATAATATTTAAAATAAAATTTTAAAATCATTAAAAATAAAGGGCATTCAAATATTACTTAAATTAAAATTTTGATCTGCTTGAATTAAATTTCTAATATTTAAACTTTTTAAACAATTCCACATCTCTCTCTTCCTGGTACTCTCTCTCCCCCTTTTTTTTTCTCTCTCTCTCCCTATGTCTCTCTCTTATTTCTCTCTCCATTTATGCAAAATATCCTAAGTATAAAGGGTATTCACATTAAGCCAAATAATTTGGATTATTTAGAATGCGCTGAAATCTTGAGCGAATTTGCTCTATTTTAAATTATTTTTTAAATATGCTCCTTTAGTTAATTTTAAAAAATAATGAGCTCCTCCTTAAAATTTGGCCTACTCTTAAATGAAGGGTTGATTATCAAGCACAAAAAGTTTTGATTTAGATTTCATTTTGGAGAGTTTTCTTACTGCTTTCTAAAACAGTTTTCTAGTACAAAAATTTCTAATTCAAGAAATTTTGCACTAGAAATTCGTTTTAGAAAGCAACAAAAAAGTTGTCCCAAACGAAGCCTTAGTCATACGTCCAGTTAATAGTTTAGATACATATATGCATAATAATATTACGTGATTGACCGTCATCATAAGTACAAATTTTTTCGATGTAAAAAAGAATCCATCTTGATTGCCCCTTTTATTCACTTTCACAAACAATTATATTTTATATTTATTAATTTATTTTCCATTTAACAAGATTTACTATCTCCAATGATTGATTTGTTGTTAGAGTGGCTCAAATAGATGCTTGAATATAAATTCTTTTCCTAGGAGCATATTAAAGGTAATCTCTCAAAAAAATAATAATTATAACCACATTTTCTTAAGATGTATGATACATTTTATTATGAAAGTAAGAATCATTTAGGCTTCGTTTGTGATGGCTTTTATACTGCTTCTTAAAGCAACTTTTAAGTATAAAATTTTAAAATTTTGTACTAAAAAGCTGCTTTAAGAAGCAATAAGAAAGCCGTCCCAAATGAAGCTTTAAAAATATTTTGAAAAATATAACAATGACATATAACCCAAAAGTTAAGCAAGTTGAAATTCATTCTAGCTAATGTTATGAAATGATGATGCAATGATACATAAAAAAATATCAAGCATATAATATTATGATCATAATATATATATGCATTGCACGGCCTAACATATAATATTGGCACCAAAATTAGAAAGATTGCATTTATCACACCCTATGATGAATGTTCAGTCTACTATGAAGGCATGACATAAAGCATTTAACATGCATGCATGGATGCCATTAAGGAAAACTATTACATAATACAATTAAAGAAATGTGATCGATATATGCCATTATGGTATGTGATACATTGGATTTGGAACTTTGAAAGATCGCTTGGCCATTGGTTCACCCATAAGGTCGCTCCACTGGTCCCCTGAGCTGCCATGGATTCTATAGCCTTGAGCCACCAACTCAGCCCTTTTCTCAGATTTATATGCCATAGCTCTCTTGCCCGAATCCAAATTACCTCTGCTTAAACATATATATCATATGATGATTAGCATGATAGCATGCATATAATTGCACAAATAAATATCCAATATTCATTTCTTCAATTTAAGGGTTATTTGGTTATCAGAAAAAGAAATGCAATGTAAAAGAAAGTTCAAAGAGTGTGTTGGTTGGTGGCCGACACTAGCTAGAATTGGTGGTGGTCGAAGGCTGGTGATGGTAAGCGCTGGTCACTAGTGGCAGAGGTGGCCTAAGGCCAGCGCCAACGGTAGTCAGCATGTGGGACCCTGACAACGAGTGGTGGAGGTGATTGTCGGTAGTGGAAGGGTAGGTGCATTGGCTAATGAGGGGCAGGGTGCAATGGCTAGTGATGGGAAAACATTGGTGGCTGGCAGTGGGGGTGCTAAAGGGTGGTTCAGCTACAATAGTGATAGTGGTCGATGGTAAGGAGTGACGGTGGCTGACAGGCGGTTTGTAGAAGCAGGTGGTGAGAATGGTTGTTTGGTTTCGACGATAAAGATTTTCGCTCAAAATTAGACTAGTACTTTACATTACATTCCATTTTCATCCAACTAAACACCAATATTTTTAAAACTCACACAAAAATGAATACTTTACACCTAATTTACTTCCAACCAAACATCTCCTTAATAATTAGAACAAGTTACCTTAGAATGAGCTTTTCCCACGAGTGATACCCAACAGCGAGTAGGTTTTGCTCAGTGGAGTTGCGGTGGGTTTCCTTTCGACCAGTCAAGAGGATTAGCTGAAACCCCATTCCCTGTAGCTTTTTGTACAGCCATAAACTCCACGGCAAAGCTGGCGACTTTGTGGAAGCCGCCCACTGCTCCCGACCTGACTCATTTGTGACCTTCTTCCATCTAATTTTTTTATAATAACAGCAACGTTTAGCTTATTAATTGCTAACAAAATGGCTAAGAGCTGATTTGTTTTTTCTTAATTTCCTTTATATACCTGTAAGCGGCGCCATGAACGAAGTAGTGGTGAATGTTGGATATTAGGGTCTCGTCAACATCGAAAATCCAAGCATCCATGCCGTCGCCGGCGATCGGGATATTCTTAGCGTAGGCCTGCGCAAATCGCGCCACCACTTTGGAGTCCAGCGCGTACTGAGCCCCTCTAACGTACGCCTCCACCAAGCTCGAGCACCGGGCAGAGATCTTCTTCCAGTTCCCGGCATTGTTCGTCTCCACTGAAAGGCGCCAGCTTTCGCAGTAGGCCTCGTTCGGATCGTCGCCGAGATCGCCGGAGCTCAGTCCTTCCTCTTGCGGCAGAAGACGAAGCAGCGTATCAACAGCTTTATCTGAAGTGTTAGAATAAGCTGTACTGAGGCAGGAGGAGAGGAGAAGAAGGAGCAGGTGAAGGGATAACATTACTCCCTTTTTTCTTTTTCTTTTACAAGCAGCAGAAGAAGGAGGAAGAAAAGTGGAGGGCAAGCGTAGAAAGATCGCCATGGAATGGGATTTTAACGTGCAATGGATGAGATCTGGAGACAGAACGGAACTGATAACATCACGTGATTGCATGCATGAAATCAACATTTTTTATGTTTGCTTAACATGTGGAAGTTATTCCTGTTATTATGGAACAATTGCATTGGGTGCTCTCATCTCTGTGGTAGAGGTAGCTGCACGGTTTTTGCTATAATTGTTGTGCTTTCATTGAAATGAGTTATGTGAGGGGGCTTTAATGGAAAATGAGGGGGAAATTTTGATGTTTTTTTTTTTTTTTCGCTTGTCTATT